>MTQE01001134.1:23130554-23149327 GCA_014337955.1 Aspidoscelis marmoratus | reverse complement strand
AAGGAAGGAAGGAAGGAAGGAAGGAAGGAAGGAAGGAAGGAAGATTAGCAAAACTGTAATTCTTTTTGCTTGTGTCCACTTGGATAAATCGTCATCATTTGGGGAAGCCCCTGAAAGTACATATTGATCATAAACACGCTGGCGGTCTCATGCATACACACATTCTTTTACACAGATATTACTTTCTTCAGGATCAAACAGTGATATACAATTGGAGGGGGAGATACAGAGTTGTTTTTCTGTCACAGTTTTGTAGGATTCTCACACCACCCTCAAAGAAACACAATCTACACGACTGGGCAGTCTGAAATAACAACTGCTTAAAAACAACAACGGCATCTCGATGGAAATACATAGAATGACTCTAGATGGGGACAAAAGCTGTAAATTCGCTTTGCAACCACTTCCTTTTAGTTAGACAGGAAGCTTTCGCCTTTCTGCACTTACCTGATTAGGCTGCTGTAAACTAAGGCTGGTAAAATTCAGGTATAGGTGGACTATTTGCATTTGCCTAGAGGAAAGCTTACCCAAAGCACCCCTTCCTGGCCAGAAATGCGAATGGTCCCCCCTGTTTATCAGCCCATGCCTCCTCCTCCGAAGCCAGAAGTCCTGCCTCTTCGCTGCTCGGTCGCCAATGAAACGCACCTCTTGTGACATACCATCGATCACAGGATCGATCACGGCTGCCACCGCCATTGCACCTCCACGATTTATTACTTCTAGTTAAAGTTGGTAAAGGTGTGGAGCACGATTTAGTGCTACACATCTAATCCACAATCAGTGTACTTCTAGTGAGGGCATGTGTGCTTCTAGGCTGTAGCAGCCTAGTGGGCATGCATATGCTCTTCACTAGAGCAGCATCAGTTGTTGACTAGAGGCCTAAGTGCGAATTGGTTTGGGACTACCGGGGGACCCATTTCAGATGTGCACCAAACATTTCCACTGAAATGTGTTCCCCGGGGCCTCCAAGAGCTTGTGCAAGCTGGTTCCTAAGCTCATGAAAGCTTTGAGGCCAGCCCCATCACACATAAGGCACTGTTTCAGACCACACCTTTCTGTGGTTCAAACCAGTGGACGTAGCTAGCCCAGACCCACAGGTTCAGACTATGGAGGGGTGAGTGCAAAAAGTCCCCTCTCTGAAGCCAATGCACGCTATCCCCACCTCGGGGGGCAAGGGGAGCTTGGAGCTGGATTGTGGCAGAAGGACATTTAAACTGCCACCGTGGGGATAGCATCTAGGCTCAGCCTAATTCTGAACATCTTCATAAGCAGCAGGAAGGAAAATATGTTTTCTTTTCTCACACTCTAACAGGTTTCAAATTATGCTCATCCCAAGGTGTGCATCATCTCTGTATATATTTGCCAAAAATATTAACAAGGATGGCGACATGTCTGAATATAACAATGCAATTAATTGCATTCCCTTTTGCCAATCTTTACTAAAGCATTGGGCAATGAAGCTGAAAGATGACACTTGTTTTAAGAGAAGACATTTATCATTTGTGAACTCTTACTGTACAATTACCCTGGTGAACATTTATCTCTCTTTCTTGCTGTTAGCATTGATCACTGGAAAACAATAATAATACCAACATCGCAACTGCTCTGATCTAAATTTCAGCCTATTGAGTTTATCTGCTTTTGCAATAATTTTATTATGTCCTGAAATCAGGCCTTTGGGCACAGGCTGGGCTATAAACACAAGTAAAAAACAAGTTTAATAATTATTGCATCTCTACCTACCTACCTACCTACCTACCTACCTACCTACCTACCTACCTACCTACCTACCTACCTACCTACCTACCTACCTACCTATCTTCATCATCATCATTAAGCAAGTAGTTTAAAATTCAGAGAACTACATATATATCCCAACTTTGCTCAGATTTTTGAAGCAGAGTGTAGCTTTTTAAGTTACCCACTGCCTCTTGGGTAGGGTGAGAGGGTATGTAATGGCATTTGAGAGAAATATCCTTTCCCTGCCATAAAGTGAAAGCAGGACAACTATGGATCAATAATTGGTTTGCTGCAGGAAGAGGGTATTTCTCCTCACCTGGTATGAAGAGGAGGAGAAGAGTCACACTTAAAGGGGATTCAAAGCAGAACAGGCACCTTGTGAGGGAGGTGGGGATGTGAGAGCTCAGAAGGAGAGCTGTGACAAGCCCAAGGTCACCCAGCTGGCTTCATGGAGGAGTGTGGAATTGTACTGGGAAGCCTCCAGGTAAGAGTCTGGCACTCTAACCACATGACCAAACTGGCAGGAGGCATGGAACAAAGGCAACACATTTCTGGAGTCTGCTTGTTGGAGGATATGCTGCCACTAAATACCACATCTGTTCCCCTTACACTGTATTCAGAGAGGGTGGCTTCTATCAGAGATATGTGCCACCAATTCATTTTATTTCCATTACAACGTGGAGGTGCCCTTCCCTGACCCACGGGCTCACCATTTCCATCGATCCTCACATGGAGGCACCTGGGCAGCCTTCCTGCTGCCATAGGGTCAGAAATGAGTCTTAGGGTCAGGGTTGGTGTTTCCACTTTGAGGATGGAAACTCCCACCTGGATCCCTTAATTTGCTTGCAGCATTTTGTGGAAACACTGTGAGACAAATCACAGGGTCAGTAGTGCATGCACGTGTTCCTGATCCTGGCACAGTAGTGTGAAAAGGCCCTTTGTCACGGTAAATGTTCTAGTCTAGCTGAACACTGAGTTTTCACATTTGTATTGGCACACAGTTATTTTCATACGTGCAAATATTCAAAAATAAGCCCACTGCTTCTTATAGTCTGAAAAAGTACAATTTGGCCTATTTCCAGAATTTTGCTGTTTTGTTCTGCTACCTATGTAACCTGGGTCCTTATATTTGTACAAATGGAACAGAAAAAAAATTCAGACGGTTTGCCTCTGAATTACTCAGTAGAATGGCTGTTCTTCCAGTATACTGTGCAAAGAATAGAGGTTTTTTTAAAACAAATTAACCATTTTTAAAAATTCTTCTGGACTAATGATCTTCATATCGGGACTCATTTCTCAACAGACTTTGCACTTCTGAAGTTTGAGATTGTTCTTGGCACAAAAAAAGAATAAAAATACAGTAATTTATAAAATTGCACAATGAAAAGAACAGGAATTAACATGCTGTATATATTTTGAGAGTATTTTATATTTAAATGCAAATTTGCTTGCAGATTTGAAAGCGACCTGAGATTAATGCAGAAATGGATAAAGAAAACTCATGAAAAAGTACTTCAGGGAATAGAAACACACTTGGTTCTGTATTCTTGCAAACTCTAGTTCTGACAGTTTAAAAATTAGCACACTTCTAATAAACTCTAATGCTATCGGAAGGGTGATGGGATATGACAAAAGGCTTCCAGTGCCAACAGAAGAACAGATCTGTGTCTGTTGAAAACAGGTGATTTTTAAAACTAGCCACACTTACAATGCCTCCAGGGCTGTGGTCACATTTCACTTTAATCCTTCTTTAGACCCCACCTTTCACACCTTTTTAGTACAATCCATTTATTTGTAGA
Source organism: Aspidoscelis marmoratus (assembly GCA_014337955.1). Classification (NCBI taxonomy): domain Eukaryota; kingdom Metazoa; phylum Chordata; class Lepidosauria; order Squamata; family Teiidae; genus Aspidoscelis; species Aspidoscelis marmoratus. The sequence continues at coordinate 23,145,788 of MTQE01001134.1, read as the reverse complement.
CTTTCCTCCCTTCAGTCATACTTTCCTGAGTCCTGATTTTTACAGGTCTCAAGCCATTATGGAGTGTTAATCCCTTTTCATTTTTTTGGGTGTGATCAGAGAGGAGGACTAAAGGGAGCTGAACCATACTATAATGGGTGGATACTGGATGAATCTGCTTTCCTTTTTGCCCAGTGTGTGACACGCTTTTGAGTCACAGAAGGTTTAGCCTATCAGAGTATGGGCAGGTGGGAGATGGTGGAGAAGCGTGCAGAGGATCTTTTTTAGATCCTGCAATCACCTCTCACTGCCCATATCTGGCAGCAGGAGGCAATACCAGGAAAATACTGGACTCTTCCCTCAACTGCTGGCTGTTCACGTAATACTTGCTCTTGCAAAATACCAGGATGTCAGCAAGTGCTTGTCCACTTTCCTCCTCCCACTTGATACCATCCAGGTATTTTGCAACAGTAATGATTCTGCAAAGGACTGGCACACATTGAGCAGACAACCCATGCTGTGGGCTGTATTGGGCCAGTCTTCCAGCCCAGTGTAGATAGGACCTTAGATTGTAAGCCTGAGGGTAGAGACCTGTCCAATTCTATCAGCAGAAGCTAACACCTTCTCTACATCTAAATTTGTTAGAATTCCCTGTGTATTGCTGCTTTGTACCTTATTGTGCTCAGTTCTTTTGGGAAACAGATTTTTAAACAACAAGAACAACAACAACCAGCATTCTTCAAAAACAACTGAAGGCAGCCATGCTGGCAGGAGTGGAAGCAATAACGGAGATGAAGGAATTATCCCCTGCTATGCCCTTCTGTCACCTCTGAAACAAACTACAAATATTTGCAAGCATGAGTGCATGAAACATACTGTGGGTTTTTCTTTGCCTCTGGTGCTAGGGAGAAACGATGCATTAGCAAGTGACTCTTCTTAATATTTTGATAGCATGCAATTGTCAGAAAGACAAATGCTTCCCGTGACTGTATTTGTTAAAGATCTTAATTGGGATGGCCCACAATAGTTTGAGGAAGATCAGCATGTGCTATAAAAACCATCTGCCAAGTGAGTTTTCAGCTACAGCAGAGATGGTTAGACATTAATTGCATCTTAGGCAGAATTTGAGAGCTGCTTTAAAATGCCAGGGCAGCCTCGGAGCATGCACCATAGGAAATGAATGCATTTGTATTTCGTTTTCTTCTTGAAGGACAATTAGCATTTCCTCCAGATGCTAATAGAATACAGGATGGAAATCACCAACCTTACCGTTGTTTTAAGTCCCTGAGAACCTAACCTGTTTCTCACAGTTACATCATTATCCCAGTAGGAGCACCAGAAGATCAAGCGTCTACACTTAATTTCATTAAAAAGCTTAGGCAGCAATGCTGGGCCCCAACTCTCACTCAGGATTTTAATCTCCAGTAGAGACTGCACTTTCCCACACACGTGTGTTACATCAGGCTTTCGGTTATTAGCACGTTCACAGTACTGTACAATCTTTAATAGGCACAGAATTTATTGCAAAAGTGTCGCCATTTAAAGTCAGGATTTACCGAGGGACGAAAAATCTGAGCCAGTTTGACCTTGTGGTTAGGCGTGTTAGTCTCTTATCTGGTAGTCTCCCGGTTTGATTCCACACTCCTCCATGAACCCATCTGGGAGACCTTGGACTAGTCACAGCTCTCTTTCTGACTGTTGTGTGGAGAAGTACAGATGATTTGTCAGCTACTTTGAGTACCCTTAGGTGTGGGTACAGAGGGGTATCCACACTGTATTCTTCTACTGTCATGTCCCTTTTGTGAGTATGGCATACAGTCAAAGTCTTATTCATGATTTTGTTTGAATTTATGAGGACTAATAATGGAGGGGGAACAGTGATGACCCTACAAGGTCCCTTTCCCAAATTTAATAGCTCCATTTCAAATATTTTTATCATGACAAGTTCCTTGACTGGGAGACTCAAACGGAGGGAAGAATTAATCAATTTACCTGGCACAGGATTAAACACCTTTTATAGGAGGAACACTAGCAGGCGTTGCTCAAATTGCAAACTGTACTGGAAGTCCAAAGACCATAATCTGACAAGTATGCTGCTATTTTAGCAATTTATATCTAACAGTGTTATGTTTTATATTTTCATTTGTTTTTCATTCATTTTTATAACTGTTTTTCATATTTGCATTTTATACAAACTGACACTACCAGTTAGTAAATTATTGCAACAACAAACACATCTACATGGTATACACCCAGATATCTGTTTGAATCTGGTGTTTTAGGACTTAAAGCTTTAGGTCTAAGCATTTCCCCCCAAATTTCCATGCTTTGGTGGTGAGGGGGTTGGGGGAGAAGAGGAGGAAATGTTCAATGCCAATAGGCTTGCTGTAGGGTGAAATGGGATGCAGGGGTCAATACATATATGTGTGTCTTTTCTCTTTGCTATTTCTAACCCGCATATGTTGTGGTGACTGTCTAAATATAGTTTCCGGATTTGCAATAACAATAAAAGCAGAAAAGAGTTTTTAGCTGACAGTTTTTTTAACTGATATACTTTGTCATTCCTTTGCTTTTTTCTTGTATCAAAGACATATTTTGAGAATTAGTTATGAAAAGAATAACTGAATGTAGTCATCACCTGCTACTTCTAACTTGGCACACTGCATCTACAATGTACGAAATTTGAGATATTGGGAAATGTTATATGCAGTTTCTCAATTATCACCCCTGATTTACAATAGCAGACACCTCAAGGTAAAGAGAGGTTCTATTGTTGATGAGACTGCTATTTCCCATGTTTTGTTGATTATCTTGGCCATGACTAATTTGACTCTTTATAAGGATGCTTAGTTGACAGAAATGAGTGGTAAGATTCCCCCCCCTCCTAAATCATGTTCCCTTCTTCACTAGAATAAGTTATCTTGATCATAGTGGGACACTCTCATCCACAATAGGCAACCTGGGCAAAAGAAGGCTGTTTGCTTTTGGACAGTCATGTCTGAAGTCCAAGTGCTGGGTTCAAAGGCCATGCCCAGCCCTCAGAGTCAGTGCTTGGCCTTCAAGGGATAGGAACAAAAGTTGTCCTTCAGAGTTTCTGGTTGGGGGCGTTTCAGTGGTGCACTGACTTCCAGTGCCACTTCTGGTGGTGATTCCTGTCACATGGCCAAAAAAACCTCCCCACATACTGAAGCAGTGAACAATGTGCTTTCTGCACACAGTCCACTATGCTTGACGTCTGACAGCAGTTCACTGATAAACCTCTTTGTTGAGGTACCACAGGACAAGCACAGTACGTACACCCTAGTATTTACAGACAAACAAACCCCAGTGGTGTTTATCCCACGATAAAAAATAAGCATACTCATTTTAATTAGATCCTATTGTGTCACAGGCTTAAAACACAGCTCTTCCACATAAAATAAGCTGATTCAATTTCCAGAAACTCTTGGGTTGTTTGCACTACTAATGATCTTGCCAAACTGCTGCTTTTCACTGGTCAGCACTTGGTTGCATAGAACATGCTACACAGATGAAACCATATGAAGTAGCGCTGCAATTCTCCAACTGTGTTGTTCTCAAAACTGTGCTATACGGGTACCATATTCTGTGATGGATAATTCTATTAGATCTTCATCTGTTGGATTTGATCTGGTGGCATCCTTGCTTAATTAAATATAATGAAGCAGGTAGTAAATGTGAAGGTCAACCCCAGCACCATAGTGAAAGTCACTGGGCAGGGAGGAGCACTGGGAAGGCTATGGGTGATTCTGGGCTATATTCTCCCTATATCCACTCTTGGCAGCTTCCTCTCAGAAGCTACTTATGGGCCACCAAATTTTCACAGGAACAGAGAATGGCCTTTCACAATCATATTATATTAACAGCCTAAAAACATTTGATCTCTTCCATTATTTCTTTACAATTTGTAAATTCTCTGATTGATTCCATTTTGCAAAGGGTTCCACAATTTGACTGAACACAGTTCACTTCTGTTGTTTTCACTTACATCCATGTAGGTATGAATGCATATATTCATAGAGAGGTGAAGGCATTCAAACTCATAGCATTATTTTAACTTCAGTACAGTTATTGCTTGAAATTTTCCTTTTACATCCAGCAGAGTTAACAATATGTAATGTTTATTGTATACATTTTATCTGGTAATTTGCCTTGGGCTAAAAGACGAGAGAATCACTTCCCTTTAATTTCACATGGCGCAGTTGAGTCCTGATTCATTTCAGCACATGAAGGTTTAAGATATACATACACAAAGAGAGAGGGGAGGGAGGGAGAGAGAGAGCTTAGGAGGAAGGAGATGAATTCTAAACCTAGCTCTTTCATCCTGCAGAAAAACAAAGCTTTTGCCACACTCAGCCAGCAAGATACACTTTCATCAAATGTCCAGTTATCTCTTCATTAGCAAGGATCTGAATGCTGGTTGCATGACAGGGTGGCCTCTGGTGGTCACTCCCTGAAGTGTAGCCTTCTCTGTCTTCAAATAAGCCAAGCTCCAGGCTGTGCAGCTACTGAATATTTGTGCCCTGACTTTTTCTTTCCTTCAACAGCCTCCCTCAAGAATTGAGGTTTCTTCTCTGTGTTGGTTTCAAACTTGGAACATCCCTGGCTCCTGGCCTTTGCCCCTTGGTTTTCTTGTGGACTGATTCCACTTGCCTAGCAATCTTGGACTGATATTGACCATTGGCTTCCACTTGGTTCTTGATCATTGGCTCTTGACCATTGGCATCGTCTTGGATTCTGAGCTCTGATTTCACAACAACAGCAGACCAAATGTCTGACTCCTGACCCTTGGTTTGGGTTTGGATTCTACCAAAGTGCTTCTTTGGTGGAGCTATCCTTGCTCTCTTACTGTACTGCTTGGATTGTGATGGATACTTCTGGAAATTGCCTTGATTGCAATGGTCGTAGGTAGGCTTTCATGGCTAGTTTCAATCTCATTTGTAGCAGTTTTGGGGCTGTTATGCCATGTTCCAGGTTTCTTCTGAGAGGAAACCTGGACCATGACATAAGAGCCCTGAAACTGCTACAAATCAAGCCTTGATTGGACACTAACTGCCTCGAGAAAACTGTCCATGATTTAGCACACTTATTGCCTCATGGGGTCAAATCTGTTAAAAATGTGCCTTAACACTGACCTGCCTTTGTTTTGCCCAAACAATACATGAATAGATGCTGCAGAGATGGCTTAAACAATTCTATTATTTCTCCAGACTGAGGTCAGGTATATTTTGCAATAGAAATGGTTTCTGCATGTGCTTTTGGTGGGAGATGCCATGATAGTCTCCATTTCAGAAAGTGGAGGCATCACTTGAAGTAATAATCCAAGGCACTTATGGCCAGGTTGGGGAAATCACACCCTGACAGAAAGGCACCTCGGACATTGATCACACCTCAAAATGAAGTGAGGCATTTTATGCAAGGCAACTTTTGCTTAGGCCCTATTCCAATGTAAGTGGAGACATAGCCTGAATGGCCTCTTCTCCAACCCATGAATAGCAGAAATAAAATAACAATATGATTTAGAGAAAGCTTACAAGATATTATGGAAGCTGTTTGTGTTGTGAATGAGAGTTGAAGAAATTGGTACTATAAGTGATGGCTCTCGACATAATTAAGTTCGTGTGTGTGTGTATCCTAGTCAATGAGTATTAGGTGGGCAGTGAGCTTGAGGTTGTTGCTATCTGCTCACCCACAGCTGAGAACCTTAGGCTGGTTTGGCCAAAAAGAAAAATAACATCCCCCCCCCCCGCACATGGGTTGAAAGAAAATGTGGCATGAAATTATGAACTTACTCAGTTTTTTCATGCAGTCACGAAGTCTTGTTTCCAAGCTGAGTACTCGCTGATGGAGTTCCTCATAATCATAGGCACCAATTTCTTCTTGGATCCCAGTGAGAACTGAAGACAGATTTCTAATTTCCTCTTTGAACTGGGTGATTAACTTGGCATCAGTTTTGTACTGTTCCAGAACTGGTATCAACGGCAGAAGCTCATCCATCTTTTCTTTCAGTTCCTATTTAAAAAACAGCGCATTGGGGAAGTGCAAAACGGTTACGTCGTCCAATACTTTCATAAGATTCTTTTCAGCCTTTTTATGAGATCTGCTGCTAAAACACATCGTCATCCTTGTATCGCAACTGTGATCGACAATGCAAGATGAATGGGGACCTTGGTAAAATATATGAAACGATCAGGTTTTTTTTCAATACAGTATTCAATTAAAATGAACATAAATAATATCTTTTAAGCTAGCGTGACAAAAATTTTTTAGCTACCTCTAATACCTAATACTGAAAAGGGGAATCTATACATGAAAATAAAGAAGACAGTTGCTCTGAAGTAGACATGATTATTTCTTTTCACCCTTTATCAGGTTGCAGAACCCGCAGGAAAACATATGTGTCTAGAATGTGTTGCTAGATAAGAATCTACAGTGACTCCAGGCTATGTTTCCACTTATGTTCAAGGCAGCTGGGAGCATCACACCTGTGTGAGGGACCTGGGGTGAGGGCTTAAAATTGTACCCTTTGGAGGCACCTCAGGGATGCTTTTCTGCAGTGTCTGATCACAGCCTAGCTTTGAACTGTAATTCTTAGGTCCTTTTTGCACTGGGTCTTATGCTGGATTATATCACCGAATAGGGAGCTGTTATCCATATTCTGCTGCAGAGTATGGCATAGTCCACTCAGGACTCTAGCTACAATGTTTTGAAGTGACCAGGCGAAAGGAGGGATACAGCAGAACTGGAGATAGGTAAGGAAGACCAAGTGTTTTAAGTCATGCATGCATCCAGGCATCCATGCGTCTGGAATGCCTTGATGTTTTATCCTCCATGTATGGATGGAACAATTGCTGCTTTGTCCTCAGGGTGAGAAAAAAAACGCTAAGGGTGCTTCCGCACAGGGCTTTTACCACCCATTAAGCACACATTCAGAATCCCGTGTCCGCATACGCGTTGCTGTTTAGGACACTTCCGGTGAGGCATGTCCACACAGCAACGCACACTCGGCATACTTTTGGGAGACCGCGTCCTCACTGTCGGACCTATTAGGCACTCTTCCGGTGAGGTGCGTCTGCACCTTATCCGTGCCTAAAGTGTGCCTAATGGGTGTTAAAATGACACCATATATGATGTGGTGTTAATGTGTCTTTCGCTGTGAAAACGCATCCTTTTAGGATGCGTCTGCACAGTGAAAGTGTTCCACCCGGGGCCTCCCCCGGCCCGCCATGATTGGCTCCTTGGAGCCAAGCATGGCAAGCCAGGGGACTCCTACCTCGTGGCTCGCCCTTGCCCCAGAAGTGGCGGATTGCCGCTTCTGGAGCCAGAGGGAGCTTCTCCAAAGCCCTCCTTAGCCCACCCCAAGGAGACTGAATGAAATCCCCTCCTTACCTGCTCGGGGTCACCCTATTCTGGCAGGAGGGACCCAGGATGCAGCGTGCCTGCGTCCTGCATGCCTCCTGATTGGCTGGGGCTGCTCCTGGCAGCTCCGGCCGTCAGGAAGCTTTCTGTGCAGGTGTGCTGCCCTGGCACCGCGGAAGTATCGCAGCTTTCTCTGAGAAAGCTGTGGGGAGGCTGCTAATGTCTGGATTCGCAGCAGGTAAGCTGCACTTTTTTCTCTAAAAGCAGATTTTATTCTGCTAATCCAGTTACTACCAAAGTTATAAAAATATGTGAAACTGACAGAAACTGGAAAGTGATTATATATTCACCCTTATCTCGTCCTCTGAGAGAAATGAACAGATATCGTGAGATCAGATTTATACTTATTTAAATGGCTCATCTTTAGAAAGTTTGTTTTATTGCTCTGTTAGCATTGCACCATGTTATGCAATAATGATGATGTCAATTTCAGTATTTTAACAAAGGCGCGCTTGGATGAATTGGATTTATCCTTTCACCTTAATGAAATTTAGAATTTCAATTCCTTTTACTTTGTTTGGAATATAATCCGGGAAATGTTGGACGTTAGTAAAACTCCAGAGGCAATGTCAAAATGTATATTTTACACTTAGCAAATTTAAATAGATGTAAATTGTGTTTAAAATTATATGTGGAAATCGTATTACCGTAAGTGCATTAGAGTAACTATAGATCCCTTTGCAGCTTTCAATGCATAATTTTATGCTCACGAGAGTAATTCCCTTTCTCATATAAAAAGTTTTCAATAAGAATGAGTGGAGGGAGTTTTTTTAAAAAATTAGAGAAGCATCATAAACTCATAGAATCCTTGACAAACTGACATTAAATGTGCTTTCTGTTCCAGAGATCTTAGTTTACAAATCCAGTGTCAAGACTGTGCAAGTGAAAGAGCTTTGTTCTGAAGTTGACTTCAGCATGTTTCAGCAGTTTTACTTTAAGGCTGCACCCCATGACAAGTAAACCAGTGCCATACTCCTGGCACTGAGCTAGATTTGCCAGAGATCCCTTGCAGTTTCCTCAGTGCAACGCCTAGTACAACATGCAAAAAGAATGCTACATTAACAAGAGAACTAGCAGTGGTGCTTGGCTTCCTGTAATGGCTTTGCTTACCCAGCATCTCTGGCAAGGTAGATACACTATTGCATCACTGAGGGCTTTTTGGAACTGCCTAAGCATGAAAAAACAAACAAACAAACAAACAGCAAAAGAAACCAGAAGAAAAGTGTGCCACAGGAAGTTCCCAGCAAGGTAGTTTCTCAGGAATCTTGCCAGACACGCAGGTAAACTAGGCTTTGCAACATGACTACAAGGAATAAAACAAGTGGCAATGCTGGATTCTTGTGGTTATTCCACATGAATCTTGCTTTCTGAGGACAGCCTAAATCAACACAAAAAGGGTCTAATTCAGTAAAAAGCATGTAAGACGCTTCAGAGGCAGGAGACGTTCTGCAGTCTTTTCCCCTCTTCTGCACTATCTCAGGCAAAAATTGAATGAAAGAAGAGATTGGGACAATGTTTGCACAGCATTCTTTCTCACTGTCCTCCCCACACCCAAGGCAAGGGTTAGAAGCCTCTGAGGGACAAGAATGGCACATATGTTGTGCTCTGATGTCTTGATCTGACTTATCACCTGAATGAGCTGGGCACTTCCTGTTCAGGGAATTATGGGGAGTGAATGGAACAACTCCCCTAGTCAGACGGAACTTATAGTGCGTCTTCTTGAGACGAGATACGTTGAAAGCTCCTTAATGTACTCGCTTGCTGCAGTGACTTGGAAATACCCCATTTAAATAAACATGTTGGAACTGCCCCTCAAAGGTGCCCCTTAGTCAGCCCCAATACCTTGACTATAAGGAGACCTTCCTTCCTTTCCTTCCTTCCTTTTCTACTGAGGAAAGTTTTTCTATTTCTGGATTAAACCTTGTTAAAGGCTAACTGAGCTCTGCAGCTAGGATCTGATCCAGCATTCATGAATAACAATAGACAACAATTTGTTGCCCTTTCCCCACAGCTAAAATTTTTGGCTTGGATCAGCTTCCTCACAGTAGCCTCCCATGCCTCCAGGTGCCACTGGTGCCACCTGCCAGCAACTTCAGCCAATGGGGGACTGGGATGGTGGCAGCTGGAAACCAATAATGACTAGCGGGCAAAAAGGTCAGGCACTCTCAACTTAAGCATAAAGTAATTGTCTGAATTCTTGAAATTTACTGCTTTGAAAGGAACCCGCACAGTCTATTATTCTGACCTTTTGAATTACTGAGTAATATTATTGTCTTGTACTCCCTTTCAAATGTCAGTTGAACTCTCAAATCAAATCTGTAGGTTCAGCCAATCCAAATATCAGGTCTTGAAAAGGTTACAATGTTAGAACATGCTGTTGCCTTTGACAGCTTACGTCAAACCGCTGGCTCCTGACATTATGCTTGGCCAATGTAATGACAATGCGAGATACATGTAGCGTGCAATACAGATTTGTTATAATGGGCAATGATGACTGAATTCCTAGCTGAGTTGGAATCTAATCCACCTGGCTTTTCTCTGTATGGTAACGGATGGGGTCCAACGCAGCTGGTGGTTGGAAAGCAAGGAAGCTAAAAGGAAATGGTGAAAGGAATGAGAATACATGGAAACAACGGTCGGCGAAACACTAAGACTGGCATTCTGGGCAAAGCTACGTGAACACTGACACCACTGAATATAATGGATTATGGACATATTGGACTACCATGAATTGAAATCTGAAGAAGAAAGGGACAATGGACACAACCTCTGTGCTATTGGGCATAGCAGGCACTGTCTACTTTGCACTTATGGCCTGTATCCCATGTAGTTACATCCCTGGAATATGAAAAAGATGGCACATCAGTGGGCCATGTGACTTAAGAAGGAGGGGAAACCCTAGTTAGTGTTCTTTAAGTGCACATTGCAGCAGAGACACTACATACTTCTGGGCCACTCAGAGGAGTCTGTAAGCAAAAAACAGACATGAGGGCATTCCACTGAGGGCAAAAGTACATGGTCAGATAGCACAATTAAGAATTATTCTTTCCTATGCAGATTTCAAAGAATTCATGCAGGCCTTTCCCTTTTAAAAGTCTTTAAAAAAATAAAAAGGGCCAGGATTAAATGCCATTGAACCAAAGTGGGTTAAAATGAGGCCGTGTCCCCACGCAACTTTGGCACGGTTCCGAGTGTGTGATTGGCATGGTCCGTCCCCATGGGCTTTGGATTTGGTACGCGAAAAGCCTACCAAATCCACCCAAACTTGCCAGATTTGATACCTGTTAAAACAAGTCTTGGCATGGTTTGGGAGCCAGCACACATTGCTCAGCAAGCCGGGAATGCGCATGGGGATGCTTGCGGGCTAATGGGGAGGAGATTTGCGCTCACAGCATTGGGAGGTGGGGTGTGCTTACTGTCACTGTCCTGTCTATTGAAGATCACAGCCACTGACTTTTTAAAATGCTGATTGAAAAGGCATGGAGGAGAATGGCTTGGTTTTTTAAATTTTCTGCCATTTCCATGGAAGCAATTCCAATCCCGGCTCAGAATGCCAAGGCAGGCTGCATAATGGCTTGATTTTTGTTGCATTTGCAACCCCCATTTCCCCAATTGTCATGGCAGTCATAAATAGAGTCTTGATTTTAAAGTTGATGGGCACTCCCGCAGTCACCGGTGGAGCAGAGGTACACAAAACTGTTCAAGCACCTACTGCTGCTAAACCTTGTTGCGGCTTTCGGCATTTAAATTTCTTTTTAAAAGTCATTTTTATTAATGGAGCTTTGTTTTTACTTGTTTCCATGCCTCCCACCCCAGTCCTGGGTGCCAGTGCCACTAAGGGAGTGGGCTGACATCAATCTGCCTCCCAATGAGGAGAGGGGGGGAGGAGGGGAGGTTGCACAGCTTCCCCGTACCAGGGTTTGGCATGCTTTGCATGGGGATGCCACCATCCGCACCCAACCCGGGCCTGTCCTGCATTGCCAGGAATGTCATGGGGAAACCTGAAATCTGTGCCCGGTCCTGTGCCTGGCCCGTGTGTGCCCAAACAGCACCCAAAGTGTGCCAGATGGCCAGCATGGAGACACAGCCTGAGACAACTCAGTCTATCCCTAATTGGGAAAGGGGACAAGATGATAAATGTAAGAACATGTAGGATCAGGCCAGTGATCCATCTAGTGCAGCTGTGTGTTCTTAAAGTGACTAACTAACCAGTTTCCTATGGTAGCCACAAGCAGGACATGAACATATCTTGCTCTACACACAATCTCCGAGCAGCTGGTTCATAGAGATGGTGCCTCTTTACCAGATGTAGTCAGGTAGGTAGTCAGTGACAGCTTATCACAGTCTTGAAGGTTATTATGTGCACAACCAAACAAGACATGTGTATTGCTGTTGTTGTTGGAGAATTGTATTTATAGCCCTTTCTTATGCATTGTTTAAAATACAAAATTAATTTGCATGCAGTCACCCAGACTGACCTTTTTGTTTTGTGGTAATTTTGTACCAAACCGCTTAGAAAATATGCTGACACTAACAAAAAACAATACAGGGACTCTGCATTAATTTTTGACCCTAAATTTTCAGGTGAACCTGTTCACAGAGGGGTTAAGTAGCTATACAAGATTATATGAAAAAAAAATCTTATTTGAAAAAGCCAAGACTGAAGTAACTTGTTACTTTTTACTGTTTTGGTACCAGGGTGACTGGGACGAAGGTAATTTTTTACAACTCATTTTGCATGCTTTTATTATCTGGGACCTCAGGGTGAAGAGTGGTATATAAGAGTAAACAAACAAACTCTATTTTAATGTTTGTCAATCAGCTTAAGTAGGTTGTTTGACCTCTCCATGCACACCAAGGCTGCATTTACACCTAAGCTTTAATCCAGCTTCAGTCCACTTTCAGAATGAGAGAACCCATCAGAAAAGTGACGAGCTGTTTAATTCGCATGATCTAACTCAGGAAATCCATCTTTGCTTTAGACCGTATGGGAAGAAAATCACTTTGTTGATGGGTTCTCTCACTCTGAAGGTGAACTTAAGCTGAATTAAAACTTAGGCGTGAACGCAACCCAGATGACAAAATTTAAGCCCGGATTAATCAAAGGAAAAAATATTGGGGGCAGAAAGCGCACAATTTTCTATCCCAATTTAAATGAGTGGTGGGGTAGTATATTATTCCAACATATTTTCTCTGGAGGTTTAAACGTTTTGGGCAGGTAGCTGAAAACAGCAGGTTTGTTCCTTTGGGGGTTCCTGATAGTAGTCTAAAAAAAGACTGTAATTAAAGTCAAGCAGTGACTACTCTTTTAGATTAAATGGGGAGGAATTATTGTGCAATTGCCTGTGGTAACCCCCCCCCCCAAAAGACATCTTGAAGCAGGATATGTGTGTACAACCCTAAATTTGGAAACATGTTCCTGGTATTTCATTCCTCCCTGCTAAATAAGAGTTAATAATCTAGGTGCCCATTAGAAGCTGGTGTGCTACCAATTAAAGTAGCTTGAACGTGTCTTCTTAGATAGTACAAAATGTCACCAGAGTTTAAAAGGATATCCTTCTTTTTTCATTTGTTTTTAATCATCTTGGGTGTGCTCCATTTATCACAAGACGAACCTTGCCGCATATCAATCTCCTGGTGAGAATGCGATTGTGAAAATAAATACTCTCTTTTGAACTGACATTTTCCTATTGTGGCACTAATTGATTATTGCTTCCCATCACAATGAAATGGCACAGCAAGAGGGACAATCACAGCAGTGCAAACAGGAGTTCATTAAGACAAGTCAAGAGCTTAAGCTTTCCTCTGCGTTGCTTCTCACAAGTGTGGTAGCTTAACAGCAGCCATTCAGAGAGATTATACATTTTAAAAACCTACTTGAAAATGCTTTGTCATTAAGGTCTTCCGGTCATCTTCAATCTGTCGGAACTTGGCCTTCAGCCCTTTCATTTGTGTCTCCATTCTTAAAACATACTGGAAATCTCTCTGAGTCCGTAGGTTTAAAACTTCAATGGACTGGGACATATTCTGAACCTGTTAAATAAGAACACCAACTATACTCTCAGCCTTTTCGTTTACCAACAAAAAGAGCCTTCATTATTACATATGGCATAATTGCAGTTAAACACCGACTGCTAGCGTATGTCAGTGTTCTGAGTGTGAAGTTATTAAAAAGAAAAAGAAATCCTCAGCAAAATGGTACAGTCAGAGGCCCAAGCCAGATGTGAGATTGTTAGCGCTATTATGTCTGGGTTATGGTGGGATTCCCAGACATATCTGTGGCAACCCCACAAAAGCCCTAATATATTGTTGTGAAATCCCACTATAAAGTATTTTTGGAAAACCTGACTCTGATTGTGGGTTTACCTGAATAATGCTACAGCTTACCTTTTGGACAGAGCTGCCATCTTCGCTGTGAACACCAAACAGATGGCCATGCATGCGTGATGGTGGCAATCATGTATTTTGCATTAATACCTGTGTGTGTATATCATTATACCACACACAGATGGTGGCTGCCCCGTGCTATCTATTCAGCAAGTATTTCAGAGTTGCTTTTCTCTGGAATATGGTTTGTTCACATGGTATTCAGATGGCATCTGGGGCTGGCCTTAAATTCACAAGAGAGAAACAAATGCACATTTGGAAGTTTTGTCCTGGGTTGTACAAGTCCAGAATGTGAGCCTAAGCCTTTCCCATCACAGGTTATCCATAAATGAATCGTGTCATTAAAACTCAGAAAAAATCTTCAAGACAAACACTAGTTCAGTGATGGCTAATCTTTTGAGCTCAGTGTGTCAAAATTCACAAGAAAACCTAGCTTAACTCGGGTGCTGTGTTACTTCTAGAATTATCCATAATTTTGTGATATTTTTAGCTCTAGTAAAAATGTTATATTTTTTATATATGTATTTTGTTAAAAGCAAAAACAAATAATTCTTTACATTAGTGACTTTTGTTGCTGAATTTCGTTTGCTAAATCTTCAACTGAAAGTTGGTATTTCGCACACTTCAAGAAGGGTGACCATGTGTGTCACCCAAAAGGGCTTGGGGTGTCACCTGTGACACGCGTGTCATAGGTTGGCCATCACTGCACTAGTTCTTAGGCACAGCTACACATTTTTGCTTATATACATCTGTCCAATAGAAACATAATTTAGCAGGTGTTCAGATGAACATGGGAGATAACACAGACACAGGAGGGTACTTCCACGTTGGTCTCTTTTTATATTATATTCTTGAAACAAACTTAAATGCAGTGTAAAATGAAAAGTATTCGTAAAAACGCAGATGTGATAAATTTCTGCTTATACACAGGTAGAAGGAACAGGTGAGGTAACAATGTCTTTTAAGATAAACTGGTGGACACATTCAGGAAGGAGATGCTGGCAACTGAAACTAGAACATTCTGCATGTCTGGCAGATGCTCCACCCTGGAGCTACAGCCACTCCAACTGGAACAAAAGAAACTGTCTTAGGGCTTTTCTGCATTGAAAGGCCGTGGTCTGGATTAGGGATGTGCACAAATATTCATAACACACATTATTTGTAGGAATGCACCTGAATTCGGACATTCATACACAATTGTACAAATACAAATGTTCTGGACGTTTGTATGAATAGATCAGATATTTGTTAAACTGGGGAGATGGGAAAGCAGCTATGCCAGTCACATTTGCAATGGATCCAGACTGCATTTGACATGGATTAAAAGTGGGTTCAGGTCTGATTTGAAGCTTTCAGAGCAGATATCTTATGAGGTATGTATACTGAATCATAGAATCATAGAATCATAGAATGGTAGAGTTGGAGGGGACC
>MTQE01001134.1:23096205-23113957 GCA_014337955.1 Aspidoscelis marmoratus | reverse complement strand
TCCTTCCTTCCTTCCTCCTCCTCCTTCCTTCCTTCCTTCCTTCCTTCCTTGGCAGAGTTTACAAGGCAAGCAAAGCCACCTAATACATAAAAATGATATTATCCCCTGTTCTATTTCCTGGGGTTAGAACAACCTCCACTAACAAATACTGCATCACAGCATAAATGCTGCAGAAATGCTATACTATATTTTAACAAGAGCACTGAAGCCTCAGGCAACAATTTCTGGATACTTTTGAGGAAATAGGGTTAGATAGATGGAGGAGTATATGTGTGCACGTGTGCATGCTTGTGGAAAAGTGAGTGTGTGCTGTCTTTCTCCCTTGGAATAGCCCACAGAATGACTTGCCTTAGGGCTTGGACCAAAAGAGATTGTTCTAAATTATATGAAGTCCACAGTGTTATTCTACCAGTAACATTTAGCATCGTTATGGTGGAGGGCATCCAATTTAATGAGAACAATAAAAACCAAAGCAAAACTCTGGAAGGATTGCAAGCTGGAACAAGTCTTACTTATCAAAGATCTGACCACTTGAACTGAACCTTAAAATATGGGCTTCCGGCACCTGCATTTCCTTATCTTTGGGTTGTCTTGCTAATGACAGTATTGTGGACCAGTACTGCAGCTTGTAAAAGACATGACAATTTTAATGTTGCTGCCTTCCAGCATGTTGTTTATTTGGAACTTAATTAAGCTGCCTGTGAGCCAATATACGGCTTTTATGTATCTTCAGTAGATTGGCCCCTGGAACAGATGGCTCCTGGACCAGAACAAAGCCATCTGCATTGGGATGGCCTGCTCTTTCTCATCCCTGCACTTCTTCTGAAGCTCATGCCAGCTTTGGAGCCAGTGCAGGGGAGCTCCAAAATCTCTGAAGGCCTAGGGCACCTACTGTGGTGGCACACTTCGTTGTACCATTCCCTAGTATATTGATAGACCTGAGCAAGCTTGCAAATTTAGGCTTTTTGGTCCATCCAGTATAGATAGAACATACTAGCAGGGAGCTGGGTCTCCCATGGACCACACCAGAATGGAGGAGTAATGAGCACCAGCAAGTACCCCATTCAGTCATCCAACAGTCAATGCATAAACATTCTTGCTTACTTCCCCAGATATCTTAGCAGTAATGACTATGGAATTGAAACTAACTCAATAAATTCTATCTGCCATATTCTTATCTCTACAGTTAAATATGCAAGCAGGCATGGTCTGATACCAGAAAGCTTGAAAGATGGCAGTGCAGTAGCCAAGCTGACAAACATAGAACAAGGAATCAGAATTTTCATATTTTCATATTTTCAAAAATTAGGAAATTTGAAATAAGAGGAGCCTATATCACTGGTATCTTCCTCCCTGAGCAGGAAACTCCTGCCTGTTGATTATGCAGTTTCCCTGCCAAACAGGTGATCTGGGCAGTGTGAAAAAAAATGACTCAGTGCTGGGAAATCTCACCTATCAAAATGTTCTATGCTGAGGACTGATATCATCCAGGTAATAACCAAAGTTGCTTAGTACCTAATCACACCCTAAAAAGCCCTTTCTTACTACTGCAGCAGCAGCAGCAAGGGTCCTCAAACGCATCAGTGTAGGGAAGAATGAAGACCGTTCATTCCAGAGGTGAAGAAAGCTCACCTCCACTGTATACTGAAGATGTGGACTAAATATTTTATGACAAAGCTTTGCTTGGAAGCAATCCATGTGTGAAACATCCTTAACTAAAGGCTCATTTTTCTGATTAGCAGGTCTCAAATTAAAGTCTATTCCAGTTCTGTTTTCTATTCTTCTAAATATGGATGCCAGGACCTTCTGCATTCAAAGTGGACAAACAAGTGATGCTAAATGAAGGGAAGCACAACAATTTGCAGTCAGTCCTAAGGTATTCATGCTGTAGCTGTATCTCATTCATATTACCAGCCACTTCCTGAACAATGTGTAGCTCTTAAAATGCGGGTTGCTTATTTATTTATGACCTTTATATACCCTCTATCTGCCAAAGCACTTAAGGCTGTAACGTTTTGTAATAATGGTGGAAAAGTGTATTACAAAACCTGCTGTGGCAATGGCAAGACCTAGATAGAATGGTAACATGTGGTGATGGCAGTAACTGCTCAGGGGGGAAGAAGAAGAAGAGGAAGAGGAAGAGGAAGAGGAAGAGGAAGAGGAAGAGGAAGAGGAAGAGGAAGAAGAGTTGGCTTTTCTACCCTGCTTTTCTCACCCATTTAAAGGACTCAAAGCGGCTGACAAAGCTTTTCTATTCTTTTCCCCACACTAGACACCCTGTGAGATAAGTGGGGCTGTGAGAGCTTTGACTAGCCCAAGGTCACCCAGCTGGCTTCACGGGGGAGGGCAGAATCTGGTATTCCCAGATAAGAGTCCGGCTTCCTAACCACTAGACCAAACTGGCAAGCTTAGGATTAATCAGCAAACATTTTGAGAATGAGAAATAATGAATGCTTCCTTTAGTCTGTCCTTATCTGACCTTGGAAGATAAGCAAGGTTGGGTCTAGCAGATATCTGGATGGGTAGAAATTCATGATGAATTTCTGATCCAACAGTTTGGCCCTGGTCACACCTTTAGTTTAGGACTTCAGGTTGTCCTCAGATCATGTTCCTCACATTATTTTTATTCAATTCATTTTCCGAGCCGGCCTACCCCTATTAGACCATTCTAATTAGAGTCCTCTTTTCCAGAGGATTCAGCCCATCCTGGCATCCTAGGCGGTCTTCGTGTCTTCAGTTGTGAGTGGGGCAACAGGCTAAAGGAGGCTGAACCATGCCATGGTGGGTGGGGTCCCATCTTTCACCAATGTGCATGTGTGGATTCCTCTATCTAATGTTTTTCCGCAAATTTATTATTATTATCATTATTTTTAAAATTAATTGCATGGAGAAGAAAAGCACATAAAAAAGGAAGGGGTGTATGGAGGTGGGGGAGCAGGCTTTAAAAAGAACCACAAACACACACCCTCCCCTCCCTTGAGTTCTGAGGAGGAGGCTCAGATTGATCACGGAGAAAGGTGTGAGTGATACAGCCCAAAGTGATGACAACCTGAGGACGGCCTAGGTGTAAACAGAACTGTGTAAGGAATGAAGGAGGTCAGTATGTTTGCAAAAAACCCGGAAAAAAAACCCATAAAAGACTGATGATCCTTCAGAGGAGTAACTGGCCTGAGTTGGTCAACTTGAATTATATTGAACTGTTCTTAGTTTGCCTTTACTGTGCATGTCAGAGAAATCTGATATGTACTTCTCCTCCTTACTTGGAAGGCGTTACCGGGAATATTTTAACTTCTGGCTGGGTTAGGTATAAAGGTCAGGCTGGATTGTGAGAAGTTTTTGAAGCTTGTCTTGATGGGGTTTCTGGAAAGCAGGCTTCTTATGCCGCAGCCTAAAAATTAAAGGACATTTTTTCTCTCTGACCTTTCTGCTTATTAAGAAATTAATATGGCTAGTATTTGCTGATAGAGCAGCAACTTGCTTTCATAACAATTTGGAGTTTTCCAAATAGCTGGAATGACCTCAGTTCGAATTATTAATAGGATGTCCTATCTTATATAGGTGTGACCAGGGCCTTGTGGCATCATGAGGTTCTGTGAATGTAAGCAATAAGCTTGCAAATTAGAAGGCAGAAGAGAGGGTAAAAGTCCATGCTAAATGAAGGAACTGCATGACCCAAGAACCCGACCATATTAGAAGAAAAGAGAAGCTGGCCAAGAGCGATGCATTTACATCTGGCATGCACAGTGTTTTGTACTGTATAGGACTTGACCAAGGCTGCACCCCTAAGAGGAGACACTGTGGTGACTTACCAAAAGGTGCACTTGTTCCCATGCCCTAGGGGCAAGTCATATGTTTACTGCACACCCTTATTGTCTTTGAAGCTGGGCAGTGAAAGTTTCCTCTCTTTCAAGATGTAACACGGGGCTGATGGTGGCCCTGAAAGTCAGCCATTTTTGACACAGGCCAGGTAAGTCACTTGCACAGTCACCTGCACAGGAGAGGCATCAGTGCCTTCAGTTCCCTTTGTATGGGAAGGATATCTCTGAGGTCATCTGCTGACCCTAACAACCTTGAAGTAGAGCCGCAAGCCCAGAGGTTCAGCCCATTCACATGAACACTCTGGGATTCTGTTTGATTCAAAGTGGCCCCTTTTGAGGGACTGATGGTGGTTCAAATCGAACCAGGTTGAGCACAAACTGTTCTGGTTCATGACTAGAACAGACAGATTTTTATGCTGAGGACTCTCTCCTTCTTTAAAAAATCTGAGCCTTTCACACCTTTCTTTAAGCATTTAAGTCCCTCCCCTCTCTCTTTGCTTGTTTTGGTCCCTGTGCTTGCTTAGAATTGTACCTTTGATTGCTTCCTTAGCAAAATCCCACGAGAGGCTTTAAGAATTACTGCTTTATTAGAGGTTTTGTCAGAAAATTATTAAAAGATCTTTCACATCTCCTTTTATTAAAGGTAAAGAATATTTCCATACTGCACCACCACTCATTACCTATGTGTTAAATTTTCCATGTCAGCCGACAGTTTCAGTGTTCAAATCTTATACAATGTGGTGACTGGCGCTAATGAGAACAGACCAAAATCCATCTTCCTGCTGCAGTACAGTCCACATGGGCTCACAAACAAATCTGCTTTCAACAGTGGGAGGGACTCACTTATGTGTCAGCATGGCCACTTCATTGCCATCTTAGAATATTTGATTGACTCTGCTTTTCCTTTGCAATCACTGGGAAATAATTGGAACCATAGTTGTCCCAAGGCCATTTAGAGCCTAAAAGAAAAAGTTGGAATTACCATGGGTGTTTTGACGTAAGGGCCACCAATGCCAACAAGGGTGGGAAAGTGTTGAGGAATATATGTGTTTGCTGGTGCTATTCTCTATATAACCTTTTGTCGATAAACAATGAGATGCTGCTACAAAGGCAAGGTGCCGTTTTTTCTGGATCCGTGATTGGTGATCTTAACATTATGCCAGCTGCTACTGCTTATACACTTTTAATAGAGATCCCTTTGGGTGTTTCCGCACTGGGTGGTTAAACCGGTTTAACCACTCAGTTAACACCCATTTAAAACACTTATCTTGGAGGTTTCCACACTGGAGACCTTTTGGAAACCCCTTGCAGGCAGCCGTTTCCACATTTCGGTGAGCAAGATCCATTTCTAAAACAGATCTTGCTGCGGAAAACTGGATTAAATTGAAGACTTAAAAAATTAGGTCTTCAATCCGTCCGTTCACCTGGATCCGTGTGGAAGCAGGATGCTTCTGCACATAGCCAAGTGCAGGGATGGATGTCCCGGCGACTGCCATGTTAGGGAGGGCTCCTTCCGCCCTCCCCCGCAAGCCACGTGCCACCAGAAACATGCGGTGACTAGCAGCTGCCTGCTGCAGTCCTGAGGCTCCAGGGGTGGCGCTGGTGGTGTGAGAATCTGGCGGACTTTTCGAATGGGTGCTGTGGCGTCCGTGCAGAACCCAGACAATCCGTCCTGCCAGATCTGTCTTCCCTGCATGTGTGCGGACATTTGGGGCCTCCGGGAATCCGTCCCTATTTGGGACGGGTCCTCGGGAGGACGGTTCACCAAAAAACGGATCTTCTTAGATCCATTTTTCAGCGACCAATGTGGAATGGCCCTTTGTCTAGACAAAAACCTTGCCCTGTAAGTCAGTTTGTGCTTAACAAGGCGTATCTTACAAGACAAAAGAGGAACAGTAATGAAGAGGACTCAGTTCAGTAAAAAATTGAGAAGCCATCATCTTCTGAGAGGGGAAGAACCAGGCAGTTTTATGCTTCTTTGCCCACCGCCCAGTCTGATCAGATCATCTTCCCATCAGTCTAACACACCACAAGAAACTTCAGAAGGTTTGTTTGAATATCTGAGTAAGCCAAAGTCAACTTAAAATCTTCACTTAAGACAGGCAAAGGGAGAGGATAAAACTGGTATGCTTGTACTTTGAGGATTATGCTTTATTGCTTTTCTAGCTTACACACTTCGCTCTAAAAGTCCTTGAATAAACCTTACTGTAATTTATCTTGAGGTTCTGTTATTTCAAAAAAAAAATCACATACATTAAAAGAACATACGGATAACAACAATGAGTTCTTTAGATTGTTTGGAAACTGGAAAGAACACTAGATTTCCACTTGTGTAAATGTGAGAGATCAGGGAAGTGGATACTCTTGATACTGGGGCTGCAACATCATGTAGCTCTGATACATGTCTCTTTGTCATAATCTGCAATTTACCAAAGATGTTGTTAAAAATCTTGTCCACAATGCAGCAGCAGTAGATAGCACAAGGACGGATACCAGATAATGAATGCATTTGAGCACACCACTCTTTCAGAGTGGCATGAAACCAAGTACTTGCCTTGCTTCCATTTTTTAAATTTCTTTTTTGGCCTCATTTCTTCCACCTTCCCTTTTGGACCTGCTTCTTTGCTCTTAAACAAAGATTGGTTGCTCTCTTCCCTCCATGATCTCATCAGCATCACTGTACTATCAACAACTTTCCACCTTTGCTAAACTCATTTTCTCCACGAAACAAAAAATGATGTATTGGATTATTTGTTTGAAACCAATTATTTGAAGCAAATCCTCGCCTTATTGCATAGCATTTTAAAACTAGACACCTTGGTTATGAGGCTCACTTTCCCTTCTGGTACACCATGATGGCAGGCACTAAAAGCTGCCTGGGAGCAGCACATTCTGTTCCCATTCTGCACAATGCTACAGAGCAGTGGTTCTCAGCTTTTTTTCACGCATGTAGCCCTTGGCAGCCTATTCCCATAAGTTGTGCTCTTCATAATACTTGCTGCTATTTCAAATTTACATGTTGTAACTGAAAGAGCCTTTCTCTGACATAATTCATGTTTTTTTTCATGCACACCTAGATGTCCTGGATCATACCACTGGAAATATACGTACCTCAGATTGGGAATCACTGCTACAGAAACATCCACTCATAAGGATCCTGCATAAGAGGAGCCCAGCTGAATCAGGCCATATCCCACCTAGTCCAGCATCCTGTCCCATACTGGCTGCATCCAGACTTACCTCAAAGCAGCACAGCTTTTTTCTGTCCTATGCAGTTAGCATCCGACCGAAGGGTGCCAAAATAAAAAGAAGCTGATCAATCAGCATCTTTTTACCTCACTTCTTCGAGACATTCTGCATCCCCTGCTGCAGGGCATGGTACGTACCATCTGACTGACAGAAGGTCACTTCACCAGGACAGCCCAGCTTCTGATCGCCCTGTCAGGATGACTGGAAGCAACTGCGCTGTCCCTGTGCAGCTTCTGATCACTGGGTCTGACTGACTGGAAGTTGCTTTGCAGGGACAGCAAAGTATATCACAAGTCTGGACACAGGCACTGTGACCCAACCATTGATTCTGGGAATCTTCAATGCTCTTTATTCTGCTCTCCTGAAAGGATGCTGAGATTTCTGGGAGGGATGATGAAGAAGAAGAGTTGGCTTTTCTACCCTGCTTTTCTCACCCATTTAAGGGACTCAAAGCGGCTGACAAAGCTTTTCTATTCTTCTCCGCACAACAGAACACCCTGTGATGTAGGTGGGGCTGTGAGAGCTCAGAAGAGAGCTGTGACTGGCCCAAGGTCACCCAGCTGGCTTCATGGGGGAGGGTGGAATCAAACCCAGTATTCCCAGATAAGAGTCTGGCTCCCTAACCACTAGACCAAACTGGCTCACAAGTGTATAAGTATGGCATAGTGTGATGATAACATCCTGTGTTGCCCATATATATCCCCATTTCCCACATGTAGATGTTGTCTGAGAAGATAGTGCAGGCTACCCAAATCTAAAACATCTCATCACGATACCCACAAGCTGAACATCTGGCATGTACAGCCGAAACCTATACATTTTGCTGAAAAGTAGGTCCTACAGGGTTTAGTTGTACTGAGTCTAGCTACATAGGCAATGTGATGTCCTTCTGAACAAAAACTCCCAGCAATCTCTCATCACTGGCTATCGTGATTAATTTACAGCATCCAGAAGCACCATGTTGGCTGCTCCTAGCGTACAGGGTATTGCATCTTTGTTATACATTTCTGAAGGTTTGTCTCTGAGTGCTTTCCAGGCTAATTTAAGCAAAATGAGAAAAGCGTGCCTCAGGGGCTTATAATCTAAGTGCAATTAGAAAGGAAGGCAACAAAGAGAGAGAATATTTTTCTCAGCCTACAAGATATCAGCTTCTGTATGAGAGATATCGTGCTAAAGGAGTCCTTAGTATTTTGCATGCTGAACTTGTACTGTTCTAGAAATGATCACTGATTGTTGTTGGTGTTGTTTTAAGCCTTCTTGTTCATCTAATTTGTATTTAGCACAAAGAGAATTCCTTAGGCACAGTGGAAGGATATTGTGATTGGTTATCCAGGCTTAAATGATTGATGATATTAGGCTATATTTAGGCCTCGGTGCTTTTGTACCTTGTTTCCCAGCATCTTGATGGTTTTAAAAGGGCCTCTGTTTCTATGAGAAGTAGCAGCGTGCCAGACAGGTAGCTGGATTTTAAAAGCACGTATAGACTTGCTCAGCCATATTGCTATCACCTACAGCCTGCCACCTTTGTTATTGAATTTCAAACGTCAGAGGAAATCACTTGGCCACTATCTTCTTTCTTGCTAGCAAAGAAGCCAAACATCATCAAAAACTAAAATGATGATAATATGTCTCCCGCAGACATAAGGGTTCTTTTGGCAGGGCTGAGTAGCTGGGGGTGGGGTTGGTGGAGGATACCTGTAATGCAGAAATTAATGTAGGGCAAACCGCTGCATGGAACAAAGAAGGAAAGCAGAGTTATGAATCAGAAAGGGCACTGGCCAGGAGATGTTTCACTCTCAAATTGACAGCCTAGAGGAAGAGGAAGGATAATCATGGGAACAGAAGTAGGAACCAAAGCAGTTGCACAAAAATTTGGGACAGATAGCAGCCTCTAAACCATTCTGTTGTGTACTGCTAGGTACCACTGAGTTGGGTCCAATTCCTGGTTGATTACATGGATACCTTTATGCAGCTTTCTTGGCATGAAGACAATATTGGTTCACCACTGTTTACTTTGGGGACTCAAGCCTGTGATTCAAAGTTGAAAGCTGCATCTAGATGGGCCTTTGAGACGTCACCAGGGTGACCGGGGCAGGACATTCAACATTTTTGACGCCTTCCAACTACTAAGCCTCCACAGACTACAGTGAGAGTGACATCCTATAAGATTGCTCTGACCAGTACAGTCACATGGATGCATGCAAGGGCCAGGAAGTGAAGGTCAAGTGAAGTATCCGTACTTGTTTTAATTCATGTTGAACCTTTAGGTTTTATGCACATATTAGTATTTTGTAAATTGATGTGGTCATTTGACTAATCAATTAAGATATTCATTCATTCATGCAGCCTCCATCTTTGCTCTCATATGAAACTTCTGCTGTTCCTAACCAGTTTGCTTCTAAAGGAACATGTTTTGTTAATTAGGCAAGGCAGCTGTAGACGGATGTGATCCCATTTAATTCCAGCTTTTGAGAAAGGCATTGTGAGATCTCCTTTCTGAGCCTACGTGCAATAAGATTTGGAAGCCACTTTAACTATACAGTAGCTGAGAATTGCAAGTGAGCTGTCAAGCCAAAGTAGACTTTGAGCAGCAGTTTTTTAAAAATAGAGAAATATAGCACCACACTTAGGCTCATAACATCACTGTGATTATTACATTTATTTTGCACTACTGCCTATGGTTCTCATGCCCAGAAACGAACATGCACAGGGGTCCTGGTCACACGACTAGTTTAGGTCGACCTCAGGTCATGTTCAGGTTGTGATACATAATTTTTTTTATTTAATTTGTTTTCCAAGCTGGCCTACCCCCGTTAGATCTTCTTAACTGAAGTCCTCATTTTTACAGGATGTCTTCCTTAGTGTGAGTGGGTTGGGGCAGGGGGAATAAGGAAGCTGAACTGTCCTGTGCTGGGTGGGGTCCAGTTTTTCCTTTAGCCAATTGGCACGCATGGAGTTCATGTGGCACCTCCACTGCTCTCCTCAGTTTATGTGTATGATTCCTCTATCTAGCATTTTCCCATAAATAATAATAATAATAATAATAATAATAATAATAATAATAATAATAATAATAATAATAATAATAATAATAATAATAATAATAATAATAATAATAAATCACACAGAGAAGCAGATAAAAAAGGAAGGGGGTGTGGAAGCTTAAAAAAGAACCACAAACACACGCCCTCACCTCCCTTGAGTGTCAGAATGGTATCCCAATAAGAAAGGAGGTAGATTTGATGCAGCAAAAGGGGTGGAGGAGGCTCAGGTTGGTCTTGGAGAAAGGTATGAGTGATATGGCCCAAAGTGAGGATGGCCTGAGGATGACCATAAAGTTTTCTTGGCAGCTGCAGGAATGGTTTGCCATTACTTTCTTCTGGGAAGTTAAGAAGGATTGAAAATGTGGCCCTCTGCTTTCCAGCAGTTGCTTTGTCACTGAACAAAAATGCTCGCCACCAGCAGTCATAGGTGCCATGTTTATCTCCGAAATCCCTATTATTCACATCTCTTACTAAGAGATACCCATCTGAAATAGTCTCGCTTACAACTTGGCCTCACAGGATTGAACAGGTGTGCCAGAGCGGGATGAGGTCTCAGCGACTCTAGTGAATTGGTGTGTATCTGAGTCCAGTTATCAGGTTCAAAGAGTAAATAGTAGAAATGTGCGCAAACTCAAATTCATAGGTTTGGTTTGGCTCAAACTGGACTGAACCTTGTCTTTGGTTCAATCTAGAACCAGGTTGACCAAGCTTGAGTGGTTTTAGATTGAACTGAAAACAGTTTATGAACTGTTTGTATATTAAAAAAAGAAACGTACAGTTGCACAAACCTTGCCCAAAAAAGTGCAGAGTGCACAATTTGTGGAGATTTGTGCACTTGCACAAATCTTATCTTTAAAAAAACCCTTCCTAATTGATCAAGTAGAACTGTCCAGTTTGAATGAACACTACTGGTTAGGTTTGAATTGAACCAGCCCCTTTGAAACAGGAGGTGGTTTGTTTCATTCAAACTGGGTTGAAACCTTTGGTTCATTTGAACCACTGAATACAAACAGAATTTGCATATCTCTAGAAAAGGGGGTTCAGTGGGTGTCAGGCTGGAGTATTTTTCCAACTCTGGAAGTACAAGCACTGTATAGAAAAACCACAAACAAAAAGCCAGATCTTTGAAAAACGAAGAATCTCTGCTTCACTTCAGCCATTTTTTACTTTCAGTTAAGCTGAGTTTGCTAGGGCATCTGTATCTCATTTTTTTTTTAAAAAAAATCTATAGTGCAGTAAATATACTAAATCTGTCTCCACTAAATATTCTTTCCCTTCCATACATTGGCCTATTGTATATGGTTGATGGAGGGATCCTGAGATAATATAGTTAAAGTGATATATAAAGGCTCAGCACAACTTATTTCTTGAGCCAGAGGGTTTCAAATAAAGTCAGAGGAATATTTGTCAAAATGTACATCATTTAGATAAAGGCAGAATACATGTGAGAGGTGGGCCCTCCAACTTCAGGACTGGAGCAAACATACACGCCAGGATTTACAGCAGAAGGCCTGCAAACATCATAGCCAATGTGGAAGGCACCTTTTTTTTGTATCTACATGAAAATGGTTGGTCTATTCATAATAAAGAAAACAAATAGGTAAGTCTACACATTATATTGCCAGTAGCGGGGGCAGTGGGAGAAACGTGAGAAAAAGCTCTGTCACAGTGCTTTATGCTACTCTTAAGAGGACTTATAGTGGGTTATTTGCCCAATGAGTGTGGGATCACAGAGTCCCCACACACTCTGAGCACACCCATGGTGTCATTAAGGTGCCGTGCAGATCCTACCAGGTGCTTTGTGGCAACCCCTCTGCAGTTCTGCAAAAAATCTACAAATATGGCAAGTTGACAAGCCCCCACCCTCAAAATCTGCCCAAGAAGACCGCCCAGAGGAACTTTTTGTGCAGCACTGACTTACGGGTTTACTTTAGTGGGGGAAATCAAGTAGAATAGGAAGAGTAATATTACTGGAATAGATACTGCCGGCATACTGAGTTCCAAATATTGTTGAGATGGTGGTCAAAACAGTTGGAGGCTGGAGGATAATTCCTGATGAACAGCATTACTTGGAGGCATCCTCATTCCTGCGGCAACATGTAGGGACAAAAACCTGTGTCTTTTCCCCCCTTGGGAAATGGCTATCAGTGAAGCTGATGGCCCAATTTATCCCAAGCCCCATCTCCATGCTGTTGTAGGTTCTTCACCAGTCGTTGCCGTCTTTTCAGGAAGTGGTGCACTGTAATTTCATAGATAAGAATCAATGGACTTATGAAGATGTTTACTAACATGGCAAAACTACTCTGAATGTTCATTTCTCATCCAACGAAAACAGATTCCTTGTAGAACAGGATGTTTTATAACTGTAGTCCTCCAGACGTCCCTCAACAGTAACTCCCAGATGCAGAGGGCTGGAGGTGGAATGATTACAGTTGTTGTTCAGGAACATTTGGAGAACCACAGTTTGAGAACCATTATTGTAGAATATTTGCTTCACCAGTCCCTGATCTAGTCAGACAACTGGACTCGTTCAGGGTAAGGAAATTTGTTTATTCATAATGGGTATGACTCATGATACTTGAAAATGCATTATGTACAGGGACTCTCCTGTTAATTCTGTTGGACAGAACATGGAAATTCTGTCAATTTTGTCCCAAAGTCATGCCCTGTTGGGAAGCAGGGAGGAAGCAAGGATTCGAATGGGGCTTGAAGGCCTGCACTTATGTAAGAGTGGTTGCTAAAACAGTTAAAGCAAAGAATATATGACAGGTAATACCTATGGATCCGTGCATAGTTGAACACAACAATTCCTAGATCCTAGTCTCACTGAATAGCCACTGCACTATGTCATATCTAATATTCTTTAGAAATCAAAATAAATCTGAATCTCTCGCCTTGTTTGGGACAAACATACACAGACACATTTAAATGTAATATTAAGTCAGATCTGACAGAGGTTCCACCAATCACTGTTGTAATGAGACTCAATTATAAAGCTATGCTGATAATGATAAATGTGATCCTGGCAGCTGGATAACATTAGCTGCTATTAGATAATTGGATGGTTTACAACAAGCAAAAAACCCACAAAAACAAAAAAACAACCCAGGAAAAAATAACTTACAAGGGACGTACAAGAGGATAGGTGTTCTTTTTCTTTCTTTCAGCTTTTAAAACTGCTAAGAGTTATTTTAAATCTAATAGAAGATCATAGCAATGCACTGAACATAGCCAGAGGAAGTGACTATGTAACACTTCCTGTGCAATTCAATTTGGAGTCATTTGCCAACTAAAAGATGGTTGTCCTCCATCAATACATGATGTCATTCTTCTTTTTATAATTAAAATGTCCTTTTTGAAGTAGAATAACCCAAAAAGAATGTGGAATTACTTCCTATGGCCATTTTCAATATTAGTGTGACAGCTATAAGTGTTCTGGGAAGTTTTAATTTTTAAGGAATCATTCTTTGCTATTAGAGTCAATAGGATGCTACAATGAATGACTAATAATAATTACTATATCATATCAGATATAATAATGATTCTACTTTTTTAAAAAAACTATTATTTTTTAATAGTTGTTATTTTTTATTTACAACTATTTAATTATGTATCAGAATATTGTATATGCATTCTATTCCAGTAAGGTTCAGACATCACTGTAACCCTGCAAAGTAAGTTAGGGTGAAAGATAAAGGAATGACCAAAGATGACCCTGCTGTTTGGACTCCAAAAACCTACCTGGCCCATTCACTCCATGCCTTACACTGTATCAACCCAAGTTTTCTGAATGTCTAAACAGCTCTGCATTTGTTCACTTTACAATACATACAGTGCCACTTCATCACCCTTACTTGTAGCTGTTTGCATGCATATAAATGAAACCCTGTAAGAGGATTTTTATTTTAATTTGAATGAAAAAGAAAAAGGAGAAAAGGAATCCCATTGTGGAATCTCACTTATTCATCGGATAAAGCTCACTTGAACTTTAAAGACACCATATTAACTCCTTTTCTCTTTTAGTTTGAAGATCTGATGCCTCTGTGTGTACTCAGTCATGTTACAGATGCAGAATTTTTAAAAGTGGTGTTTTTTCCCCCTAAACCTCTAGTTACAAAGATGGGTGACATTCAGTTGCATTTATTTAAATTTGTCAGGAGTTTATTCCCATCGCTTGGCAAAAAAGTGTCTTCCCTGTAGATCTGTGTATCATATTAGAATATCCTTGAAAAGAGCAAAACACTGCAGGTGAACCATTAAACCATTCTATTGTAGTTATCCTGTCCTGTCCATAGTTTATTGGCAAATTCAACACTGATCAGCACATTAATAACTTCTTTTTAAAAATGATTTGTCCCAAAGCTCTTCTTTCCTTGATATCTGGTCACACTTCCAAGGAATGTAACACAGGTATGAAAGAAAAGACCTCCACTAATATTAAGTTAAGCTATTTCTTTTCCAACTTCCCTTCGCTCTCTTATCAAATGAGATGTTGAAGTGCTTGGAATTCACCCCCTTCTATAAAGCTGTTAAGTTATTATTATTACCACGTAATGAGATAAAAGTAACCTGGAACTGATTGCTGTCTTGCCAGAACAAAATTCACTAGCATGCATGATATATGAACAGCAAATATTCATAATGGAAAATTAATCTATAAGGAAAAGTGGCAGATC
Organism: Aspidoscelis marmoratus; assembly: GCA_014337955.1. NCBI lineage: Eukaryota > Metazoa > Chordata > Lepidosauria > Squamata > Teiidae > Aspidoscelis > Aspidoscelis marmoratus. The sequence goes on along the minus strand of MTQE01001134.1, from coordinate 23,099,170 downwards.
ATCCAAAGAAGGTAATCTGGGAATAATTACTGGCATTTTGTCTTACTCAGATATCCTGGAAGTTTATTCCTTGGCTGAAATGCAAATAACTCTTCCTGCTAACTATTATTTTGTGGTATATATAATTTAAAACAGCTGCAAGAAGAAGAAGAAGAAAAAAAACTATTATATGAATGATTCTTTTTAAAAATAAAGATCGAATAAAAATAACCCTGCTAGTAACTGCAAGATTTCTCACCTATTTTTTGGAATGATAACCATACACATCATGGGGTAGGGAGAATATTTTAAAAAACGGACAGAAAAACCTCACATATTTTAATACTTGCACACAGTACAGATCCTGCAGAGATTAGTATTTTACAAGACAGCCTCAGGATCTCTTTTGCAGCTTTCTGCAAAGACCCTTTGCAAATGTTTTGCAGTTGTAAGGTCTAGATTGCTACTTGTATTAAATAAGAGCTTTGGAGTGAATTTCTACAAAAAAAAAATTTTTAAGAGAAAAGCTCCCCATTCCCCCAATTTTACAAGGGAATAAATGTGTTCACAATCTTAAAAAAAGCAAAGCAAACAAACTGTTTTCCCCCTCCTCCAAATGAAGGCTTTGAAGAGATTGAAGCTACTTACTAGAGTATTAGAAGTGGACAGCTTGGTGGTATTGAGTCCTACCAGGGATGGGAGCGTTTGGGACATCCAGTTAGAGATCATCGCCATGGTACTAAGGACAGCACCAAGCTTGAGCAGTGGAGGACTCATTGCTGTAGAGGCTAATGAGTTTTCATAGTGAGTGTTTATCATCCTAGTGCAGGCTGGCGGGGAGAGGCGTGCCTGCAGCTCACAACATCCACAGCACGGAAGGGGATCAGCCTCCCCAGATCTAATCATCCACTAAAACACACATCCAGGCAGACCTGCTTCCCCATTTCTCCCTCCTCATAGGGCTGCCTGCAATTTTCTCTTTTACCACCACATACTAAAAGCAGGCTGGCCACAAACGCAGACCAGCCTTTTATACGCCTGTAATTATTACAGCTTCCCTGTGGAGGGAAGGAAAGAGTGACGGAAGGTTCCAAGGAATTGTTTAAAATCTAGTTAGCTCAACCAGTGGGAGACAAGCGGATGGCGAAGAAAATACTATTGCCAGGGATGGCAAAGCTAGTCTGCATTTAGGTGATTCAAGGCATCCAGGAGAGCCATTTTCTGGCACAAAGGCAATATTTATACATTGACAGACTCGCAGGGATTGAGGCTGTGTACTGGTCTTGCAAGTGCTCCTACTGTCATTCTAAGGACGCAACCCTTTATGCGCTTGTGAGAAAGCTGTGACTGCGGAGAGAGCTGGTGTGCAGCCTGATGCTGTTCACACTCCCTCTGAAATAAGACACACTTGAAGTCTGCTGGGAATGATTTCAGGGGAAACATGAACAGGGCCAGCTTGCACAAAGGTCTATCAGCAGTTGCAGACTTAAAACATGCATAGCCCACTGGAGGAGAGAGATCCTCTTGTAAAGCGTTGAATGCACTGGATCCCTCATGCTGCACTTTCAGCACCTGACAGCTAGCATACTTGTCTTCATGCTAGTTCCAAACAGAGCAATTGCAGTAAAATCAGTTACTGTGACATCTGCAGAGCATGTGACATTGTAAACATGTAAATATGCTAAACATGTATGCATATTTTGGGGGTTGGGGGTTGCCCAGGAAAAGCATAAATACTTGATCCAGCCTTGTTGCAGGGGGCTGAGTGGTTTCTTGTGGCTCAGAGTACCTTTAGTCAGATACTCCAGCTACATCCTGCCTCTAAAGGATGCTTCTAAAGGTCATCTGCAGGTAGTTAAGAGGAGGTGAAAGTTTTGCCTTTGTCTTCTGATTGAGAATGCCTGAAAGGAATTGGTGGATCATTACGTAAGAACATAAGAGAAGCCCTGCTGGATCAGGCCACAGCCCATCTAGTCCAGCATCCTGTCGCACACAGTGGCCCACCAAATGCTCATGAGCATCTCAAGCAGAGACAAGGACAAACCTATTCCTGCTCTAGAATCCCAGCAAATGGCCTTAGAAATGCCCCAGTCCCGTCCCCCCCGGCCTGAAAGATGCACCATTGTGTGAGACAGGATGCTGGACTAGAAGGCCTGTGGCCTGATCCAGCAGGGCTCCTCTTATATTCACACTTACTGGAACTGCTATTGTTTCATATCTAAAATATTCCAACTTGCGATGGAATTGTACAAAGAAAGCTTTTCAGCTATGGTTCTACATGAGTGTGAACATGCCCAAGAAGCTTCCACATGCAAGGGGTTGTGCGCACTGGGGTGGGGGTGTCTGCTCCCAGGCCTGAGTGCTTGCATCAGCTCAGGAAAAGGTATGGAAGGTTGTATACTCAGGTGGCACTAACATTGAGGCCAGAGAACAAAACCTTTCTAGTCTTGAAGTTTCAGTCCAGAGACACATAATCAAGAAGGTTGCCTTTTTGGTGCCTTCCATACAGTGGTGGAAGGAGAGAAACTGACCTACATCATATTTGCAGTGTGTTTTTTCCTGCTTTGTGAGGTTTGCTTTTAGATGATATGCATGCAAAAAGCTCCATATACATTACCAAGTGCCTTGTTGTTAAGAGAAGATGCAACCTTAGAGGTGGTAAAATCTCTGCACTATAGCCTCTAATCTTCAGCAAAGTCTAGAAAACATACTTTTAAAGGCGTTTAACATGGATTAAAGATGGGACACCAGGGCCTTTCTACATTTATGTGTACAACAGTACAGTATGAGGCCTAGACTCCTCCTGGGTCATGCTCCCTGCTAGACCATGCTCCCTGCTAGACCACTCGGTCCATTTTGGACAGAGCATAGCACAGTCATGGCCACCTAGAGGGGAGAATGATAGACTTTTGTTTAAAAAGTCTACTGCTGTCCTACTCTTGAATAAACTGCTCTAGGGAGATGTGTGGAAGGGTGCTTGTATCCC
>MTQE01001134.1:23075104-23090478 GCA_014337955.1 Aspidoscelis marmoratus | reverse complement strand
TGTTCACACCTAAGTTTTAATCCAGCTTCAGTCCACCTTCAGAGTGAGAGTACACATCAGCAATCTGACCAATCATTTTCTATCCACACTATCTGTCTGAAAAGTGAATTTTCTAAGTTAGATAATGCTGAAAGAAGATAGCTTGTCACTTTCCTGATGTGTTCCCTCACTTTGGAAGTGGACTGAAGCTGTATTGAAACTTAGATGTGATTGCATCCTATGTATATCTTTTCAGTCCAGGGAGGATGAACTTCAGCGACATCAGTAAACAAAAGCCTTCACATGGAACCGAAATGAGGAAATAATTTTTCTAATGAGAGGGTCACCACAAGCAGTATGGTGTATAGAAGAGAGTGGTAAAGCAATTCTAGCCTTGTATTTCTCAGCTCTGATGAAAGAGGCCGTTTCAGGCAAAGGTGACTAAGGTGGTGGTGGTGAAGGATATTTAAATTAAGTCAGCCCTTCAGAACCACTTGCCTGAAACCATTTAAAACTTTCTAGTCAGAAACTTTTGGAAATCAGATGTAAGTACGGAAATTAGAAGATGCCTTCCTCCGCGGAAAATCTCATTTAAAGAACTAGTTGTCATATTTTGGAAAACTCAGAAGTGAATAAATATAAATCTGGAGTTCAAAAAAGAATGAAAGAATTAGAGCATACTTGACTTGGGGAGGTGAGGGTGGCACTGTGAGTTTAGCCTGGAAAACAGTGTGGTGATAACCTCACAATGCATTACCCAAAGGTATCCATTTTGCTAGCCCCCCGGAGCAGTTAGCTATTTTGGCATCACAAAGTTGCAGAAGGCTTTCAATTCCACCCTGCCAGCCGCTCCCTCAGCAAAGTCTGTAGGACAGCTAGTCCTATAATGTGTGGAAGAAACAGCATACCCAAAGCTGCCCGAATGCCAGGAGGATTAATTAGAAAGTGTTTGTAAAGACTATTGAAGATGAAAAGAGCCATATATCTGCTCTAACCTGGGGCTACATGAGTGGTGTGAAGCCAAATTAGAATTCAGGCTTCTTTTGTCTGGCATTTGTTTGAGTTGGAGAGATTTAAAAAGTTGCTGTAAGTTATTGCAGAAAAAAGATTGCCTCCTCCGCTCTCTCTCCTTCTGACAAAGGATTTATGGGGAGTCACAGCCTTGCTCCTTGGGGAAAATGGAAAACTGGCGGCGGTAATATGAGGGGAAAATGTCTCAGTACATAAGACTGTATTGCATTTTTATATATCTCATTTTTATATAACTGACACCCCTTTGTACAATACACAAAGCGAGTTTTAATAACTTGCTGGTGTTGCTGACATGTTATCTACTTGGGCTTCCCCCTCCCTAACCTGTCAATGAAACAGATGGACATTTTTATACAGGCAGAGCCTCTCGCAAGGCATCATGAAGAGACCTAGCCTAGGTTTATCAGTCCATTATTTTGCAGACTCATGGGCCATTGTTGTACTTCCTTGTGCTGTCCCAGAACAGGGTGGATTGCACCATCCCTGAATTAGCAACCTGTCCCAGTTTGGGACTGGCTGCTTCTGGCACAAGCTAAAGCTGTTAGAATGGCCTGTACCGCACCAGCCCCATGCCCACTCCAAAGCACACACCAGCTGAAAAGGGTTCCCCGTGACGTACACTTCCATGGTCTGATAGCACACCATGATCTCTAGCACACCAATAGACCTTGATTTTGAGGGTTATGTCAAAACCAGACTAGAACACTATTTTGGGTACCCTAGCCTGGTCTAGGATTTGTTTTGGGTGGACAGAGTGTGATAGGAGCGAGCTGGGCCTCTTGTAATCCACACTAGTATGTGGAAAGAGGTCTCTGAACCTTTTTCTTATTGCAAGGCAGCACCCTATGTGGAAAGGACCATTGATTCACATGAATAGGCTGGGATTTATCTCTGCAGTACCACTGACTTATATTGACAGACTAGCCCTCCATGGTTCCTGTAACCCCTAATTTTCCATAAGTGGCAATTACTTGCATAACGGATCAGTTTCTACATATGAATCTTTAAATATGTTTAATGAGGCTGACTCAGAATGTTAGTGGCTGATGTATGGTCCTCAAGATATTGCAGAAACCACAGGCCTATTCGCACTACAGCCTCTAGTGCATGATTAGTGAACCTCTGGTGAAGAGCATACACACATAGAGTAGGCTGTTACAGCCTCCAAGTGTGCCCACCCTCACCAGAAGTGCACTAACTGTTGATTAGGTGTGGAGCATGAAATCGTGCTCCGCATGTTAACCAACGTTAACCAGAGACTTGCCTCAAGCATCCGGGGCAGGAACATTCACTCTTCTTTCGCTGCTCTGGGGTTCTTTGAGGTGCCGCGCAAGCCAAATTGGCGGCGCCCAGAGAAAGACCAGCCCCCAGATCAAATAAGGGAAGTATTTGACCATAGGGGGATGGGACACCCCATAATTCTAATCAGTTTTAGGTAGAAAATTCAATAACAAGGGATGGGTGAATTACACTGGGGTGTCCAAATGTTACTTCTTTCTAGTGTATAGAATAGCATACTCTTTATGCATTAGACTCGTAGGGTGGCACATTCTAATTTATCACAAGCAATGATAGCACACTGATCACTTCCATGAGAAGGATGAGACTTAACTTAGAAAAATCCTTCTGCTTTCTCTGACCAATGTTTTGATTTCTGGCAGGTTCAAAATATGATTTAGTGAAAATCCTTTTGATCTAGCACTTGTAGATGTTTCTTGTGAACAATGCTGAAGAAGCAAGATCTTCTGAATTATTTTTATTTTGCATTAAGCTGCTGATAGACTTACTACCATGTGTAGTCTATCAGCTGCCTAATATAAAGTAAAAAGTTGTTACTGTGATACTGACAACCAGTCAGCATTTTTTCCAAGTCTAGAAATAGCCTGAGTTTTACCATAATGTTCTGATCTCTGTTCCTTTTTCACAGAGAGCAATAAGCCATTTGATGTAACAGAAATGTGTAAAATGCATGGAAAGATTGGATTTCAAACTTGCAAAGGAACATCACCCAAAACTTTGCTGCGCCAATAACTGTGGCAGGGACCGCACAGCAGGGAGAAGAGTGGTGTGTTAGCACTTTTCATGAAGTGGTGATGTGATGTCCACATGCCTGCCGCTTTTCCTGGCTATGATGATGATGACTGGGAGATGCCATCAAGCACAGGAAATGGCCCACAGACTTGCTGGTCATTTCCTTTGTTTGAGGACATAACAGGGCTGCTGACAAAGAATGGTAGGAAGAGCTGACAGAGCTATTTCTATTGTCCAGCATGTCAAAGAATGTCCCCAGACATAAATTAAGGAACTAGAAGTAAAGGAGCTCTGCAGGGGGAATGGAATGCCCCCACATTCTCCTGATTCTCTGAAGGAGCAGGTAGGGCTCTTCTGACCACATGGTCAGCCCCTCCCTCTCTGAGAGTCCTGCTGCCTCTCTTTGCAGCCTGCTGCTTCCTGGTTGAGGGTGAACTCTTGCGAGATCTTGACCAAAGACAAAGGAAAATGTCCCAAGGATAGGGAAACTCCACAGCCAATGCTCATGTAAGTAGGATTTTTTTTACATCTCAGCATTGGACTTTACTTTGCAGGGACTGTGAAGAATCATAAAACTTGTGTGGCACTTTGACAGCTGCTCCGCAGTCTCTGCAAAATATTGCTTCTGTTTGGACGCAGCCACAATTCGTAAGGAAAGCTTATAGCAGGATGTCAGAATGAATGTGGTTCCATGTAGGCGTTGCACGTCTCCAGTGTGTTAGTGGACCAAGAGGAAGCAGAGACATGCAAATCCTGCCCCTTCATGCATGTTTTTGGCAACTTAAAGGTACCATGTGAACACCATTATTGTCTAAAACCTATACAGGTACAAAGATAATGCCCACCTTTTGACTGGGTGAGCGGATGTATACAGACCACAATGGAACAAACTATCCCTATTATGCAAATACGAGCTTTGCTTTCTCTTTTTTGTACGCGGTGCCAACATTTCCAACATGTAAGCTGTAAGACAGAAAGATAACAGTGAAATAACTGCACCGTCTGGCTAATGTCTGAAGTTGTGAAAATATCAAGTTCAATATCTGCATGAAGAATCTTACATCAAGCACATCTGACAAAAAGCCTTTTTAAAAATCCACTTGAACCAGGCTCAGGTTTAGAAAGGCAAATGTAAGCCTTTCACCTGGGTACTGCCCTGCATCCACCATCCTGCATTCTTGATCTGTAATACACCAGAGATAGGAACTATTACAAGTGGGAATTGGCACCACATGGTTGCAACGTAACTGAAGCTATCTTAGCAGAAGTATAATAGTTTGCATAAGAAAAATCCCAAGTTTAGACCCTGGCTGTTTCTGCAGTTATCTTCCTTGGAGCGGTTTAACTAATCTGCTCTACCTTGTCCTAATCCAGTGATGGCGAACCTTTTGAGCTCGGTGTGTCAAAATTTGCACGAAAACCTAGCTTAACTTGGGTGCTGTGTCACATCTAGAAATATCCATAATTTTGTGATAATTGTAGCTCTAGTAAAAAAGTTATATTTTTGATATATGTATTTTATTAAAAGCAAAAACAAATATTCTTTACTTTAGTGACTTTTGTCACTGAATCTTCAATTGAAAGTTGGTATTTCGTACACTTCAAGAACAACCAAGCACTACACGCCCAGATGCCAGGGGGACCAGGTGTGTCACCCAAAAGGGCTTGGCGTGTGACCTGTGACACACGTGTCATAGGTTGGCCATCACCGTCCTAATCCAAGGCCAGGAATGTGGATGTGCCTTTTCTGTTCTGCTCCAGATGAAATTGTTGAGATTTATTGATAAGATAGCAGAACTGCACAGGCAGGTTGCACAGCGTAATGTGAGTCGAACACTGGAACCACAAGCAGAAATTGTAGAGATGTGACTGCATTCCAAACAGAAGGCGCTTTATTCTTACTGAGTGTAAGTAAGATCTACATCAGTGGTTCTCAACCTGGGGGTCAGGACCCCTTTGGGGGTCGAATTACCCTTTCAGAGGGGTCGCGACGAGCCTCCCACCACCCTTCCCTCCCACCTCCCCGCTGCTCCACCGCTGTGGTTGGGGGTCTCTACAACATGAGGAACTCCATTAAGGGGTCGTGGGATTAGGAAGGTTGATAACCACTGATTTACATAAATGTGAGAATACAAGTTGCATGCATATGAGAAATAAAATACAGGTATACAGCTTATTTCTAATGTGAATATATGGATACAGCTTGTTACATCTTAGCTAATATAAAAGCAGGTAAAGGAAGCATACAGCTTCTGGATCACTTAACATCATGGGTATTATACGCCTTAGCACAACTTGGCCTAATTGGCTACTGGATAAATTGCGTATTGCTACTTTCTAATGCTACATATCACACAATAATAAGATGGATGGATAGAAGCAATTATACTTGTGTGAAATGATTCATGACAACATAGGAAGGGGGAGGTTAGTTATGCTCATAATTGGTCAATCCAGTAACTACAAAATAAACATAGGAGTTTCTCATGGCCTGACTTGTTGTCTCACACAGAAAACGCAATTATTATGGCTGGGTGATAAGACGGCGGTTGTTATTGTATTCTGGTGTTCTTGCAGTGTTATGCAGGGTTATGCAGGCCAATTCCCAAAGCATGCCCACATGATCTGGGAGATCACAACATAAATGTACTTTCACTTCAAGTGCCACCTAAGCTTCTCAGTGCTTGGCTCACGTCCCTCACAGCAGGCTCTGAAGCTCAGCATGGGAAGGGGCAGAGTGACACAGAGCCTGTCCCCCAAACTGGCTGCCCAAATGTGGATGTCTTGTTCAGGACCAAGTGGAACACTTCTGCCTGGACATTCCACTCCCTCCCAGTGAGGAAACAGCTAATGACTCACAAAGCAGTTTACAACTGTCAGTAGAATCTAACAACCAAGAAATGTACAACAAGGAGACTGACACTCTCTGGTGCATCCTAAGTCCCTAGTGTCCATGTGTGTGATGGTCCCTGTGTGCTTTGGGAATGTCCAGGTGAACATTCAAGGTGAACATTCTGACACTCAGCAGCTCCGCAGTCCCTGCCACACACACCTCTTGTCCAGGTGCAGCCTTAAATGGAAACAGCAGAATTCTCTGGCAATCTGTATCATACGGTGATAAAATACTTTCAATATACTTTCAAATACTTTTAATATACTGGCCATTATAATGAGCCTTCTTCCATGTAAAATATGGTACTGTGTTACTGAAAACATGCTTCCTCCCCCTTTAATGCCTGTGTGGAAGAGGGAAATTTGGCATATGCTGCCTGCTACACTTGCTGCAATTTCCCCTTCTTCAGCTATTAAATAATATAATTTTTGAATGTAACAATCCCATTCACCTTACTGCTAAACCTACAAAACCCATTATGAAACCTACAACCAGTTTTTAAGGTTGGTTTCTGCTTTACCCTTCAACCGCCATAATGGATATTCAAACTAATAGCACTATTATGAGTTCTCTGGTTCAACAGTACAAGAACAAGTCCCTGGTCACACCTTTAGTTCAGGATGATTCAGCTCATCCTCAGGTCACGTTACTCACACTTCTTTTATTCACATTGTTTTCCAAGCTGGCCTACCCCTGTTAGATTGTTCTAACCAGAGTCTTCTTTTCCAGAGGACTCAGCCTGTGGAGAGCCAAAAGTTCCATGGAGGAGACTCAGATCGACTGTGGAGAAAGATGTGAATGATGCAGCCCAGAGCGAGGACAGCCTGAGGATGACCTATAACGATCTACATGTAAACAGAGCTGGTGTGGACTCAGTTCGAATTATTAATAGGATGTCCTGTTTTATATAGGTGTGACCAGGACCCGAGAAACAATACCATACCAAGCCAGTAAGGATCCAGTGCAGTGGTGACAGGTTGCACTTATAAATGCTAAACTAACTGATACCTGGCCAGCAGCACTTGTAAGTATGAATGGCAGTGGAAGGTCACCAAGGCAACGTCTGAACCCACATCTGGTGTGTGGTTGGATGTGATCATGGTGATGCAGCAGCTGCAGCCATATAGCCACACCCACTCACTGTGCTGCACTTGGAAAAGGGTGTGGAGTCTGCCATCTGGGAGAGATCCAGCCAGTCACAGTCAGTGTGTGGACTCCTTTTTAGTCCCTGGAAGGTCTGTGGCAATTTTATGTGAGTTGCATTGCCACAGCTTCCAAGTGCAGACAGAGTGATCTGCTGAGTGCCCTGGATTGCTCCACTGCCAAAGTTTCCTGAAGTTTCTAACAAAATAAATGTTTACGTACTGTAACCTTAACTTTAGTGAGGTTCCATTAGAAATTGCACCCAATGAAACTCTTTCTTCAGCACGATTATTAAAATGTATAGGAACCCTGACTTGGATTTTTTATGGCAGCCTATATACTGCCTAAATGGCTTTTTGAATCAAATTTTACTCTGTTTTTCTACTGATTTTATGCAGTGCAACATTTGAAGTTGAGAAGTTGGGTGGGAATAAATAGGCTTGGCTCATCTAGGACAAGAGAGCACAGGATATTTGGCTTCACATCGACAGAGAAAACTTGCAGGGCCTCAAAGTCATGAAACTTCATCTTCTAGACACTCCTTCGAGGCTTACTGTACTGTTAAAAAGGGCACTAATACAATTTCCCATAACACATGGCTCCCTATATGATCCTGGGATCCTGAGAAATGGGTTGTAGAGAGACTTGTGATTCTGAAAATCTAAGTGTGCAAACAAAGCTGAATCTCACAAGGAATTTGAGCGTTTTTCTTCCATTTTATAAACTCTGTTTATAGTACCATAAATGAAATGACCATTTCTGACCTCATTGAAGAAATATTGTTTTTGAGAGGCAGAAAGGAAGGTAACTGTGTGAAATCAAATAGTTTTTTCAGCATTTGTGTGCGTAGTATTTTAATGCCATTAGAACTATTCTTTCAGGCATTTAAATAAAGTACATAATTCATTCTGCAAATACTAAACTCAATTTGCTTTTTCCTGCAGTTATACTAGAAAATTATCTGGGTTACATAAATTTCAGACCTATATAACTATTTAAATAATTCAATGGGCAAATGATAATTTGTGCTTTCTACTGCAGTTCTTGAGATCTCCTCATACATATACTATGTTGTTCAGATGTAATGAACTGCATCTATTTTAATCTCTTCATAAGATTAATTTGACACTTAGGATCTCCTGGCTAAGAGAGACCTTACTCTGTCATCTATACCCAATTTAATAAAAGCCACATTTTCTAGGTTTGGATGGCAAAAGGAGAAACAATCTGTTTTTGATAATAGATTTATCTAATTTTCTTCCTTTGAGGGGAGGACTAGTTTAGTGGAGGAATTATTCAGTAGGTGACTAGTATCACTTTAATGTTTCAGAGTGAGTGTCTGAGTCTGCACCTTACTAAGCTAGTAACAGGGATGCTGACCATTGTGTTCTGATTGTGGGGCTCAGGACTACTGATCTGATTAGTTATCCTAGCCACAAGGACACAACATGCTGTAATGCTCACCTACCGCTTCTGATGCAATGTTCTTGCATTGCAATGGATGGGTGTATGGGATGGGATGGGATGGGATGGGATGGGATGGGATGGGATGGGATGGGATGGGATGGGATGGATGGATGGATAGAGATGGACGGGGGGATGGATGCATGCATGCACAGGTCTTCATGTATCTGGTGAGATAACTAGTTTCTGGATGTTACCAGATGCTGTAGAAGAAACCTCCACATTCCCATTTGCAGTCATGGAGGGGTCATTTCCAGTGGCTAATTGCAGTGCCTTTGTTCAGGGCTCAAAATAATACCCTCCAAAAATGGTATCTCTGATGGCAGTTATGCCCAGAAATGAGGTGATGGAATAGTCTTGAGACGTCTGTTGCTGCTACACATAAAGAAGAGTCAGTGAATTTGCTTTTTCTGAATGCCACCTTTGGGAAGTGAAGGTACAGCCATTATTATACAGTAAGGAGACCAGTTCTTAAGGTAACAAAACAGAATAGCCCAATCTGATAGTATATATAAAAATATATTTTTATGATCTTAAAACCTGAAGGGTTCCTGAATTGTCACCCTGCTTATACAGGCTATTGAACAAAATTTTAAGACAACAAATGATATTTTGGAGTTTATTACTGACTTATTTATTTAAAAATTTATATCCTGCCCAGACTTGGGACCCCTTGGCACATAGTACTTCTGTTTTGTCTGGATTTTATCTTCTTCCAGGCAGCAATCAAGCACCTGAACTGCCTTTCCTGGCTCAGAAGGAATCAAGAGATAGAGCTGGGTGTCATCAGCATACTGCCTCCTCACTCCAAAACTCCTGATGACCTCTTCCACAACATAGAAGACAAGACCAATCCCTGGGGAACTCCACAAGAAAGTTCCAAGGGCATTGAATGCAAGTCCCCCATTGCTACTTTTTGGGACCTTCCACAGAAATAGGATGAGAACCACTGTAAAACTGTGACTTCAAATCCCAGTATACCATGATCAAAGGTATTGAAAGCAACGGAGAGATTATGGAGTACCATCAGGGCTGTATTGCTCCTGTTCCTCTCCTGATAAAGATCATCTATCAGGGTGACCAAAGAAGTTTCAGTACCAAGCTGGTACCTGAAACCAGACTGGAATGAGTCTTGATAATCCATTTCATCCAAGCATGCTTGCAGTTCTGTAGCTAAGAGGGAGGAAACATAAAGCTGGATGGAGCATACAGGAAAAAGAAATAGATGTGTTAATCCCTTTGTGGAAGGTTCAGTGACTCAGCCTTCCACCTCGGTAGGATGCTAGGATTCCTGGACATCTAAGAACATAGTATGGAATTGCATGTTCAAACACAAAATTGTGGCATGCTCATCCATCTTAACAGTGATGGTAGGGTGGGACAGTGAAATCAGATGTACCCACTCAGGCTGAAACCCACATTGTAGTTGATTGCAGTGTACTTCATGGTATCGATTTTTTAAACACATACTATCAGATTACTTAGCATTTGTTGCACATGTAGGGAATTCTCTCTTATGCTACATACACTACCAAACACAAAATGTGGTTGCTAAGTTGCAATTTGACAGAAGGTCTGCCTATGGAAATATGACTCTTCCTGTTAATTTTTCTGACAAGATGCATATCTGTGAGCCAACCTATGACATAACAGATAAGGGAGAAAATGCAAAATAATAATAATATAACAAGCTTCTTCATGTTGGCTTCTTCTAATGTGGCAGGATAAGGTTTGTGAAAGCAGAAAAAAATATGAGAAAGAAAAAAAGAAAAAGAATAAAGAAAAGAAAAGAAAGAACCTGTTCTTGTGGGAGGGAGAGAAATGAAGATAGATATTTTAAACCTGTCTACAGACAATTATGTTATTGAACTAGAAAGTCCTGAAGTAATACACCTGGAAATTCAGAAAAACAGAGCAGCAAAACAATTTGGCAAACCTCGTGGGACAATAAAAATGGCATTTTCTTCTTTCTTCCCATCAAATTGTATTGGAATATACTTCCAATAAACAATACCTGTGGTTAGCAGATGCTCCTTAGAAGCACCTCACAAGTTATTGCTTTGTGAGTTTTCCCAGCACACACAGAGCTTCCAAACAGAATTGACTTTCAGAAGAAGGGGGAAAGTCTGTTTGATCCACCACTGACACTTTAGTTGGAAAAAAAAAAGTTCACCCTCACCCTGCCCTCAAGCTCTATTCATGAAGTTTTCCTGGAAGTTGGGGGAAAAGTTTTCTTTTTTCTTTTCCTGATTTCCTCAAGTTTACTTTTAATGTTGATTCACGTAGATTGATGGTGCTGTTCACACGAACATTACTGTATTGGGATCTAGCTGAAGTCTATTAAAAACTTTAACTTAAATAATCAATTTATTTATTAAAAAAACGCACACCCAGGTTTCATGGTTTTGGAACCATCTTTTTGATGGGCACAAAAATTGTCATTATTACACATGTAGGCTTTTTCCACATGGTGCAAATAATCCCATACCATACTGGACCAAAATACGTGACCCAGCTGACAATGGGCCAGGTGTCTGGTGACTTGTGTCAAGGGTCATCTGTATCACAGGCAGCCAGGGGAATTTTGGTTTGGTGTCCAGAAGTGGTATACTGGGTACCTGGCAAAATGGCCGTGAGCATCTTGCCTATGGTGTACTGAACAACCTGTTTGTGTGCCAACTGGTCTGTTATGCCAGCCTGGAATGGTACATGGACAGTTTCCAAGTGGACAATAGCTAGTCTAGGCTACAGATCTTTTTGCACAGTTGTCTATCTAGACCCATTTCAATCTGGCTTCAGGCCCGGTTATGGCACGGAAACTGCCTTGGTTGCCCTGGTTGATGACCTTCTCCAGGAGAGAGACAGGGGGAATGCTACCCTGTTGGTTCTCCTGGATCTCTCAGCAGCTTTTGATATCATTGACTATGGTATCCTTTTGGAGAGACTATGGAGTTTAGGAGTGGGAGGCAATGCTTGGCATTGGTTCCACTCCTGTCTCCAGAATACTGGCTGTGGGAGATACTGATTCGACACCCTGAGAACTCACTTGTGGGGTTCCTCAGGGGTCAATCACATCTCCCATGCGATTTAACATCTATATAAAGCTGTTGGGAGAGGTCATCAGGAGATTTGGAGTGAGATGTCATTAGTATATAGATGATACCCAGCTCTATCTCTCTGTACCATCTGAATCAGGAGAGGTGGTTGAAGTGCTTGACAGGTGTCTGGAGGCAGTAATGGGCTGGATGAGGGTCAATAAATTGAAGCTGAATCCAGACAAGACAGAGGCGCTGTGTGTCACAGGGTCTCGTGTCCATGAAGTTGGGAGATACCCTGTCCTTGATGGGGCCGCAATGCCCTGGAAGGGACACGTGCGTAACTTGGGAGTACTCCTGGATTCCACACTAACACTTGAAGTTCAGGTGGAGGCCGTGGCAAGGAGCACCTACTCCCAACTACAGCTTGTCTGTCAACTGAAGCCTTTTCTGGATAGAGACGACTTGGCCACAGTTATCCATGCTCTGGTAACCTCTAGATTGGACTACTGTAATGCACTCTACATGGGGCTGCCCTTGAAGACAGTTCGGAAGTTGCAGCTAGTACAAAATGCAGCCGCTAGAGTGCTGACTGGAACATATGCACATCACACTGGTTTAAAAAGGGTTGCATTGGCTGCCAATTTACTACCGAACCCAATTCAAGGTTTTGACTCTGACTTATAAGGCCCTAAATGACTTGGGCCCCAAATATCTAAAGGAACGCCTTCCAGTATCGACTTGCCTGTGCCTTAAGATCTAGTGGTGACGCCCTCCTGGTTGCCCCGCCACCTTCAATGGTGAGGCTGGTGGGCACCCGGGAGAGAGAGTTTTCTGCCATGGCCCCCGGACTATGGAACTGCCTTTCCCTCAAGGTGCATCATACCCCTTCCTTATATATATTTATGAAGGCAGTGAAGACGCATCTCTTTGGCTGAGCTGATTATATTCCCCCCACCCCCCATCACAGACACTATCATTTTGAACATGTTTTGTACTGTTTTAGGTGTGTTGATTTTTTAAAACATTTTTAAATGTATTTTCTGCTTTTAATCTGTTGTTTTAAAGTTGTTACCCGAAGGTTGTTACAGAGGCCTTTGGGTATGGTGCGGAAAAGAAATGTAAATAATAAATAAATAAAATCCTAAGCCAACATGGATGTAACATTCTACTGGAAGGCATTGCAGGGGTTCTGCTGGGCCAGTCAACTCACGCAGTGTGGAAAAGCCCTAAGAAAGTTTACGCAAACTGAAATTATTTATTTATTAACTTATTTAAAATGACCTTGTGATACTTTGTTTACAATTTCATGTATCTTTGCTTACAAAATCATGTATCTTTAGATATAGTTGCATTGTAGTTGAGATATGAAATATGGACAGAGAGTGAAGAGAATCCTTTGTGATTAGGTTTTGTCATTATTAGATACAAATTGAACTCATTTATAAAAGGCATTTCAGCAGAGCATTTATAGCATGTGGGACAGTTTGGGGTCTCCAGGCTTCATCATCTAGGGACATCACAATGATAAATGGGTGGAATTGCTTTCATGTTATATGTAGAAGATTGGTTTCATTTGCCCAGCACCCATTCCCTCAGTATTTTTTATTTTTTAATTTTTATATCACCAGTTATTATGATCTCTGGCCAGTCCACAAATAGCATAAACAATAAACCTGTTAAAATCTGAAAAAAGCTAAGACACATTTTGCTCAAAGGCAGAATCAGATGGGGAAATTTCCTAAAACGTACATCTCATCTAACCAAAAAATGTCTGCACGAAAGATAAAAGTTTCTGGAAGGAAAAAAACCACTGTGCAGTATGTTAGCATCAAAATAATTAAGGTTTGCTTCCAAAAGAGATAAGTTCTTCATTCAAAAGCGTATGCAAGTCACATAAGCAAATGATGAATAATTCACCAGAATAAATGCTTTCTTTTAAAAGACCTAATATAACATAGCTTCTGCACCTCTGTGTTTCAAGTAGCTGAGTTTTGTAGTGGCTGGAATTTTAGAGGTGATTAATAGAAATTTCATTCAGACTAAAAAAAAATAGCAATAGAGACTTTTTGTTCAAGCTTGCTGGGTGCCTGTCCCAATGGACATTAAATTAATGAACAAATCTTCTTGATGGATAGGAACAAAGTCTATTTAATGTAGAAGCAGAGGCCTTTTCACATGAGGGGGTTTGGAACATGTCTACGACACACCAGGACTGCATTCGCTCTTGTGGGGCAGCTGGATCTGTTCCAGGCCCCAAGCGTCCTGACGCATTGTAGACGTGTTCCAAAAGCAGAGCACTAAAAAGTGCTCTCCACGCATTCTGAACAATCCAGAACTCCCCCAGCTGCCACGGAGGGAAAGCGTTCTCACACTCTCCCTCCATGACAGCTGGGCCCCTCCTCCGGCCTCCCCCGATTGGCTGCCTGGCTGATTCAGGCCGATGCAGGTGGCAGGACCCCAGGGAAGGGACCCGACTGGCCTCCCCACCCCTGGCTGCAAGGCAGCCAATAGAGGGAGGCCAGGGGAGGGTCTTTGGCCTGAACATGTTGAGTACAGTTCCCCGTTCACATGTAGGCAGGGAAAGGACACGTTCAGAACGCGTCGTTTACCTGCCAGTGCAGATGGGGAACTGTACTTCGCCGTACTGCAAAAACGCCTCTGCTTTGGACTTCCAGAAAGCATTCATGACAGCCTCCTTGGTCTCTTTTCCAATTTGAATAGGGGATGGTGCCCATTAGTTTTGGTGGGGGGAAAGCCAAGGCACTCAACTGAAAGTGGTGCCAGGGGTTGGCATATGTAGAGATAGTGGTAGGTGAACCACAGTTATGGTTAGTTTTGTTACAGTTTTCTGTTGCTCAGGACACAGCTACATCTCCTTCTCTCTCCTGGGTTTTTCTAAGCACGCTATTTGCCTTATGGGTCACAGCAAAAGGATATGACATTTTCCTGCAAATATGTGGTTTGCTTGTAAGTTTACATTCGGTGATCAAAGCACACAAAAATGCCTGAGAAAACTAGGAGAAAAGAAAAGAAACATTTTAACTTGATTTTCTCCTTCCGTTTGAAAGTGTCAAAAATAATCAATGTTTTGTGCCCCTAATAGCCTTCTTCAGTTTGTGATTAAATCTTATTGAATTTGAAAACTCATCTATAAACATGGTATTGCAATGACTCACATTTATTTTCTCTCTCCACATCAAGTTTGCAGGTGGAAGTGTCTTCAAATAATCAAGTTTGCTATCCAAAGAGAGTCAAACACAGTTTCTAAAATACCAGCTGTTTACTGCAGGCAGAGCAAAGAGTCCAAGAAGTTACTTAATACAAGATGCACTTAACAATATTTCTGAGTCCAGCCTTGGGCTTTTCTGCATTTGCTTGTGTTCCTTATTACTAAGTCCATATTGAAGAATATGGGAGGCTCTGCTCACCACTGGTACACTTCATCGACACATGATTAGGGGTGTGCACTAGTGCAATTCTCGGAATTTGATTCAATTCAAATCGAATATCCAAAAATTTAAATTGATTCAAATGTATTCACATTCAATTCGAATCTAATACATTCAAATCTATTTGTGCAGATTTTCAATTTGAATTTGCAAATACAAACGTTGACAACATACATATGTGCCCATACACATCTCGTATGCATCCTGTTTTTGTCCCATATGGATCCGCACAAATGCGTACAGATGTGGGAAAGATGCATACAGGCAAGTACGCATCGTGTACCTATCCATACATATACAAATGTCTGAATAATTTGCATGAATAGATTCAAAAATTCAAAATTC
>MTQE01001134.1:23039775-23070040 GCA_014337955.1 Aspidoscelis marmoratus | reverse complement strand
GCCTGATCCAGCAAGGCTTCTCTTATGTTCTTATGTTCTTATGTTCTAAGCCTTGCTTGTGAAAATCTAACAACTGCCAATAGGGGTAAAGTTTATGAAAAGTGGTCTGCTTTGAAGAACAATTTGCTACTGTGTCCTGACCCTTTTAAACAGAGAGGCATGGAATTATACCCTATACTAGAGATGTGCACAAATTTTTTTTTTGACATTCTATTCAAATCAAATACCTGAAAATCCAATTAGAGTCAAATCTTTCAAATTCAATTTTAATAAAATTCGATTCAACTTTACCCAGTTCAAATTTGCACACACAAATGTCAGCAACATTCGTACATATCTTCCCCAGATCTGTACACATCCGTACACATCTGTATGCATCTCATAGTTATCCTGTACAAAACCCGTTTTCATCATGTACATATCCGTACAAATGCTTATGGATGCAGGAAAATGCGGATCTTCGAGTACGCATCGTGTCTGAATCAGTACACATACGAATGTATGGATAACTCGAACAGACAGATCAAAAATTCAAAAGTCGATTTGAATGTTTAAATTCAAATTTCAGGACATTCTATTTTAGTTCAAATGTCGAAATTCAGCTCATTTGACCGGATTTCCAATGCCTACGAATATTTGTGCAAATCCCTACCCTATACCCTTTTACACTGAAATGATGTGGTCTATAATCGTCAGACCTTGGATGTTTTTCCACTGTCACTAGAAGTACCCATTAAGTACCCATTAATGGGTACAAAAATGCCATTACATACCCATTAATGGGTACTTAATGGGTACTTTTAGTGACAGTAGAAAAACATCCCTTGTCACAGCCTGATCTGTCACTTGTCTAGCTTTCAATTGGGGTAATCAAAGATTGAGTTGTGACTTTTGGTATATGAAACATTACCAACAAAGATGCAACCATAAGTAAAACACAAAATGGAAGGTGATGTAACATATTATTTCAGATATTTTTAAGTTAAATTTTGGGAGAATAAGGCTATCAATGGATTCTGGTGTTGATGGTGGCATGGCTCTGAGGTATGTACAGAAAAGTCTTGTGATTGTCAAATGAACAGATTTTGTTCACAGAAAGGGGGAAAAACAAATAACAATGGGTTGAAATTTAAACTTTAACTTCGTAATCTTATCCACTGAAAGTAAATGGTAAGCCAACAAATTAGGATAATTCCATCCCTATGCCAGTTCTCAGAACTACCCCAGCGTGACCAAACTTCATTGCCGTAATTTGGATAAGTGCTGCAAAATTGATTTTATTTGCATAGCAAAATGATTTAGCTTGGTGTGAAGCACAATTTATCAACCACCCTGCAAGATATTTGCATAAATTTCTACATTTCACATTAGAGGAAACCAAATCGATGGGAACTCTACACAGTGTAGAACTGTTCCACTTTTCTCCATCACAGAAGATTATAACCAATTCATTTTCAAATGTGCCCTCACTTTCAGTTTCACTTTCTTCAAAGGCAGTGTCTGCTAGGGCAGAACTGCTGTACCAAATGTAGACATACAAGTGTTCCTCTAACTGCTGAATTTGCTTATTCAAGAAAGAAGGTAGGATTAAGGCTGCATCTAGACATCAGTTACTTATACTGATATATTTGGGCAGTCTGGAATAAAGCATGGATATTCCAGAATATCCATGCTTTACTCTATAATATTGAAATATAGCAGGATAAGTAACTGACGCCTGGATGCAACATTATAAAGAACCTTAGATTGTGAATCTTATCGTTCTAAGGAAGGATTTCCCCACCCAAACAGATCTTAAGGCCTTTCTGTGAATCACATGGAGAACTTAGCCAAAGTAACTTGATCTTCAATGGACCGAGTTTGACCTTGGCTGAATTTGCACTTCAGCCTGTAATATGCAGTTAGGCAACTTTTGGGCAGGTGCATCTGGACTGCCAGGAGGCATTTACAGCCTGGAAATGCCCCCTAACTGCCCAGAGGTCAACTAATTGCATGCTAGCTGTGAAGCATGAAATCGTGCTCCACAAGCATGCAGGGACTTACCTGAAGTGTCCAGCTGGCGACCATCTACACTTCTGCCAGCTGGGGAGGTCATTGGAACTGCCATACAAGCACACTGGCAGCTCTGATGACCCCTTGAAGTGACTGTGACTGCACAGAATGTCAGTATAATCATAGCAATGGTATTGGCGCATGCACAGTTGCGGAGGGCAGTGCATTCAAGATGGCGGTGCCCAGAAGAGGAGCAGCTTGGCGATCGAACACAGATGAGTGTTCCATCATGCGTGCTCAGAAGTGTGAGCCCTAGTCAAGGTAGTTGCACACCTTTCCTATCAATGGGACAGGAAGGGAATTGGGAAATTGCCCCTTGTTTCCGTCCATCCAGGCCATTACTGCCTCAAGACACTATGTCAGAACTATGTTTGCTGAAGGAATACCCACCCATGGTACTTCTTTTTCTTCAGCACATGTAAACACACACACATACAAATTGCCAAGATCCCACTTGCTCTCTTCCAGGTATCACTGTTTGGATGTGTTTATGGGAACAGGTGCTGAAGACAATTTTCAGTGATGAGCTCATTCAGACAAAAGAAAAACAAAGAGATGGAGGCTTAAAATAATGGTGGGGGGGGGAGCCTGGATGCTAATAAAATATTTATTTGTTTATTTCAAAACATCTATATACTATTTTCTCAAAGTCTTTTTCAAAGAAAACATAAACACACCACTGAAAGAACCTTTTTACAAACACATCTATGCAGTTTTCTAGGCAGATTCAGGTATGCTGTTACCGTCTTGTAGAGAAATGCTGACAATTGGGCTGGCATTCCAGACAGTTGTCCTCCTACTAAGCTATGCCCACATCCCCTTCCTTTTAAAAAAAGTATTAACGCTAGTATTAAAACAGCAGGTGGGAAGAGACAGACCTAGCAAACAATCTGGGCCAAATATGTAGAGACAGCCCGGATGTTTTTAATAAGCACTTCCTGAGTATCAGATGGTAGACACCACCTCAGAGAAAGTCTTAAGGTGGGTAATTTGTGGTACACACACCCAACAGAACCTCTCTGGACATCTAATACAGGTCTACTGCTAGGGTTGTAATATGATAAGTAATCCTAGTTATGCAATCCTAGTTAGGGCTTTTCTGTACATGCCTGGTATAACGGAACAAGTGTTGGCTAATACTTTTCTTCCACATGGGACTAGAGTCATTCTGGTATAGAACCATTCTAAGGGGTCTCTATCCCAATTCAGCAGAGCACCTGTTTGAAAAGATCTGCAAGCATACTAAGGCTGCCTTGTTCTGGTTCAGGTATTTGCACTTCTGCACCTGGTCCAGAGCAATGAAAATCCCACAGCCTGGTCTTTGGAGCTTGCATAAGCTTCAAAGATGGGATTGTGATGCTTTTCATTGTTTCTTATGCAAACTTTGAAGATCATCTGTGAAGTCCTGACGTGGAGGTAGCTCAGTCCTGCCTTCATGCACTGGACACAATGTTGGTATGGTGAGAGCATGGAAAAATTACAAGAAAGGCTGCTGGTGTAGGACTGGTGTGTTCCAGCCCTTGCAATGTGGATGGCACCTGCTGGGTTTGGACTGGGACAGACTGGAGAGGACTAATTAAACTGGTCCAGGGGAGGTTTGTGCAGAAATGGCCTTAATACGTTTTAAGGAAGTACTCATGCACAAGAATGCAATTTTCTTAATAAGTAATTAATTGTCTTTTTAGGAAAACTATAACCTTGTTTGGAGTATCGGAACATTTTCCACACCTTCATATTTACAAGGGTGTGCTGCTGTCAATCAGTAATAGAAAAGAGGGAAGCCTCTTT
This sequence comes from Aspidoscelis marmoratus, assembly GCA_014337955.1. NCBI lineage: Eukaryota > Metazoa > Chordata > Lepidosauria > Squamata > Teiidae > Aspidoscelis > Aspidoscelis marmoratus. The sequence goes on along the minus strand of MTQE01001134.1, from coordinate 23,066,200 downwards.
TCATTAAAAAAAAGGCTGCCTTTGGGCTTTCCATTAGCCAATTGGAAGTAGAACATGTAAGAGATGACAAAAGAAAGTACATTTCCCTTCTACAAATTACTGCCATATTGAAGGAAGCCTTTTGCACTATGATTTCCCCTTCATTTCTCAGTAGAAGGTTTGCATAACTTATTTAAAGAGATAAGTGCCACTTTCAGGGAGGTGACTTTCAGCATTATTCCCTAAGCGATCCTTCCCATGGTTTGCAATTGCCTGGTTTTGGCACATACTCTGCTAAGTGATGGCACCAGACAATTATTTTGAAGTTTCTCTCTCAGAACTCAGGGAGCAAAACGTGAACACCCCATAATGGGACATCTGAGGCAGCTCTATGCCTGTATGAGCTAGGCCGTGAGGATGATTTGGTTTACCAAGGGAAAGAAAGAAATGCATTCTTTATAGGTTAGAGTCCTTGTTTGAAGCTGTATCCAGCTGTCATTATATCTCAAAGCACAATTCACTGGTGAGTGCTAAGCCAAAATTGGGTGTAGTAAGAAACATGAAAACAGTAACATTCAGTCTGGGACAACCCTCAAGCTACAATCGCTAAGTACTATTATGTTGGGTACAGCTTCTGCAGATTACATCAATAACTGCTCATCAATTTGACCTGTCTTTAGTACAATTTTGTAGATCTCCCTAGGATAGCCCATCAGCTTCTTTAACCTTGGATATCTACTTGACTGTTGTCTTCTTTTTCTTTTTCTTTCTTCATCCTAACCAAGCTTAACTCCTACCCCATTCCCTGTCTGTTTGAATCATCTGACCCAAAAATCCTCAAAAAGGATATTGTGGAACTAGAGAAGGTGCAGAGAAGGGCAACCAGAATGATTAAGGGTCTGGAACACCTCCCTTACGAAACCAGGCTGCAATGTCGAGGCCTCTTCAGTCTGGAGAGACGGCATTTAAGAGGGGACCTGATTGAAGTATATAAAATTATGCACGGTATAGAAAAGGTGGACAGAGAAAATTTCTTTTCTCTATCACACAATACTAGAACCAGGGGCACTCTATGAATCTGATGGGCAGGAGAGTCAGGTCTGACAGGGGGAAGTATTTCTTCACCCAGAGGGTCATCGGCTTATGGAATGTGCTGCTGGAAGAGGTGGTGACAGCTACCAGTCTAGATGGCTTTAAGGTAGGGTTAGACAAATTTATGGACAACAGATGTATCAATGGCTACTAGAATGCCCAGATGCATCTTTCAGGCTGGGGGAGGGGGAGGAACTGGGGCGCTTCTAAGGCCACCTGCTGGGCCTCGAGAGCAGGAGAAGGTTTGCCCTTGTCTCTGCTTGAGATGCCCATGAGCATTTGGTGGGCCACTGTGTGCGACAGGATGCTGGACTAGATGGGCTGTGGCCTGATCCAGCAAGGCTTCTCTTATGTTCTTATGTTCTTACTGTATATAACTTCCTCAGATCTTCTTTGGCCCAACCCATGGTTTTCTCAATAACCATACTGAAAAATTTGCCAAGATAAAAGGGAACTTTAAAAAACAACAGAAAATCACGTCATGTTTGGTCATGGTGGTAAAGTATGGAGTGAGCATCAGTTGAGAAGGTGGAAATCAACTACATCTAGAGTAGGAAGGAAATTATCCCTTGATAATTTACACAGTTGTGGAGTAGGGAAAAATGCGGCTGACAGAACAGGATGCCCTGTGATATTCTGCTGCAGGATATATTTATAATTTATATTGCAAAACTATTTCCATTTTTGGATACCTGACCTGACTGCCTATATTTGGGAGTTGGAAGTACCATCCTGACCTTATGTCGATGCTCCTGAGTGGATGTTACTTCATATATACTGCTAAGCTGTGACAGGTTTGTAGTTTTCACTTCTAAGAGGAGGAGGAGGACTAAACAAAGACTTTGTTGGACAAGTGCTTAATATTAACTTTTTGTTCCCCAATTAAAATTATTATCTCCTCATTGGTGGAAGTGTAACTGGAATTCATTAATTGGCTTTAATATTCCAAACTTCACTGGCTGCCAAATACCTTCTACTGCATATAGAAGAAGAGAGTTTCCTGTAACATTGGCCTAAAGCTGTTGCTTGACCTGCTCACAGGAAGCCAGTACCCAGGTGGCTAAGAGTACATTTTACTACGTGCATACTCAAGGTCCACTAAGTTCAATAAGAATTTATCCAAGAGAGGCAGATGTAGAACTGCAGCTGTAGGAAATGAATTGCCCCCCAAGGTCAGCTGGAATACAGCAAAACACAGCCAGAAGATTTAGCCCCTTTGAACTGTGATTTGGACTTTTCTCTTTCAATTCCCCCCTTTCGGATCCAAAATGGCAAGCCACTTAGGATAATGCAAAATAATATGGTTTCTGTTTTACTAGGGCTTATATAAGAAAAAGATGAGAGGTAGTACAGAAGAGACAATTTCAGTAGATGTTGCTTACTTTACAAAGATATACCAGTTGAAATAGCCCCAGTTGAAATAGCTGCCAGGAACCCCCTAAGTGCCCACCAACACTCAAGTGGGCATGCCCTCCCCCCAGCTGCGCAATCACTTACCTTTTTGGACTCTCTGGTCTGATGTGGTAGTTGCACGGCAAGCTAGGGCATGTGTTGCTCTGCACGCAAGTACATGTGCAACCCCACACTGAGGTCTGTCTACCAGGGTCGGCCCACATGGGGTTTGGTCTACCGGCGTGCCCACCTGCGCGCAGAGTGGCAGATCGCCCTGGCTGGCCATGCAACCACTACATCGGACCAGAGGGTTCAAAAAGGTAAGTGATCACACGCAGGCCCCTGGGTGGGTGGGGGGGTGCCCGTGGGGGGGCATGCATGCTGCTGCAGTCCAAATGGGACTGCAACAGGAGGCCCTGCTCTCGCCTCGCCCCTGACAGGGCCTGCCAGCTATTGGGCCGAAATCTGCCCAATGGTGGAGGCCAGGGGGCGAGTCCCGCAGCTGTCCGGCTGGGAGAATGTGAATGCTCTCTCTGCTGTACAGCTGTGTAATGGCCTGGGCCAGCCGGGAACAGCCTGGGTCAGATGTCGAGCATGATTTTGTGATCCGGAACACCATTAGGCCGCCCTGGGACAGGCTGGGACGGTTCCAGATGGAACTGCCTGCCAAGCAGAGCAAATGATCTGTACCAGGGCTTCCCTAACTGCGTTTGAGGGCCATAGTGTGAATAGGCCTCCGATCTCTAGTTCCTTTACCTCCTCAAAAACCAGTTCACACTTCTGTTGTTTTTTGTTTGCATATTGCTGAACCCTGGTTTGCAGGATCTTGAGCATAACCTTGATAGTGTGTGAAATGGAACATAATTGTTTGGCAATTTGAACATTCTTTGGCACTGCCCTTCTTTGGGATTGGAAAATAAACTGACCTTTTACAATCTAGTGGCTACTACTGAATTCCCCAGATTTGCTGGTATATTGAGTGCAACAATTTTACAGCATCACCTTTTAGGATTTTCAACAGTTCAGCTGGAATTCCATCGCCTTCACTAGCCTTTGTTGTTCCTAAGGCCCAATTGACTTCACTTTTTTCTGAGTGGTAAGCACAGTTTTTCTTCCTTCTTTCTCCTTATCGTCACTTGCTTTCTCTTGTAAAATAATTTTAAGCTGTGCGTAAGACTGTGAAGAGTTATGCTTGGTCACTTCTACCATACAGTATTAGGTTTTCAGAGAAAGAGATACACCGAGGCATTCAAGATTCCACCAGCACTCAATAGTCAGGCTGTCTCGGATGACAGAAATCTTTCTAAAATTGTAAACAGAAAAGGGCATGCCATTCAACAAGCTGACAGTGTTCATTTGTGACTATACTTAGTGGTTCCCAGGAGCTTTTCTGTCAGTTATTTTCTTATATAATCCTTTGCTTCTGAAATATATGGGGTAAACAATAATTTAAAATATCAAAGTAAAAAAGGTAAAATAGTTAAGGTAAAGTTAAAGGAAAATGAGGTCAAAAGCATTTCTTCTTTCTTCTAGTGGAAATGATATAAGCTGTGATTTTTTTGCAGACAAAATAGCACTGAGATGGTTTGACTATTACGGTACACAATAAGGAGACATTGGAGGTCTTGGGGGAATAACTGGGATGGATTGCTCCTGATGCAGAACAAGCCTCCTGGTTTGGGACAGCCTGGTTTCATGCCAGCTCCCATGACAACCCCGAAGCTCACACCAGCTTTGGAGCTCATGCGAGGGCTTCCAAATGCTCCAAAGGCCTGGTACAAAAGTTCCTGGCCTCTGGAGCTCCTGGAGGGGGGAGCATTTCAGTGGTGTGCCTTGTCATATACCAGGGTCTGGTCAGACAAATCTGAAAGAGGTTGGCCTATTTAAGAGTTTGAATTGAGATCGTGCTGGTGCTGGTCAGACGTGGTTCGATATCGGCTGTCCTAAGGCCGTCCCTGCCTTGGGCTGCGTTGGTCACACATTTCTGCAGAGAGCGACCTGGGGTTCCTCCATGGAGTTCTTAGCTTCCCACTCCTTTTGCTACATCACACCTATCTCATTTCCTCAAGGGGGGCATTTCCAATTGGATGCCATTCATGTCACTCAAGGGAGGTAAGGGTATGTGTTTGCAGTTTTTTTTAAAGGCTGCTCTCCCACCTCCAAAACACACCCTTCTTTTTTTATGTGTTTTTCTTCTTGCAATATTTTTTTAAAAATAATAAAAATAAATTTGTGTAAAAATGCTAGAGACAGGAATCATACACATAAACTGAGGAGGGGGGTGCCTCATGTGTGCTGACTGGCTGAAAGGAAACACTGGATGCCACCTACCACAACACAGTTCTGCTTCCTTAAGCTGCCCCCCCCCCCATATGAGGAAGCAGAAGGAGGACTGGAATTTCAGGCCAGTCTGAGTTCATTTCAGTCCTGTAAAAACAGGGCTACATTTTAGGATAGTCTAAAGGGTGTAGGCTGGCTTGGAATATGGCTTAGATAAAATTAATGTGAATTACAAGACTGAGGAATTGACTCAGGTCAACCTAAAATTTGCATGTGACCATGGCCCGAGACCACTGAGGCAGACTGTCCCTATGCCTCCAATGGGCTGTATAACACCCCTCAGAGTTGTCAGATAATTAGCCAGACTAAGTATCCTGAGGGATATGGGAAAAAGCAAAGCCAAATGTGTCTGATTATTTGGTGAACTTCAGCAGAAATTGACAACCCTGACACTCCTAGTACACCAGGAGACCTTGACATTGAAGTTTACTGGAAAACTGGATCACAACACCATTTTGGGTGACCTACTGTGGTCTTCACTCTTTACTGTGAGAACACAGCTGTAAGGGCCGCTATAAGCCCATCTCTGAGTCTTACCAAAACAAGGATTTGCCCACTTGCATTTCTGTTAGATCCAGCTTGCTCAAGGAAACTACCCTAGGCACAGCAATTCTTATCTCACTTGCAGTACAACTGTAAAGGCCTTGATGAAGAGAGGGAGAGCCCATGGGAAAATACGTCCCTGAAAAACCTATTGAAAAAGTCTAGCCTTACTCCTGAATCCTGTCTTCTGCTATTAACTGTAATAAGTGGAAGAATGTGCTAAGAGCAACTCCGTGTCTTGTTAATGAATCCTGTGTCTTGTTAAACTCTGGGCCCCTGGTTGGTGATTCTGGTGACAGCATACCAGGAAAGGGTAAGACCTCTCTTATCCTGCACCAGCATGTGGAAGGGATGCACTTTTCCTATACAGTGCAAAGAGAGCTTGCAGAAATGACTGGCTTTCCAATATAAGTAAGAGTAATATTTCAAAACAACCTAGTGCCACATCCTAGAAGAGACATTTTGAAGCTGCAAAATATCTTTAAAGTCAACAAATGGAGATTAAAGGACATTCTTGAGAAGTAACTGATGAACTAAACAAGGAACAAAGAAGATACAAAGATATAACAGCACAAGAGCCAAACAATTAAGAAATAATATTAAAAGAACTAAATCAAGTATGAGCCATAGTTCCAAAAAGGACACAACTTTAGAAGAACTTCAAATAAGTGTATATTGGTTGACCTTGGCAATTACTAGAACATTAAACATGGAAGAATAAACACAGTTTCAACCAGATGAAGAAAATGCCAGTATCAAAACAAGTGGTTACAGAGACTCAGTAAGAAAATTGAAAAATTGAGAGCTCTGATATCTTGGCGAACTGAATATATAAGAATGCCAAACCCATCTAAGAAACTCAAATCTAAAGCTAAGAAAATCTGCAAGGATCATAATAGACACTCAAAGTATGAATATAATGATGAGAAACCTCAAAAGGTATTTGACACACTGAAGCGGAAATATGAATAAAGAAGAAAGTACTTATCTTAAAAGAGAAAGGAAAATAATAACCTCTTCAAAACTAGTAAAGAGATGTTTTATAGAAAACTGAAAATTCATGATACATATGTAATCAATGAACAAACTGTATCTATTGGAAACCAAGTTAATGGAATTCAATATGACCAGTCGCAAAACGGCAGAATAGTGGAACAGATTGGATTGAAAAATCAAAATATAAAAATGTGAATCCTATGATTGTGAGGATAACCAATGGCAAACTTAGCAAAACACTGCTTGCAAAAACTAACAAGAAGGTTCCTGGAGAAAATAAAACACCATAAAGAACTATTGGTATTAAAAAACTGACTCTCTTCATTCTAAAATAGCTGCCCTTATAACCACAGCCCTCTGAAATTCTCCCAAGGTAATAAAAGGGAAGACCTAATACCTAATAGCAACCTTGAAGAGAGTTCACCTGAACAACAGATAAATTATGTTCTTTTTCATGCTATTAGTCTATGGTCATTAAAAAAAAATAGTATCAAGGGCAAAATGGATGCAAAAGAAAGTCACAGCTAATAACAGGTTAAATTTAATCACATACACTTAAAGGGGCACCCCCAGGGAGGAGTTGGGGACATTTAACCGTGCATGCTTCTGACAGGATCCTGAAGCCATGAAAAGGTTGTCCTTTCCTCAGATGGGAAATCATAAGACCGAGGGCAACACTTCCTTTCAGTTGCACTGGGCAGGGACAGGTAGGAGAGAAAAGTAGCCAGTTGCAGCATGGGAACAAATGCTGCTGTCTAGTGACCAATTAGGGCCCTAGAAAGCCAGGCAAGTGTCTGGTCAAATCATGGCAAGCACTTGTTAGGAAGGTGCCACCAGGAGTCAAGATGAAGGAAGAGCAATGAATGGAAATATGAGACAGATGTAATCTTTTATTGTTGGAATGCCTGCTTTTTGGTGACAGCTACAAAAGGGACACAGTTTCTAAAAAGCTCAATTTAAAAAAGCCCTTTCTGATCATACCCTCTGTCTTGTGATAAAGAAAAAAAACCCCAAAAGAATCCATACACTACATACACTGGTTATTGCAAAGCTTTTAAAAGTGTGTTGATTCAAATACTACAAACACAAACAGTAGGTTGTAATATTATAACTTGCTTTGCTCGCATTATAAAAATAGGAACCACTACAGTAGAAATGAAATTAAAAAGCAAATTCATAGTCACTATGGGGAAATAACTACCAGTATTAGAAAATGTATTTTCCAGGCAATTGTTCTATCATCATGTGGATTTAAATGGTGCTGGATTCTTTAAGCAGTATTTTGAGTAAGACCTAATATAGGAATATGGGTTTCAACATTCAATGAGATAATCATGTTCTATTCCTTCTTTATGGATGATTTGAAGATTGATGCACCCAAAAAGCAACACCTAGATAGGATATTAAATCTAATTCGTGATCTTTCAGCAGATATATGGATGACTTGGGGGCTTGGTAAGTGCAGGAGAATAAATGAAGGACAAGTTTATAAAATTGCTAATGTGAAAACTAATGAGCTATGTAAGTGCCATGGTGTCCTACAAAACAAGGAAACCAACTTTAAAATTGTAAGGAAAGAAACTAGCTGTGAATTTGAACATCAAAACACTTGATTCTGATATCTTTATTCAGTGGAAAAATCCTAATCAAAACAATAAATGCATATGTAATTCTAGTGCTCACATATTGTTTAGCAACAATCAAATGACATCTCATTCAATGACAAAATAGAACATTAATGAATAAATCAAACTCTTTCAGCAGTAGGAATTATTCCAGCAGGGTGGGGCCTGGCATACTCTGTGCCAGTATGTGGAGGGCAGAATGCTTATTCTGGGATATAATAGGCCCAGTGCAGAAAGGGGGCAATTTTGCACTTCCCTTCCTGTCCACTGGTTGGGAAAAGAGCATGCTGAACCAACATTGCCTAGTGCTTACACTTGGAGCGCTAGTCAACATTACCTGCCCCCTCCCCCATGATTGAATACTTACCTTGATTCGATTGCAGGGCTGGTCCTCTTCAGGGCACTGTCATTTTAGCTGCTGCATCCTGTGCAATCGCAGTTGCGTCTATGGTTGTCCAAGGTGCCAGTGTGCTTACACACCTTAGATGACCCTGGAGCACAGGAAGGTGTGTGAATGGCTGATGCCTGGATGCACCAGGTAAGCTTTTGGTTAAGAAGAAGAAGAAGAAGAAGAAGAAGAAGAAGAGTTGGCTTTTCTACCCTGCTTTTCTCACCCATTTAAGGGGACTCAAAGCGGCTGACAAAGCTTTTCTATTCTTCTCCCCACAACAGAACACCCTGTGAGGTAGGTGGGGCTGTGACAGCTAAGAAGAGAGTGTGACTAGCCCAAGGTCACCGAGCTGGCTTCATGGAGGAGGGCGGAATCGAACCCGGTATTCCCAGAAAAAGAGTCCAGCTCCCTAACCACTACACCAAAACGGTTGGTAAAGGTATGGAACTCCATATCTAGTTCTTGATTAAGAAACTTCTGGGAAGGCAGGGGTGCCTGGCGACTGCAAGAGCCTCCTCAAAGTGTGATGCTCTTCCCCAGAAGTTCCATAATTATGCACTATGGGTTGTAGTGCAAATAGGCCTAGGGACTCAGACTGCCATAAATCTGAACCATCTGTACTGAGGTTAATACTTTCTAGGAAAGATGGAAGACAGGAGCAAACAGATATTTTATTCACTGGTTGTGTAGTGCCAAATTAGTTTCTTTCCAACAGTACGGACTTTCAAAACCAAAAAACAGAACTATACATGGCACTTATACAAGTAGGAAAAATTTACTTTCCATTAGAGGTAAAGCTGGATTTAGAGGTAAAGCTGGAACACTAGAAGCTGTTCTATTATTGAAAAGGAAAGGTCTAAGAAAGTACATACAGTAGTTGGTAGTACCATTTGCTGCATAAGAACGATGTTGACTGTGAAAAGCCAAACAAACGGCTATTGAATGGTGATGTTTATTCTGAAATGGAAGCCAGTATGTTTGTCAAACAAGGCGAGGTCCTGCCTCCAAGAAGCTAAAACAAACACATCAAAGAAACTCCCAAAGCACCACAAGATTACTGTAGAAAATGTGTCTCAAAAGGGGAAAGGATAGACCACATTCTGGATGCTTGTCCAACTTCATTGCAAACAGTTATCAGCAGTGGCATAATAATGTGGCAAAGATTATCCATTCAGAATTCTTTAAAGTAAATAGGGAATATAGAAACTCCCTTTTATTTAGCATCAACTAGTCAATATGCTTGAAGATAACATTGCGAAAAATTACTAGGATGAGACAAAACATACAATCCAACGAAGAATAAACAACAGACATATATTATAAACTTAAGAGTACTGAAATAGTTCAGTGCATATTCCTGTACAGTTGGGCAGAAATATGAAAAAAGACAATGGGAATTTGATAAACTTGCCATCCTGCCTGTTATAGTCTCAAGCACAGTATTAATGGAAAGAATCTAGCTCAGAACTTGCATCAAAATGGGGAACAGATTCAGAAATGTTAAGTTCAATTACACCAACATTACAAAAAGCAGCAGAAACAGATTTTTGCCATATTAGCTGGATATTTTTACAACAGCTGATCCCTGGGATTGGGCCAAAACTCCAATCATTCCAACTGGGGGACTGTGCGACCAAAACACTGGTGGGAAACAGGACCCCCTAAGGGCCTCATCTCTGAAATTCACAGGGAGAAATGCAAGTGCAGTTAGGTAATTAAAATAAGTTCTGATTACTTTGGATATGTTCACTAGTGATGTGCTTGAATATTCAAGATATTCATTACTGATACAAATTCATCTGCACTTGGACTTTCGTATATGGATCGAATGTCCAGACATTCATACTTTAGTATTCGTATGAATATTTGGAGTTATTCATATGGATAATTTGGACATTCTTATGTGTACGTATACATATGCGTCGTGTACCTATCTGATGCATATGGGATAAAAATGGGATGCATACGGGACGCACACAGATGTGTACAGATGCATACAAGATTCATATCATTAGATACATATCATACATATAAATGAATAGATCTGAATGTATTCATATCAGTTTGAATGTCCAGACATTTATTTTTCCTTATTCGTATGAATTTGGATTTTCAAATATTCAATTTGTTACAAATCGAATGTCAAAAATTACATTCGTGCACACCCTTAACGTTCACACTTATCCTCTGGGGGCTGTTGTGGATGCTCTGCAAAGCTCCATCCTCATGCTGCATTTTTGCCTCTGTCATGGAGCATCAACACCCATGACTGTTCATCAGGAGCTGCTGGGGAACTTTCTGGAAAGCATGGTCTCACAGACAGTTAGGTACTGCTTTGCAAGTCCAACATACAGAACACCCTGGGGATTAGGAAGAATCAAAGTTAGAAGAATGTCAGGTCAGAGACATGGGGGGAGGCACACACACTCTAAGATGAGAGTCCTGAGTAAATTCCAAAGGCAAGGTCAAGAAATGCCATCTCACAAAAACTAAAGTATAATGAATGCAAGGATACAATTTGCAACTGGTTCAGAGACAATAGGACCCAAGCCATGGCTGCTGCTATGGGTGGGTCTACTGCTGCTGAGAAAGCACCATGATTCACATTTTTTAAAAAGTGACAGAGCTTCCTCTCCTCCCCACCAGCATCGCTGCAGCCACAGATAAGGCAGGACCAAACAAACTGGACCAAACAAAGCAAGCTGGACGAATAAGTAAAATATGGATTACAGCTGTAAAAAAAAAATCCCAGTTACAATATAAGTGGGTTATACAGGATATGCAGTCTTGTTTGGAAGGACAAATTTGATATAGTTGTGTAAGGAGGCCAGCTGTAATTCCACAGGAAACAACAAGTGTAGTAAACACCTACGTTTTATAAATAATGTGGACTTTTTCACATTGATCTGAGTAGTAGTTTATCTGTTCTGTGAATAGGTGCACAGACAGAAGAAGCATCTAACAGAGAGTTTCTCTATAGAGGACGACGACTTAGGTCAGCACCCATTTTAGGACCAATGCTTGCGATCAGAATTGCGCCCTCAAGTACAATTTGTTCTACATTTTGGTCTCTTGTGGTATCGTTCTGCAAAGTTTGCAGCAGGATGCATTACACAGGATCCTTTTCAACAATGATATATCTGCAGTGGACCCACTGTTGAATGAATTGGCATGCATTACAGAGTCTAGGGCTTTGCTGTTTCAGAACAACTTCCAGATAATGGAAGCATAATTTAAGGGGAAATGCAGCTGAGAGTGGCCAGACAGAAAAGCCTTTGTTCTCAATTAGGTGCTATAGCTTCCCTTTCTGATTACGTGCCTATAAAATCAGGATGCCATTTATTATATATATGGGTAAGTCAGTTCAAACTTGCCAGTTTTGCCAGTGCAGTTGTCTGAAGCAGGCATTCCAAGATGTTTCCCCTCCTTGATTAAATGGCCAAATAGAGTTTCTTTAATCTTTAATAGCTGAGTTGAAGAGAGAATGTTAGGCTGAATCCACCCACATGAAAAAGGGCCTTAAAGGTGTTAGCCCTATATTCCCATCCAGCTTCTAATCTACATTAAAGGGCTTTGAAAGCTGCTAGTATGGATTAAAGGCACTCATAAGCTGATGCTACCACCTCTAAGCCACTTTCAAACCACTTTTTTTTTTAAAAAAAAGCTGTGGATGCAGGCTCAGTGGGGACGTTAATGATAAGGTGTGTTTGCTAACATTTTCTGCTCAACTACGGCTGCATAAAGACTTCACTTACTTACCCCACTAAATCTGGATATTTCAGAATAAAGCATGGATACAGCCTATGAAAAGATTCAAGAAAACTGAATCAAGAGCTGTGTTGTCCTGCCAACATGTGAAGGTTATATTTTAACCTTAAATATTTTAAAGATTTTTATACGATTTTTACTGAGTGTTGTTACCTGCTCTGGGAACTTCCCATGAAGGGATGCATAAAGATACATGGATGGATGTAATGAGGATGGATATTCATTGCATAAACAAAATGTTGGCATTAGAAGCCGCCATGTTAAAACTGAACTGCCATACCTACTGCTTCCTTTACACTCCCTGCAGTGGACAGGTGCACAGCAGGTTATCGTCTACCTTCCCCATCCCAGAAGCCTTATAAATGAAGTCTGTGCCATGCAAATGAAATGACAGTAAGGGGACATTTCCAATGTCTTTATGGACCTCTAAGCAGCATTGTTAAGGGTGTCATATGATGATGATGGTTCTGAAATACCCAACGTTTTATATTCTTTGAATCCAGCCTTACAGCCTTTCATTTGAAATCAAATATGGGGTCTGTGAAGGATTCTCATTATTTGATGTGGCACATGAATCTTGCCATGGAGATGCCTTAGAATTGGGTGTTCTCTGCTACATTGTTACAAAGTTTGCACCACCCTTGATTACTGATTATGATGGCTAAGGCTGAGCCCCAAAAAAACTTATTTGTAGATCACATGAGAAGTGAAGATGGGCAAAGATGAGAGCCACGCAGAGGGGCAGACAAAGAATAGGGAGCATACCTTTAGTTGCACCAATCTCCTCTTTTCTTTTATCCAGCTATGAGATATTTATAGAAAATAATAGCCATCAGTTTAGGAACCTCTTCAAAAAGAAAATGCCATGCAATTAATTGGGAGCATATTTTTAAAATCATTTGCAGGCACTTTTAATGAGTTAGTTTATTTTATTAATTGATTCTGCATTGCAAACATGCTTTGTCATCTTCCCAGTTTCATACCAGTGCAACCCTCATGACTTAACATCAGTGAACTACAGCAAAACTTTTCAAGTTCCCAACTGGTAGTGAAGATAGCCCAGAGTGAGTTTGTAATGAAACTTGGTCCTTTGAAATGAAGAGATAAATATCCCTCTATTTTCCAGCCTTAAATTTCAGAAATTGTCAACTGGGGAGGCATATACTTCTGCCCAAAGCAAAGCACGAACACTATTGAGAGGACAGATCTTCATTAAGAATAAGAAATGTTCACAGGCGATGTTAATCATCCCCATGATTGTGGTTTCCCTGCCACATAATGCATTATCGCTTTTCTGTGTATCTCCCCAAAAAGAAGAGAGCATCTTTTCAACACAAAGGCTTTGGTTCTCCAACAGATAATAAGCGATTCTTCAACGATTACTGAAATCCAGGCTTCTGCAGCGGTTCTACAGGCGCACAGAAATGATGTGATTACGCTTTATGCTGCTCAGCAGGACCCCAACTAGGTTGCCAATATTTTAAGCTAATGTAACAGTGCAGAGCAAGCCTTTCATACTGCAGTAAACCGTTCTGTCATCCAGCTGATGGATCGGTCCCACTCCTGCTACACAAATGGGCTCCCAATGTTTCAACTACAAATGGGTCTAGAAACCTCAGTACCCATGGCACCATATTAGAAGCACTCATCCAAACTAAAGAGCCTTTTGGGTTTAGACCTATGGGCTTTCCACACATGCTGGTAATCTAGCTTGATGTGAAGCCTAGATCCCTTTTGTACATTTTCTCTTCTGCATTTTGGTATGGAACGGAGAGGCCCCCACCCACCACTAGTGTGCTCCATCTGCATTAGAGTGTAAACCAGACTCCGCAGACCAAAATGGCTGCTAGTCTGGTACAGTAATAGGTTGGCATAGTGGTAGAGCCAGATATGTGTTTGGGAGGCTTCACAAACAGCAGCCCAGCAGCCAGGCTTTCTGCTGTTCAGAGCAAGGAAGCCCCATTTCTCCTACTGCTTGTTGCATGCATCCTGTCTGCCCTTCTCTCAAGAGTCAGGCGCCTGCACTTGCTGCTGGCAGAGCAAGACAATGGCAGCAGCCCTACACTGTCCCAGGAAGAGTAATAGGGTAGAGAAACAGATATATAAGCAGAAAAGTTGGGAAATATATAATATCATAGGGAAGAACTATTAGAAATAAAGGCTGGACTAGAAGAAGTGAGTTGCTCCATCCCCAGGAAAGGAATCCAAGATGTGGACCATGCTTGATCTCAGAGAAAAAAAGCCTCCTATTGCCAAAGAAGACCACCACCTCTGTGAGAAGTAGCTATGGTAGGTGAAGAGTGGCCAAGGATGTTGTGTACTCACTGCTTGCTTTACCACTAACTTATTTTATCTCTTTTTTCACCAATTTTATTATAAGCTACCTTAAGATAGTCAGATATAGGATAAGATAGAAATACAAATGCACACATAATAAATAAATAAATAAACTATTTAAATGTCTATTTTACCATCCCCCTGAGAAAAGGAACTTGGCTTTTATCTATGGCTGCATCCACCACAGTGACAGTCTGTTGTGTCAAAACCCAGTGCTGGTGGCAGAACTTCCCAAAATAACACTATTATTCACCTTGTGGCAAATAAGGCCATTGTCATTTTGGCCCCTGCACATGTGCAAGGGCTGAAGAAGACAGCCGCACATGCACGATGGTGATGCACACATCCAGTTATTGTTACAGAGCATGCAGCCTGGAGGAGAACTTCCAGCTGTAAGAGCAGCAGACTGATTAGCAGAGATGCTTCTGGGACTAAAGGAACGAGTTGGCAATTCATCCCAAAGGAAGCTTTATTGCTTAGTTGTTGCAGAGTATAAACAGGAAACATGATAAAGTACTTTGTGATTAAATGCATGGATATATGAGTAAATGCAATGGATATAATTGTTAAGAGAATATATGCATGTACGTATGAGATAGAAGGGAAAGATGACTCAAGCACACAGAGGAAATGTGAGTGTTAATGCAGACATTATTAACTACATTACACTCTCTCAGATGGTTCCTTGCACCTGATCCTGCTACAGGGTTGCTCCTGATGTCAGATTAACCTTAATCTTAAGAGTTCCCATAACAATGCTGGATGCAAGTCACAACAGAACTTACAATAGCAGAATCTGTTTACTGGCTGTTTCAACACTTTCAGCCTTGAGTCTAACATGAGATTTCCTTTCCCGCTCCATGCCTCACGGTGTGGGCGTCTGACAATTATGGCATGCTGGCTGAATATCTGGATATGCACATGACTAAAACAGGCACCCGCGTTTTCTAGTCCACAAGCAATAATGCCATAGGGGAAATATTCCAGATTATTCCTTACTAGTGGAATATTTGGCCAGCATTTTTTAAGTAATGATTTTAATTGATAGAGTCCGATGCAGAGTAACCAGTGGCCAAATGCTGGATACTAGTCAAAAATCTGAACAAGCAATCCCTTTTAGGCATTATCCACAGGGGTAGAAGGTATGTCTCCACTTGGGAGCTCCAGGGCATGGCATCCAATTCATCCACTGAGTCTCCGCAGATGCCTTTGGGAGTGACATCCTGGTAAGCCCTGGGAAACAATTCTTAGGGCAGCTGTGGAGGCTGGGACACTGTTTTTGCCCCAATAGGGGCACAGAGGTGGATGAAGCAACTTAGGTTGTGATCAGACATGGGGGGGGGGGAAGAGCACTTCTGAGGTGGCTCAGAAAGGGCTTCAAGATGGGATTGTTCACACACTGGTCTGCCCTTCCCACCCATAACATGTTAGAAAAGATGAATCAGAGAAGGGTGGGGAACAAGAGTGCCACACAATGGTTCTTTGAGGTACCTCCAAGGTACCTCTTTTGTTATGCCTGAATGTATTACTTTCCACAGCAGGCCATTTTTAGCCTGTCAGGAGCTGTGAGAAAGTTTCCCCTCAGAGTTGTGTTGCAGGCCCGGACCTGGGGCAAATGCATTGCTCACTCTGACGATGCACTGCTCACTTTGATGGCAGTAGCCACACCTCTAGCCTTGTATCCAGCTCCTTTTGAAAGCCCTGTAGATGAAGCCTTAGCATTTTGGAGATGAATTGTAACATGTTAAATAGTGAACCCAATGAGGCATAAATATAAACAGAACAGAATGGAGTTGGAAATTGTGAAGTGCTTGGTACCCTGGAAGAAAGTTATTAAGCATTTGTAGTGAATACATAATTGTGTCGCTAAGAATTTGCTGACTCTTGATGGGATCAGTTGGCTGGTTGTAGATTACTGCTTTCCAAGAGCTGATTTTATTCTGTTTCGTTCCATTGATCTTACACTGTTTTTACTGTAGGGATTTTATTATTTTATTACTTTGTTGTGAACATCTCAGGGATTATTAATGAAGGGTGATATAAAAATGTTTCAATAATATATGCACGCAAGCATGTGAACACAATGATAGATTGATGAAGAGCACAATACAGCCCTTTTCTAAAGCCCATAACCAAAGAACGTTTCTGATAGAATAAAACACAAAGATCTTTTAAAACATATAGATACTTTCAGCAAGGCATAATTTTTTGCCTTTAAACTATGATCTCTGAAACCAAATTCGTATCGTTCATCTATAGGCATTATCTTGTAGAGGATTAGAAGTTCTTGCTGGCAGCCCTGATACCATGTTGGGGCTTCAAATTCCAACTACAAATTGCAGATTGTGCAGAAAATCCTACAGTATCTTTACCTTGCTGGCATGTTGCCCGGTGACTGGGCATCTGGTTAGGCTCACTCAATACCGAGCTAGACTGCATGTGGGAAGGAAGGAAGGAAGGAAGGAAGGAAGGAAGGAAGGAAGGAAGGAAGGAAGGAAGGAAGGTAGATAGGTAGGTAGGTGTCTGGTAAACTCCTGTCAATACAGCACTGTGACAAAGGCCACATCCCCATGCAAGAACGGGTATGCATGGGACCAGGACCGGGTCCGTGATTGATCCCAGCCCATCCCCATGCTGTTCCTGGTTACATGGGCTGGGTGCGGGCTGGGCATGGATGCAGCCATCTCCATGCAAACCATGCCAAACCCTGGCATGGGGGAGCAGCGCCCCCTCTTCTCCACCCCCTCTTTCCTCACTGGAAGCCAGATTCATGTCAGCCCACCAGCTACAAATGCCGCATCCCCCCCTCCCTTAGTGATACAGAAAGCCAGGGCTGGGCTGGGAGGCATGGGAAAAAATAAAACTTAATAATAATAATAATAAATTCATAAATAATTTTAAAAGACCGAAAGCCACTGTGAGGTTTAGCGGCAGTCAGGCACTTGAGCAGTATTGCACACCTCCACTCGACCGGGAACTGTGAGAATGCCCACCAAGTTTAAAAGGGAGAAAATCAAGCCTTTATCATGATCGCCTTGGCAATTGGGAAACGGGGGTTGTAAATTTTTGGAACTGGAACAAAAATCAAGCCATTATCCTGCCTGCCTTGGTGATCGGGATATTTCCGTTCCCAGAAAATGTAGGCAGCTGCAATCTCCAATGCACAGGGCAGGAACAGCAAGTACACCCCACCTCCAACTGATGTCAGTGCCAATCTCCTCTCCAAATAGCCCAGGACCATCCCCATGCGCAGTCTCGGCTTGCTAAGCAATGCGTGCTGGTACCCCAAACCATGATCAGACTTGCTTTTGGGGGTACCAAATTTGGTCCTGGTCTGGCACGGTTTGGGGGAATTTGGTCCGTGGAAACCAGACCAAATCAAAAACGCATGGGGACACCCCATGACGAGCTCAGTTTCGGTACCGGACTGAACGTGCATGGGGACATGCCCAAAGAAACCAAAGCCAGTCTGATTAAGATGCTTTTAAAAGCTGGCATTTTCCTGTCTTCTCAGGAGACAGCCAATGTTATTTTTGGATTCCCTTCCCTAACGCAAAATATTTCCCACTGGCCAACTACAACCTCCTTTTTCAGCTGCATCCAGACGTCAGCTATTTACTATGTTACATTACTACTACTGGCCCAGGCAGGACACAACAGGTTTTGCTGTAGTGCTCATCAGGTGCCCGCAGCCTGTAATCCTGAGTTCTGCTTCCCTTATGGGGATTTGAACTCATGGGTTGGTGTACATTTAGATGTTATTATATGGTGCACAGGCCTGCTGAGCTACTACGTGGCTATGGAAGGAGGCAATCTTTAGACCTTATGTGGGTAACTTTGCAGGTCTTATCCTTCTTTCAATTATTTTGCTATATTTGGATATTCTGGAATATCCAAGCTTTATTCTGGAATATCCAAATATAGCAGAATAAATAACCAATATTAGTTATTAACAACAAACAATGACAATGTTATTTATTAGCACTAAATAATAATGTGATAGCCAGAAGCCAACAATGAAGAACAATTTTTAAAAGCAAAAGATGCCTGGAGTGTGATAGCATAACCCCTTTTCACCTTCTCCTTTTCTAGTCCAAGAAGTTGCCAACACAGCTGGTAGTTGTGGGAAGCTACACTTTTATGTCTCCACAGAGAAAAACAACAATGAGACGATTCGGAGCAGCAGACCCTTTTGAGTTGACCCTCAGTGCACCCAATATCTCCATGGTAAATCAGCTGTTTGTTCCCAGTATTTTCACTGGTACAGTATCTGAATTGCAAATCCTTTCTTAGTAAGATGCCTTGAAATATTCGCTCTAATAGCATGTTGTGAAGCCTTTGGGTTGTGAGCGTTCAGGTCGCTCCAAATATGAACAGGCAGCTTCCAGCTTCAGTCCACTGTCTGCAAAAAGTGGTGAAACTTTAAACAGGTTGTAACCTGAATGTGATTTAAAATAATGGATTTCGCCGCGTCCTACAGTCAATGGCTAATATATGCTTTTCATCTTAGAGTTAAAATGTTTATTACATGGCAAGTACTAAAATCGCTTACTACAGCCGAGGCTCTTTTTAATGGGTTTTGTAACAGGAGTTTGGATTTCAGAATTGTGCAAAATCCCACACAATTTATTTTGGCATTTGTAGAAGTAACCTGAAAATATTCTTCCCCATCTAAAAGAAGGCTGAAGGTAGCAAGGTGGAGGTCTCCTGAGGCGTTTTCGCACTAAGGTGAAGACGCCTCAGGACGTCATTCCCTCTTATCCTTGCATTCTTGCATCCCCTCCCCTCCCGCTTTGTGACTTTCTGCCACCTCCAGCCAGGCAGAGGTATCTGTTGCCACCTGAAACACCTCCATTCTTTCATCACTGCCACCGGGTATGAATGAAAGTATCTCAGCTTTGAGGTTGTCTCCTGCCAGTTTTGCTGGATTAGAAGGAAACCAAAACAGAGGATGCTGAAATAATCACTTGCTTCTCATCTGCAAACCCATACCTTAATCTTCCTTTCCTCTACTGCTTTTAAGGAATGGCTGGAGCTCAGTGGTAGAGCAAACTGCCCAGAAAGCAAAGGGTAGCCGGTACAATCCCCAGCCCTCCCCAAGAGTAGGCAATGGCAAACTTATTTCTGTATCTCTGCCAAGAAAACTGCATAGCAGTTCTTAAGACAGTGAACATCCCAGGGAAGAAATCTGATATACTCTGATCCCAGCAAGTTCCCACAGGCCAGACCATTCATCTCTATAGCTTAATATTTTTTGCTGTGCCTGTGAAAGCTTATGGATGCTGTCCAAGACTTTAGCAAGACTATTTCCCAGCTCTTTCTGCAGATGTTTGGAGATTGGCACTGGGATTTTAACTACATAGTTAGAAAAGCCTTCATAAGACAACTGCATAGAGCAAACCCAGCTGAAGCCAAAACCACATGAAACTCAAAACTGATAAGATAATAACAATAATAAGCTCACACAGTAGCAGCCAAAGGCCATTGCAAATATGACTTTGCCTGATACCATACTGTGAGGATCTGGACAACCTCTGTGATGAGGACAGGGCTAGATCTGAAATGACTTGGAGTCTGAGATTACAAGCAAGTCCATATAAATGTAGGCTTACAGGTTTTCCCTCTACAATTTCACAAGTGGGTAATATTGGTCAATGTACATTTGTGCATACAGTCTGAAGACAATGAAAGGAAAGGATAATCCATGAGGGATTTTTTAAAATTTAATTTAATTTTTTTGCTTTCCTCTGTGCCCATGATTCTTATATTTTAGATGGACAGAGGTTTACAGAACAACAAAAAACATTTTGAGTTTAAAATCAGATGAGAATGAATGAATAAACAGTACTTTAGAGTTGTAACGCAACAGCAAAATCACATAGATGAGGAAATAGCCTGGACAGACAGGAAGAGGTTTAAGGATCTCCTGTCTTATTGTTTTTCCATTCTTAATAAAATCTCATGGAAGCTGATTTAAAGCAAGGGGGCGGGGGAGCAAGAGAGAGATCAGGCTGTGGTTACATACTAAAATAAAGGGGAAAAATAAGAAGTGGCTCTATCTTTCATAAAGAGGGGTAGGGGAGAAAAAGAACTAAATTGAGGGGGCAGGCAATACAAAGAAGTTTGAGGGTCCACAAATATTGCACTTTCTTTTCCAGTTTGAAGCAATCTGGAATAATCAGGTGATTGGTTTCAAGCAGACCTCCATGAACTGAAATCCTTCATGTGTTCTTAGACTTCAAAGAAATGGCCATAGAGCAGTGGTAGAACCACTGCTTGGAAAAAAAGGAATCACAAACCCAAATTGCAAATCTTCTTCCTAGAAAAAGATAAAGGCAAACCACTTACATGTCTGCCAATAAAACTGCATGGCTTGATCCATGCAGTTGCTAGGGGTTGGTGCCAAAACAAGTAGATCCAAGATTATGTGTCCCTGGAAGCTATAGTTCTACTGCATTCTCAGGATGTCAAGTTGTAGAAGCCTGTGGATCTGAGGGCTGAACCTTGGGGAGTTGTTGATCAAAAATATCCTGGGCTCAGTTGCTCACTGGATCTTTAATATCACATAGGCAGAAAATTATCAAAAAAGGATGTCACAGTCCACTGGCATCAGACTCATGTCTCAACCACCATCCAAGCAGACATTACCTTACCAAGCTGCAGAAGAAGGAAAATGGATGGGAATACTGGACCTATCTCTCTGTCCTGCTATGAAGCTTCCCTGTTGGATGCTGTGCTATTTTAGGCTGTAAGCCCAAGGGCAGGGACACACCTAGTTTACCTTTTGTAAGCCAATCTGAGAGGCTTTGAGTACGTTCTACACTGTGTGCCTCAGTGCATGATGAAGAGGCCAGTCTTAGCTTGGATCAGGTCATGGTGATATACACTAGGTACCATCTGTTCTGCCACAGCCCTGTACTGGCATTTCAAGTGTGCTGCAAATCGCTCTTGTTATGGTGAATAGCTGGAGCAGCCCATCGCTGGGAATGCTTGGGAGACCACATGATTTTCATGCTAAGGAGCTAAAGGTGCACATAACCAGAGTGTTTATCTGGGGTGCATGCCAACTATATAGAGGGCATGCTGTATTCCCTGGCAGCACACTTCAAATGAACCATGTGGATGTTCCTAATTATGCTAAAGAATGGGTTAAAAATGAACTGGATGGATGGATGGATGGATGGATGGATGGATGGATGGATGGATGGATGGATGGATGGATGGATGGATGGATGGATGGATGGGATTTGTGGTTTTGGGGAAGGGAGGAAGACTGCAACAAGAAAGTCTTTTATCCAAGGACCAAAGTAAGCAAGAATAAGCAATACTGGCATACTTGCATCTAATGGGCACTTTTTCTAAAAAAAGAAATTCAATTACTAATATACCTGGAGAGGGATGGATACAATCTTTGAAATCTCAGCAGATGTGGAGGGTGAATTTAACACATCCAGATGCTTTTAATTTGTTTTCTTGTTCAACATTCATACTCTAGTTGTAAGGGAAGTGAGCCCTCTGAAGTTACAATTTGTTTTCAGAAAGAAATTTCCAGCTTCAGGGGAGGAATTTTCTTCAGGGCTACCACATAGAAAGCAGTTTTAATTTCCTCTCTATATGTGCTATGCTTCATGAAATTATTTGCACGGTTCCCCCATAGTCGTATTTGCATAATTTAAATGCACACATGTGACTCCATATGAAGAAAGGGAGTTCATCTGTAAGGAAGTAGCAGTAGAACTTTTTTAAAAAAGAAAACTTTCAAAATATTGGAAAGATTCTGCAATCTGCTCTGCGCGATTTGGCAAAAATGTTAAATTAGATTGCATACATTATTGCTTATTCTGTGGCTATCATTTTTTCATAAGCCTCAAAGATTTTTAAACCAGACAAGTGGAAACTAATGAGAAACTGGCAATGCAACAATTGTGAGGATCCAAATTGAAGCAGGCAAGTTGTAATCCAAGCTAACTTTTCCTCATCTTGTTCTTCTGGTTCAAGGAGGATTGTTCATTATGCTGTTCTCAAAATCTTCCCACTGGGAGACCCCTGTGCTCCTACACCCACACAAAGCTGTTTTCCCTGCTCTTTTGCAGATGGTGTGTCTTTTGCTACAGAACAGAAGGCTCCAACAAAGTCCAAACTGACACATCTGTGCGCTGCTTCTTTACAAAAAGATGTTAGTTGAATTTTAAGTTAAAGGACCAAAATTCATCTGTGATGCAAATCCCTTAGAGTAGCCATTAACTTCAATGGAATCATGTCAGGGGAAATATAATTACATTTAAATAATCAGATTCTATTTGCATGCAAGTGGTTATTCACATCAAAGGAGGAATTAGCAGATTTTCTATTGTGTCAGCTGAATTTATCTGCTTTCATCTCCTCTCCTGCTTAAAAAGAAGGGGAAAAGCATTTACTATGGACCACATAAACTTTCATTCACATCTAATTTGTTCTCCTGAACAGAATGTGCTGTCACTTAGTTAAATTTGTAAACAAGGGGATCTGGAAATATTGGAGTGGGAAGCAAACAGTTTGAACAAGTGTGTGTTTGCGTACAAATTCAGCTGGAACCATTTGCAGTCAAGCTCCTATTTTAAGACAATGGCTGCCTCTGCACACAGTATAAAAGGGGGAATCTAGGTAGTTTAGTGGTGTTAGCATTTACACGGCAGTGTCTCAGGGCCTTTCTGCACTGAGCCTTATTCCAAATTACGATTGTGGAACAGGATCCTGCCACGCATACTAGTGCAGAGTATGGAAGGCTCCAGGGTGCTTTTGTGTAAATAAACAAATCAAACATATCAGAGGGGAAAAGAATCAGACCTTTACTCAATGAAATACAATCATCCTATATGAAAAATAGCAGTGACAGCGTGACAATGGAAAATCTCGGGTTATACCACAATCAGGCTACTTTTTCTTGTTTCTTCTATTATTTTTCCTCCTCAAACTGAGGGGCCAAAGCCAGGCCCACTGACTATGAACACGGGACTTCAAGATCAGCACCATTCTTAGGCTTGGGGCCTCAGGGAGGGTCCATGGTGTGCCGTTGAAATGTGTTCCCCAGTACTCCCAAACATACGAGGCATGCCTGTGTTCTGGTTATGGGATGCTGGTCCTGCTGGCAGAGCTGATTAAACAGGCTAGCATCAATACCAAACAAAGCCGTCCTGTTTGCCTTCACAAGCCATCAAAAGTTGATGGAGCTGTACTGATGTCAAAGAGCAGTCTTCTTTGCTGGCACGACGTCTCTGCCTACTTCATTAAACAGTTCCGTAGAATGCCAGGGAGCCTTGGTCCTGGAGAAGCTCAGGGCAGCACCTCTGTCTGAATTGCTCCCACTCCTTTCCATTATAGATAGAATTTTCAAATGCTAGACATGGTCCTGAATTTCATTCCATCCTGATCCTAGCCTGAGGTCTGTACGCTGCTTTGGGTGATCAACTGTCGTGTCTCAGGCAGGCGAAGGCAGTGAGGTAAACACACATGCACACTCACGGCAGTCCGTGGGGGGCTCGAGAGAAGGCAACATCAGGTCAGTCCAAGTTTTCTATTCTTTCCCCCACAACAGAATACCCTGTGAGGTAGGTGGGGATGTGAGAGCTCAGAAGAGAGCTGTGACTACCCCAATGTCACCCAGCTGATAAAGAGTTTGGCTCCCTAACCACTAGACCAAACTGAGGGAAAGAGGCATTTAGTTAGGTCTACCGGCAAGACCAGAGGCCCAGATCCAGAACATGGGAGGTGGGCAGAAGGTACACCCCTCATCACCTCTGTTTGGGAATACTGGGGGACTTATTTTAGTGGCATACCATAGCACTCTGCAAAATGCATCCCCCACAGGCCAAGGCTGTGAATATTTGTTTCTAGGTCTTAGAGTTATGGGAGTGTGACCCTAAAGCTTCAAGGAGATGGTGAGGACTGGTCTGGCCCAGCGCCATTGTAGAGGTGGCATTCATCACTCCCATGCCTCCCCATGTTTGGAATCAGCAGGCCTGACTGTTCAGTCTGAACTGGACCTTTCTGTGCAGAAAGCCCAATGTTAGAAAAATATAAGCCTGGGAAGGGACATTTCACCACCACATTAAAAAGCACATTGAAAACGAACATTTTACAAATACCAGAGATACAGATGTGGCAGTGGGAAAAGTCCAGTTCAATAAGGCTCCTGTGAGATAAACTGCTGTAGCTATAATTATTCCTGAATATAATAAATTTAAAACAGCACATTGCCTGTGGGAAATTCCAGAAGTGGATTTTGATCATTCAGGAAAGGAATGAGTATTTATTACAAAATGTATTGTTAGACAGAGTCAGTACAGAAAACGGCATTTTCAAAAAGCTACTTTTTCTTTGCTAATGTATGCTTTAAACAGGAAAGCCCCAAGGTTGAGAACAGTTTTTTGATCTTCAGAAATGTTGCAAGTCAAAGCGTGACAGTGAGCAGAATGGACCTTTTAGGCTGAGCAAATGATTCTCCGTTCAAAGGTTTTAGGATAAACTACCTGTTTTCCCAGACATCTTAATTGTTTGTGGCAAACTTTTTAATGATCAGGAAAAAAGCCTTAGCTAATTGCTCACCAATGTGCTGAGTCTTGGATGTTTCTGGGGTTTGAGGGGAAAAAAAAATGTTGGAATCAATAGCAAACTGATTTAGATCTCAGCAAACAGGCTATAAAGCCATGGTCAAACAGGAAAATGAGAAACATTTTTTAAAGACTATATTGCTTTTTAATCCTGCTTTTTCCTGAAGGAGCACTTTATTAAATGGCTCACCGACAGCAATGGATCCAAGAAAATGTGGTCATACTTTTTAGAGAAAGCCTCTCCAGAAGAACAACGGTTAAATGACAACACATTTTAAGACAAGAGAACAGAGACTTTGGAGGTTATGCAGATTGGAAGTAAAGCGAACAAGCACACAGATGAGTATGTGAAGCCGAGTTGTTATGCTTGTCTTTGTGCGTATAAATTGACACGCACAAAGTTTTGTGGGAAAATGGATTATCTTATAAGCTCCCATTTCTCCTGAGGATCTACTTTTTTCTCACAATATCTAAATGGCCACCTTGGTTCTATGTCATTATGACCCATGCTTTAAAATCTTGCTAAAGCACACAGATAAGCTTATCTCACATTTAGGGACGTGCATGAATATTCCAGATATTTGTTATCTTATCAAATTCAGATGAATTCGGACATTTAAACTTGAATAGAATTGAATGTCCAGATATTTGTTTTTTAGTATTCCAATGAATATGAATATTTTGAATTATCTGTATGAATAATTTGGACATTCATATGTGTTCGTATCCATACGCATCTTGTCAGTTTGCATCTTGTTCTCTGTATGGGATGAAAATGGGATGCATACAGGATAAAAACAAGATGCATACGGATGCGTACGAAATTCGTATCATTGGATACGTATTGAATATTCATATGAATAGGTATAAATGTATTCAAATTGGTTTGAATATCCAGACATTAATTTTTCTCTATTCGTACAAATTTGGATATTCAAATATTCGATTTGAATTGAACTGAATGTCAAAAATTGCATTCGTGTACACCCCTACTACTCATATCGCTTCAGTTGGTTACTAGGGATGTGCACAATCCCCTCCCCATTTACCTCACATCAAAGCAAATAGGAAAGAACTTCGCCTACATGAAAATGGAACCACTTTGAACATGCTAGGCTTCAAATTTCTGCCGCCACCAGTTCTGCCTCCGAATCTACTCTGAGTCCACTCTGAAGCTCTGAATGGAAGCACAAAAGCTTTTGCATCACATGAGAAGGTCAGTCTTTGAATACAGCCAGTATTCTTTTCGAATGCAAAGTTTCAAACCTTCACAATTGGTACAAACTGCAAAGGTGATAAACTTTTTTCACCCATCCCTGTCCATTTGATACCATTGACCACGGTATCCTTCTGGAGAGGCTACGGAGTTTAGG
>MTQE01001134.1:23012958-23026276 GCA_014337955.1 Aspidoscelis marmoratus | reverse complement strand
TGAAATCCCCCAACACCACCGTGGCGGGGGCTTCCAATACCACCTCCAAGTGTCACTATTGCCCAAATAAGGAGTATCCTTTCTGCCAGGTAAACATGACCTTTAGGAAGTCTGTACTTCTGGATGTGGTAAATTAGTCTGTGCATGCAGATATCTGCAAACACAAAAATGTGACCCTGTTGAAGATGTGTGACATCCACTTAGACAAAGCCAATCGAAGTTGGGAGAAGTCCACAGTCAAAATCCCATTACGTCTGCCCGGCATTTCGGATGGGAATCTTCCTGGTATTTATACTTTAACAAAGACTGATCTGGGTTGCCAAATAGGTTTTAATAGTCTGTCTTTTTAGGTGCTGGTCAGAGAATCCACTAATTGCAATCAAGCTGTCTTGAAGAGATTATCTGTCCTGGGCTAGCTCTGCTCTTACGTAGATGTATTTTGCCCTTTCCAAGCCCTTGCTTTGAGCACCAACAGAATATTTTCTAATCTCTTTCTTCATCTGTTTTAAATAAAGGCTCTGCAGTTCCTGTATAGATGCTGGTGAACAAATATGGGTTCTCTGGTTCACCTCCTTGTACTTTCAACATAAATGCCATTAGTATCCCAATTATAAAGTCCAAATCTGTGATGTGGAGGTTCCTGCACTTTGGCAGACCCCCTGTCTTTACTGGCACACCTGCTCAAGATTCAGCAGAACACATGTTTACAGTGCCAGAGAGAGTTAAGGGCATTGGGATTGGTGTTCCGAGGGCTAAGAGGGGCAAGAGATGATGAAAGATGGAGAAGGGGGATTTAGACAATCTGTAATCTCTGAATGATATAGAATAATGACAGCAGCAAATGATTAAGTAGAATAATAAGGCAGAAGATTAGTTTAGCACCATCTGCTGGACATAACTGCTATGTGCCTAATTATCAAAAGTCTATGCCTGTTCCTATGATCTGGGTATGATGCTATAATCTTGGATGATTTAGTTTAACTTCCTTCACAATGGTAAATTGTGCTTTTCTTTGACTCCATTAGCCTTTAATTCTTCATATCCTTGGATCTCTGCAATGTGCTTTTTTTTTTACTTGTGGAAATCAAAAATAGACATCCTGACAATCACTCAGGCTCAAGTCCAGCAGACTGAAGCTAATGTCAATTTGCATTAATGTGTGGATGGATTTTTTTTTAAAAAAACCCTAACTTGTGTGGGAAATATGACTCATTCAGAGGCTATCCCTCTCTTTGCTATTAAAGCAATTTGATTTTTCCTGAGTGATATTGACAATCAATTAAGAGCTATTTCTGCTTTTCTTCCACCTTTCAGCATTGCTGTCAACTAAAATTATTTTCACCGCCGTACATTTCCATTCTCATCCGGTGAAAAGATATTGATCAGTCTTCCGGATCTACTGGAGACAGTGCAGCCGACTTCTTCAAAAGTTAGCTCAGATAATGAAGGAGGTCTTCAACTTGTCTGTCTGGTCATTTTATGATATTTAAACTATTTGTACTTCACAAATACAGCTTCACAAGAGGGTCTCAAGCGAGTTAACAGTTATTTGAAAAGGATACGCAAGCTAAATAAATATCAAGTAAGGACAATGTTTCAGATGATTCACCGGACACAGTATGTATCAAATGAAGGGTAATTTTGTTCACCGTACTCAATAACGGGTTCCCCATCCCACCTTCAATCCATATTAAAGGCCCAAAAATGCACTTTGAAGTGCATTTTCTGGACCTTAATTAGATTAGAGGTGCAAAGGGTACACCAGTTGTCACATGCTACTGCTTTTAACACAGCAACCAGACATTGCTAACCATTATATTTTGATATTCTGGAATAAAACACATCTGGATGTGCTTTACTCAGGAAAATCAAAATAAAGGGAATAAGTAAGTGACATCCTGATGAAGTTTAAACTGCTTTTGGGCCACTTTTTTAAAAAAACACTATGTTTTTTAAAACTATGCCTTAGGCCTATCTGACAGGGGACAAGTCCTGTTAAATTTAGTAGATGAAATACTGGTCCAGTCTATCATACTACTAGATCTCTTGTCCATGCTTGTAAGTGCATGCCATAACCTGCTCCAAGGCCTCATCCTTTGCAGTTGAACTGGTCTGTAAACCACTCAGCCGTGAAGGCAAAGGGTTTCATGGGACATGGTAGG
Source organism: Aspidoscelis marmoratus (assembly GCA_014337955.1). NCBI lineage: Eukaryota > Metazoa > Chordata > Lepidosauria > Squamata > Teiidae > Aspidoscelis > Aspidoscelis marmoratus. Next base: position 23,024,114 of record MTQE01001134.1, on the reverse strand, counting down.
CCTGTCAAAAAGGGTCTCAGACACCAAACGCATCGTTACAGGAAAGGGCTAGAAACACCACTAAAAAGGTGAAGTACATTGTAAGCATTCATCGAGAGGCGTCATCCACACTGCAGCCAGATAGGGGCATCATCGACCACTGCTGGCATGGTGCACTATCAGACCATTCTGGACTGCAAACCTCTGCTACATGTTTTTTTTCATTAGAAGTAAATGTCAGCTGAGAGAAGGAAGAAGTGACATTATGTCACTTTCCCCTGCCTATCCCTTTCCTTTCTCTCCTATGTAAAACAGCAAATGGCAAGCATAAGAGACCCTTGGAAGCAGCACCAGGTTCACTGCTTTCCCCTACACTTGACAGACACATGGGGAAGTGGTGCAAGTCCCCTCTCAGCAGTGTCTGGTAGGGAGAGGCTAACATTGACCCCTCTGGGGAGCTAAGGCCACCCTGTGGGCAGGGATTCTCCATTCCCAGGATGGTTTCCCTAAGAATTTTTGGGCACAAGGTAAGTGAAAGAGGTGCCCTGAATGGGGATGTGCATGACACCCCCCTCCACCATTTCACTTTGCATTGAAGCAAATGGGACTGAAATTCACATTTGTGCTAATGGAGCCAGTTTGAATGTACTAGGCTTCAAATCTGCTTTGAATCCCTGCTGCCAGCAGTTGCGCCTCTGAATCCAATGTGAATCCGATGTGAATCTGCTCCAAAGCTTTGGACAAAGGCATGTGAGGCTCAGTCTTTGAGTATAGCCAATATTTTATTCAAATGCAAAGTTCTGAACCTTTGCAATTTGTACGAATTCAAAGGTGTCTAACAGATTTTTGCCCATCCCTACCCCTGCAGTAGGCTATGCCTTTCTTTCTTGTGTACTGCTTAGGTGAGCTGACTGGAAGAAGAGTGGAACATGTTCCTTCTCCCCTTCCTCTCTCTACCTACTAGAGCTTTCTAGGGAGTCTGCTTTGTACTTCCATGCCTCAAGCCACTCTGCTTCACAGAGGTATCCTCCTCAAGGTTCTTGTGCCATTGTCAGTACTGAAGCTAATTTCAAGTATTAAGCCAATGATATTCCGGCCAAATGTGCACTTGCTGACCTGGTATGGTATGACATCATACTGGACCGGCAGCAACTGACCATGGTGGCAGCCATTCACACCACAAATGCTAAACTAGCCCTGTATCTTGTCAGCAGCGCTTGTAGTGTGAATGGCCAGCCCAAGGCTGCATGGATCCTGGATCACCAAAGCAAGCCTGAAGAAATATACAGTGAGAGGCCAAATGTTGCCATGGTGATCTGCCATGGTGATCTGCCATGGTGACCCCATTAGGAACCCAATAGGAACGCAGTTGGTACAGATCCTTCATGTACCTTCTGCACACACGACCCCTTATGGACCCCATTTGGAATGCATTGTCAGCATGACTGCCATTGAATTCTGGATTTAGTGGGGTCTTTGGGCCCTTAAATCCAGATTAATGATAGACCCCTTTAATTATGTCTTTAATCCAGTCTTGTGTTGTGAAGACCAGATCACAGAGCGTGCTTCTGCACATATACTGGGCCTATAAGGTCCTGTTGCCACCATTTGCAGCAGGGCGGCTCCGGCTCTGCCCCTCAACACACATGCTACATAGGCCCACATGTCCTTCGTAGCAGTCTATGAAGGTGAGCACAAGCTTTGTAGGAGCTACATAGGCAACTATGAAGCCAAGTCTCTCCGCCATGCCCACTGTAACCAGAAGTCACCCCTGTCTGATGGCTACACGGGCTAATTGTTTTGCGCCACTGGTGGATCTTCCTGCTCAGGCTAATTGGGCCTAATCAGATGCTTGGGATGGGTGCTATGTCATCTGCATGGCAGCCCTGTTTCAGGTGCTAAACGCCATGCAGATGTATGAAGTCCTCACCATGATGCAGAACTACTTGTACTGGATTTCCCGAGGACTGGATCCCAAAGATTTGAATCTCCGTAATTGGGGCTAAATGAGGTAAGTGCAGAAACAGCCTCAGTTTCCAGCCTAGTGAGAACAATGTCTTGAATTATCTGTGAGTTTATAGTATGAAAAGAAAATCACAGACCCATGGGTCCAAATGGGCTGGAGACCCCGAATTAGATGTATCGGTTTATGAAAGCATTTCATTTTTTTCCGTTTGGAAACTGTTACTTAAGAGAGACGGGGGAAAGGGTCAATTTATCTTAGTTAGATGACATAGTACAAGTCATACACCCAGGTAAATGAATCAGTCCTAATTTGTATTCATTTTTTTTCCAAAGGTCACTGACATTTTATCCCAAGGACTGTATTGTTTTACCAACCACATCTTCTTTACAATATTTCAGGACATTTTCAATTATAATGAATAAGTAAGTAAAAAATCCTTTCCTTCTTTGAAAAGATTAAACTGAATTGACCCAAGCTGTCAAGAATATAAGGCAGAACCACTTGAGTTCAGGGTGCAAAAGTATCACCTGATCTTGTCTCATTAATGAAACACTTCCTTTGCTGCTTTCTTCAGGAAGGCACTGTGACATCTTCACCTCAATATGACAACCAGGAGATAAAAAGAAGTTAGGTGAAAGCACAGCATTGTTTCTTTCATGGCTGTTGAAAGGTGAGGTCTTAAACAAAAGGAAAGGATAGTTAAAGGCAAAAAGATATTCTTTCTCCTGTGTCTAATTTCTCACTGGAAATATCTGCACATGAAAAGCCTACACAAGAACATAAGAGGAGCCCTGCTGGATCAGGCCACAGGCCATCTAGTCCAGCATCCCCTCCCACACAGTGGCCCAGCAATTACTTATGGGCACCTCAAGCAGAAGACAAAGGCAAAACCTTCACCTACTCTCAAATCATAGCAAAGGGCCTTTCGGGGCATCTTGCCTGTCTCCCCAGCCTGGAGGGTGTACCTAGGCATCCATTCTAGCAGCCATTGATACAGGAATTCACAGCAGAGCTGCTGGTGTCTGCATAATGTGGCCAATTCAGAAGGATGCCACAAACATCAGCCCTCATGTGCAGGCATTTGCACCTTCCAGGATACCTTGATTACAGGCAATAGAAAAAGTCTGCTAAGATGGCCAGGTTGTGCCAGAGATACCTCTTCCTCCAACCCCAACCCCAACCGGCTTACTGGGAGTGAGCAGAGATGCCACTTTAATCTTTTCAGGAACTGAAATCATCTGCAGCTGTTGGGCTTAATTATTATTTATATCTATTTATTATTTGCATTTTTATCCTGCCCTATACCTGAAGGGTTCAGGACATGCTACAATGTTTAAAACCAAATAGAAGCATATTAAAACAATAAAAGTATCCAAACAACAAGAAAAGTGTCTGAAAGGGGGAAAGGGGAGCTATATCTCCATTTAGCCAAAGGTCAGGGCAAAGAGGTGCATTTTCACTGCCTTCCTAAACATGTAAAGCGAAGGTGCCTGATGCAGCTTGAGGGGGAAGCTATTCCATAGTCTGGTGGTCATCACTGAGAAGACCCTGGGCGCATCCCCATTATAAGCTTAATCCAGTTTTCCTAAACCGAAATAATAGAACTGGATGCAAACGCGAATTTGCCTGTTCCCATTACTTTCAGCTTAATCACATTCGATCCAGATTCTGCGGATGGTACGTGGTGTACATGACTCAAGGGGGGACTCAAGTGGCTACTTTTTAAAAGCCGCTTTTTGGGGCTGCCCTGTCCTCTTTCTCCTGGCTTGAACGCGCCACCCATAAGGGACCCCTTCAGGGAGCCTAGCTGGGTGGCTGGGTGGCTGCCACTTGCCTGGAGGAAAAATGGCAGCTGGCAGCCAGCAATTCTTTCCCCTCCTCTCCCCATTTCCCAGGGCACACAGCAGCAGCGGCAACTCAAGCCCCCTTCACAGCCACACCCTTTAAAACAAAACCTCCAGCTGCTTTACTTTCTTTTCCCTTTCTAAAGGTCAGAACTTTCAAAGAGCTAGAATTGCGCAAAATTGCAACATTGTTATAAGATGTGAAGTGGGTAGATTGCTACAGTGTAGCAACTGCTTTAAGGCAACCCTCCATGTAACTTTCACTACCTGCACTTTGCCCCCCTCCCCAAACTGTCAAAGAAATGAGGCAAGGATTTTCATGAATTGTTTGCCTGTTGATTGGTTGACTTATCCAATTCCACTGATTGGGTGTGGACTTTTCCAACTCCTATTAGACCACTGAAATGGATTTGGCTTTGACTGTGGGGACAATAATTTCCTGTCTTCTTTCTTTTTAGTAAGGACTTTCAACAAAGCATTAAGATGGCTCAGTGACTTTTTTTTTGTATATGATGAAAGCATTTTTTTTTTCCTAGCAGGAATTCAGAAACCTTGGTTATGGCCAATGCCATCCTGAGCCAGCAAGGCAGAGTACATACTGGGAAAAATATCCTGGGAAGAATTTCCGGGTTTTCCGTTTTGTCATGCAAAACTGGAAAAATATTTTACTTGCCTGCATGCATCTATATCTGCTGCTGAAAGCTTTATGGTGTGAAATCTATTGTTCCTGAGATTCTACTGCTCTGCCACAACAATGTTCAGTTACAGTTACTCAATGTTCTTGTTGCTTCGGGCATCAATTCAAATTTTGGGAAGAGAGAAGAAGATATTTAAGACTTATCAGCAAAGCTGAACAGCCTGCATTTGGGGACATTCAATAAAATGCACATATGCCCTTTAGTTGTATTTTAACAACCTGCGTTCTGATTAGCATTCTCTTATAAATTATAGTGTCTTGTTTCTTCTTCAGATACACCCATGGACTTCCACAGTCAAGTGGGATTAAACATTGCTTGTCTCTGAATTATGCATGGAACAACCGCAAGTGATACATAATGAATGGCCACAGGCTGAGCCCAACTGCCCATTCACTGCACTCGAAGCCTTAAAATATGTTCAGATCCCTAAAGCCATCAGCCATTCCACACTGGTACATCAAAGATCTCTGCATAACAGAGTTCCCAGGCAGAACTATTACCACAAGCACTCCTGGTGTCAGACATCATCTGCTGCTGCAGCAAACCAAGGCTGCTATCTTCCTTGTTCTTACCAGAGCCAATGGATGTGGATCCCCAGGGTCCTTCAGGACCACTGCAGATTGATCCCCACATAGCAAAGTTGCCAGCACACTTAATGCAAAACTTGTAAAATTATATGTAAGTTTTCAAAACTTGAAAATTATATATATTATATATATATAATTTTCAGCCAAAAGAAATGGTTTTATGGCAGACCTGGGGAGAGAGCAGCTTAATACTTTCATTTCCTATCACCTGACCACTACAAAAGAAACGTTTCCTCTTGGAGTGGCTCAGGTGTGTGTAAACAGTGCCCTGAACATAAGAGCATAAGAGGAGCCATGCTGGATCAGGCCATAGCCTGTCTAGTCCAGCATCCTGTCTCACACAGTGGCCTACCAATTGCTTCTGAGTATCTCAAGCAGAAAACAAAGGCAAAACTTTAACCTGCTTTTAAATCCCTGCAAAAAGTCTTTAGAGCAAGGGTTGTTAACCATTTTTGTTCCATGGACCCCTTTGTCAATCAGGTGGAAACCAGGGACCAGGGAAAACCACAAAACCCTTTTCAGAATGTAGTGGTAGATAATTTTATGACACTCAACATTGGCAATTTAAGCTCACAAACCCCTGAAATCTTTCCATGGCCCCCTAAGGGGTTGGTGGACCCCTGGTTAAGAATCCCTGCTTTAAAGGAATCCTGCCTGTCTCTCCAATCTGGGGGATCCAAACGTTTAGATGCCCTGCTCCTGGGCCACGTGGAAGTGCCTTACAGTGAACATGGAGATGCAAACCTATCCTACTTCTCAGGACTGTTACAAAGATCAGAGGGAAGGGAGAATGACGTTTTCGCCGCCTTGAGCTCTTCAGAAGAAAGGTGGGATTGAGACAGGATATAATTCACATTCAATAATAAAAAAGTGAATGAATTTTCATGGCTCTTCTTAAATTGATTCATAAATCACATTCTCCCACCTTGAAATTAATACTTAGGGGCCACAGATCATTCTTGGCCTTCTAAGACTGTCATGTTTCTGTGCTTCTTAAGTGTATGTATGTGGAGTGCTCAATATTTTAACATGGGAAATAAAAAAGGATTAACTATTTTCCATCAGCTACTCTTTTACATTTCACTAGCAGACCTATAGCTACGTCTGTTCACCTGTCCCAGCTGGTTTTTCAGTTATCTCCTATGCCCAAGGTTGAGGCCAGAACAACCTTGCTTTTATGTCTGCTATTTGGTGTACACTTCTGTAGATTTCCCCCCTCCCCTTCCTGCTATTACTAGAAGAACGGACATCCATGTTTGCTGAACCGCAGTGCAAACATGTAAACTCACCACAGGGCAGAACTGGGAATTTACTTGGGAATTATGGGCCGGGGAAATTGTTTTCATACCACCTGAAGGGTAATTCCATGGCTGTAGAACAAATTCTCTCTCTCTCCTCCTCCTCCCTCTCACAGACTTGCCCACCTATCATTACTCAGAGTGGTCCAGGATGGCAAACAATAATAATAATAAAAATCTATTTGATTTTCTCACAAAAAAAAGCCCATAGGTGAATTCAGCCAAACAATGTTGATTTGTACAAGGCCACCATAGGTCTTGATTTAGAAGGATGAATCTGAATCTCTGCTGTGCTGTTTCTGTTACACGACACAACACTCGCTGCCTCTCAGGCTAACGTATTGGGGATCCAGTGACTTTTTTTATTTATTTTCTCCAATAACTCGAAGCAACAAGATCATAGGATCCTGCCACAGATCAGGATGCAGCTGGAGATTTTTCTCCAGTCTCAATTTCCGTATGACAGTATTGTTATCAATGGTCCCTTGCTAATCTGTAGATGAGTGGTACTAAGAATTCTATAAAACATATGAACAACACAGTCTGTTTCACACTGAATTTAAGGATGTATTTGCCCCTAGCTTTGCTTTTCCAATACAAAGCAGGTTGCACTGTATCGTACTGGGATACAATCCATTCCAAGCTGGGATGGATTGCTCTTGGTGCAGAACAAGACTGTCCACACTGGGATTGATTGTTCCTCTCCTGTGCCAGCTCCGAAGCTTTTTGCCAGCTTCAAAGCCAGTGTGGGGAAACTAAGGCTGCAACCAGACATAGCCTACTTATTCTACTTTATTTGGATTTCTGGAATAAAGCACACCCAGATGTGTTTTATTCTGGATTGTCTTTGCTTTATTCCAGTATCTGTCTGTCTGTCTGTCTATCTATCTATGCAGTATATGTATAAAAATGTGAACAGTTATGTATAAAGTTTAACTGAAAGAAAACTATTACACAAAATTGCTGCTAATAAGCCACATGACCATATGTAAAGACCTGCAATAGAACCTATCCTTCATGTGTACCTGGGGTTAGGTATCCATCCGTCCAGTGGTGAAGTTTTAGGTCGTTTCCACAAAGGAAGCTAATGTGTGCTAAGAAAGGGTCCACAGGGCTCCTTTCTAGTATATGCTAGTGTCGGGTAAGGTAGGTTCTGTCCCCTCTTAGCACACTCTGTCCACACAGGATGGAGTCCTTTCCAACTCTACCTGTAGACCTCGATGGCAAGGTGTGGACCATGGCCTGGAACAGTAGACCATAAATGGAAGGCATGCAGCCCCCTGTCTCAGGACCTGAGGATGGGGATTTCAACATTCATTCCTGACCTTTGAAGGCTCCATGCAAAATAAAGCCTGAGGCCGCGACGTAAAAAATGCAACTTACATCAGAATCAGCTGTCAAGTTTCCCTTCCCTCTGCATTTTCCTGGGTGTTTGAGTGAGATCTCGTGACCTCACCCTCACCCAGGAAGCAGCAAGCCCTCCCTGCTGCTTCAGAGTACTGGGAGAATGTGGGGACATTCCATTCTCCTTGTAGGTAAGTGCCACATTTTTAATTTATGTCTGGAGGCACCCAGAGATCCATCTACGCAGTTCCAGATGCTTTTCAGGCATTTGTTTTACCCATGGCATTCCTGGAATAAAGGTTAAGGTAAAATAATGGTCAACAATTCAAACATTTTAGCCTGGTAAAAGCAACAGGAAACTAAATCGGGAGAACCAAGTGGGAAAGTCCACTGCAACAAAGAGGGAAAATTGAAGGTGCATGGTGAATGAAGCATTGTAAATACGGAGAACTATATATAACCCTCCTATACCGACCCTCTGTATTCCTGTCAAAACTTACTTGCTTTGAGCTGATTTTGGAAGGCTTAATAAATCCTTACTTTTGTTGCCATACAAAGTGGTTTCTTCCTGCTAGGGTCAAGGCAGGGCATCACACTGTCATACAGTTTGGAAAGAAGAATATCAAAAACGCTTTATACCATTTCACAAGAAATGCATCTCTCCCAGGACCAGGGTAAGAGATGAGCTGAAGAAACTGAAGCTTTTATTTGACTGAAATTGCTTTTACTTATTTCCTGTGGACAACAATGTTCCTCGCTGGCATGTTTTATATACTGCTATTTGCATTATACCTGTCTTGCTGCAAACTCTGGAATGAGATGCCAAATGTGCTTCCTTCTATTTTTTGCACCCTACATGATTTATAGTTTTCAGGTAAAAGACCAAATTTTGGAAATAATTTATCTTGACATTCAGCCACTCAAATGCCATCCATACAGCTCTTTCTTTTTCTTCTGACTCGTCTTCTGACCCAATCCATTCTTTCCTTAATGATCTATTTTATGTTTTCCTGCTGACACATTCATGTAGGCACCATATTGGCAAGTATGGATCTGGGATGGAATACACTGCCTACAACAGCCCCACCCCCACCCCAAAAGAAGCAGGAATTGTTGTCAGGGACCAGAAGTGCAGACACACATCTACCCCATTTTTGAGGATGTCATTTGGCTTCCTGCCCCATGCATTTATGTGACACCCGAGTTTCTTGTTAGGCTACCTTGACCGCCGCTATGGAGATTCTAAGGGACAAATTGGAATGGGGTTGTCCATTCTCTGCTTTAAGCTCAAAATACTCTAAAAATTGTGTGGATGCAGTTTTAGTCTGTGAGTTTCATTGACAACTAAGGGTGTTCCTGCATTGGGTGCCGAAAAACGGATCTAAAAAGAACTGGTTTTGGGAATCTGTGCTCCCCCTGATCTGTCACTATTTGTGATGGATCGGAGGGAACCCCGCGCACCCGCACACACGTGGGGAGGATGGATTCCAAAGGACAGATGCACCAACATCCATTTCAAATGTCCTCCAGCTCGTGCGCCGCTGACGCCGCCCCCGGAGCCGTGGTACTGGAGCATGGAGCTGCCAATCACCGTGTGTTTCCGGTGGCATCCAATGCAGGGGGAAGGGCTTTGGAAGCAGGCAGTCCTGCTTCTGCCCTTCCCAAAATGACGGGTGGATGGAATCCGTCTCTTCCCCTGGCTGTGTGCGGAAGCATCCTGCTTCTGCACGCATCCAGGGGGAAGTGGTGAATGCAATACCTGATTTTTCAGGTCTTACATTTAATCCGGATTTTGGCAGCAAAACTGGTTTTAAAAACCGGTCTTGCACACTGAAATGCAGACGTGGACTCTCCAAACAGGTCTACAGTGTGGATGCATCTTCAGGTAAGTGTTTTAAGTGTGTCCTATGCGGGGGATAAACCGGTTTCCACAGCTAGTGTGGAAACACCCTAAGGACTATTCGCACTACAGCCTGTTGTGACTGATTAGGAAGCTTCTGGGGGAGGAGGCTGTTATAGCCTCCACTCACCCTCTGCTTTCCCAGAAGTTCACTAATAATGCACTAGGTGTGGAGCATGAAATTGTGCTCTACACCTTTACCAACCTTCTCCAATTACCTATCACAAGTGTCCAGTGGTGAACATCCACACCTTTTCTGGTGCTCCAGGGCTGTCTGAGATGCCGCGCAAGCGTGCTGGCACCTCAGACGACCATAGGTGTGACTGCATGTGCATAGAGTGACAGTGTTGTCATGGTGACAGTGCTGATGCATGCGCAGTTGCAGAGGGCACTGCAACCAAAATGGTGGCACCCAGAAGAGGACTGGTCCTGGGATCAGTCACAGGTAGCTGACTGTTCACGTGAGGTTTAGTCTGTTAGTGACTAGCACTCGCAAGTCTGAGTGCTAGTTAAAGTTGGGTCACTGCACTCCTGTCTCATCCAGCGGATGAGAGGGGAAGTGCGAAATCACCTTTGATGATTTCCATCAGTCTATGGGAGCCTTCATGCATGCTTAACAATCTGGCATATGATCGAACTGAGGCCTGGGCAAGCAAGCAGGCCTGATGCTGTGTCAGTGCATTGCTGGCTTTTCCCTCTGTTGTGGCAGATTAAATAAAGTCTGGGTTTTCCTTGCTCTTGAGGAACAGCAGGCATGGTCGTTGCTCTGCCAGCACAGGCCGTCTTCCAGTGTGGCCCATGCTGACACAGTGCTGGATTGACTGACCATGTTTTGGGCTGTAAATGGAAGTGTGCAACCAAACCCAGAACAAACTGATTTTCTCCCAGGACACAATGAGGAAACATTGGCTTTTCTTTTTAAAAAGTTAGCATTTCTTCTCATTGTCTGGAGAGTCTCTAACAGAATCTTCTGTCTTAAGGTCTGTTCTGGAATTCACTGTTGTTAACCAAATTTTTGGTTGTACTGTTTATCAATATCCTGTAACTAAAGCAAAATCAGCACCGGCCTCTACGGGTGTCATGGAAGTGCAGGGAAAGTTCATTGCCTACACATCTGTGTGGCCCTGTTGCACCTAAGAGTATTCCTAGGGAGGATGATGCATATGATCCTGTGCCTTCTGAGTCTCACTGCACCCTCAGCACTCATTAGTGTACTGTAAAAATAAACTGATGAGGACTTCTCTGGCAGTGCTCTCCAGAGGTCTATCCAAGTTGTTCTGTACAGACCTAACTGTTCCACTACGGTTTTCACTGATGAACTAGGGAAAACAACCCACTTCCTCAGCCGCTTCCTGTGTTCTCCAAAAAGACCCTGGGTGGAAACACTGAACTAGGAAATAAAATTTCACCATTTAGGTGTTTATTTTGTGTGGCAGCAGGTGTGCAAATTGAAGCGCTGGTGCAACCATTGTGCAGAACCTACGTAAGAGCTGTCACGCCCTATGGCTAGCAGAGCTCTTGGTGCGTGCGGGCGTGTGAA
>MTQE01001134.1:22994423-23007513 GCA_014337955.1 Aspidoscelis marmoratus | reverse complement strand
CATGTACTGGATGAACACCAAGCCTGTCTACCCTGGTGGGTCCTGACAAGAGCTTCTGCTGAGTGTTGTTTACAGCTATACCATGACATCACTATGGCTCAGCCAATGGATCAGAAGCCCACACATGTGCCCCAGAACAAATAATATTAGCTACGCAATCATTCCTCAAATTTCAGCCCTACTTTGAATTCCATTGGATTTAAAATATAATACAAAGCCTAAAGATGAGTAAGCTCCATTCTCAAGGTGTGCATTAGGAGTGAGATGGTTGTGAAGTTGAGCTTTACTGAAAAATAAAAGCAGACTGAAAATGAGACATAAAATTCAGCTGCAAAGTGCCCTCCATGACTTTGACAAGAAATAAGAAATGTATAGTGGCTTTCCACTGACCTCCAAGAGTTTCCATCACAGTTACACGTCTAGTGATGCTCGCTTTGAGATTATTTCATCTTTGTGCTGTCTGATCTCCATAGCTATGGATTCTGTCGATATCTTTGTGCCACACCATACAGCTTTTTATGCTGCTTATACCAAGAGTAAGAACAAAGTATGGGAGGAGGAGGAGAGATGGAGGAGGAAATTGAATTGCACTGCTTTGAAATTTAATCCTCAAAGAATGTTGAGCATTCAGGAATTTCTGTTATTTACTTATCTAGTGCTCAATACCTCAAATCTACTCTTCTTCGTTAATGCTTACAGGGCCAAGAACAATGCACACAAACAAAACTTTTCTAAATAACTAAATAATGCTGTGGCTGCTTTATTTATTTAAAAAGCTTAGTGAGAAGAAAAAGTAAAAACAAATTTGACTCCCAGTTTGCAAGGTTATAGGAGCTGGTGATTTCTTATTGATATTGTAGACTTGTGCTAAAATGTGGATTTTAAAAAACAAATTGCTCAAAGAGGACCTGGACTGTTTGATATCTCGCTTGACAACCTACGGCTTTCCATAGCACCTGCAGCTATTTAGAAGTAGGCAAGCCTCTTGTATAAGGTGTTTAAGAAATGTTTAGGAACCACATTTCAGCGCAAACCTATTATCAAGCTACAAGTTACCAGAAGCATCTGATAGACAGCAATCAACTAACTTTTCCAGAAAACATTAATGAAGGGAAGAGACCAAATACACTGTGATCCCGACCTGGGATGCTTTTGCACTTCCTTTTTCATCCCATGGACGGGAAAGGTGTGTTAGAGACTAATGCTGACTAGCGCTCACACTTGCAAGTGCTAGCATGATCAATCAGTTAACTGTGTTCGATTGCATGACCGATCTGTGTTCGATTGCATGACCGATCCTTTTCAGGGTGCCTCCATCTTCGATCTGCCGCCCTGTGCAACTGTGTGTGCACCAGCACCATCGCTACAGTGACAGTCATGCTCTGCACAAGCGCAACTGCATCTAGAGGCATCTAAGGTGCCAGTGCACTTGCATGGCAACTCAGATTAACCCCGTTGCCTTAGGAAAAGGCACAGATGGTCGCTGCTGGACCCTTGAGGTAGGGCTTCAGAAAAGGTTGGTGTGCACCACAACTAGTTCATGATGAGGCAGCATCTGGGAAGGCAGGGGGCACCTGTAGGCTGTAAGTGCCTCCTGCAAGTGCAGACACACTTGCCCAGATGTTGCCTAGCAAGATGGACTGTCAAGCTAAACCTCCCTTCTCCCAGCAGGAATAAACTGCTATCAAAGATGACTGTTAAGAGCTTATAAAGCCCTGAAGCACTGCCATCTTTATATACTGTGTGTTAATAAGTGCATGACATTCAGGGTCAGGGCAAAATGAGCATGCAGAATCTTAATCCCATAATACTTTGACTGCTCCTACTGTAGGATATATAGATAGACAGATAGGGTGTGATCACAAAAGGCTTATTTTGGCTTCCCATTTTCAAAGGATTGCCCAATCTGCAGATGAATAAAAACCCTGCATCAGACAGTTTTAAAAATAAACTGTTAAAAATCTACCTTAAAAAAGCACTGTGTGATTCCACTCTTGCTTCTCCTTCACCTTTGCCTTCTATGCTCATCATTGACTGGATGCTACAGGCCTGGAATCCCATGTCCCTGACTAGTTGACTGAAGTAGCAGGCATTTACCCAGGCTGCTGTTGCCTATGGAAGCTCCCACCCAAACCACCCTAAACAGTCAGTTGCCCTGAGAGTTATTATTCTCCACAAGTGGAAGGGGCCTGGGATGCAGTAAATATTTTTAAAATGTTCTGTTTGTCACTTGAGTCTCAAATTTGCCCCTGGCCCACCTCTTTTAGCATGACTAATCAAAACCATAGATAGATAGGTAGAACCAACATTATAACAGGCATTTAAACACAGAAGCACAAAGACTGCACAATAATAGACTTATTTTAGCAGCTACAACTCATAGTCTTCAATCCTGAAAAAGAGGGGAACTGAAGTAGTTTGAGCTGACTGAATCAAGATTTGATTTCAGGTTTCAGGAAGGTATCTAGGAATTACTGGTAGGCACTGCTAAACACTGAATCACTCATCAGAGAGGCTGAATTACTGGAAAAAGAAATGCACGACTTGATATTTGAGTTATTAAACCCCACTATATAACAATAGAATTTCTGCATTTTATGCTTTCTATCCCCAGTCAGTCCTAACATTTAGCTAAATGCAATGCCAGACTTTCACAATACTTAGAGAGGAATATACTGCTTCATCTGTCCGTTGTTATACGGTTTTTTTTTTCCAAAGAGGGAACCAAAAATTGTCAGGACATGTGAAATGTACTGGCAGGATCACAGTTCACATCACTAGGCCTCAAGGCTACCACAAGCTGAACAACAGCGGGTGTTTCCTGCTAGTGTGTAGACATAATAATTCTGCAACACTGTGAGAAATGATTTTTGTTATGAGAACCAGGTCAATGTGACACTAGGAATGGTTCTATGCTAGGATTGGTTTAAAGTGCCCGTGTGGAATGATGTGTTCTCTATAACCATGTGTATATTCACCATATTGTGTCCTTAGTTGTAAAAATGTAGTAATGTGATGCGCATTAATATGCTAGTATCCAAGTTATATATCTGATTTATTATTTTCATATATACACATATTTATTCACCATGTATATCCATACTTCAAGAAATAAAGCCTTCCATTTGGAAAGTATTCTGGACTTTGTCTTTGCTGTGTACGTGCTGGATGCCAACTCTGCTAAGCTAACGTGCCACAGAGAAGTAGCTTTTCCATGGATAGAAAGTTTTTTGTGGGAGTTGCAGTGCAAAATATCTCCATCTGTTACGCAAAAACACAGCATAAAACAGAGATGGGGAACTCTGGATGTTGAGATCCCAGACCGGACTTGGAATCCAAAAGAGGATCACCAAGATACAGGAAGTTATCAAAGTGGATAGGGTCTATCCCAGTATATCCAGTTGTTCTGGTTGAAACCTGTGGGTATCACACGCTATCCTGATACATGATGTTTCTTCTACAATTCCTATGGATCCTATCTAGTTAAGTCATTTCCACATTTACCTGTGCTGGACCACTCCAGCTGGAACTGTTCATAGTGGCACAGTTCTCAGCTAAAGTGGTCTAGCTGTCCTCCAGCAAGGCCACTGCCATGTCCTGTTCTCTGAGATGAGCCTGTCTGAAGATTACTCTGATCTTTCTGTCAATGAGCAAGGTAGGATTCTGGAAGCTGAGAGTACTCCTGAGAATTTTCCAGATTCTATGCAACCTGAGCCTTCTCATACAAGTCCTATTTTACATAGGCTCTTGATGACTCAACATAGACAGGACAAGTCTGATAGGTATAGAAGTTTAATGTTGCATCAGAAAAGGAAAGCAAGAAGTTCCCACTCTTTTGGCTCAGCAGATTCAGACACAAATTAAAGATCTGTCAGCTGCAGATCTTTCTTTGTTGGTAATAACCATCTTGCCTTGTGAAGTCTCTTCTGCTTCTGTGTGCTCTTTATTTCTGGATTGTTTTGACTTAGGCTCCTCTGCCACATCTCTCAGTTTTGCATTCTTGGCATTCATAATTTGATCTCTTGGCAACCAATAACTTTATCTGGCAGTGCTTTTTCAGTCCACTAACCCTGGTGTCATGACATGGCTAGGAAGGAGTACCGGAACACAGTACATGCAGTGTTGAGTGGGTCCAGATAGGGTTGTCATTTGGAGAGTCACCTCCCATTCCTGGCATGAAAAGCATGGAATTTACTTATATGCTGGAACATTTAAATGATGGTGATGGGGAACCATGGGTGAAAAGAGCTAGAAGCAATACATTATCATAACTCAAGTTTGAGTCTGTAAATAAATCCTACCACAAGATGCCATGATACTTTGAGTTTCAGATATCAGCCCTTTCTGCACTGGCCCTTATTCTGGATTATATTTCAGAATAGGAATCTGTCCTCCATATGATGATGCAGGCTATGGCAGGTTCCACCTGAGGCCTGCTGTAGTCTGCACCAGAATGCAGATGACAGGGCCTTACGCCAGGATATAATCTAGAATAAGGCCCCATGCAGACCTGAAGAAATCACACAGCAACAGAGGTATAGCAGAGAGATGTCTACCTTACTGAGCTGATAGTGAAAGACATCAGGATGGGGTTTGCCACGCTCTAAGAAATTTTATCACCCAGCCAGCTTAGTCTAGTGGCTAGGGAGCCAGACTCTTATCTGGGAATACTGGGTTCGATTCCGCTCTCCCCCATGAAGCCAGCTGGGTGACCCTGGGCTAGTTACAGCTCTCTTCTGAGCTCTCACAGCCCCACCTACCTCACAGGGTGTTCTGTTGTGGGGAGAAGAATAGAAAAGCTTTGTCAGCTGCTTTGAGTCCCCTTAAACGGGTGAGAAAAGCAAGGTAGAAAAGCCAACTCTTCAAGGCCAAGTTCAAGAAAGTCTAAACTATCCCTATCGCTAGGGGAACACAGGGGCTGGCAAGAATGTGAGAGGGCAGGCTGCCCCCACAGATATCTCTAAACAACTTTTCCTGCCAGGAGGTCAGTGGCAAGGAGTGATGGAAGCTGTAGTTCAGTGACACTGGAGGAAGGGGAGGCAAATGTTGACCCATTGAGATTAGTTTGAAGAAAAAATAAGAGTTGAATTCTTAATGGGCAATGACAGCTAAATGAGGTAAGAACAAAATGGCAGCTAGGTGTTCTACATGAGTGAAATACTGAATATCTATTAACAGAGTGCAAACTATGAGAGAAGGGTAGTTGCTTTCATGGTTTTTTCTGTGCATTCTTCATGAAATGCTGGATTTATGGAAAGGATAGCACAACTCCTACACCCCTTAGATTGTCATGCTTCCTGTATTACCCGACACACATTATAAAATTCCCTCTTTTCACATAACTCTTAAAGATACCGGAGCACTGCCCTCTTTCCCATACAGAGACCTTATTTGGACTAGACAGAAGTTTGATCTCATTCATTAGGGATCTTTTTTGTTTATTTGTTTTAAATAGTTTCGCAGTGAGATAACCCATTAACCTTAACTAGCCCTGAAGCATATTTGAAAAAAAAAAAGCTTTGGCATGCAGTACATGACAATGTGCTTCTGCTTTAATGCATCCTCCACTGGAGTGCATGCTTTATATTCCATCAAAGTCCATTTTAAACCTCTTATTGATTTTTAGAAGTGTGTACTTCACAGAGAAACAAAAAGAAGACCAGAAAATAAAATAAAAATCAGCTTGCCTTGGTTCCACATTAATCAACAGGCTATGAAGTACAAATGTGTAAACGGATACTCAGGAGTAAATCTCAGTGAATCTAAGGGACCATTCACATCAGAGGCCTTGCTGGAGATACTGGAATGCTGAAACATTATCTGCAGCAACAAAAAACATGCCCAAAATCATGCACAAGGACTGGAACTGCAGCTGGACTTTGGAATCAGTTGCCTCTGTAATCCCCCCTTTACTACATATCCACATAGGAGTGAGAAGGTGACTGCAAGCAAGAGTGACCTGAGAGAAGTTCCTTATGGCATACCAGTGGGTTGCTCTCATAGTGAACTAAGGAGACCTTGGGGCCAAATGGGGGCTGGAGCATTTGCCCACTCTGGGCACTGGTTGACTGAGGTCTGTCCCAAACGCCTGTGTGGATGCAGCATAAGAGGGCTTCTTTCCAAGTAGATGTACACAGATATGCACTATGACACTGACCTTGGTTTCAAATACCGGCGGCCTTGGAAAGACCTAAACTTTTGAACATATGTACGAAGAAGGGACTCTAAAATACCTTTGTGTCTTGATCTCAAAAAATTGTGGGTAGTTTTTTCACTTAGGGCACGTCCCCATTCACGTTTGGTCCAGTTCCGAAATAAGATTCGGCAAGGGGAGTCCCCATGCATTTTTTATTTGGCCCGATTCCCGCAGACCAAATTACCCAAAACCGTACCAGACCAGAACCAAATTTGATACCCAAAAAATCAAGTCTGAGCATGGTTTGGGGGTCTTGGACATATTGCTTACTGAGCTGAGCCTGCACATGGGAACGGTCTCAGGCTATTTGGGGAGGAGATTGGTGCTTATGTCATTGGGAGGTGGGGTGCACTTGCCGTTTCTGCCCTGTGCACTGGAGATCACAACTGCTGAGATTTTTTGGGAGTGAAAAAATCCCAGTCACCAAGGCAGGCAGGATAATGGCTTAATTTTTGTCCCTTTTCCACAGCAAATATTCCACCTCTGTTTCCTGATCACCAAGGCAGGCTGGATAATGGGCTTGATTTTGTCCCTTTCTCCAAATATTCCACCCCTGTTTCCTGCTCTCCAAGGTGATCATGATAATGGCTTGATTTTCTCCCTTTTAAGCTTGCCTGGCGTTCTCACGGTTCCCGGTGGAGCGGAGGTGCACAAAACTGCTCAACCACTCAACTGCCGCCAAACCTCATAGCGGCTTTGGGTTTTTAAAAATTATTTTAAAAATTATTAAACTTAAAAAAAATTCAGTGCCTCCCAGCTCAGGCCTGACATTCTGTGCTGCTAAGGGAGGTAGGGATGCAGCATTTGCAGGTGGCGGCACAGGTGCATTTGCAACTGGTGGCACAGGGTTGGCTGACGTCAATCCAGCTCCCTTGTACCTGGGTTTGGCACAGTTTGCATGGGGACAGCTGCGTCTGCACCCAACTCACCCCCAGTCCGTGTTACTGGGAATGGCATGGAGATGGGCAAGATTTGATTTCGGACCCACTCCCAGTCCCATGCATGCTCAATCAGAGCCAAATGGCTTGCATGGGGACGCAGCCTAAATTTGACTGAATCACTCCAGTAAAACCGGATAAGCTTGAGTGGTCCCCCTCCTGATCCAGCCCGTGTTTTCCAGAAGAAGGCCACCAACATTTGGACAGTTGTTCCAGGATAGCCCCTGTGCTGCCTCTGAAGGGTCTAACAACCAGGAACAAAAGTTTGATGGTGGAAATGGTTACCCCATGGGAAATGGTCTATGGAGGCATGCTGTGTCCATGTGCCTCCATGACCCAGTTTAGCACCACAGCTGCTTGGCTGCTGGTAGACCTTTTTAAAAAAGGTGCATCTGACTTGGAGTCATTTTGGGACATGTAGTCTGGTCTACACTCAGTCCAGTGCAGATGGAGCATACAAGCAGAGGATGTGGCCTCTCTTGGGCTATATTAAGATGCTGAAAGTAGGCTCCTGGGACTTTGCTATTACCCCTTTAGCAGAAAGTGTGGAAAGGTTCTACGTCAAGCTTCAGTATTCTACCACCATTCTTCCACTATTAAGGATTTCTGCACTCACTGTGATGCAAAAAGACGTGTGAGTGTATTCTTTATGCCAGGACTTTATGACCAGTTAAACACGGCAACCCAAATTTAGATACCAACAGACATATGCTGTGGCTTATCTGGAATGTGTGAGTCACTCCCAATCCAGTAGTACCAGAGAGCCAGAAAAAGTGTTCCTATGAATCATTGGTTGGCTTTACACTTTACTGGTGGCCAGCATTTTTTAAACTGTGTTTTTTTTTAATCAATATTATTATTATGCTGGTTTTTTAAAAAAAATTTGTATTGGTTTTAGCATTGTTCTATACAGTTTTGATATGTGTATATTTTATATGTTGGTAGCCGCCCAGAGACCCTAGGGTATGGGGCGGGATATAAATATAAATATAAATAAATAAATAAATATCAGGTTCAAAATCATACAGATAAATTTGCTACCTCAACTGAAATTTAACAAACAGCACAATTGTGTACCAGTATTGAAGTTTACAATAGGCTCTTACAACAGGCTTCTTTAGACCAAGACTGAATGCCATCTTGCCCTTTAACATGCAGCAGAACTAATGAGTCTGTCATTCTCTGGTACATTCTCTGCAGTGTTGTAGTTGACTCTCTTCTTATTTTGTCTCTCTTACTACCACGATTTGAAAACTGGCACATTGCCACACAGTGGATGACAAAATGAAAGTTAATGGAGCTCTGAGATTGAAGAAATTCACATGAATTAGAACTAACACACTAAAGTGCTGCAATTTCAACAACAACAACAACAAAAATCATATCTGAAATACTCCACACAGAGCTCAGGGCAAGCTAAATCAAACTTCCTAAAGATTTTGGGAAATAGCTTGACATGTTGAAATGGAATATATTGCACAGCAGCACAAGAAGCAAAGGATGACAGGATATCCATCATTTACCCTCCCAACCACATTTTTGAGGAAAAAATATCGAGAAAGATTTTGACCAATTTATCATTTGTGGCTGGCAAACTTTAATATCATGAAGTCCAAACAATATGGCTAGAGTTACAGTAGATGTGGGGCATCAGAGAGTGACCGAATCACTCCATGGAACTCCATGCCACCTGACCCAGTTGGTTGTCAAATAAATAGATCCATAAATAAACAAATAGTCCCACACCAGGTATATTCATCAGCTGCTCTTGAACCAGTGCTATGCTAGCTTCTGTTTTGAAATAACTTACAAAACTTTTGTATTAGACGGGTACTCTAATATGTAAGACTAAGGATTGCCACCAGAGGCCAGGTGTTTTGGTATTCATAACTCAGACCTGTAGTATATACTTTTATAGTCAGATGTGCGTTATGTAGAAAGCACTAGAAATTAGGGATGTGCATGAATATTCAAAATATTCGTTGTTCGGATGAATTTGGACATTCATATATGAATCGAATGTCCAGATTTCTTTCAGTATTCGTACGAATACAAATATTTTGAGTTATTCATACAAATAATTTAGACACTCATTTGCGTACGTATCTGTATGCATCTGTACGAGATGAAAATCGAATGCACACAGATGTGTATGGATGTGTACAAGATTGTATCATTGGACACATATCGAATAATTGAACAAATAGATACTAATGTATTTGTATCAGTTCAAAAGTCCAGGCATTCATTTTTCTTTATTTGTATGAATTTGGATATTTGAATATTAGATTTGAATTAAATCAAATGTCAAAAATTGCATTCGTGCACACCCCTACTAGAAACACTTAAATTTGAACTGAATGAGATTCAAGGAGATCAAGGTGAGTTTTCCCCTTACTGCTTTCCCCTCAGGCCTATTGCCCAGCACTTTCAATCTAGATTACACTGTAGAAATGGTTTACAAATAAATTCAAAACCAAATTAAAAGTGATTAGAACAATAATATATAAAAACAATATTAAGAATATAGAGGAAACAAATTCATTCAAACGTATCATTCATTTTGATATGCTTATGCTAAAAGCACATCTTTCCTGACTCTTAAGATTTTAACGTTTATGTATAACATACCAACCACCTTCTAACACAATGTGAATCTATTTTTAAAAAGTACTTCCTACAATTCTGAATGCATAACTGTAAAACCATATACCCAAGGCCACTAGGGTGCTACTTCACCACTGTTACTTACCAGTTCACTAAATTGGTAAAATATTACCTCACAGAAGCACAGCACTTATTCTTTCTGAAGTATTATGGCTTTGTTTATTGCAAAAGGAAAAGAGAAAAACAAAACAAAACTTGGTGAGCTCAGAACAAACCAAAATAACCAATAAGTGTTTTTTCAGTGTATGTTGATTTTATTTTGGTATGGAGAGGCTTGCGGTAATTAATATTTATGTGGCATTTTTATTTCACTAATGATGAATGGGGCGTAAACAGCAACATGGTGGTCCTTCTTAAGACTCTGTCATGCAGAAAGGAAATAGGAGCCCTTGATTTTCTTTTGCAGAGCTCACCAAGGGGTCTTTCACAAATAGCAGGGTGAGGCTTACCATTAAGGGAGGATGAGGCAACTGTCTCAGGCAGAAAACATCAGAAGGAGGGGGCAGTGGATAAAATCAGGATTCTTCATTGTGCTCACAGCTTATCTCGAGCCAAAGCAGACTTTTTAGTTCTGTCAGGCTGTCTTCTGACCACAACAGGCAGTGTGAGATATTAAAAAGATCCTGCAATTGCCTTTTAACATGGTCCCAGCACAGGTTGTTTTTTTTAATGTGAGCTGCATACAAAAAAACACCTCACTGGGAACTTTACAGACAAGTGCTTGTCCCTTACTTTGTTTTTGTTTTTGTGCATTTGGGGGCTCCCTTAAGTTCCCAGCAGGGTTATTGAGAATGCACCATGCTAGACATGAAGGTAAGCAGGGCTATCACTGGAAATGTGGCACTGTAGCCTTCCAATACTTTCTTCATGTTGCAAATGCAGCAGCAATGGGAAAGTCACAAAATAAAAGTCCCAGCAAACCCAATGCAGGGTTTACCTTGAGACTGGAGGCAACCTTGGGCTGCAGTCCACAGCTATGTCAGCAGGTACTCTGAGGAAGCCCAGAAGCACTATGGTTAAATGCCAGAGGTGTCCACCACCATAGTGTGCCCTGAGAAGGATGATGAGGAGGACCTCTTGGGGGCCATTTTCACACTTACCCCTATTCCAGTTCAGGAAGGCACTTCTCTTCCAAACTATCCGTGCAATCTAAGGGAGGTCTTTAGTACTCTCTGGGCCTTTTTGCACTTAAGTGATCAGGATGGCTGTACATGCCCTGGGATGCTGTGCAACTGTCCGGACCCTCTAGCCGTGAAGCAGTAAAAACTCATCCACAGCTTTACCAGGAACGTCTAGAGCTTCATCCAGAAAACACTTACTTAGCCTCCATTATTTGGATAAGTAGAGGGATGCACATCTGGATACATTTTATTCTGGATTATCCATGCTTTATTCCAGATTATCAAAATAATGAGGGTTATGTGGGGGGAGGTATGGCATGACTACAGTTGGTCTAGGCTGTTACTATGGTGATCAAGGGCCAGTAGGGAAGTTGAGGATGGTGCCAGCACTTGCACTGTCTCTGAACTTAACTTCAGTGGACTAAGCAGCCCAAAATGGTCACCTAATATAGTATAATCTATCAGTAAAATCAACTAGGAGGCCTGTGGATCTGGCTTATCACAGGGAATCCATTTCAGCAGCATAACTTGTTACTAGGTATGTGCATGAATATTTGAAACATTCGAAATTCGATCAAATTCATTCGAATTTGGACATTCAAATTCACATTGAATGTCTATAAATTCAAATTTAAACATTAGAATGAATTTTGAATTTTCTAATCTATTTGACTGAATTATTCAGACATTCATATGTGCACGGATCCATACAAGATGCATACAAGATACAAGGTAAAGTATTTGCCTGTACACATCTTTCCCACATCTGTATGCCCTTTGTATGGATTCATACGGGATAAAAACGGGATGTGTACAGGATAAATATGGGATGTATATGGATGTATACAAATGTGTATGGATGCATACGAGCACATACGAATGTTGTTGACACTCGCATGTGCAAATTTGAATAAAAAATTCAAACAAATAGATTCAAATTTACTCAATTCAAATAGAATGTGAATGAATTTGAATTTTAAAGATTCAAATCAAATTTAATTTTTGGATATTTGATTCAAACTGAATCCCAGAAATTGCATTCAGGCACATACCTACTTGTTACACCACTGAAATGGGTCACCCAGAGCACCACAGGCCAGGGACTTTCATTCCTGGCCATTGAAACTTCAGAGCTGGTGCCAAAGCTTTGGAGGAAATGCAGGGATTGTCTGCAACTGTGATGGAATGCTTAGTTCAGATCAGCGCAGGATGCTCTGATCCAGACTACATTAAGATAAGTGTGGAGGGGGTGACAGCTTTCAGGGAACTGAGTTTCCAGCAGCCCATCCAAATTTGGCTGGCAGGCTTGACTTGCTGCTTTCCTAGTTATATACAGATGAAACTAACTCCTGCAAAATGTTTCCTTGTTAAGGATATAAGTCAAGTTAGGATAGGTTTGGGCTCCAACTACCACTAGTGCTACAGCATACAGAACCATAAAGTATTTGAGTTGGAAAGAACTTCAGACACTGACCCTTTCTATACTTCCTGGAGAATGGGATAGTGAGAGCCCTGGCTCTCTTTAGGACCCTCCACTTCCACACACTGAAGAGGAAGAAAGAGGCCTGACTCTCTCCCTGGGTTGCTCCATCTGCATTGGGATGGAGCAAGGCCTGTCTAGGAAGCCAAAATGGATGCCTATACCTGGGTTGTTTTTGCATTTTCTTTCCCATCTCCAGGACGGGAAGGGAGCGCAATTAACCAACACTGACTAACACTTGCACTTGGAGAACTAGTCAACTTTGGCCGTTCCCTCCTCCCTCCGCAATTGAATACTTATGTGATTCAATTCCGGGGCCGGTCCTCCTCTGGGTGCCACTATTTTGTTTGTGGTGCCCTCCCCGACTGTGTGTGCATCACTGTGGTTGCCTTGATGGTGCACAGTTGTGTTTATGGTTGTTTGAAGTGCCAATGCATTTGACAACCCCAGAGCATTGGAAGAGGTGTAGATGGTTACTGCCCAGGATGCTTCAGGTAAGCTTTTGGGTAATATTGGTTAAGGTGTGGAGCATGATTTCATAGAATGGAATGAAGAGATGTGTAGAAGGGCACACCCTCCTTGTTCCAGTTTAACAGGAGAACCTGTTTTGGAAGTTCACCAAATTACACAGCTAAAATGGATCGCTGGGGGAAGCCGACACTTAGGGGCCTATTCGCACTTGGCTTTA
>MTQE01001134.1:22944448-22977567 GCA_014337955.1 Aspidoscelis marmoratus | reverse complement strand
CTGAGTACATGTACAACACTTTAGAAATAAACTATAATAATAATAATAATAAAACAGGCTAGCATTATAATATGACCTTGTGATAATAAGGAATGTCTTGCCGAATCAGGTCAATGATGCCTTTAATTCACCAGTGTGTGTCTATAAGCAAGACACAAGAGCAGCAATAATCTCTTCAGCCAGCCAGCATGATCAGCAAAGGGTGATGGGAATTGTAGTTCAGCTGTACTTGAAAGACCACAAATGGATTTTAGAAAAAGACAAGAAGATCTCAGTTCAATTCCTCACTTGTCAAAGAGTGAACTGGATGACCCTGTAACTGTTACACACTCTATCACATATATTATAGCCTACCCATTGACTTAACTGACAGAGCAAAAGGGGTAAGGAGAAACACACAGACAGAAAAAAAGGACAATGCAAATAAGCAACTGTTTCTATAGCTACAGTTTAAAGAAATCCATATGATTCTGCCAGTTTCTGAAATGTGAATATATTTATTGACCTGGAACATTTATACTTAGCTTAAACATTTTCAGAAGAAAAAAGCTATCAATCAAGGGATACAAAACAGAATTGCTGAAAGAAACAGCTGTTGCTCATAGATTATGTACGTAAGGATTCCAAATGTTAGTGGAAAAGAAAAGTGAAGGAACATCCCCTTCGTGACCTGCTTGAAAATCTCCAGAGGTGTCACACTGATGCCTGTCATAGCCTGCATGAGCATGTGGACAGCAGGCCACTATTCTGAGATATATTCCATAATAAGGCTAAGTGCAGAAAGGCCTCTAATTTATGGCATCATAAATTTTGGGCATACTGAACACAGCCTTTCCACCTTGGGCCTCATTCTGAGATATATCCCAGAATAACAGCTTGCTGTCTACATGCTCATGCAGATACAGCAGGGCTCAGAATACCAGTTTGATAAGTGTTGTGACTACTGAAATAATAACATCCTGTTCCAACGTGGAGAAACTGTAGTCCTCTAGATGCTGTTGGAGGTCAGCTACAGAATCGTTATTCTTGCTCTAAGTCCTATTCCACATTGACTAATCAAGAAGAAATGAACTAATGTTCCCCTGAAAGCAAACAGAGAAATTAATGTCAATGGGAACTGGAATCCAAGAACACTGGCAGTCCCCCAAATACCCTATCCCCATTACTCACTGAAAATGAACAGAAAGACAATGGATAGAAGACAATGGAGGTCTACAACTCATCCAGAACCAGTCTACTGCAGCCTGGGATACCAGGAGGAACACTTTCCAGTAGTATTCCAAGAAGCACTGCTGGAAGTGAGTCTGCCCTGAAAATGGCCCAGATGGAAAGTCCAAAGCTGGGAATGAAAGTTCTTGGCCTTCAGAGCCTCAGCATTGCCTCTGATGATTCTGTGGAAGAAGCAGCCAGGTGTGAAGCAGAACACCTGAACCAGCATGAGCTAAGCTGCTTTTCCCAGGATAGGGTGTCCTTTCCTTTTCTGGAACAAGAGTGTGGGGAGTGCAGAAAGGGCCTCCACTGCTTCCAACAGTGTCTTGACATCACAAAAAAAGTCCAGTCATTCAAGATGGATTTTTCAAAGGTTCTTGTGCTCCCTTGTTTACTGAAGTCCTCTTAACATATCCCATATTGGTCCAGAAGGTCCTCCAAACCTAAAAGATATTCTGAGAACATTCAGGAGGGCTACAATAAAATCAGAACATTGCCTCGCTGTGTTGTAAGGGGAGAAATCCTTTCTACTATTGTGAGGTATATATCACAAGGCATACAAGCATACTGCCCAAAGGTCCAGTTGTGCCCCTTTGACCTTCCTTGACAACTCCAAATCTACTGAGATGCCTCACCATATCATATATTACCATCTACTGTATATACAATTTCATCTCATGCACATCTATATACCTACCAGATAGACAGGGGGAAAAAAAACCCTATATTGATGTCTAAGTTTTGTTTGACTTGTGGTGGAGATAGTGATTACATAGCTACACGGATAGTGAAAAAAGAAGAAAAGAAAAGAAAATTTCATTCATTCATCCATTTATTCCTAGTAGCACTGGTGGAACTGGCAATGTCTGTAGCTTCCACTCTGGAGATCTACTGGGAATGAACAGTACCCCAAACCCAAGCAGGTCCTCTCTATTACTCACCAGCATGCTGCCTCTTGCAATTTAGCAGGAAATCTGCAGTTAGATGAGATCTTATTTGTTTTAGTATACAGCCTGAAAATCTCTGCTGGAGGAGTGGCAGAAATCCAGGCTATACTAATCCCATTTTACACCAAATTTGGACATTAGGACTGAAGGCTTTGGTAAAACGGGTTTAACATACAAAAATTCCATGTGCATTGTTATATGGGAAGCATAGCAACAATACAACTATAGCCAAGCCTCCCTTGCCACACAATAATGCACCTATGTGCCCATTTTCACTCTGCCAAGTATAATCTGATTTTTTAAAATTATTATTTTAGAGCTACAGTTAATTTCCCCTTACAATAAAATGATGGAATCAATGCAACCACTGTATACAACAAAGTGCCAGTTGTTGAGGCAGCAAAGAATGTTATTATGCTCAGTGCATTAAAAAGGTAAAGCAGCATTAAGAAATTCAACCAGCATCTGTACATAGAATGTACTTTCAGAACCATGGACAGAGATTGGGATGCTTATAAAGGCAGGCTCTAGGGCAGAGGTTCTCAACCTTCCTAATGCCGTGACTCCTTAATGCAGCTTCTCATGTTGTGGAGACCCCCAACTATGGGGGTGGGGCAGCTCAGATGAGGATGGGGCAGGAAGGCAGGAGACTTGTCACAACCCCTCTGAAAGGGTAGTTCAACCCCCAAGGGGGTCACGACCCACAGGTTGAGAACCGCTGCTCTAGGAAGTGCACTTAGGGACTTTTGCAAGATTTAGCAATTGCTGTAGCAAAATAATTAAGGGCATAGAATAGCAGTAGAAAGGCAACATTCCACAGAAACATCAAACAGCATCACTGTTTGAAGTTTGATTGAATAGCTGCCTGATTGTAATGCTTGATGACAGAAACATTCAGCCTAGTAAAGAACAGTTTAAATAAAGTGCTTTGGTTTGGGCTGATTTAAGATGAAGGTTGTTGAGCTAAATAATCATAAATCAATGTACTTCATCTTAACCAAGTTGCATATTGCACTGTTAGCATTAATTTAGGTTCAGGAAATTAAAACCTACTCAAAGCTGGCAAATATGAGGAAATTATAGGAGCAAGTTTTCAGAAAAAGTTATTTGTAAAAAAAGTTTCTTTCTTTGTTTCACGGTTTCTATTGTGTCCCCTACCCAAAAGACCCAGTGTGGGTCAATAAAAAGAAAGAAAAACCCTATATATTGGCTATACATAGCTTTTTTTTCCCTTTAAGGCACTGCTTGGTATTAGGGATGCTGCATGAATATTTGAGATATTCATTACTCAATCGAATGTCCAGACATTTGTTTTTTAGTATTTGAATTAATAAGAATATTTTGAATTATTCGTACAAATAATTTGGGCATTTGTATATGTACGGATACATACACATCACATATGTATCCATACACATCTTATTTGTATCTGTATGCATCCGTGCGGATATGTACACGATGCGTATGGGATGTGTACCAATGCATATCAAATATCCGTACAAATAGATACAAATGTATTCATATTGGTTCAAATGTCTAGACATTAATTTTTTCTTTATTCGTACAAATTTGGATATTTGAATATTTGATTCAAATCGAATCAAATTCGAAAATTGCATTTGTGCCCACCTCTACTTGGTACATCTGATTAGCAATCATTGATAACTTCAGCATTTTCTTCAAGCCCTTTCATGTGAGCTGCTGAGTTTCTGTGTGGCTTGTAGAAACAGTGGCAGCATTTGATCATTTCAAAGGCTATCTCTTTATGATAGGTTTGGATAGGGTATGGACAGTAGGATAGCACAAAGAATACAGAAAATAATATAGCATTAGCAACAATTATGACTTGTCATAAATCTTTTCATTCAATTAAGCAGCATAATCATGAATTGAAGTTCTCAGCCTTCATAGATACCAGTTATGGGCTCTTTGAGGCACACTTTTAGCACCATTTCTGGATGCCTGGTGTAACAATGCTGCACTTCTGGGCCCTGGTATACCATATGACCTGCTTGTCTGTGCACATGGCTGGTCCAATATTCCAGCTTGGAATTCTGCATGGACTGCTTACATGTGGTCCACAGTTGAAGCAGGCTACAGTGATATTTTCATGCCATAGCCCAGTCCAACGACTCATTCAGTGCAGATGCAGCCTTCTATAGGTAGGTGTGGTCTTCCAATAGACTGAACCACAGTATGGATCAAGCATTCCAGGGGACCCAGAGTAGATACAACCAAGGTGGCTGTTGTGACCGTGGGCTAAGGATAGACTGAGGGATTATTTGTCAAGAAATAATGATCACTCTCAAGAAACCATGATCAATCGGGTTTTGATGCTTTTCAGAAAAAGTTCAGAAACACGTTTAGGTCAAATAGATTGGAATAATCAACACTCACTAGTTAAGTATAGAAGTGGTAGTAATGGATTGTTTTAATCAAGTTGTTTTGAACGTATATTATTATAACTATGTTAATATATTACTAAGTTTGTGTTATATTACTGTATTAAGATTGTATTGTAATTATATTATTCATTCATTCATTCGTTTATTCATTCATTCATTCTGGAATGTTAGTTTTTCACATCAGAACACTTATAAAGGTATCAAAATCAAAGGAAAGGAGATGGAGTCTCCCTCACAATTTCAGCCAATCCTTCTGCAAAGTGAAGAAAGCTTCCCTCAAAATCACGGCAGGGGATTTCATTGCTCTGATTTTGACAGGTGAGAAGAGGGCTGTCCCAGTCCTCAGAATCTAAGTAGGAAGAGTTCCCAGCTTCAACCTGAAGGTAAGGATGGAGTTCTAAAAACAGGGCAAACAATGCAAAGAGAACAGTAAATTTCTCAGAGTGGCCATGTGGAATGCACAATGAGAAGGCAATGTTGTGTAGAACCTTGCCCTCACTGCAAATTCAAGGTGCCATGATGGCGCTGAGCAGATCTGCCAATTTTTTGAGCCAAGGTTACTCAAAATGCAGCTTGGGAAGATCAAAGAGAGGCTTCCTTCAAGAGCTGAAAGCTACAAACACCAGAACTCAATGAGCAATTCAAGAGTAATGCAAAGACACTAGGCTGCATTTCTTCTCTTTCCATAACTGAATATAACGCTAAATGGTAAAGTGTACCATTATACATTTTTGTACCTGTTGGATCTTTGCCTGAAATACAGTTTTCAAAGCACAGTAACCTTACCTAAATACAAAGATGATGATCTCACAAGAAATGAATGCAAAAAGTTATCAAAAGAAGGAATTTGGGACACCCAGCCTATAAGCATCAAGTTTTCTTACAGCCACAGGTCCCTGTCAATCAATGGAAAGAACACTAATAAATACACCAACACAGATCATTTAAATCACATAAAACTGAAATAATGATACACTATTTCTCTACTGTAGTAATCACTAGGCTGCTTTTTCCTAGCTTCCCTTCTAGCCTCCACCTTGACCCTCAAGCCTCTCACTAGTAAAAGGAGAAAGAATTTTCCTGTTTCATCAGCTTGTAGTACACGCTGACACCACCAGGGTACTGAATTCTTTCCACTCCATGCAATTGCGTTTCGGCATTATGGCGTCTGCAAAGCACACGGCTTTAAAAAAGACAACTCTTCTTTTCCTGTTTGAGGATTTCCCCTGCTTTCTACCACAGGATGTTACATCAGAAGGACCTCTGCCCCAGAAGACAGCAACTTTCCTCCAATCACCTCCCCTGATGTTGCATTGATGTCATTTCCCTCACGCCCCTTCCTATTTCTGTATAAAAAGTCCTGCCAGAATAAACTCCTGGTCCTTGTGACCAGCCTCGAATGTCTTTATTTCACAATCACAGCCGATATCCAGCGTTTGTCCACACTTCAGTGGCCACTCAGCTACTGCCCACACTGCAGCAGCTTCCAAGCAGCTGCCCTCATCACAGCAGCTACCAAGCAGTTGGCCACATTGCAGTGGCCACTCAGCTACTGCCCTCACCGCAGCTGCCCTCATCTTAGGGGTCATTCAGCCACTGCCCTCATTGGAGCAGCTCCCAGACCTTGCAACGCTCTACAGGTGAATGCAATATTCCAGCCTTTTCTAGCCTTTTCTGATAAATCATATAGAAAACCTCCACAAAATAATTTGAAGATTCAGAGGAATGCTTCTTTAGGTTGTACACATTAGCAAGCATTAGTGTAAGCAACTATAATGCAAGCAAATTATAAAGAACTTTTCCAGAGTTGACAGGAGCTAAAACAAATGCCCTGTAGCCATTGATGCAATATTAAGTAATCATTTGCTATTAAACCTTTTCTTATTATTTATGACATGATCTTTTTTTAAAAAAAAAGATGAATCCCCAGATGCACAATAAAAGCCTTTGGAAATTAAATCATCAGTTGTAAAAATAATGATACTGTACTAAATGTCCCAAATGAATTTAACTAGCCATGATTCAAGAAAGAAGTCATTACTAAGGACAGCACTTGAAAAGATGCCAGGATCAAGTATTATACAGTATATGAAAAGTTGCTTTGGATGGACTTAAATGCAAATCACCTCACTTTTCTAGTATGTTCTCAAAATCTTTATGTAGTTCTTTTTAAAAGAAAAATAATTGCCTATGAAAGTATTACAGAAGCAATTATAGCATTCTCCAGTCATGGAAGCAACACCTGCCCCAAATCTCACCCAGGGTTATGCCAAAACCGATTCTGTCCTGATCTCCAATAGCAGTCTGCATCTGAGCAAAGACCACCCAGCCAAATAATCCTTTCAACTCTGGAATTACATCCAAGGGGAATGCAAGGCACATTCCAATACAGCTATTTGGCCGCTAAGACCAACCTTTATTTATAGTAAATATCAGGGAAGTCTTTATCAGGAATGCTGGACAGAATTGATGGGTTCAGACTGAAACATTATTTTAAGGTGACTGGGTTATTGTCTGAAGTTGATGATAGGTCATCAAACCCTGATGTTGCAATGAAGATATTTGGCAGTGTCCTGGAGTGTCAGGATACACAGAATCACCCACACATCAACTATCTTTGTCTCCTTCTCTCCACCAAATTTCCTGCCCCAAACTTCCATTAGTCTTGATGGGATCCTTAGCCTCTATTCTCTGGGCTGGACTTCAGGGACATTATTTTTTCTCCAAATATAAAGTGTATAAAAATGAGCCCCTGGAGCAGCCCAGTATGTTTCTTTCCTGTCATCCATGGGTTTTCTTCCCATCATCTACTGTATTTCCCATCACCTACAGACCACCACCACCCGCCTCCCTGTTACTACTACAGTTCTTGTCATCTATGGTTTCTGATCTCTTTTCCACATTGCCTCCACCTGCTGCTATGCCACTGGAAGGAGCCTTTCTGAATCACTCCACTCTGTTTTGGTTTTGGATCTCTCACCACTTTGTGCTGAGGTAGCTTTGGCTCTCCCACTGCTTTTCAAGCTAAGCTGCAGTTCTATAATTCGGCTGCTATGGAGTTGCACAGTTCTCCCTCTCTGCAACTCCACTGAAGTTTTCTCAGCTCTGGAGCTTCATTCCATCAGCCTTAACTATTGTCTCAAGTCCTCTCCAATGTCGTTGAGGATAAGAAACTGGCAGGAATAGATTTTCTGGGCTAGTTGAGGAATTTAGGCCAGATTCCATCTCCTTTTCTCTCCTGTACTCACAACTTGCAAAAATTAACCTCAACTCAGCCCTTCTATTGATAAAAACCTATGTACTGGGTTTCTACTCCTTATTTGGGTAAATCATGCATGATCTGTGCTTACTAGGAAGAACGTCACTGCATGGAATTCATTTTTACTGTATTTTTGTCCATTTGAAAGCTCTTTGCCGAGAGCTCACCTGAAATTGCCATTTGTCCTCCATTCCTTGTTTGCTGCTTTTGCTTAATAAAACGTATTCTTTGATTGATGAAACTGACTTTGGAAAGCATTTTATCTCGCTGGCCTATTTGCTTTTACAGAGTACATTGCCAATTTATCATTATTAGAACTTGTAGCACAAAAGACTCTTTATTGGGTTTGTGGCTGGACTGATCTGAATTTCTTCAAAAAGACACATGTCCGGACCACAACCCATAGCATACAGTCTACTATTAAATCAGGGTAGGGCACTGTTTTAGGTATTCTACTTCAGTCTACACTTTGTACAATGTGGCAGAGGCATGATTGTGGGGTGGGCCCTTCCAGAATCCTAACTATCATGTGGATGGCAGATCCTGGTTCTGGAATATGTTCTGGAATAATATTGTTGAGTATGAAAAGGGACTAAAAGTACCGTAAGTCAAGACCAAGAAACTTGAACTGCTGTTGGAATATAAATAAGATACTCCTATATTTCTGATTATAGCACAAAATGCTTCTACCCCAGTTTTCCCTAATCCTTAGTAGGGATATTAACAAGGTTCCCCACCCCTGCCCAGAATAAATACTGCAGATTTTATTTCAACATTCATCACCAATGGTTTGTTTCTAGGGGAGGTGTTAAGGGATTCAGTCTCCAGGAGATGACTGGTACATTGTTTAGTTACTTCTTGTGGTTTTTCATGCGTAGTTTTGCAGTATTGACAAAACAAACAACCAACCAAGCAAACATATCTTGTGAATCTTGCCACTAATACCAGAAGCATAGGAATATGTCTTCTGCGGAGCCGGAACACTGATCCATGTAGCTTAGTGTTCTTTTCACTGAGTGACAGCGGTTTCCCCATGTCCTATCTGCAAATGCCAGAGATGGAACCTGGAACCTTTAGCTGCAAAGCAGGTATTCTACTACTGAGTAATGGCTCTTGTCTATACAGTATTGTATAGATATATTTGCTAATAGTGAGTGAAAGTACGGCAGTGAGTAGCTCACTGGAAAGACCGCTCTAATTTATATCCAAGGATACCAGACCTGTCATGGAATGAAATCTAAGACAGAAACATAGATTAACAAAATACCTCAAGCTCCTTGCAGAAATATACAATATCTTGTCAGTTTTATGACTGCTTCACTGTTATCTTGTCCATTTCAAGGGTCAAAAGCAACCTTCCAATACTATTTAAAACAAGCAAGGTTGATTTTTATATCACCACAAGGACTATAAAAAGCTATCTTATACAAATCAGAACTTTCATGTCTCTGACCCAGCTGTGTTAAACACATGGGCAGCCAAAGCATGCGGCAGATGACCAAGGAGTGTCTGGGGAAAGGATTTGGCACATGCCTCTGATGTATAAAAAATACTGAAAATCAAGTTTTGAACTGATCCCGAGTAAGGATTTCCATGTCAGCAGAAACCCTAATTTGTTACACCAAGTGAGTGACAGAACTCCATAAATCCCTGTTCCCTCTTGCCACATCTGGTGGTCCACAGTCTGAGCAGTTTAAACATACTGGTTGCTATGGTTACCTCTACTGTTAATCAGAGTAAGAGTAAGGCATCAGATGATGAAGCATGGAGAATGGTGGCAAAACATCACAGACTAATACTGTTTGCACCACTCCAAGCAATGTTTGGACCACAGTTTCCATGACTCACAGCAACAGCAACTCTGCTTCTAAGATAAGCTCTCAGCATCAGGGTGATTCTGTACTGGCTGGTAAACAGGACCAGCAAGCATACTAGCAACCACCCTTTTTCACTCTGGGTGAGTCTTAAAGAAAGCCCACACACTGATTTGGTCTAAGAGATCCCATGTCTGGGACCTCCCTCAGACTGTACCAGTGGGAAGAAAGGAAGTTCCTAATGCACTTGCTAGTCCAATATATTGGGCAGTAAGGCACACCCTCAGATGCAGTGGAAAACTCTGGTATCAGAGCTGAAGAAAGATTTTGCACACTGGAAGAATAGTCCATTTGTTTTCTACAACGCTTATTGTGGCGACCTGCCTGCTTCTTCCCACCTTGTACTCCTCAGAGGTGCATGAGCTGAAAAGCAAACAGGCAGGTGCCCAGTTCCCTGCCAGCTTTCTTCAGCTTTTAGTTGTAAAGCTTTCCCTCTGGCTTCCACCTTTATCTGCCTATTAGCTATGATTATCTCAAAGCAGCAGACTGACACCTTAATAATGAATCAACTTCAGCGGTTTATTGTTACAGCAATTAATAAAAATATCGAAGCAGGCTTAACTCTCAGCTCCTAAGTCCTTGTAGTCTTTGAAAAGAAAAAGAAATAGTCCTTTTGAAATCTTTCCCCCCTTTCTTCAAGGTCCTTCTGAAGGCTAAGGCTGCTTCCACACTTGGCCTTATTCTGAGATATATCTCAGGATAGGAGTCTCTGTCCACATGCTAATACAGGCTATGGCAAGTCTCACTAGGACCTGCTGTAGTCTGCAATAACATGCAGATAAGAGACCCTGATCCTGAGATATATTCCAGAATAAGGCCAAGTGCGGAAAGGGCCAAACAGTCCCTTTTAAACCCAGGCTTAAACGAAACATCCCTGCTTCCCTTTTTCACGGGCTTTTTCCTCTCTGGCACCGAGAGGTGAAACTAACACACACATACTGAACCGGGCTGCGCTCCTCCTCTCCGTAGCTGCTGCGGCTCCCTCTTTTATAGTCCAACTTCTGCCACTTCCGATTGGTCATGCTGCTTGATGGACGTGGCTTCTCTGGTAGCCACGCCCCTCCTGTCACTCAGGGAGCTGCCGAAAGGCCGCCAAACTGCTCGCTCTCTCACTCCCATGAACACACTCCTGTGTTTTCCTCTCTATACCATTGCATCTGTTCTTATATTATTATAGAATGTTTTCTTTTGCTCTTCTTTTGTACTTTTTAAGTTTAACATTATAATAAATACTATAATCATTATTAAGGGTCCAATTCCCGGGTATCAAATATAACATTCAGTGCATAAAATAATAAATCATCTTTGACTCAGTCAAGATAAGCTGAACATTTCAGTCTGATCACATTGTTCACATTTTTAGTCTGTCTTCCATTAACAGCCATATAGGGAAAGAGTTGGATCTTTTGGCTTTTAGCTGCTAGTTGTGGATTGATTAAGTATCAATGGTTGCCCTAGTTTCCATACCATTTTGGGAGGTAATGCTCTGTTAGGTAGGGAATGTACTCTCTAACATGGATCCTTGCAGATTCTCCTGAAGATCTGAGATACATTCTGTCGTAGCAATTTACCTCAGTTTAGTTACCAATTAACTACTTATAAAGATTGGAAGCTTTACTAATTTTGAGAAGTTAGCAGATGAGCTATTGTTGACATAACTATAATAAGGATTTTACATCTAAGTTTCTGATTATCACCACTTAAGAAAAAGAACAAGCACAACTCTGGATGCCTTGTAATGTGTGATTTTCTACTAAAAAATTACAGAAATCTTAAGATATGATAGTGGGGAAAAGGCATGAGGTGGAAAGAAACCTAATCACTACACCCCAACTGAGGCTTCACTTCTAATCTTACAATATTGATATAGTTTCAACCCTTGACCATAGCCCTTTCTGCACTGAACCTTATTCTGGATTAGATCCTGGAATAGGATCCTGCCATCTGCATGCTGGTGCAGAACTACCACAGGTCCCACCTGGGGCCTGCCACAGTCTGCACTAGCAAGTGGACAGCAGGCTCCTATCCAGGAATATAATCCATAGCTAAAGCTACCTGTATAGTTTGGCTGTTGGCTGTATGTTAAACTTAAAGGATCACCCTCACAGTGAAAATCAGAATACAGTTCCATTTCATATAGACCTTAACGCATTGCCAAGTGAATTTTCTTCCAAGTATATCAAGTTTCTAGCTGCAAAGGATAACACCCCTGTGGGACTTGAAGATTCTGCTCCCAAGTTCTAATGATTTATTTTAGAGAGAGGTGCAAAGAAACTGGAGAATCTGCAGAAAGTACAATACTGTAACTAGAATACATGGATATACCTGAAGATTTCATGTTTTGGATTTATTCCTTCTTAAGTGCTTGAAGTGCAGTGTACCAAACTATTACCAAAGTGATGTAGTTCTAAAAAAGACTGAAATAATTCTTTAAATCTATTTCTGCACTTCTAGGAGAAGAGTAAGCTGCACCTGTTGAAGGTCCCTCTTCTCCCTTTCCTACATCTGGCCATACTAAGCTTCTTGGACATGAAATGACATTTTCTGTTTTAGACAAACGAGTTGTGTTTTTGTGTTGTCACTAAAAGATGTTTGCACAGTGCTCTTGATCACAGTTAAATTATTCAATACTCTGACAGGAGACAACGCTTATTTTGAAAAATTGCCCAATACAGCCCAGTAAAGCCTCTTATATTCAGAGGCTCCTTGACTCTCAAAAAGAATGGCCTCATATGTCAAGGAATGATAACCTCACCAGACATTGCCTCATACCTCTCAACATGTGTGTTCCCGCAGCACTGCACGAAATGCTTAGTCCCCAGCAACACTCTGGTCTCCCTGGCATCCCATTAGAGGGGCAAGAAAGACCAGCTGCATAAATAACATCCTTCAGTCCAATTTCCTCCTGGCACCTAGCCTCAAATTGTACATGGAAGCAGTGCAAACCCCCCCCCCCACAAAAATTATCCTACTAAGATCAACAATAACTATTATTGGTTTCCTATCTTCAAAAACAGAAAGTGCTTCACATGATTAATTAGCTGCAGTGCATACAATAATGTAGAGAGCATCATCCTGATGTGTTGACTGCAGCCAGTGGGAACCATAGTCTCATATTTTTGTATTTGTAGAAGCTACACCAGTACAGTGCAGGCCACCCCATACCAACAGACACCCTGTGAAGTAAGTGGGGCTGTGAGAGCTTAGAAAGATTAGTGTGACTTGCTCAAGGTCACCCAGCTGGCTTTGTGTAGGACAGTGGGCTCAAAACAGGAAAGTACCAGATAAGAGTCCAACACGCTAACCACAAGATCAAAATGGCTCACTAAGGGCTCCTTGCCCTACAGTTTATGCTCTGAGATATTGTGTTCTGCCAGTTCTTATTTTTCTCACTTCATTCTCTATTACAAACATGTGAATGCTGGATGTCAGTCTAGCAAAAAAATGCACAGATGTTTTAAGATTCCATCCCATAATACTCAGAATGAGGAAATTCTTTCTGGAATGTATCCTTATAATTCTTAGGATGGAACTGGAACTAGCGGTGGGTGAAAAAATATTAATCAGCTTTGAATTCACATTTGAATTTGAAGCTTCAACGGTTCACGTGCAAATCAAAAGGGCCTCCCATTAGCATGCAGAGTGAATCTATCCAGCCTTGACCAGATCTTCTCTTCCAACTGGCTCCACCACCACCCCTGCCATGTCTCTTTACCTTTGAATTGGGCAGCTGTTGCCACCGTTGCCATGGTGTCCTTCTCAGAAGGTCAAAAAGGCCTCCAAGAGGTGTATGTGCAACTGGAGGGGCTGCCCACGTTCTGGAATCAGGGGTGCAAAGCGGGATGTGAAGGAATGGATGGGGGTACCCTTTGCACATGAACATGTGAGCAATGTTCGCACACAAAGGCTAAGCTCCTTACGTTCATGGGGGGCTTTACATGAAGCCCAACACTCCCATGTTGATTTGAATCACACCAAAGGGAAGAAATGTGCCTTGTGCACATCCCTAACTGAAAGTGATCATTTCCTAAAGCAATGAGAGTGGCGTACATTTAGAATAGTTAATCAGGCCAGGCTAGAAAGACTAACAATCTTGATTTACTAAGACAGCTTCCTAAGGGTGAATTCCCATTACAAGCTTAAAACGGTTTTGAAATGGTTTCAATCCCACATCGGGTTAGCTTAACACGCTTTCCGCGTGTTAAATCGCCCCAAAGCATTATAAATGTTAACACTCATTTCAGCAGGTCTCGCTCTGGTTTGTGCATTTGAAACGTTTTACATTTCTTACTGTGGGAACCATACCGCTTTAGTCAGATGAGAATGCATGTTTAGGGTTTCCCTCCCCCAATATCTTGCTTCCAAAGATAGTGATTTTACTGTAAAAATCCACCCCTTACAGCAGCCGCTTCACTGTAGCAATCCACCAACTTCACATCTGATAACAATGTTGCAATTTTGTGCAATTCTGAAAGTTCTGACCTTTAGAAAGGGAAAAGAAAGGAAAGCAGCTGCAGGTTCTGGGAGATGTGTGAATGTTTAAGGCGAAGGGTGCTTGAGTTGACGCTGCTGCTGTGTGCCCTGGGCAATGGGGAGAATCGCTGGCTGCCTGCTGCCGGTTTTCCTCCATCCAGGCAAGTGGCAGCCACCCAGCCAGGCTCGGTGAAGGGGTCCGTTATGTGTGGCTCATTCATGCCAGGAGGAAGAGGGCAGGGCAGCCTCAAAAAGTGGCTTTTAAAAAGTAGCCACTTGAGTCCCCCCTTGAGTCATGTACGCCACGTACTATCCTCAGAATCTGGATCGAACGCGATTAAGTTTAAAGTAATGGGAACAGGCAAATTCACGTTTCCATCCGGTTCTATTATTTCGGTTTAAGGAAACCAAATTAAGCTTATAATGGGGATGCGGCCAAAATGTATACTTTGGCAGGTATTACATACTAGCTGCACACTGAGGAAAAGGAGAGCCAGATAATCCGTTATTTATCTGCTATATTTGGATATTCTAAAATAAACCATGGATATTCCAATATATCCATGGGTTATTTTAGGATATCTAAATACAGCAGAATAAGTAACCGACTTCCAGATGCAACATCACTTAAGTAACTTTTGCACCGATGTAATATGAAATGACACCCTTACATTTACCCAGTGGCGACACAAAAGAGTTCTCCCTCCCCCACCACCATTATATTCTTTTGTTTTCTGCCTGAAAGAATCTGGGATTCAACTGACCAAACAAGGTCATGGTTTTTTTCTGTGCAAAAATAGAGTCATGCTACTTTAGGAACCATTAACTTTTGAAAGTTAGCTGAAGTTTCACTGGATGTGACCAAGCTGCTAATTTTAATTTGTTAAGCAGTTAAGAAGATAAAGTAAAATAACAGGTTGTGGAAAGCTGTCCTGGGCCATTTAGGCCGAAGGGAAGATGAGAAATGACACTTGTTCACATAATCCCCACTTAAGAACTTGGGCAGATCAATATCATAATATAAAATGCTTCCCGTTCCTCTCGAGCTTTCATTTCTCTCTAGGCAGTGATGTAAACTGGATCCAGAAATAGAGAAGTAAAGTAGATGACTGAAGAAAATACAAGTATGGGGGTATTTATTGATAGCTTCTTGCCAATGACTGGAATAACTACTGTTTCCATTAACAAAGTTTGCCACTGAACTTAGAAGTTCCCAGTTGTTTGTCTTCAGACCTGAATCTTGCAAATAAGATTTGACCCAGAAGCTCAGAAATTTTTGCAAAACTCCAGGCAGTGATCAATTATGTGCAGGCTCTGCCTGTTCACTTCAATGGATACAACATCTTTATACCGACCTCCACACACATGCATGAGACTTCCCCTCTGGTGAGAGAGAAAAGGCCATGTAGTGAGCCAGTTTGGTCTAGTGGTTAGGGAGCCGGGCTCTTATCTGGGAACACCAAGTTCGATTCTGCCCTCCCCCATGAAGCTAGCTGGGTGACCTTGGGCTAGTCACAGCTTTCTTCTGAGCTCTCACAGCCCCACCCACCTCACAGGGTGTTCTGTTGTGGGGAGAAGAACAGAAAAGCTTTGTGAGCCGCTTTGAGTCCCCTTAAATGGGTGAGAAAAGTGGGGTAGAAAAGCCAACTCTATTCTTCTTCTTCACTCTATAACTCCGTGTACAAACTGGGATACCGTAGCCTATTAAGGGATGTCTGGATTGAGAGGACGTTCCATGTAACAATACTTTTCTTAACAGTTTAGCATCACTGAACTTCAAAAAGTTTCCTTCTCTTTGCCTGGGGTGATGAATTGGTTGTGACTGAATGATGGCTTGCCTTGAGTGATCACTGTAACATAAGTCTACCTATTGTACATAGGATCAAGGTCAGCAGGAGCATTTTACTTTCCAAAAAATAGCACAGAGATGCCATCTAGCAGTAATACTTAGGAATTTCTAGATAGTGAGCATTTTATTCTTGCAAGTTAACAGATGATATTGTGAAGATCTTTTTCTCTCTGGCATAAACAAGTATAGGTATAGGTAGATATGAAGATAGATATTAAAACACTTGGATGGCATTTTCCTACTATTCCCAGAAAGAAAAGCAATGATATTTTATTTTATGGATGTACACACATGCACTCACGCACACTTAAAATTCTAATCAAGGCTAATTAATATATGCAGCCTTCAGTAAGAGTGCTGAAATGAAGGTTGTATGCATCCACTAGCATTTTTATATGACTTACAATCTGAATTACAGTTTCATTTTCATTAATTTCTTACTGCATCCTATAATCTCCTGCATTAAAATAGAAGCCAATTTCACCTGAACCTGAAATCATCTTGAACTTAAGCAAAAGGGAAGCACTGTGAAAAAATC
This sequence comes from Aspidoscelis marmoratus, assembly GCA_014337955.1. Lineage (NCBI taxonomy): Eukaryota > Metazoa > Chordata > Lepidosauria > Squamata > Teiidae > Aspidoscelis > Aspidoscelis marmoratus. The sequence continues at coordinate 22,961,013 of MTQE01001134.1, read as the reverse complement.
CTCAAAAGGGCTTCTGTCTCCTGGTCAAACCCCCATAACACAGATTTTCATGCAATTGCAAAGCACAGGCATCTTGCTACTATTAAAGAAATAATGCCATCCTAACTTCTAAGAATTAAGGTGCTTTCGATGTGTGGACTCTTGGAAATGGCTATGGTTCCCACAAATCCAACCCAAATCTCACAATAACTATGATCTATTTCTGTTTATTACTACCTACTTTATCTATTTTTAAACAACCATGTCATCCCACAGAGCATTAAGAATATTTAATGTCAAGTTTATCTGAGTAAAACTGTAAGAGGATATGCCAGGTATAAGCATAGCATAAATAACTGCAGATCAGCACATGTTGAAGATCTGACATAAGTATTTTGAGGAACTGTGCATTTCCATCACTAACATGCATTTTTTTCCATTTTACTGCCAATATTACAACAGCTACAAAAGAGAGAAGAGATGCAAAATATCTGAACAAGCTATCCTCCTTCTTCATTTTAAGTACAGCATCTATTAAAAATAAATTTTAAAAGCCTCTGGTCGGATAGGTGAAATACATTCATTTACGTTCAGCACCTTAACTCAGACAACAGAGAAAAGTAGTACGTTTGAAAAAGTTTGCAATTTATCCACATTTGTGTCCTGCTGAGGTTGAGAAAATCCAAGGTGATTTTGTTAAGGTGGCATGTTCAGCCTTAGATATTATATCCTTATGGGAAATGTATCCTGTCTTCTCACCCAGAAGAATCTCCAATCCGCTTTACATAGAACACTACACTACAAGGTCCTTTGGATACCTTATCACCCACCTCCCCTGGTTAAAAATAGCAGAGAATACGTTTTCTGATTTTCTAAAGCACCACATACAGAATTAAAGGTCATGACCAACGTTTCTCTAGAGCAAGAAAGTCCCAAACACAAATGCTGGAAGCAATCTTAAAAGTTTGCCCACTTCTGGATCATCTATACTGCTGGCTTATAAGTGTGCGTGTGTCTATTTCTGTCATAAAGGATATAGAAGTATGTCCCTGTTGGCAGATATATCTAGCAGGTTTCTATGCCTTTCTGGAAAACTAAGAACAGCTCCAGGAGACTAACATCAGAAATAGACAAATAGCAGGTGGAAAGGAGTTGTTTTCCCACTTTCTCTTTTAGCTCTCACTCTGCTGGTTTTTCATCTGTTTGGAAAAAGTTATGGGCAGCAGCTTCTTTCCCCTATGAGCAGAAAATACAATTCTGTACAGGCAAAGGAGGCTCCTCTAACCATTCCCTTACCATTCCACCTCTATCCAAACCTGAAACTTCCTGATTTTCCCTGAGCAAACAAAACACACTTGACCACAGAATCCTGAGTCTGGTTGCAATAACAAACTGAACCAGATTGAATCATGCATTTTTCAGTGTCTTCCATACATCATTCAGGACAGATGTACTTCGACCTGTTATGTTGCTCTTGTGTTCTATTCTCAGTACTTTAATGTTTCCTGGAAGGAAGGAAGGAAGGAAGGAAGGAAGGAAGGAAGGAAGGAAGGAAGGAAGGAAGGAAGGAAGGAAGGAAGGAAGGAAGGAAGGAAGGAAGGAAGGAAGGAATTTACATTTCTTCATTAGTGGATGCACAACAGCCTCTGAAAATTAGTGCTACAAATATGTGCCAGTTTCAAAATTCCTCACAGTCCTTTGGGATGCAATATTTTCTAATTCTTTAACGTAAAAAATACAGTCAAGTATGAAACAACAACAACAACAGCCACTTCACAGATGGGGAAACTGCCTAATGAGCTGCGCACAGTGTTTTAAGTGTGTTTGTGAGAGACAGTGAAATAGTTAAGTGGCCAAGAACAGACACCCAGAGGCAACTTCATGGCCTCTTCACTGTCTCGCATTAAGGCATTCTGAAATGCCTTTAAAGTAAAGCAATGTACATTTGTGGCTAAAAGGGGGATGGGGGTTGGGGAATCTGGTCCAACAAGCATGTCTACCTGTGGCTGGGGGAGGCTGATGAAAACGTGAGCCCAACAACAGCTGGAGAAGTTGAGCCATATTCAAAGGGTATTCTTCAGAGATAAAAGATGATTTGACTCCTGTCAAATAAGAAAAATCCCCAGATATGACCCAGAACTCCACCAACAAGCATGCACGTTATTCTTATGATCTCTCCAGCCCTGCCAACAAATTTTCCCAAGGCAGAACCCTCAGATTCTTTTCTCAGTTCCATGGCTTTGCTGTGCCATATGTCAAGAGGCAAATAAGGAGGAAGACCCAGTCAGTCCTGAGCTTCTGTCTTTTTCAGGCTCAGGTCTAGAAGACGTAGACACAGTTCTGTCTTTCATCAGAGACTTCTGACCAACCAAAGGACTACACTTTCATTAAAGTGTTCAACAGTAAAACACCATTGTAGTTACATTGTGTGGATTCACTCCCTCGTATCTGGATTACATCTCTCAGTAAACTGATTTACAGTTTAAGCTCAATTGCCAGGTTGGAGATTGTTTCTATATTTATTCCAAACACCCTAGATTACATGTTTTTGATGTGAGCAATTCTGACATCCATCAAGGCACAAAATGCTGTATACGAGCACTGAAAAACAATCCACATTCATTGTCTGGCACTTCAAATGCCTCTGGAAAGAGCTCTTCAGCATATAATGTGGTGACCACACGCAACGGGCAGGGACCAGTAGCTATTTTTCAAATATATTTTATATCACCCATTCAGTTACCCAGTGCCTGCATACATCACAAATCTTCCACTAAGGGACATTAGCTTAACGTCGAATAGCACAGGCAGCATTTCGTAATTCACTCATCATTCGCTAGCGGTTCCCAAAAAATCCTGTACTCAGGGTCTGGGGGATTGCTTTTCAAAATCCCAGCCTAAGCCAGGTGGCATTGCGTGAACTAGCACTGTTTATTTTTTAAAGTGGCCATCCTTAAACTCCGGAGCAAAATTTTAGCCGAGCCTGACAAATGCAGCTGGGGGGTGGGGAATTAAATAATGAGGCTGTTCTGCAACCTGAGGGCAGGAGCAATTGCATGGAAGTAAAGGAAGGAGAAAGCCTAGCCTCTTTCTTGACTGGGGCTGCTTGCCTCTGAAGATGCATCCCCGAATGCTATAAATAATCCTTCCTTTTTCCAGTTGTAAATTGTTCTAGTGTCAACCACTTTTAGGACCAGGAGAGCTTCCAGAGTTCAACAGATATGGCATTGACTACGGGCAAAACTACAGCATCCTATAGTGATCTTCTCACTAACCTTTGCACCGCTGGATTTCATTCTAACCCTAACCCTAACCCCCAACCATAAAATTATTTTCGTTCATGACCCCTATGAAAGAGTAGATCAACCCCCAAAGGAGTCCCGACCCACAGGTTGAGAACCACTGTGGATCTCGTTAAAAAAAACCACACACACCCAACACCACCCAAAAACTTGGTCACAGTAAGACTGGTGCAAGAGGAGGAGGGGAAAAGCCAAGACGAATTACATGATCAGTGCCTGGCAAGTATCCAGAAAGACCGTCCACGTTCCTTTCTGGCAAGCTACCTCGCTTTCCCGTTGCTGTTCCGGTTTACTAGGAATAATGAAGATGAACCGAGCATCGCCATTTCCATCCCGCTATCCGGGATGTGACAGGCTGCAGTCTCCCCGGGTTGCTGGCACGATCGACCGCGTTCCAGCCTTCGCAAGGGGAGCAGAGCACCCTCTCGCCCCAGTATCCGCACTCGCACGTCGGAATCCAACCAGCCTCTCTGGGTGCGTTTCTGCACAATCACCACACACACACACTACACACACACGCAAACTCGCTCGCCTTCGGGCCAAACTCCTGGAGCAATCAGAGGATGGGCCGACCGAACGAGGGATGCGCGGAGGAGGGATAATGGGGAAAGGAATAATGGGGGGATAATAGGGGGGGATAATGGGGAAGGAATAATGGGGAGGATAATGGGGAAGGGATAACGGGGGGAGGTAAGAACATGCCCACCCTTCCCTCTTCCCCATCCCAAAGCGCCAGACCTCCTCCTTCCCCCTCCGAGAGCCGCACTGGCCACTCCACGGGAACACAGCAGGCAGGTTCAGCCAGGAGAACTGGGGGGGGGGGGCGCAGCAGCAGGACGAGTTGGAGAGAGGAACTATTCCACAGCAAACCATGCAAAGGCTGGGGGGGGGAGAGAAGGCAGAGGAAGACATTGGATTTGGGGGGGGGAGATGAAGGGTAAAAAAAACGAGTTCCCAAAACCAGCTGAGTCCACCCAGTTCCCTCAAAAGTGAGGGACGGGGAGGGGGACGGGGACGGGGACAAGGAAGGAGGCGCCCCCCCCCGCCTCTTCCATGCTCCTACCTTCGAAGGCTCCAAGGCGGCCAGGAGAGCCAGGAGGCAGAGGTTGAGGAGGTTGGCGGGAGGCTGCATGCTGCTCGCGGGGCTGGCGGCTTGGCGGCGGCGGCTGCTCTCCTCCTCCGCCTCCCTCAGACGCGCCTTCATTCAGGCGCTGCAGGGACCCCGCCGCTCATCGGTGCCGCTCGTTTCCGCACGCCCGCACGCCCGCCCGCCCCAGCCGGAATGCTGCGAGCGGCGGCGGCGGCGGCAACCCGGGGGACGCTCATTCATTCCGCAGGCGTCCTCCTTTAGAGCGGGGGGGGGGAGAGAGAGAAGAGGGGAGAAGGAGGGGGCGCCCGAGCAAAGGCGCCGTGAGGGGAAAGGGCGGGCTGGCCAGCCGAGGCGGCCCGCGTCGTGTGCACGCCCCGAGTTGCCTCTCTGCCTCTCCAGCCGGCCTCCCACTCCCCGCCTCAGACGGAGGCGGCGGCGGCGGCGGCGGCGGCAGCAGGCAGCCAACCCCGGCTTAGAAAAGTTTTGCAGGCACCCAGGAGTGGGAGGGAGGGAGGCCTGAGCTTCTTCGGGAGCCAGCAGGGTGACGGATATGACGTCACCCACCGCCACCCTTGCTGTGGTCCGTGGGCAGGGGGAGGGCACCAGAGACCCCCCCCACCGGTCGTCCCATGGGAAGACCCAGGAGGGAGGGAGGGAGCGCAGGAGGAGGCGCTGTCTGTGGCACTGACAGAAAGGCCACAGAGCTACTTACTACTCTGTCAACCCAAATCCATCCTTTTTCTCTCTGAGATGGACATTCATTCATTCATTCATTCGCGTTTTTATCCCGCCCTATACGCAAGGGTCTCATTCAAACCAACAACATGTTAAACATATTAAAACCAATGCAGTGTTTGAATGTGGGGAGGAAAAGGCTGTTCCCTTTACTTAGCCAAAGGCCAGAGCAAACAGGTGTGCCTTCACATATAGAGTGAAGGTGCCTGAGGCAACTCAAGAGGGAGACTATTCCATAGTCTGGGAGCCACCACTGAAAGGGCTCTGTCCCAAGTGCCCACCCTTTTTGCTGCTGTGAGTGGCAATACATCTGGGAAGGCCTCCACTCCAGATCTTAGGGAAGGCTTAAGGCAGATGTTGGTACCCGCCCAGAGACCTTCTGGTATGGGGCGGGATAGAAATGTGAATGAATGAATGAATGCATGCATGCATGCATGCTCTGAGACACCCTACCTTCTTGAATTCAGGAGGCTTCCTTCCAGGAAGTGGCACAGAGGAAGGTGTATGATAAGAGTCAGAGATATAAGGTGTCTGTCTCATTCGTGCAAGCAGCATCGTACCAAACCTAGATTGACCCCTACTACATTGGCACCCACCTGCAAGAGATGAAGAAAGCAAGCAATAGTAGCATCTCCAGTATCTGTAGGTAGGAGAACATCTAGCGTGTCAATGATGGGTTCTTGTGCTTGTCCAGTTGAGAATCAGCCCCGTTGGACATGATGAATCAGATACAGACTAGCTTCCTTTCACCCAGTTGTAACATGCTATTAAATGCTAGGTGGCAGTGGCATTGCTCATTTTTCCTTAAGGGCAACCAAGCTACACTCACCACCACATGTATTTTAGTATGCGTCACTTATATTCAGTTTTGGGACTGTCACTCTTGGAGACATTCATTTTATTTTGCAACTCCATAGAACAACTCCTTCCTAACAAATAACTGGAATACATGGAGAAGGGTTCTAGTTCTTCCTTCCCTCCCTCCCTCCCTCCCTTCCTCAGGAGAATTCAACCAAGTGTAGGCCAGGCACCATTCTAAAATAGTATAGTTGAGGTACACGATTACCATTTTAGGAAGAACAAGATTCTTATTACTTGCTGAACAAAAGCAAAGTTACATCAAGGAATAGATGGAACTGAATAATTTTGTTCAAAAGTGGAAGGAGGAATTGTTTATTCTTTTGTATCTTTAAATAAATTATTTGAACAGAAGGCCCTCCCACAGGTCAGGTATTCAAAATCCATAACTTGGTTCAGTAACCTCCTAGTGCAACATGCACAGAAGAATACATTGTTTTGTCCTAAGGTGACTTTTTTTTACAATATTCTGCCCTATTACCCTGAGAAATGGAGTAAGCATGGTAAGACTTTCCTTCTACCTCAACAGGATGTTTGGACACGTCTGTGCATATCTTTGTCTCCTCATGTTGTCTGTCCTTTCTTTCTTGTTCAAGGTGGACCAGCATGATCAATGGTGAGTGGAACTATGAGGGGGAAAATTGAAAAGAATTTGGAGAGATAGCAACTAAAGTTTCATCTATGGGCTTTTTCCCACTGACCTCCCTTAATCCGGATCTAAGATGGTCCAGATCTAAGGAAATGGGTACTTCCCTTAATCCAGATCTACTAGATCAGGATTAAGGGAAGTACCCAATGCATTTCCACGGGTGGTCTATCACCCATTAGCAATGGGTGCTAGCTTGCTCGCAGTGTAAACGCCAGAACACGCATGTGGTGAATCCGGATCTACCCACATGGGGCCCCAGGTGTTTTGGGGACAGGGGGTGCAATCCTTGTAGACGCTCTGGAGATTCTTTGAAGATCCTCTGGAGCAGCTCCAGAGAATGTCCGGAGCGATCTGCCACAAACTTCGAAGATTCTCTGGGGCCTTTGACAAAGACATTGCTCTAGCATGGGGTCCTCTTCAGTGCCTGTGCAACTTCAGAGGAACTTTGGAGGAACTTTGGAGCGGGCTTCAAAGAATGTGCACAGGCTTCGAAGCTTTGAGTTTTGGGGCACCCCCCCCCATGGGTGCCTTCCCTGAGCCGCCCATAGACCCCATTGCCTGATTGTGGTGGAACCAGGCTCTGTATAATCCAGATTTGATGCCTGAAGGCCCCATTGTAGACCCCTTTAATAGGGCCTACAGGAAATCCAGATTATGCATCCTGAAGGACCCATATGATGGGGTCTGTAGTGGAAATGGGGTTTTCCTACTCTGAGCCAAATGGGTCCTTAATTGGTACTTAATTGGTACTTAGTGCTAGTGGAAAAACACCCTATGAGTATCTTAAAGGATAAACTTTGGTTGCCTTGGGCTCGAGTGGCCATTTTGTACCCCAGAAGGAGAATGTTAACCTAAGAGGGAGAAATAGGGTGTTTTTCCACTGTCACTAGAACTTAATGGGTACTTAATGGGTACTTCTAGTGACACTGGAAAAACACCCATAATACCTTTATGGAGTCCCTTTCTGAGGAGTCAACTATGGATTGACATTTGGTACAAATAACAGTCCCTAAAATAGGATCGCTCCAAAAATGCAGAAATGAAACTTTATATTGTAGAGATACTTATTGTTGTTTATTTTTTATCTTTTTGTTGTACATTGTACTTTTGGTTGCACTGTAAACATTTTCTTCTATATGGTAGTTTTATCCCAAGCACGCATGGACACATTGTAGGATATTGTTGTTTGTTTTGTTATAAAACCCAGGAGGCACAACCATTATAAATGCTCCAGGGGCCCTTTTCAAGAGGATACCAAAGACTTGTGTGGTCAAAACTCATCAGGCTTCAGCCACACTTGTTTTGAAAAAAAATTGGAATAGAAAATACACACATACAGTGTGTCTCACTCACATTTGTAATTATAAATGCATTTCCTTTTTAAATGCCTTTTTATGTGTATTTTATTGTTAATTGTGTATTTACATTATGCATGTTAGTGTTTATTTTAAGCTTATTATATATGTATAAAAAAATTGACATGCTGTCTGGTGTAGGCCCATATTTATCAGGTGCTATGCCCTCCCATAGATAGATGTTTTTGATTTCTTTTCTGTCATTTACTGTGGCACACAAGACTAAAGTCAATTGAACAGCTGGAGTTCTGGCCATACATTCTGTCCAGAGTTTCAGTTCACTTGTTTTGGCTCCTCTGGGTTACATTTTGCCCACAGTCTCAAAAGGTTGCTTCAGAACCTTGGAGGTGTGGCTGAACTGCTTCCACCAGTAAACAGGTAGCAAGTCCCTGCTTGGCTGTAAGCCACCCCATTGGAGGTATGTGTGGGAAAAGCCCAGAGAATGCAACTTTTGTTACTATTCTTTTTGAGGTGTCAACTGCCGGCCAGCATTTGATGTAGCCTGTTGGCTTAAAGTTGACCAAACAGTGCAAGTTCCAGCTGTACTTCCTTTCTGTGACTGGAGTTCTGGCTATATATATATATATATTGGCTCCTGAAAGTGTTATGGTACCCACAAAATGGTTATGGCATCCCTAGAATTCCAGTTCAGAACCTCAAAGGTGTGGCTAGACTTCTCCCTCCCACAGTGAGGCAAGCACTTCCTGCTGGCTGTGGGTCACTCTGGTGACTTCCTGCTGACCACTGGTTTCTGCTCCCGGCAAATAACTGTTGGGAGCTCACTTGGAAGATGCTTGAGTTTCAGGAAATGTTTAGAGGGTCCAAACCTTTTTTTTAATGGGAATTATGCTTGTCATTCTGAGGAACCTACTCTTGAACATTGACTTTGGGATCAGAGTTATCTTAAATTAGTAATGAAGCTTTTCCTCAACTACAGGAATTATCATTAACTTTTTCAGTTTCTTTTGGTTACTGCTCAGTATTACTACAGAAATAAATTATTTGTTCTGGTAGCCTGTGTGCAAAGATAATACCTTCAGTGAAAGCATTTATTATACCTCTCTTCAAGATTCAGCTAGCCATAATATTTCCTTTTCCAGAGTATTCTCAGCAATGATCTCTCCACTGGTTTTTCTTTGATTTTTTTTCCAGTAGTCACTGGGCTGTTTTAGGGTGTTCTTCTCCTTGGCTTAGGCTTAGCTTAGGCCCTCCTATGCTAAGTAGCATATGGGGCAACAAGAATACTCCAGCAAATCCAGTCAGCTCCAGGTTTTCATCTTCATTCAGTTGATGCCCTTCTGTTCAATAGTGCTTACAAATGATTGACACCAGGTGTTAGATGCCCTTCCTCTTTTTTTCTTGCCACCACCTGGTGGTACCCACATCAATGCCATTTGGCATTTCCTCCATGGAACATGGCTTGTGGATTACAGTTATCTTTTAACTACACAGACATCTTCTTTGCAGGACTTCTTCATTCATGATCTGGACATGATAGTTTATTTTAAAGATTCGTCTCAAGTATAATTGATGAAAAACATTAAGCTTTTGTGCTGACTTCACTGACATTTTCCAGGTTTCGCATGCATACGTAGCCTTAGAATTAAACAACAACAACAAATTAAAACAGAAAGGCATCTTTGCTAACCTTTCCTTCCTTGTAAAAGCCTGGCAGGCAGTGGTAGTGAGTGGAGCAGTACCAGCAGAAAGGCAGGGGAGGGAAAAAATGTATCTGCTGAGAGCAGATCAAAGGTGAGATTCTAATTCCACACACCTGTGTTATGAGAACTACTCTGGACAGGTGTCTCAGATGTCCTCACATGCACGATCTTTAAGAATTAAGTTTTGGTTTGAAAGAGATGACTGGGAGTCATCCTCAAGGGGAGGGGGGAATAATCAGGCTAAGTGTGATACAATGTTTGTTTATTGAACCCAAAGGAGCAAAACCCTATGAATTTACAGTAACAGATCAATGGTGGGAATTACAAAACAGTCTAAGCAACTTGAGCAGCAAGTTACAAATTTACAGGCCAAATGTCACCTTAATGTTCTGTGCGGATCCTACATAATGCTTTCAGAATGAGTTACTACTGTGCTTGAAGTTCCATCCTGCAGCCTATTTAACAAAGAATCTGTTAACATCCAACACTCTGCTGATGTTACTTCATTGGATATTAGCCCCCAAACGACGTTAAAGATTTCATCCTTTGGGATGCATGAAGCATTCTCCCTCTGTATAAGCAAGAAACTGAAGAAGGAAGTCACATAACTTCACTCAGGCTTTTGGTCAAGGATGCTCCTTTTCTTCCTATACTGCACCATTTTCATCTGTTTTAATCTTGCTTTTATGAAATGTAGCTTACGGTATAGGGCAGGATACAGGTAAGTGTCATTTCACAACGAGTGGAATAAACAACTCTAAGAACATTCTGCTAGACTGGGGTGGTATGCATCCCTGCTAGACACATTTTATTGAGCATTAGCTTGCCTAAGTTGTGGGCATGGTGCAGGAACAGGAAGAAACTTTTGGAATATGGGTGTTAAACCTGGCAGGAGCAACTGGTACTTGAGTGTATGACATCATTAACATTGGCATACGGCACTCATGAACAGAACAAACATTTGCACAGCCCAGATTTTAAAAGGAAATATAATAAAGGAAATCTGAGTGGAATTGGAAGTTGAATTTAGGGGTCTTGCCCATTCATTTCCTAATGTGGTCTTGGTTACAATATGGGAGTTTCCTTGCTAGAGCCCGAAGCTCTTTTCTTTCTTTCTCAGTACCCAGCTTTCACAGTCATACATGACATCAAGCAAGACTACTGCTTTATTTTTTCTGATCTTTTTCCTTATCCCTTATGGCCAGCTATTAGTTTGAAGAGGTCGTGATGGGGCACTGATAGTGGATCCCAAATATTTTTTAGTATAGTAAGTAGTCCAGTAGACTCAATAAATGGTAGAAGAGAAGGAGAAATGGTAGAATAATTTATGAAAATGTTTTATTAAAGTAAAAATTAGGTTAATTTGTTCTTGAACACTTCTGACTCCACCTGTTAGACCCCCTTACTTGAATGCCTACCAGCCACCGGTGCTCTTCAGCTATTATGATACTTTCCTATGTGACAAAACATGGCAAGCCTAGTAAATAGGCAAAGTTCCTTTGAAATGTCACGAATCAGGGTGTTTTTTCCCAGTTCAGTTTGGTCAAAGCTGAATAAAACAAGCAGTTCAAAGCAGAGTGTTTGTTCGTTTGTAGCCAGAGCATATCCTCATAGAGACAGACTAAACTATTATGATGATAATGTGTTTGCATTTGAGACATTATCAGCATTTCAGTGTCAGTAAATAGCTAATCTGTAGAAGGGGGAAAGTCATCTTGGAGGGTGCTCATACTTCTGTCCTCCTGACAGATGGAAGCTTTGTGTGGAATTTTGAATGCTGATGTTAGATTACAGCTGTCAGTTCTCCTTGGCAAAATATATATTCTTTCAAATCAATTTAAGCAAGAAGGTATGGAGAGGATCCAATGCATGGTCAGCAAAGAGCCAATTCTGGGGAGGATCAGCAAGGGATTGGATTTTTGTACAACAGTCACATTACATTTTGTCGTAAAGGATCACATAAGTGTTCCTTTTACAATACAGAACCTGTGGCTTTTCAGTTGTTGCTGGAAATAAGTGATTTGGACCATGATCGTGGTGACAGTACCAATAGCTGTCTCCATAACAGCCACTGGCCTGGAGACCAGGAGGAACCATGTGAAGCTGCAAAGGGTTGTGCCATTGCTGCAAATGGCCTATTTCTGGATCCATATACTGAGCTCCATATGGATCAGTGTCTACCAGCGATCCTAATCAAAGCCTCCCTGATTAGGATCACATTTTTGTTTGCAGAGGATGTCCTAGCAGAGGGCAGTGTCTCTTCGATTTGCATTAATGTGCAGAACTTTGAGGCCTGAAGAGGACTTTGTGGGTTCTGAATCAGGATTAACAGTGAGTGGATTTTTCAAATGAACCCAAATAGCTGCTTTAGACCTTCCTTCCTTCCTTCCTTCCTTCCTTCCTTCCTTGGTTTAGAATCTTGTTTTGAGTGAAGGCAGGTGGTCATTGTGGTTTGGAATCCACTGAAATCCCATTGACTAATGTTGTATCTAGGTTGCCTGTCCAAATTTGGCTATCAAATTTGGCTAGGGTGTCCAAGACTTCTTCCTGCATTTGACACAAGTCTCCATCTACGAAGGGCTCCTGAAAGGAATGAAGTGAGGAACCTAGGGTGTTTTTGCTCTTCCTTTCCCACACCATGGATGGGAAAGGTGTGTGATGAACTAATGTTGACTAGCACTCTCACTTGTGATCACTACTTGACGTTAGCCTACCCCTGGTATGATTGACGATTAACCTTTGATTGATCCCTGGGCTGGTCCTCTTCTGGGTGCCACCATTCTGAGTGCAGCACCTTCTGTGACTGCACGTTCACCAGCGTTGTTGCTATAATGACGCTTATGCTCTGTGAAGTTGCAATCATGTCAGGAGGTCATTGGCATTGCCAGCACCCTTGAGTGGCAGCTCCAGTGACCCTCCCAGCAGACAAGAGGTGTGAATGCTCACTGGCTGGATGCTTCAGGTAAGTCTCGGGTAAGACTTAGGTAGCTTGTTGAGTACAATTTCATGCTGCACAGCTAGTATGCAGTTAGGCAACCGCTGGGAAGGCAAGGGGCATTTCTAGCCTGTAAACAGCTCCTGACAGTGCAGATCCACCTGCCCATATGTTGCTTAATTGCATACTATGGGCTGAAGTGCAAATTCAGCTCTGCTCTTTCTCTCCCATTTTGGTTATTGATGACTAAGTGGGTCAAATGAACAGCTCTAATCCAGAATAGTCCTCAGGACATGGTTTAAAACTCAGCTGCCTGATCTTAGCTACTTGAAATAGCAATTGTATCCAGTTGTCTGTTTCCAGGATCTGCTGCCACCAGAGCTTTGCTGGGAAGAAGACTGAAAACATTAGATAGAGAGAGGCTCTTTCTGCACTGTCCCTTATTACATATTATATCCTGGAATCAGGACCTGCCATCTGCATGTTAGTGCAGGCTACAGCAGGGTCTGACCAAGGCCTGTCATAGTCTGTACTAGCATGCAGATGGCAGGTCCCTCTTGCAGGATACAATCTGAAATAAGGGTGCATGCAGAAAGGGCCACAGATGTACTTCAGGATCTCTACTACCTTAGCTAGGGAAGCTTTGGCAATTCCAGGCAGTGTGACTTCTTGCTTAAGCAAGAGAGATTTGAAAGACTTGAGGGCAGAAATGGAAGGTGGGAAGCATCATTTTGGGGAAGTGATATACTTTGTGATGCTGATGGGATTTTCCTTGGACTCCGAAGTCCTAATTCACTTGAGGATGTTCCAGTGAAGGCAGATGTTGCATTATCTATTCATCTCCAGAGTGGCACAACAAAGATTATCAAGCATTTTGCCACCTTGAATGTTCTTGTTAATAAATTTAGTCTTGAGCGAGTTACACATTGATTGGCTTGCCCTAGAAGGAGTTGTTACCCTTGGGCAATGTCAATCTGCTGAGTTATACCAGTACTGCAGAGCTAGGTGAATAAACTTATGGCCCTTGCGGAAGAGAAAGACAGAACTTCTCTGGCTAACCATCCATGACATCTTCTGCCCTTATCCAGACATTCCATACTGCCGAACCTGGCAGTTTGTGTTTTGCTGAGGGAAATTTTAATTGAAAGATAAAGTATGGACATTAAATGACTGAGATATAGTTATGTGATGCTGTTCGTCTAACTGACCAAAGTACAGGGCTGTGATGTCTGAATAAACCTTCTTGATTTCTAGCTGACATTTCTTCCATGAGCAGAAGATAAGCCATCCTGAGAATGAAAAGATAACTACTTGAGAAGGCCACTCACCCTCCTTCCAGTACTCGGGGGTTATTTGAGGTGCCACATAAGCATACTGGCACCTTGGATGTCCATAGGCATGACTGTACATACATGCACATGTGCAAAGCATCCATGTCATCAAAGCAATGGCACTGACAAGTGCAGTTGCAGAAGGTGCTGCAGCCAAAATGGCAGTGCCCAGAGGAGGACCCTATATTCCATCGTAGGGGGAGCGAACAACCAAAGTTGACTAGTGCTCCAAGTGCAAGCGCTGGTCAACATTGGTTAATTGTGTTCCTTTCCTGTCCAGCGGATGGGAAGGGAAATGCGAAAATGCCCCAGTTTTATGAAGACCTACACCTTCTAGCATTAACACCAAAGAAGACATCACTTTCACCGTAGAGGATTGGAATGCTGAAATAGGAAATCAAATGAGAACTGCTTTATGTAACTCTTCCCCACTCCACCCCCAGCAAACTAAATAAAAATCTTCAAAAATGCCTTTTAATGGAAGAGAACATGGAACATTCATCATCCACAACAATGCTTCTTGATTTGGTTTCCAATACATTGTTGAGTAAGGGTGATCAATGCATGTTTATAGATTTCAGATGCTGTCATTTACTATAGCTACATCTGCACGCTGTTTGTAAAGTTTAGAGGCGGTAGCGTACAAACACTAATGCCTCTAATTGTCTATTTTAAAGGCCAGAAAATGCACTTTTAAAGGCCTTTGGCTCTGATTAAAGGTGATACAGAAACATTAGAATCCTCCCACTACCACCTTTAGGCCACTTTTCAGCTACTTTTTCTAATGCATTGGATGCAATCTATGATTTGCTAAAAGGGAAAAGGTAGAAAAGACACAGTTTTCTGCCCTTTCACCCTTCTGTGGGGTGTTGCAGATGCCCTGCCTCTTTGTCAATTCTAGGTTGACCATTATTCCATGTTGATTGAGCTATAGACCTGCCCCTATGTTCTAGCACTGGATTGTATAAGTGAAACTACTGATGCTAACTTAGTAATGATTCTTCTTCATGTTTTATGCATTTTCTTTTGGAATTGGTTTGCCTGTTTGTGTTTTTGGACACACTCTGTGCTTTATCCACTGCACTATACTCTGCTAGCAGCACCTAACAGTGCATGGATTTCCCCCCCATTTTCCTAAAATCTATTAGTGATGGCCACCGTGCTACAGCATCCAGTGCAGCTGTGTGTGTGTGTGTGTGTGTGTGTGTGTGTGTGTGAGAGAGAGAGAGAGAGAGAGAGAGAGAGAGAGATTTAGATGGCAACTCATGATTGGGCTTTGATGTCAGCAATTTGAACATCTCCTTCTCTGCAGTATATCAAAACCTGGTTTGCCATGGTTCACCAACATCAATGGTATGTATAGTACCTCCCTTGCCCCCAACCACACAAGCTGCTACTGACCCTCCATATCACATGCCACAAGGGTTTCATATTCAGAGAAAGCAGTGCTTCCTAGTCACATATTGTTTGTTTTGTTCATGCAGTTTATCCATAGTGATCACCAGTGATACACCAATTTGGTGATATGAAAAGCAGCGTTATACACTTTGCCATAATGGCAACATACTTGTTGGTGGCCTGAGGAAATGTGTGCAAATTGTAATGCAAAGGGCAGCTGATTAAAACTTGTCTGTATGCCTGGAAAATGAGGGTACAGGCAAGAGAAGCCAGTTTGGTCTTGTAGTTAGAATGCCAGTCTCTTATCTGGAGGCCTCCCTGTTCAATTCTGCACTCCTGCATGAAGCCTGCTTCTGTGCTGTCACAGCCCCACGTACCCCACAGGTGTCTGTTGTGGGGAGAAGTATAGAAAGCTTTGTCAGCCGCTCTGAGTCCCCTTAAAGGATGAGAAAAGTGGGATATAAAGGCCAACTCCCCCCCCCTCCTCTTTCTCCTTCTCCATGAGATGCAGTGGTTGCTTGGGAAGATTCTAGTGTGTCTTGCAATTATTGTTCTCCTAGTTTAGCTTCCTGAATAGCTTTGGTGCTAAAGTTGATGCCTTCACCCCCTTCACCTCATTCCAATATAGTCCTGATTATTTGATGTAATGGTGATGAAATGCACATCTCTGTGCTTTCAGTCTAAAGCATAGAGGGGGAAAAACTCTCTTTATTAATACAATGGAAGAGCTTGAAACATTATTTGTAGCAAACATTTCGACGTGTATTGTCAATGCTGTACTGATCAAGGTACTAACAAAGGACTATAGGAACAATGAAAAGAAAAGGGAGGATGGAAAACAGTGTACTTTAAATGCTTATATATTTCAAAGCCCCGGATTTTTCCTCTTTGCTATTGACCCGTGGCTGGCGTTTCATGTTTTACCATTGTGCTAATAAAGAGGTCTTTTATTACACTTTGAATAGTCTTGATTGCCAGCAGGTCTATTAGGTTTATTTTGATTAAGGATGTAATGTACAATAAGAGGTGGGATGGGAGGGGCACTTTTATGTGGATGCATTAGTATGCTTCTTCTCAAAATTAATAACATTTTATAACAAGAAGGGGGAGGAGAATTAAGGAACTGTAGACCCATACAGGAATGTAAGTTGCAGATTTCATCATCCTCATTATTGACATTTTTTCCCAATCATTTTCAGGAGTTAATGTGAAACATGTCACAGAAAGGATTGGGTGAAGCCTTTGGGTTGCCCTAAACCAGTGGTTCTCAAC
>MTQE01001134.1:22893072-22937572 GCA_014337955.1 Aspidoscelis marmoratus | reverse complement strand
CTGGGTTGACACCTTCATTGAACTGTCCACCAAAACCCCGAGATCCAGATTTTAAAAAATCCAATTTGAATCTGAATTATACGGATCTGTACTTTTGAAAATTTGATTCGTACTCAAAAATACAAATGTCGGGAACACTTGTATCTGATTTCAAATTTGCATGCATCCCATTTTTATTGTGTTTGCATTGCGTTTGCATCCTGTATTATAAGTGCAAATAAACATGATATTCAAATGTGATATACAACGTTCTATTCAGTCAAATTATTCAAAAATCCAATACGGATTTTTGAAAATCTGAAATTCATTCAAATGTTTAAATTAGGATTTTTGAAAATCCGATTCAAATTCGAATGTCAATATTCATTGACATTCGAATCAGATTTTTGAATTTTTGAATATCTGTGCCCATCCCTATACACGATGCATACTTAAAGATCTGCATCTTTCCCACATCCCTACACATTTGTACAGATCCGTACGAGATGAAAACAGATTGCATACGGGATAACTATGGGATGCATACAGATGTGTACGGACCTGGCGAAGATACGTACAGGCATCTACAAATATCAACATTCGTAAATGCAAATTTGAATGAAAAATTCAAATGAATAAACTCAAATTTGCTTAATTCGAATCAAATTTGGTTAAATTTGAATTTAAAAGATTCAAATGAAATTGAATTCAAAAAATTATATTTTTGCACACCCCTAATATAAAAGTAATCTATTTAAATATATCCCCAGAACTCCAAGTAAGGTTTCTTTTTCTTGGAAGCCTTAACACAAATTAAGGGAATTTTGCTAACACCTTGGGCTGTTATTTTTATCTGAAGGGCATGTCTGCACTTAACTGGTGGAGTGGCCAGGCCCATAGCCCCGGGGGCAGAATGGAGCCAGATCGCCATTGATTTAATCCATCAATGCAATTAACTCCAGTTTAAGGATGTGCATGAATGTGGTGTGGGTTTTTTTCCTTTTTGTATTTGATTCAAATGCAAGAGAATTAATATTCGCCCGAATAGATCCCTTTTGAATATGGTATGGTTTGCATTCAATACAAATGTTCAATCCCATACAAATGCATACAAACAGCATATGGATCCTATATACGAATGTATACGAATAGCATATGGATTCCATACAAATACATACAAATAGTATACGAATCCCATATCCAAACCCCTTATGAATCCCATACAAAGCTTCATATGAATGTATCAAAACATTTGATTTGAATTTGAATGTCAATCTTCAAATGTCCAAACATTTGATTTGAATTGAAATGTCCAAATTCAGCCAAATTTGGCTGAATTTGAATATTATGAATATTCATGCACATCCCTCCACCAGTCCATTAGGGGAAAGATCAGATGTGACATATTACTCATTCACCCCAAATTTGAAAAAACACACACCATATATATGAAGTTGACTATGGGTGTTTTTCCACTGTCAAAAGTACCCATTTTTGCACCCATTTAGGACCCATTTGGGTGTGAGCTGGATGACCCCATTTCCACTATGGCACCCATTTGGGACCCAATTGTTTCCACTGCCATTGGGGAAATCTGGATCTAATGGGTACATTTTGGCCTTAATCCGGATTTTCTGTAGACCCCATTAAAGGGGTTTACAATGGGGTCTTCTCCCAGAAAATCTGGATTAAAGGGAGCCTGTTTCCACTGGAAACAGGCAATGGGGTCCAAAGGAGGCTAGGGGGAGGGGATGCACCTTTGGGACCCCCCCCATTTTGAAGTCACTTCGAAGTTGACTTCACATTCACTTTGAAGTGACTTCGAAGTGAAGTCACTTCAAAATCACTTTGAAGTTGCTTCGAAGACTGCACCTCCCTGCCCCCCAAAACACCTGGGGTAATGGACTCACCCCTTGTGGGTCGATCTGGATTCCCCAGATGGGTGCAAAGCTGTTTCCACAGCAGGGAAACACATTGGGTGCTTCCTTTAATCTGGATCTACTAGATCCAGATTAAGAAATGTACCCATTCCTTAGATCTGGATCTTCTTAGATCCAGATCTAAGGGCTGCAGTGGAAAAACACCCTATGGGCCTGGGAGTGGTTCTATCTGTTGATGTGCTCCATACTGGCCTGCAGACAATTTATTCTGAAGGTGTGCCTGGAAGCAATTGCTCTATCCCTGAGTGACAGCCATCGCTGGGAGTGATATTGCCAGCCAAGTGTATGTGCTATTGTGACTGATTGTTCTCAAGACAAGGAACTCTTATTTCTCTCTTGTGTCACACTCCTGCTTACTGCAGGGGCTCAGACACGACATATTATGGCACTAAACAAAATAAAGGGAATTTAAATGCCGTTTGTCAAATCAAATCTGCTTTGGCCAAGCTGTTTGTGTTCGCTTCTTTTGCATAAAAGCTCTCTGACTGGTTCCCTTTAAATTGTACGGTACACTGACAGTTGTGACAGATGCCCTGGAATCCTCAGTGTTTGCAATTAATGACTTCAAGGAACGGGTCTAATCCTGTAGAAGATCTCTGCAAGCTTAAGATAAGGGAGGCAAGTTTTGAGGCTGACTGATGCAAATGTTCAGGGCTGATGAGTTTCCTGGAAGTCATCCAGCACAGATACTTAAGACACTGGGTCTCTCTCTCTGAATTCCTATGCAAAATGACCTGATTTGCACCTTTCAGACAAATCTGAAGATGAAAATTTATTCACGCTCTGGATTATGCATTGAGTCAAATGCTGTAATGTGAGTTTGTGAAGCGTAAATATGCCAAAATTTAGTTTGAGAGAAAAATAACACATTTTAAAGTGTCTTGTATAAGTATCTAGTAGAAGGGGTTTCTTTTTCTTACCCTTCCTTTTAAAGAAAAGATCTCAAATTAAGGCAACGAAATGAGGAGTAAAAATATGCGAAAGTGATATATTCTGATTCTGAGTCATTAACTGACTTCTCTTTAAATCACATTATAGGCTACCTGTCTTAGTTCCCACTTGACTATTTCAGTGCAGGTTGGACTATTTCAGCCCCTGCTGGATTATTTTAATCTGAATATAGGACTGAGTGCACATTTTGGGGTGTTCCCATTTGCCAGATGCTAAACCAGACTGAATCTGAATATTACCGTTCCCACTCACCACCCAAATCCCCAGCAGGGAGAAACAGGACCTTTTAATCTCCGCCCCCTCAGGCAAGATGTTGGTGGAAGAAGCTCAGCCCCCCCCCCCGATGGTGGCTGAGAGAGCTCTACTTTCTGGCCTCTTCGCTGTTCTAGACCGACTTCCCTCCCTCCCCCTCCCCCCTCCCTGCCAAGTCTTGGCAGTGGTGGGGATGTCTCCTTCCTCCTTCTCCTTGCCTACCCCGTGAGCCCGTCCACATCTCAATCCACGTTACCTGGAAGAATGCATTTACACACAAGCAGATCAGCGGCTTGTGCGGGGGAGGGAACAGCCTTTTTATAAAGTTGTCCTCAACTCTGCTTTATATGTTTTTTGTTGAAGGGGAGGTGAATATTTTAATTTACTAGTAGCATGGGATGTGGAACATTTTCTTATGGAATGTTCAGCATACGATGAACTTCAATCTAGATTTTTACATCCAATATTGTCCAAGATACAGTCCTCCAATAGAAGGACTCTTTCTGACTGCCCAGCTAGCTGTCTGGCTGGTGGGTGGGCTGGTGAGTGGGTGAGCAGGCTGGCCCCCTTCTCCGTCGGAGGGCCCTTGGGGATTTCCTCTTCTCCTTCCTCCCTCCCTTCCTCCCTTGCTCTCCCTCCAGCCAGCCAGACAGCACTTCCTCCTTCTCTCCACCGCCGCCACCTGGTAGCATTGCAGGCACGGCAAGCTGTGAAGTCCCACCCACATGTGTTTGGCATTGGCCAGAAGGCTACGGCTCTGCCTCAAATAGCCCAGGAGTGTTCCCATTTGGAAAAAAAACAACAACATTGGACCTGGTGCTAGGAAAGGGTGGAAAACCAAATCAAACCAAAAGGAACTGGGCAGATACCGGGTATTTGGAAGAGGAACACTAGGAGCTGGCAGTCTGTCTGGCAGGGGTGGTGAGAGGCAACTGTGGGATCTAAGAAAATCTCAGTTTCCCCTGCCATCTGGAAGCACCTACAGTCACTTAGCTACCTTACCTATGTTCTTCTTTTGAAGATTAGATGGTGTCTAAAGTATCATGAATTGTCTTGTTTCTAGACGTTGACTGAAGATCCCACTAGCAAGTGATTATCTGGAGTATTGTCCCTTCAGCATTATTGCTTGTAGGCTGGATAGTACAAGGCCATGCACTATCTTTTCACATTTTAGCAATGTGCGCATCCAGGTTTTCAGCTGGCATGAGATACCTAGAAATGCTCATCATCACCACTGTGCATGTGCGGCTGTCTTCTTTGCTCCCTGCACATGTTCAGTGGCCAGAGTGACAATGTTCAGTGGCCAGAGTGGCAGGCTCCACTGAAGCTGAAATGTGCATTTTATAACTAAAACTTATTTCATGTGCATCTCTGCACTCCCTTTGATAACTCCAAAGGATAAGTAAGGAAACAATTTTTCTGCATTCCCGCTCCAATCAGCAGCTCATCACTGTATTTTCATTCAGCAGACACAATAAGGAATCAGTCCTATCATGTACAAGTGAGAGGCAGAAACTGCCGAGGATGGAACTCGATTAGTATTGAAAGTGCCACAGAACAGCCAAACATTTTCCCCATTTGATTAAAGACATTCGTAATCCAGTGTCTTAGAGAATAATTGTAACAATTTTAGACATCATCAAATGTGTATCTTCAAGGAAAGAGACAATTTGGGTTCTGCTTCCAAGTGGATGGAATAATTGTAACCGTAATTAAATTATACCGCAGAACTAAAAATTAGATTTGATGCAGACGCTCTGTCCTGGAGCTCCCCCCATGGTGATTAGTGGCCCTAGTGTGGAATGAGCCCAGGAGGCGGCAGCAAGAAACAGAGACTGTGTGCTGGAGGAAGCAGCAATACGAGGAAGTGAACTGCAATCCGCCATGCCTTCTGTGCAGAAGTTAAATGAAATAAGAATGTTTTCTACTTCTCAGTGCAAATGCAAATGTAACTCTTTTTTTTTTCTTTTTAAACCTGCCTTCACAGTAAAGAGAGGAGCTGGGAGTAGTGGTTGGGGCTGGGCTGGCCTTCCCTGATCATCTTCAGCACGTGAGGCAAGAGCACTGTGAACAAGATACTATGTACTATAACCTACATGTGGGAATGGTAATAAAGCACATTCCATCTTCATTTGATTTAAAGTGAGTATATTCTATTTGTTGAAGACTAGGGTGGGTAGGAACTAATGTATTTTGCCTTATTACAGTATTTAACAGCTTATGCTCCATTATTTATTGCTTGTCATGCTACACTGTCCCCCACGCCCTGGGATGGTTGTCTCTGGAATACCACCAGACAATGCTTTTGCTATTTTGATGCAATTTAGAGCTTCTTGCTTTAACTTGACCATTTTGAAATAGTTCCTCCTTGCTATGATGCCATGAGAAACTTGGGTTGAAGACCAAAGTTGATTGGAAGAGACAGTTTGGGTGCTTCCGCACAGAGGCAAAAAAATCCGGATCTACTGTGCCCGGATTTAGCAAAACCGAATTCCAGAGGACCCGGTTTTACTGAATCCGGATCCCCGGTAGATTCAGATTTATGGGGTAGATCCGCATCTAAGAGATGCAGATCTACCCCGTCCCCTGTCCCTCCGCACATGATCCACCGCTTCTGGGGCAAGGGCGAGCTGAAAGGTAGGAGTCCCCGGTAGGCACACTTGCGTTGTGCGGACGCATCCTAAATGGATGTGTTTTCACAACGCAAGACCCATTAAGCACACATCAAATGTGGTGTGCAAGTAACACCCATTTAGCACACTTTAGTGACGGATAGGTGTGGACGCACCTAACCAGAAGTGTGCTAAATGGACCCGCAAATGCGGACGCGCCACCGGGAAAGTGTTACTAATGCGTGTTGCTGTGCAGACACACCTCACCGGATGTGTCTGAAACAGCAACGTGTGTGTGGATTCACTGTGCCAGATGTGTGCTTAATGGGTGTTAAAGGGCCAGTGTGGAAGCACCTTTGTGTCTTTTCTAGATGGGGGACATATGGTGAAATTATGTCTGTGCTATGGTGAGACTGCCACCTGTATCTGTGGCAGCCTCACTATATCCCAGCTAGATCCCCACTAACTCCTGCTACAATCTATTTTGGGAAAACCTGGCTTGGGTTGCAAGTCTTCCTGAAATAACGCTATAAGTTACCTTGTGGATGGAGCCTCCACCTTCACCGTGGCACCACCATGCATATGTTGGGGTTGAACAAGATGGCCATGCATACTTGGAAGTGGCAATCATGCACTTCCAGGTATTTTGCAGAGTCAAAACATTTCAATGTGTGCATTTCTATATTGTGCACAGACTATGCCAGCTCCATGCTGCCCATTCAAGGAGTGATCATTCCAGAGGGACTTTTCTCTGGAATACTGATTGCTAACACAATATTCAGCTGGCATCTGGAGCTGGATTATGTGTCCCACCCTTCCCTGGGAAAATGGACATTAATATTTATTTCTTCTGGTCTGAAAATTACCCTTTGCTTTGAGTGCAAAGAGTGATGCCATGTAATCGAGATGAAGCTGGGATGTGAAGTGTCCTCCTTCCATATCTCATCCACAGCATATAAATCAGCTGGTTACAGCAAACTGGGGAGCCTGGTGGGCAACTTAGCTCAGAAACAAGCACACGGATGCTGTTAGATACAGATGTCTCTCCTCTCTCTCCAGCATGTCAATCAGGTGGCAGTTGTTGCCCTAACAGTAAAGTGTCTTTCCTCTTTGCTTGTTGTCTAATGCTATATTTTGAGTTGTTGCTTGCTATAGTCTATGGCTGCTTCTCACATTTAGAGCTGATAAGCAGCATTCTGTCCAATCCTTTCCAAAGGAATCACACTTTGGAAGGAGGCTGTGTTTGGAAATCTCATCTTATTTTGAGATTATTATCGATTCCAACAGCTCTTCAAGTGAATTGAAATACGGAAGAAGCTTGTTGATCAATGTGGGTGATTTGGGGCAATGAAACTGAAGCCGTGTTCCCACTAGGACTTTTTAGAGTGTTCAAAATGGTTTGAAAACACTCTGTCTGCACTGAAAAGTGGCTTTCCTAGTTAAAAAGAGGAGTAATTGGGAGAAAATGAATTAAATAAAACACCCTTTCAAACAACTCTCGCTCCCGTTTTTTAAAATGAAATGCTTTATTTTCCCAGTGGGGCGTTCCCACTTGGCTCAGAGTGTTTTAAAACCATGGAATTAACACCTGCCCGCCTGCCTGCCCGCCCACCCGCCTGCCACTGCCTTGGTTGCCCAGCTGCTTGCCTACCCACCTGGCTGCCTGCTATTTCAGCCACTGCTTTGCACCTGCCATTGTGGGTGCCGCCTGCCCCTGTCCTGCTCACTCACTCGGTGTCCCGCAGAGCAGCTCTGGTGGTCCCGGGGCCCAGGACGGAGTAATGGAAAGCGGCAGGCGGGCAGGCGAGCTCTCCACTCCCTTTTGGGCGCTGGTGCTGCTGCTGCTGCTGTGCCACCATCATGCTCCGCTTTAGAGTGGAATTATCAAAAACAAATGGGAACACAAATAATGTGCGTTCACATCTGTTTTTTTTAAGTTCCGCTTTAACAGAGCTAAGTGGGAATTCACCCTGACAGTGTGATTTTATTATGCTTTTAAGTCTGCCCTTTCCTCCTGCCCCCAATGCAGATGGATATTTTAGGATGATGGCCAAGCAATCCTCAGAAAGCATTCTGGTAACACAGCAACGTATTCACTAGAATCTGGAGTAGAAGAGCAACTTATATGCGTGTTCACCATTGGAGACCTTCTTCACCAAGGTCGCGGCCCCACGCACTCTATAATCCAAATCAACTATAGATATAGGACTATAGGTATAAGACTCTTATGTTGGCTAGATAAGCAAAAAAAATTCTGGCTCTTAAAATTCCTGTAAACTTTGCAAAACCAGTATTGAGTTTCATCTGGGAAGGTAGCTATGTGTGGTGCTTCATATCATGTTCCCAGGCACTGAGACCACGGGTATACCATTCCTGTGGCCACCATCCAAGACTATGCTTATTTTGCAGGGTGGTTTTTCCTGCTTTGCAAAACCAAACCAAACCACTCCTGATAGTGGAAATTGGTCTTGGGAGTTGCCAGAAACCAGATGAATTTGGTGATGTGTGGTCACTGCCTGCTCAGTGCCCTGTCAGCACATTCTTATTCGGCTGCCCAGATGTGACCACTGACTGTGATATTTATCTTAGCCCTTGACATGATCTCAGTATGAATCAGGCAGTACTTTAATGATCAAATAGCATTCAGCAGATAAATTAGGAAAGGTTAGGTAATATTTTCTTCCCATACACATGGGAAGGTGCACCCTGACTAGCAAGTAAATAAGCAAGTAATAACTCACATTTCACACATTACCAGTATAAAAGAGTTATTCCTTACCTAGCTAAAGAGTCATGTTGTGCTGGGGGCTTCAATAAACCGTCTCATTAGCCTTTTTCCTTCCTGAGAAATTGCTCCATTTTGGACTCTTTCTTTTCTTTTCTTTTCTTTTTTGCAGCCCACAAATGAAGGAAATCAACCATTCACAACAGTATAACTTTTAAGAGGAAAAATACCCAGAGCTGACAAAGTCATGAAGAGTCTATTTGGAAGAAAGAGCATTTAATTTGGTAATAGATCACACTGCTGTAATAGAGTTGTTTAGGTTTAAATCCTACATGCAGCAACGCAGGAGTAGGGTCCTGAACTGAACTGAATGAGGCTTACTTATGAGTAGGCATGTACTGAATTGTGCTGTTAAATCATCCCCAATCCTACCTCTAGGTTAATGAAGTATAGAAGTGGCAGGAAATTTTGTGTGCTGTATTGGAAAGGTCAACTGAATAAAGTTCTTTTCATGAGCACTCTCTGTGGCTAGTAAATCAAGTATTTGTATGCTCATAAAAAGAGACTAAAACCAGCTACCTTGTTACTCTTTATGGGATGGTGCGGCAAGCGGTGGTTTCCTTGTTATGAGATACTTAGAAGAAATTTGCAAGTGCTGCATGCAATAATAGTAAATACGGCATCTGCTCAACAGTGATACCATATAAATGTGCTTGTCGGAGAGAAATGCCCTTTTAAAGCTTTTTTTTTCGGAGGAAGGGTGGTGGGAGCGAAAATGAGAAAGTATCTGTGCTGCTAGGCTTATGACAGGTGTAGGATGCTCTACATTGGGCTAAAGAAGCTAGTCCACAGCCTTTCATTTCTTTCCGGAAAGCAACTGCCAACATCTTTTACTGTTGGTTGTGCTGACTGGGGCTATGATCAGATGCAGTAAAAACAAAACAAAACAAAACAAGCATCTCTAAGGTGCCTTTGGAACAGCTTAGAGAGACTTCAAGGTTGGTTTGTTCACACACCAGTCTGTCTGCCATCCCTTCTTCTGAATATTCTGTGCTAGAAAAGGTGAATGGGAACACAAGGGACACACATTGTCTCCATGAGGCACCTCTGAGGCAGCATCTTGAAGGCTTTGGGGTGGGATTGTTCACGAACCAGTTTGGCTCTCCCCTTCCTCTGAGCATTTTGTGTTAGGAAAGGTGGATTGGAGAAAACTTGCGAACACTAGGACCACACACTGGGCTCTTTTGCACTTAGGGGTCAGGTTCTGACTGGGCATTTTAATCTGGGTTTAAATCAGTTTTTTTCTAAAAAAGCAGCGAGGTCTGGTTTTTGGCGTTCCCACACTCAGCTTATAATGCGGACTTGCAGGGGAGAAATCCCCTCCCCTCCATCCTCCATCATATCCTGACATCATTCGAGTGGGCAGTTCAAACCCCACCCCCTAAATAAGCCTGTCCCTGATCCAGTGCAAGCCTTCAGCAGCCCCTCATGTTAAAGATCAATTTCCTGGTGTTTTGTGCTTGATCTGTAGATCAAAGCAGTGTGAAATGGCAGGAGGGGGAAGGAAGGATGGAGGGAAACAGGCCTTCACACAAGCAGCCAACAATTGCACTGGATTGGAATGTCAGAGAAGTGTGGAACGGTCTGGGGAAACTGTGGAGAATGCCCCTAAAGCATGGTTCCCTCCCTGCAAAAACCACTTGTGTCCCTATTGCTAAATAGGGAGGATTATTTCTAGATCCACCAGTGAGACCTCTTTTAATCCAGATAGGGATTCTCTGTGTTTTGGGACCTTTAGTCTGAAGAAATGGGAGAACCCTTGGAA
Organism: Aspidoscelis marmoratus; assembly: GCA_014337955.1. Classification (NCBI taxonomy): domain Eukaryota; kingdom Metazoa; phylum Chordata; class Lepidosauria; order Squamata; family Teiidae; genus Aspidoscelis; species Aspidoscelis marmoratus. Next base: position 22,927,288 of record MTQE01001134.1, on the reverse strand, counting down.
ATTGTTGGGATCGTTCGAAATCGAGCCAACTTCAAGCCTGCCTGAATCCTGTGTCAGAACGGGGCCAGAGTATTAGTGGAGGTGGGGAACTCCTGTATGGCGCATCCACACCAGGCAGAGCCATTTGTTTTTGTTTTTGTTTTTAAAAAACTAGAAATGGCTCCAGGAATGCCAAAGTTCCCCCTCCTCTCTTGCTCTACATCTATACTATCAGCAGAGCTAGGACAGTCCTGCACGCTGCATCTTTCCCTCTGCCACCTGGCACTAATGTGCACTGCATCACCTGGTTGCACTAGCAACAGCGCTGTGCAGGCATGATGTTGGTGTTGCCTGGGTCCACAATTCACACTTAGCTGGCACTTAGTAAAGTTTTGTTGTGTCTGTATATGTTCTTAGACCCTTAGGACTGGAATTCAAAATCTGGAGGACTGGAAGCTTCCAGTTTTGGAAAGTAAATTGTTCCAGTGGGGCTATATTAGAGTTGCCAAAAATGCAGTAGGACAAGGTTCCTGAAACTTTTACAGCTGTATAGAAGAGGGAATTTCAGGAAGCATAGCCAGGGTAACAAACAACACCTGCTGAAATTTCCTCTTTTGTACATCTATTAGAAGGGCAGGAACTCTGCTGTCTTTTCTCTATGGTCATCTTATATAAGGGTACTTCCGCATTGGACACTTAACACCCATAAAGTACCAATTAAGGACAGGTTTTAAAAACCTTGTCTGCACTAGAAGACCCATTAGAGACACATGCATCCACATTGGCTCTTGCGTGATGTGTCTCTAATGGGTGTTAAGAGCCCCTTAAACCGGATTAAGGGAAGACAACCTTGGAGGTAGTCTTAATGGGTACTTAATGGGTACTTCTGGAGACATGTAGGATGTGTCCGCGCTGCAGAAGTATCCTTAAGTGGGCCCTCCTCCCAGCCTCCATGATTGGCTCCTCTGGCCCCAATCATGGAGGCCAGGAGGAGGGCCTTCAGAGCATGGATTGTGGTGCTCAGTCTCAAATCTGTCTATAATTCCATCCTACCCTTGTGGGTGCGGATGGAAGGAGTGGTAGTAGATCTGTATCTACTAGATATGGATCTACTTAACACGGATTTCTGAAATATGGATCTAATAGATCCGTATTTCGGAGGTTCAGTGCGGAACCACCCTTCGAGATAAGTCGCATCTTGTAAAAGCACAGTGGTAATTTGCTATCAAACCTATGCCTCCTTGATATCCAGGCACACAAATAGCGATAGTTGGATAGTTATGATGATGGATTTGGGGCTAGTGTTTCTTTGTGTGCTTTTAAAATATGTGGCAGCCCTATACAAAAAGGTCATCTTTTTCACAGAGGAAATCATGAAATTGTTAAGCTCTCATTATCCCTTTTCTGCTTAAAAACAAAAAGGCTAGATTTCCACTTGGTGGCTGCTATCTAATACAAAATTCACAGTGACCAAATTATTTCCTTTTACTAAATGACCACTCCCGGAGACAGCCAAATGATACTGAAGATCCTTCTCAGAAGCTCTAGCAAAGCTAGCACCAACAGGTCACATACCATCCTTTTAAGAAGTAAAATAATCCTTAGTGATGGTGTTACTCTATCTTCAAATGCCTTCTTTGAAAGTAGCTATTCATAGTTGCACACTTCACAAGCTTCATTTGCTAAGACGTCAGCTATAGGGGGTAATTTATGTTTTTGTTTTTCTTGCCACTGCAGGCATATCAACAGATGCTGGAGCCAGCTTGCTAAATTCTACCCAGCATGCCTCAGGAGAGTAGTTCATGGATGGCAAGGATAGCAGGTTTCTCTATCACTGTTCCCCATAATGGAATACCCACTGGGAATGTTTCTTTTTCTAGGTATTCTTGCTGGGAATAGGATGCCACTGGAACTCTTTGAAACAATTCACTGAAATAGAAGAAGCTAGCTGTGTACAGGCAATTCTCATAAATACCAGTTTTGTTTCAGTAGTGGTGGAATTCCTGGGAGTACCACTCTGAATGTTTCCTATATAGATTAGCACATTTCTGGTATGCTTGCACTTATCTTTTAGCGTGCACTAGGCTGCCCATTAGATAGGCCCATCTGCCCTGGGGATCCAAGGCAACTCAGTGGAAGTTGTCAGAAGCTCCTCTGAAGCAGTCCAGTGGTGGACTTCTAAAAAGCAGTCCACTCACTTACCAGGAATGACTAGCTTGCTCCTGAGCCAGTTTGGTCTAGTGCAGTGGTTCTCAACTTGTGGGTTGCGACCCCTTTGGGGGTCAAACTACCCTTTCAGAGGGGTTGTGACAAGGCTCCGTCCCCCTCCCTCCCCCCTCCCAGCTGCCCCACCCCTGTGGTTGGGGGTCTCCACAACATGAGGAACTGCATTAAGGGGTCGTGGCACTAGGAAGGTTGAGAACTGCTGGTCTAGTGGTTAGGGAGCCGGACTCTTATTTGGGAATACCAGGTGTGGCGATTGCAAGGCAGGCTGTGGCCTAGCTTATTTTTAAAACACCCCTTTTTTGCACTATTGGTGTCTGTTTAGGACAGTGGTGGTGAACCTTTTGAGCTTGGTGTGGCAAAATTTGCAACCCTCCCCCTCAGCTTGACAGTGCGTCTGTGCTCCCTGTATCTTGTACCCCGCAAGTCAGAAGCAGCCTGTGGCCTACAAGATACCGAATGGCAACAACATGCCCAAGCACCAGGGAGACACTGTGGTGTCACTCAAAAGATTTTGGCGTGTCACCTGTGACACGCATGTCATAGGTTCACCATCACTGATTTAGGACCATGCGGACCCCAAGAAGGCCTAGGGGAACGTGGCCACAACCCAGAGAGAGGGAGAGTCTGCTGACTCTTCCTAGCCAATAGGAGCATGGGAGGGGGAACTCATATAAAAGGAAGATTCTGAGGTAATTCTTTGACAGTTGGTGAATTGAGCGGTGAGCTAGTGAAGGAGTTTGCTGGGCTTTGGTTTTCCCATCCCATGCCTTTTATAGTCAAGAGGGACTAAGAAAAGGACCGTAGGCAGCCGCTCAGGGGAGAGAGTGCTGGTCAGCGAGAGAGGAGCTGGGTGCCTCAGTGCTCCCCATATCTTGTAGTAGCAGGGAGTTTACTGTGCTCCCAATACCTGGAGTAGTAGCAGGGGGTTTACTTCAAGCTAAATCTGCCTGTCAGTGGAAGGAAACTGAGGCTAGGAGAGCTGACGGCTGCCTAGCAGGAAAGCACAGGATCCAAGATCTAAGGCTGGAACTGTTCAGGGTTAAGCAGGGGTTTATCTGGGGCTGGACAGCCTGAGTACATTAAAGGATAGTAACTTGCTTTGACTGGACTGAGAGCCTTGTCAGCCAACTCAGCTGACAAAGAAAGAAAACCTTTTACTTACACAAACTGTTTGGACTCTAGTTGAGTTAAGCTGACTTTAGTTATCTACTTACATTGACCATTCTTGTAAATAAATACTTGTTGTGTTTATACTCAAACATAGTAAAGTGATTTGTCCAGATAGCTGTCCAAACAGAGGAGGGGTGTACTGGCTAAGGAGACTTACATCCCAAACACAGTGGTCACTCGGAATTGGGCGACTCCCTCGCCATCAGAAAGCTAGGGGGCTACTCTCAGCAGGGCCACTAGTGGACTGGTGGCCACAGGAGAGGATCGTCGCACCGGGTTTGATTCCTCTCTCCTCCATGAAGCCAGCTGAGTGACCTTGGGGTAGTCACAGCTCTCTTCTGAGCTCTCACAGGCCCACCGACCTCACAAGGTGTCTGTTGTGGGGAGAACAGAAAGCTTTGTCAGCCACTTTGAATCCCCTTAAATAGGTGAGAAAAGCAGGGTAGAAAAGCCAGCTCTTCTTCTCCTTCTCCTGGGTGCTGTGCCCACACCTCCTTCTGGGTGCATTGTGGCAAGTGGGTGTAGCAGCACAACTGCAGCTCCACAGTCTTGTGCAGCTTCCAAATCGCCATGGTAACATCTGAGCCTGTGACAAACATTGCTACGGTTATTGCTGTGGTGATTTGGCCTGGCCTGGCCTGCTCTGACCTGGGCATTCAAGCTCCAAATGCTGCTGGTCCAGTACAGGGCTTTTTCCACCACTCAAAATGTGAATGCCTGCTCTGTGCTGTTATACTACCTGACGGGCAGGCTGTTATTATACTATACCAGTCAGGTAAGTGTGAAAAGTCCTTTTTCTAAGTACTGTTATGTCTGAATTTCACAGAGATGTTCCCAGCTTGTGTATGTCAAACTGTGTTTCTTTTCTTTCCTAAGGATAGCTGCGTGTGGAAAAGCACTGTGATCGTTCAACCAGTTATTTTGCCTTACAAGCCTGTACCCTTCAAACATTCATCAATAAATTTTATTTTTCTTTAGTAAGGTGATGTTTACCTTTTTTTTTTTTTTTGCTTTGTAGTCTTAAGCTCTGTGGGATATGAGATGATTGGGACAATCAATGCTCTTAGAAAATTTCAGCTTTGTGTGAGGACTTTGTTCTGCATATTTCTAGCAGCGATCCATTAAAGCCTGCATCCCTCTATCATAGTACATCTTATTTTTCTTTAGTAAGGTGATGTTTACATGCACTCTTTGTATTAGGACCTTCCATGAGCACAATCCATATGGCCTTTATGGGAGAGCAATAAGGAAAGCTCTGATGGGTCTTGCAGCCAATTCCTGTAAACATCCCCAGGTGAAAACACTGAAGCCAGGGACAAAAGTTCCCGAGCTATGAGTTTTTAACAGCTTGGACAATGGTAGGCATATGAATAGCACATGGCTACTTTTGGAAGAACATTACTGAGTGTGATGCTCTTGTTCATACCACATTCAGAAATACTGTTCTTACATGCTACCTACAACCCTTACGCAAACTGTAGCATAGCCTGAGCTATCTGATTTATAATAAGACTAGAGTGCATCCAGACATTGCTTACTTTTCCCACTCTATTTGGATATTCTGGAATATCCATGCTTTATTTCAGAACATCCAAATACGGTGGAATAAGTTACCAACATCTAGATGCAGCATGATAATGCATGCTCTTTAAAAGTACTGTTTTTATAAATATTTCTTGTGGCAATCCAAAAGAAACTTACCATACCCTCACCTCCAATACTGAAATTGCTTTTATTTGCTTGTTTTCTAATTCCTAAAAGGACATCATTTCCCTGCATTTCTCCTTTTGCTTGGCCAGGTGCTAATGGAGTTTCCTTCCAGTGATTCTCATTTCTCCAATACACATTTTCTTAGTTGGTCATTGCAGCATGTTTCATTTGGCACCTTTCCTGACAAAGCATGGCCTGAGGCATTCTGCTAGAACTGCTTTGAGTAGGTGCACTGCCAACATGTACTAATCCAACCTTGCTATAGAACTAGAAAAGAAAGAAAAAACCCACTGGATTCTGCAAATCTCTGAGCAGCCATAATGATTGATGATGGGTCAGTCAGTCAGTCAGTCAGTCAGTCAGTCAGTCAGTCAGTCAGTCAGTCAGTCAGTCAGTCAGTCAGACAGACAGACAGACAGACAGACAGACAGACAGACAGACTCCAACTCTGATTCTTTGTAGTAAAAGAAAAGCTTCTTGAGGATTTAAGTTATGGTGTTTTTGCTGCGGCAGACAAATGATCCGTCTTGGTGTCTGCGTTGATTATACTGTACAAAAAGAGTTCGAGAATGAGTGGACAATGAGCCCATGAACATACAAAATAGCAATAGCATTCATTTTTTTTAAAGAGATGAAGCGTATACAGCTTCAGTCTGGTCCCCTTCTGTTTTTACAAATGCTTATGACATACTGGGGGAATCCCCACAGCAAGCTTATTTCGCTTTCCCTAAACCGAAATAATAGAACCGGATGCAAACGTGAATTTGCCTGTTCCCATTACTTTTAACTTAATCGCGTTTGATCTGGATTCTGAGGATCGTACGTGGCGTACGTGGCGTACGTGACTCAAGGGGGGACTCAAGTGGCTACTTTTTAAAAGCCGCTTTGCAGGGCTGCCCTGCCCTCTTCCTCCTGGCATGGATGTGCCACCCATAACAGACCCCTTCACGGAGCCTGGCTGGGTGGGTGGCTGCCGCTTGCCTGGATGGATGAAAAACAAGCACTGGCAGCCAGCGATTCTTTCCCCTCCTCTCCCCATTTCCCAGGGCACACAGCAGCAGCAGCAGCAACTCAAACCCCCTTCACAGCCACAGCCTTTAAAACAGAACCTCCAGGGCTTTCCTTTCCTTTCCCTTTTTTAAAGGCAGAACTTTCAAAGAGCTAGAATTGCGCAAAGCTGCAACATTGTTATTAAGGTGTGAAGAGGCTAGATCGCTACAGTGTAGCTTTAAGGACTGGATTTTTATAGTGGCTGTTTTGAGGGTGGATTTTTTCAATGAAATCACTATCTTTGGAAGCAAGCTATTGGGGGAGGGAAACCCTAAACATGTATTCTCATCCCTTAACACGGTACGGTCCCCACAGTAAAAAATGTAAAACGTTTCAAGCACACGATCCGGAGTGAGACCTGTTGAAATCAGGATTGAGATTCACCACGCTTAGGGGTGGTTTAACACGGAGAAAGTGTGTTAAGCCAAACTGCCGTGCGGACTCCGAGGATTGTAAATGTTTTGAATCCAAGATAAGGTTGCCGTGAAGACACGGCCTCTGTGGGAATAAAGTTTTCTTTTTGCATGGATGTGCCTGAGTCTGGTGGCCTTTTTGCTTTCACCTTAAATCTGCATCAAGGAGTGGTCTACAGGGTTCTATTCTGCACATAGATGCAGAATACGGGAGGCACTGTCCACCACTAGTATGCTAAGTCTGTACCAGACAGAGCATATTAAGTTCTGGAGGGCTTCGGTCTTGATGGACCTGATGGTGGACCTCATGTATCAAGTCCACCAGCATACTAGCAGGTGCAAATCTGAATCATGAAGATATGCAGAAGATGCATGCTTTTGTGTTCTAGATTAACAAGGGCCCCAAGATTACTTTCAAAGGTACTGTGATTGGTGTGAGGACTGGGCTGGAACAAATTTCACCATGAAGATGGTGTTGTTCCAGCCCTCACCATAACCTATTCCGGGTTATGGAATAGTCTCTCCCTTGAGGTGTGTCATGCCCCTTTTCTGTATACATTTAGGAAGGTAGTGAAGACGCACCTTTATGCCCTGGCCTTTGGCTAATGTGACCATTTTTCCCCCCACCACAGAAATTAGTATTTAAATATTTAGTAAACATTCTTAATATGCTGGATTTTTAAAGTATTTTTTATGGATATCATTGTTTTAATCTGTTGTTTTAAAACTTGTAACCTGCCCCAAGACCCTCAGGTATAGGGCGGGATATAATATAAACAGACAAACGACCTGCCCCAGCCTTGTCATGGATTGATTTGTTCCAGATGAACTGATCCAGAATAATACAGATAAGAGCAGAAAGGCCTAGGGTTCTGTTCACAACAGAGTGAAATGGTTGGTGTACACGCAATGTACATACTGCACATTGGATGAAAATTTCTGAATTCTGTGAACTCTGTTTGTTATTCTCTAATCAGGTATGGAGAAGTTGCACAGCTTCAGCTTCAATTCATTGTAAAGTGGACAAATATTACACTTCAGGGATGTTTTTTGCTGTAATAGCAAGAAGAAGTAGAAAGAAGAAGAGTTGGTCTTTCTACCCTGCTTTTCTCACCCATTTAAGGGGACTCAAAGCGGCTGGCAAAGCTTTTCTATTCTTCTCCCCACAACAGAAGATCCTGTGAGAGAGCTGTGACTAGCCCAAGGTCACCCAGCTGGCTCCATGGGGGAGGGTGGAATTGAACCCAGTATTCCCAGATAAGAGTCTGGCTCCCTAAGCACTAGACCAAACTGGCTCACAGAAAGAAGCAGAGTCTCTTCTTACTTGGGGCAATCTTCTGTTCACATAACATATCCTGCTTAGTTCTTCCTTGCAGGTCCTCCAAAAAAAAAAAAAAAAAAAACTGGGGGTGAGGTGGAAGAGCCTCCTTCATGTGTCCTTATATGGCACCATTTTTAAAGGCACTGGGGCCAGCTCCTGCAGTTTCAAACATAGTTTCAAGCAGAAATGGAGAAGCTGGGTAACTTTATGCCCCTGCAGCTTGGAGTATGTGGGCAAATAGCACACTTCCCACTTCAACAGCAAATGCTCTCATCCTTAGCAGGATATGCTGGCATGCAGATCCTACCATATTTTCCCACGTGTCACTTACCACAATGCCTGATCAAATGGCTTAGTAGTCATCGTCAGGGTCTTTTTTGTTTGTTTGTTCACACACTGGTGAAGACTAGTGGGACCCTTCCCCATGATAGTACACTCCACCTGCCACCAGGCGAAGCATTAATTCATACTGGGAGGGCCCAGATACAAATTGCTGGTGGATCTCAATTTTGAAGACAACTGGTGTATTAGCAGGAGGGGTAATCCAGACTGTGGAGCCATGCAGCTTCTGGGGGACACAATTCAGTAGTTCAATAAAATGTCCCATCATAATGGGTTCCCTGGGGCCTCAAGAACTTTTGTTCCTGCCTATCAGAGCTTTCAGAGGCATCAGGACCAGCACAGAAGCTAGTCAGAAACGATCATCACTGTGCAGAAGACATTGTTTCTGTCTAAGGGTAATCTATCCCAGCCAAGAGAAGGATTGCAGGATCTAGATCTTATGTTGAGATCTTTGCATGATAAATGCAGAAAGGCCATTTGGATCATCAATCAGCAAAAGCAAAATTACACATCAAGATAGTAACAGCTGTGAATTTGTGTTGTGTATATGGATGAAGCAAGACCTGTTTAAGGTGTTGTAGGCATTTTTTAAACTATGCAGCTGGCTGTATTGCAACAGCAAATTTCTCAAGATGAATTGTATTAGACCAGTAAAACTGAATGGAAACAACTATTTGGATAGAAATGACTTAGAACAAAAACAACAGCAACAACAGAGGTATAGGAATGAAAGTTTACCAAATAATTTCAAGTTTTTCTTTGCAGTGCAAAGCTGTTTAAATGAAAGTCCTTCAGGGAATAATCATTTAACAGCAGAAACTGAAATATAAAAGAGAAATGCAACACACTCTGTTATTTGGCAGTAATGATAAAAATGCTAAGACTCAAAGGGTTCTGAATGAATTGTGTTTATAGCATTAACACACAAAATACTCTCTTTAAGAACACTGCAATTGTTTTTACACTTGCATCTCCTGTGATATTGCGAGTTGGTCCTACTAGACTTTTGATAAACCAAGCTTTTCATTTATTACAGCTGCCCTCATGGGATTACCTAGTTTCAGATTATCATCAGATTAGTTTGAGATGACAATCTACAATTTCCAGTTTTGACTGGTGGCCTTTGGGACTGGTGGGGCAGAAGAGCAGACAGCTAAAAGAAAATGCTCCCAGGATAAAACAAGTAGAGCTAACGGTAGGTGAGACATTGACTGCATCCACACCTCAGTGACCTTGAGTGTGCTGAGGCAAAGATGGTTTCTTTTCCACTGGGGATGGAGCATGGCCAGACAGCACTCTGTCTATGTCTTTGGAGTTAAACGTTCTGAACACAGAAGTGACAAAGAAGGTCCCAGAAGTAAGTCTTTGCAAGCATTGTGCCTACATGAAGCAGACATGTAGGTCAGTCTTGTTACTGCCATGTGTGTCTGAGGAATGGCACTGCAGAAAGTACTCCAAGGCCCTCCAGTGTCCTTCTCAGGATGTTCTACAGGGGCAAATGCCTTTGCCGTTTCACTGCTTCTTCGGCTTCCTCAGAGTACTGGCCACCATAGATGTGGACGCAGCCTTTGTTAAGGCTGCCTTTCTGTGCAAGCTCCCACAAAAATAGACTCCACTGAAGATAAGGATTTTGCATACATTAACCAGTCTGGGAATGAAATACATGAAAGAGAATGGGAAAACTGATGCAAGCTCTGAGCTGCTGAGTCTGAGGGGGCAGTGGGGTCTTTGCTTTTAAGAACCAAACATCTATGATAGTTTCATTCCCCCACATTCCCTGCCCCTTCAGCACTCTTCTGAAGCGATCCTTGAACCATTTATGTGGAGCATTGTTGTATCACAGCGAACATGTACCTGGCCCTTTCACTACAAGTAAAGCTTGTGTTTGAAATCTACTCCAGAGTGCAAAGAGAGCTCCCATTTCAGACTAGGTTGAACACTGTTAAAGACAAGACATTTATTAGCAATTCCTTAAGAAAGTAAATTCTTGTAGGGGAGCTGAGATTACCCTACAGGCTTAACCTTTTACAATTAATTAACATACTATTATCTGGGCAATAACCTACTTCTGTCTTTTTCCATTCCGTGGACTCGCCTGCTTAATTTAATATAAATCTTCATTCTTCATTACTGATGCAGAGGTTAAATAAGTTCCCCAAGAAGAGAGGTCCATAAATGACATTATTTTGCATAGCTCAGCTTCAGAGAATGAGGGTCCATTTGTAGTTTCTCCCTTTTTCTCTTTCCCAGAAACATCAGTATAATGCTGAACTGGAATGTGCTAGTTCTGTATCTTTTGCCCTGGGATTTCTGAAGCCAAGTTTCTTTCTGAAAGGCATTGTCTGTTTTAAAGTCAGCCAGCAATTTTTCTCAGTGAGAAGTTGTCAAGCAATTACAGCTGAAAAGGTGAACTCCAAAGGTGCATGCAGCAATTCTCAGGCCTGCAGTTCATGGAGAACGTTGCAGCTCTGTGAGTTCATTAGATCTATATTGAGTAGGGGGTTTCTTTTGGAGCCTATTTTACTAATGTTGTGACCCACCCTGAGAACCTCTGGGGAGGGGTGGGATATAAATACTGAAATAAATAAAATGACTTGGGCCCTAAATACCCGAAGGATCACCTGTTCCCATATAGACCTGCTGGGTAACTGAGGTCATCAAGAGGTCCTGGCTCTCTTTTGCTAAGGAGGCAAAAAGAGATATGAGTGGAGTCAATGCTACATCTTTTTTGGTGCCTGGTAAAAATTCACTTAATTTCCCAGTCCTTTGGGATGTAACTGTTGTGGTCCTATAGTGTGTGTGTGTGTGTGTGTGTGTGTGTGTGTGTGTGTGTGTGTGTGTGTGTGAAATGTATAGTTTTATTTTATTGTACTGTGTTTTAATGTTTTTATTCATTGTAACCTACACTAGATGTGGTGAAGGGCGAGATGTAAATGAATTGAAATATCTTCATAAAATAAATCAATCTTGCAAAGGTTCTGAGGCCATGTTCATTCTGGAATGGCATCTAAACCACACCATGGAGTGCCCACAACTAGGATCTTTGGAGGCAAAAATAAATTACAGGTCTCCAAGGCAATTCCTTGGAACCTGTGGGGAACAGTATCTGCAGCAGCTAAAAACCTGGCCAAAATTGCTGCCTGGGACTGAAAGTATGGGCAGAAATCTATCATAGTTTGGCCTTTGACAGGAATGCTGCCTCCTTTCCTAATTGTAGAGTCATAACCTGGCCACTATGCTCATACACAGGCAGCAAGGGAGTAACTTCAGTGAAAAAGGGGTCACCTTCATTTTAGGCATCCTCATTGCTATTTCAGGAGTCTTGGGGGCTGAATGGGAGCAGAAGGGTTTGCCTACAGGGATCTTCTGAACTTAGGACTTTTCACATGAGGGATTTTCAAAGATGTATAGAATGCGTTGGGATGGAGCATTCGCTCCTGTGGGCCGGTGGCTCTGTTCCGGTCTGCCCCAGCCGTCCCAACGGGTCTACACGCGTTTGAGCTTGTCCAAAAAGTCCTCTGGACCCGTCCTGGCATGTTCAGCTTGTCCTGGCTCATTCCCAGCTGTACCAGAGGGAAAGCATTTGCACACTTTCCCTCCGTGACAGCTGGGCCCTTCCCCTGGCCTCTCCCCATTGGTTGCTATGGAGTCATGGGCAGCCAGCCCTGGTGCCTCCCTTCCCTGTGGCGCACTCCCTGGTGCCAGATCTGCTTCCTGGAACCGGCAGGACCCCCACTCAACACCCCCCAACCCACCCCAGGGTACATGTGCGTGAACGGGGCTTACCTGTTTGGTGCAGGGCAGCAAGTGGGGTGAGGAGGCTGGCCATGTTCTGTGCCTGTGCACGGGGCAGTCCCTGATTCGCCAGGCCATCTGCGCAGGCCAGTGTGGATGGGAATGATGCGTTCAGGCCAAAGCGTTCTACAGCGTTTTAGCCGTAGTGTGAAGAGGTCTCTGGTTTGTAGAATCAGGCTAGGAATTTGAGGTTTGTTAAGAACTGGTTTTTGGAAGGATACTTTCCACTGTACTGAATTCAGTAGCATAGCTTTGGAATTTTAAAGGCAAACAGGAGATTCTTTTTCTTGAATTTGCATTTTGACAGAATTCTTTCCCATACTAATCTTTATTTCATCTGTAATTGTGTTGATTTCCCCTCCCCCCATGATCCCTCGGATCTTACAGTTTCTCAATCAAAGAGTTAAGAGGGAAAAGGGCTTGAGCCACATCTCATTCTGATTTCAGCAAGTAATTTGATACTACTTTAACTTCAAGAGGCACTTCACTTAAAAGACCCGGAAAGAACACAAAAAGTATCTCATTTGGAATGCCTCGTGCCTCTGCACTTGCAGAATTTGATATCTTGCTGATTATACTCAGAAGCAATGAAATTACTAAAAGTGTTGATTTAACAGCCAAGCGTGATGCAGTATGCTGTACACAGTGAGTGTCCAACAATTTCTTTAATAATTCTGTTCCTGGTTGCTTTTTGCAATTCAATGAAACATGAATAACGTAAAGAAATTCGCAACAACACCTCTGTTTTTACAGATATTAAAAACCGTTAAGCTTATGCTGTGGCTGTAACAATGAACACAGTTTTTGACAGCACTTCTAGAAATGACTTATACACCATTTAGTGCTCTGCTTATTACAGTGGTACCATCAGAGGTCCACCGTCACAGATTTTTATGTCTATGCCACAACACACCAAGGTCTTTTGTATATAATAATACATTAGTGACTAGAATCCAGTGAATGACATTGCTGAAAACCAACAGATAATTCAGATAGATTGCCTCTTTAGCAATAATGGAGGAGAACTGGAACTTGATCCTGCATATTTCTGCTTTTTTTTTCTTTTGTCATCAGTCTTTCACAAGTATCTCCCAGCTTCTTTGATTTTGATGTAAAATGTACCCATGCCTGTCCAGGTGCTCAAGCAGATTCCTTCAGAGTCCACATAAACTACACTTTTCGGCAGCATGCTGGCATGGACTGCCTTTGTTGTGTGGATGGCTTGAATATAAGAGGAACCCTGTGAATCGTGCTATAGCCCATCTGGCCAGCATCCTGTGACATATAGTGCCCCCCCCCGGTCGCTTCTGGGCATCTCAAGCAGAAGACAAAGACAAAATCTTCACTTGCTCTCTACTCCTTTCAGATGGTCTTTAGAGGCATCTTGCCTGTCTCTCCAAACAGGAGGCACAATTCTAGTAGCCCTTGACAAATCTGTCCTCCATGGATTTGCCTAATATTTTCCAGTGGCATAGCTCAGTGACTGCATATGATGCAAGTTTAGGCCATAGTTACCAGTGGGTGCACATGGCTTTTGTCATGACCCCAGAATGCAAAGGGGAACACTTTGGAACATCTATATGGCCACCAAACTTGGCATTTATTGATCCTGTGGTGTTTTTTAATCTCAGCCTGCATGGTGTGAGGAATCTATATTGCTCTTGCCTTGCCAGAGGACCATACCATTCCATCCTAGCTATATCCCTCTCTGCTGTACTTTGCTCCACTGAGTTTGCTGTAATTCTTCAAGGTTACAGTTCAACAGAGCCTAGGTGCTCTGGGGCGCCTGGAATTCACCACTTAATGGACGCATGGCCTCATTCACCATGCATTGGACAGGATCTGGCCTAGTCCACACACCAGCATGTGGATGGCAGGCCCCTGTTCTGTGATATAATCTGAATAAGGTCCAGCGCAGAAATGAATTATATCTTTTTCTATCAGGAATGGATGGCCCATATGAACAACCTGGGCAGACATTCACCTCACCCAGTATCTCAGAGCTTGAATCAACTCTCCTTTTCTCCTCCATACATGCTTCAATCCAGGTTGCTTAATGCATATAAAAAATTATGTTCACTCATTTCAATATTTAGTTATTGAAATAAAATTTATGTTTACTATTTTATTAATGTTGGTAGGAATTTTGGCACCTAAATATTTTATATATATAAAATATATATAAGGAAGTGTTGAATTTTCATTTGATGATTTGAGGAAATATTTTTCAACCAATATTTAGTCCAAAATCTTTCGATTATTTGATTGCATTAATGCTTTGTATGGGATCCCCCTAGAATTTCCCTTAAATTGCAGACTTTCCATCTATGTGTTTTGTTCCTGGTGCCACTTTTGTTCAGTTGCCTTGTTTCTGCCCCACAATGCACATTGGGAATGACAGATATGCTGCCCTCCAGCCATCCTAGCAGTGCATTTACCATTGCTTACATTGTTAAAATTGTTGGGGTCTTCAGGGGACAGGAATCTTTTCCAGGAGGAAAATTGGTCTTTGATCAAAATGCTACTCACCCCTGCACTAATGGATGTGGTTGATAGTAGAGACTAAGTTTGTGCTAGGTGGCCATAGACTATTATAATGTGGCATACTTTTTATTCTTATTTGGAACTCCCACACTTCCCCAGTAGAGGATGAAATAAATAAAATTGGATCCTGGCACAATCAAACATGGGCTGGTCAAAGAGACAGAACCTGGTGTGACAGAAGATTATTACTCTTAATTACTGGCATTAGAGGGGCATCAAAATGTGACTGTCTCAAGTGTCCAACTCTGAGGTTACTTCTCATACACAGAGCTGGGACATCAAGAACATAAAAACATAAGAGTAGCCCTGGTGGATCAGGTTGGAACCCATCTAGTCCTGTCTCACACAGTGGCCCACCAATTGCTTTTGGGCATTCCTTGCACATGACCTTTGGCAGCTGCTTTTTGTGCACTGCTTCTCCCCCCCCCACCTTAGCACAGCTTCTTTCTCATGTTAAGAAGGGAGTAGAAGATTAAAGATCACTTTTCCTTCTTATAATGGTGTTTTGTGCTTGATCAGGAGATCATTAGACCAGCGTGAAATGGCAGGAAGAAGGGAAGGGAGGGAAACAGGCAGGCTTTTACACAAGAGCTGACAGAAGTCTACCAATGTGTTACAATGATTTCTTGTTACAATGTTATTACTGCAGTCTTTTTTTATTCTTCACCTCCCTCCTCCCTTTCAACCAGCCCAATACTTCTAGTGTGTAATGTCAGAGAGCCAAGGGAAGAGGGGGTTAGGGCAGAGGAAATCACAGTTTCTCATTGGATCAGGGGAAACTGAGGAGAATGTCCATGAAGCATGGTTCCCTCCAACAAAACAAAACTAAAAAACCCCGCTTGAATTTCCATTGCTAAATAGTGAGGATTATTTCTAAATCCAGTAGCGAGACCTCTTTTGACCTGAATACAGATAATCTGTGTTTTGGGACCCTTAATCCTCAGAAACTGCAGTTTCTTTAATTCTTGAATGCGAACACACCCCTAGTAGCAGTAGAGTGATGTTTATAATGCTGTTAAGGGTGTGTGAACATGGCATTTGGCACTGGGTTGGCTGTAGGGGTTGCCAGAGAAATGATTTGTGGTCTATCCAACCATCTTAGGATTTTCATTTCAGATCTTCTGTTTAAGGCTTACTATTTTAGTCTCTTCCTTTTCCTGGGCACTCAGAAGGCAATGAGGCTATTTTACTCATAGCTGGAAAGACCCAGCACATTTTTATAGCAAAGTAGAGATTTGAACTGAGGGATTCCTGGGTCCTAGCCTAGTTCTCTTAACCACTGTGTTACTAGAGGGCCCAGTAAGAAGGCCCTAGCTTACATTACAACCGTGAGTAATGTAAGCCAGTGTAGAATTGGTACCTGAGCAAAGAGAGCAAATGGACCCCTCATGCCATGCAAACTGAGACCAAAACCATGTTCAAGATGCAATAATAAATGCCAAGTTCAGCTGCTGGACAAATGCTATTTCTTCCTAGGACCCTAAGTTTTCTCAATGATAGCAAAGTCCCCAAATATCAATCCTGCATATGGCATCACCAGGACCCTGGTCGTACCTTTAGCTTAGGATAACTTCAGTTCATTCTCAGGTCACATTACTCACATTATTTTTATTCAATTCATTTTTCAAGCTGGCCTATCCCCATTAGATCATTCTAACTGGAGTCCTCTTTTCCAGGGGACTCAGCCCATCCTGGCATTCCAGGCCATCTTTGCTTCCTCAGTTGTGAGTGGGGGGATGAGCTAAAGGAGGCTGAACTATGCTGTGGTGGGTGGGTCCAGTCTTTCCTTTCAGCCAATGTGCACACACAGAGTTCATGGGGCACCTCCCCTTCTCTTCTCAGTTTATGTGTATGATTCCTCTATCTATCATTTCTCCACAAATTTGTTATTATTTTTAAAAATGCACAGAGAAGAGAAGAGAAGCACATAAAAAAAGGAAGAGTGTGCGTGGAGTTGGTGGAGCAGGCTTTAAAAATAACTGCAGACACATACCCTCACCTCCCTTGAGTGACACATTGGCATCCAATAAGAAAGGAGATAGCAAAAGGGGAGGAGAGCCGAGAGTTCTGTGATGGAGGTTCAGGTCGATCACACAGAAAGATGTGAGTGATGTAGCCAGGAGTGAAGATGTCCTGAGGACAACCTATAACGATCTATGTGTAAACAGCTGGTACGACCTCAGTTCAAGTTATTAATAGGATATTAATAGTTATTATAGATAAGATGGAAATCAACAAAACTACTATGGCTTGGCTATGCTAAAATTTCCACATGTATTTGTGGCAACCCCAATATAGTACCACTATACTACTATTTATAAATATAAATATATATATAATAAATATACTGGTATGAAAACCCACTATACCCTATTTCAGGAAAAAGCTGACATTGAACACCAGTTTTCCCCAAATAGTTCTATGTCCTACCAGTCTTGATACTACTTTTGGAAGCCGCCATCTTGTTCATGCCCACTGTTCATGTACAGGAGTCAAGAATGGTGACTACACATGAATGGAGGGGGCAGTCACACACTTCTAGGTATTTTGTGCTACTTTCAGGTGCATCTGGAGCCAGCCTAAGACACAGTAAAGCTGCAGTTTGTGCAAACGTAAAACAGACGTACACATGGAGGAGAAAGAGAGAGTACACTCAAGTTCAGACTATTGGATGTGCTGTGCTGGGTAGTCTGTCCTTTTTGCCCTTGTGGGCCAGTGTTCCCTGGCTTCAGTTCAAGCCAGGCTAGGCCAGGCTTGAAGATGATGATGCAAGCTATAACCCAGCAACGTTTATTGTGAATTAATGTATTTACTGTCTTAATATTTTAATAATATTGTAGTAAGAAAGCTTTTTCTCGTAACATGATTCATTTTTGACACGGTATTGTGATGTTCCTAATAAGATCTATCTATCTCTTTGGTCTAAGTGGCACTTTTTGTATTATGTTATGTCACTGCAAGAAGTGATGCATTAGCAAACCATTCTTGTAATTTAGGCTCACTAATTGCACACATTCAAACCATGCAAGGCACAAGAACTGGATTAGGATAAAATGTGCTGCATTGTGTTATATTTTATGCAGCATTTTCATTTTCTGTGAGTTGAGTTCCTTCTACACACACCAGAATGGCATCCAACGTAGCATAATGCCCATGTAACTAGCTGATTAAAGATGTAGAGACAGGGGCATTGTAAGGATGTATATATTTAAAAAAGACTTTAGAAGAGAAATGAGAAAGAGTCTTGGAGCATCCATATCTTGGCAGTATAGGGCATGGCAAATGACGTGTACCTAACATGTCTTTGTTTTCCTTGGACCTTCTCCTGTTTAATTCTTACAAATGGAATAAATGGAGCAGATACATGGATGGGAATGGTTGTGTGAACTAGATAGTGGTGACCCCTGCACTAGCATTAGAAAATAAAGGGGGGGGGAGGAGAATACAGCTATGAATGTATTTCTGTCTTTCCCTGAACTGTGTTTTTATCTTCACTCTTCTCCTAACTTCTCTGTGGTTGCAGTCCATTGGGAGCTGCTGGACTTAGCAAGCATTTATTGGCCCTGGTCACGCCTATCTGAGGTAGGATGTCCTATTAATAATTGGAGCCGAGGCCATCACAGTTCTGTTCATGCATAGATCATCTTCAAATTGTCCTCACTTTGAGCTGCATTGCTCACACCTTCTCCGAGATCGATCTGAGCCTCATCTTGGCTCTCCATCCCTTTAACCTGACCTGTAAAATAAAATAAAATAAAATAAAAATGTGAGTGAAGCAACCAGAAGACATGAAGATGTATTAAATTAAAGGTGCAACCGTGGCCATTGTCTATTCAAGACTCCAGATTATTACAGTTCATTAAGTTCAGGTAGGGATAGCAGTAAAATACATTATGTAAGCCAGTTTTGTTCTTGCTGAGATGCAAACTTAAAGATTATTGAAGGAAGTGCTTAAGAAAATTACTCAACACTAAAATAAATCTTAGGCTTCATTCACATCTAGCAAAAAACCTCCCCTCAATTTCTGATTGTTTCCTTTTTGGAATTGCCCCTGAAACCTTGTGTGTGTTTTCATGTAAACCCCTTTTCCTGTTTACATTTGCATGCAAATAGACCTTTCCTAGGCTTATTTCTTGTATCAGTGAGAGTCAATGTAGTAATGAATTATTCTAAGATATTTTAATCTGTTCTTCTTAGGCCTGAACAATAAATAATAAGTGTCTTAATATATGATTGTTAATATTATTTTATGCATAGACATACATCTTAAGCCAACAGTTATTAACTCTATAGTCAGGCCAATTTGACTTATGTATTTGGTAATTCATTAGTAGAGGGGGCCATTTTTATTTTATTTTTAAAGGATCTGGCATTTCCAGATGGCACATACTGTTATTTTAATAATGTTTGATTTTAAATGTATACATACATACATACATACATACATACATACATACATACATACATACATACATACATACATACATACATACAAGCACATCAGAGACGGTAGCATGTGGCTCACGTGTTTTCATTTCTAATCCACATATTTTATCCTTGGATGTTCATGAGGGGAGGGAACACTGGCACGAGGGGAGGATAACTGAACTTCTTATAAACCATCTCTTAAACCATTTCTAAACCACATCAGAGGTACTTTTCTTATTATGTATGAACACAACCTTATTCTTATAACTGGTGATTCGTATTTACCTTGGAGGAAAAACATCAACCATTCAAGAGCAAAATAGACCTTCTTGGAGTTCTTCTGGTCCACCACCGTCACAAAGAGTGATGAACTTCACATGAACTTCTCAGTGATCCAGGAAAGCAGTACAAGTGACCAAAATGAGAGCAATTTCTTCTTGGTTCCTGTCAAGTAGGACAACAGAGTTTTCTACATTGGAAGAAGCAAGAGAAAAGTTTGGAATCCATCTTCCACCTTTTTCTTTAATGAAATGGAGAGGATCTTGGCAAACTGAAATAAGAAAATAATGGGAAAGGTGAAGTTGGTTTTTCTTTATAAGTGGCCCTGGCAATACTATTAGTCATCCATTTGCAAGACAGAAATATTCTCCTTACTCTATTGAGCCAGATGGTGTGAGCGAATATTTAGTTTAGTTTGGCTCAGAGGAAATCAAATTGTTTGCTTAATTTCAACCTGGCAAAAATCCCATTTCCTAGCTTGCTGTAGAGTGAATAGATTTTTAAGCAAAAGACAGTGGCTGCTTCAATATTTCATCCTTTTTAAAAAATCAAGTGCTAGCTTGCTTGCAACTAAATTGCCACTTCCAAATTCACTTTGGAGAGACTGGTGATAGCGCATTTGCTGACAGGAGTCCTAGGTAAATATACAGTCATTCTCATGTGTTGCTCTTTAGGTGAGTCTCATCTGCCTTGGCAGGAGGAGATATAAGAGTTTGATCACACCTAAGGTTTAATCCAGCTTCAATGCATCTTCAGAGTAAAATAACACATCAGCAAAGTGGCCAGTAATTTTCTTTCCACATATCTATCCCAAAGGTTAGTTTTCTGAGTTATTTAACACTGAAAGGAAACACCTTGATATATTGTCTGATTCTGAAAGTGGACTGAAGCTGGATTAAACCTTAAGTGTGACCACAGCTAGAGACAGGCTACCTTAAAGCCCCCCAAAAGTACCTGGATGGAGCTATTGAGCCATTGCCTAATTCTCTGTCAGGGTTGGATTTCACAGCCTTGTAAGAAATCACCTTGGTGCTCCATTACTCTAGGCACTGCTCTGCAAGGGCATTTTTAACGTGGATACCCCAATCTTAACATTGAGTCATTCTGCAGTTCTGGTTTTATTTATTTATTTATTTTTCTTTAATGGAGAAGCACCCAGGAGGTCCCTTCATGAATTGAACAATGTTCTAAGTTCCATATTTATTCAAATATTTCTCCTTGGCTTTATTAGAGCAGAAGGCAGAGAAATTATTGCCGACATTAAAGAGGGCTGAGCCAAAATTGTGTGCAACCTATGTACAGGAGAAATTAGGGCCATTGAGGTATTGTGGAAGTGTGGTGCAATGTACTGTGATTAATTCTCACATAATCTAAATATCTACTCACTGGAGAGCAATAAATTGAGATAAGTGATAAGCATTAAGTGTGCAGTAAATATAAATAATACAGTAACAGGACACTTGGGCGATGTCAAAAATCATCCTGTTAACTGGAATGATTGAATCAGTGTTCAGCCTCTGCCTTCACACAATCTTGTGAGCGTCTTTGCTTTGTGCAATTTCCTTTCTAGTATTTTGTATGACTATCATTGAATATTCTTGGGCTTGGGCATGCAAAGTTAAAGAGGAGTTCTATTTTTCCTTCAATCAGTCGTCACTGCCTACATCCTTCCCCAAGTCAAATTTACCACCTACATTTGAATTCCTCTCTGTTTCAAATCTAGTTAACAATAGGGATGTACATGAATTTTTTTGGACATTTTACTCGAATTGAATCGAATACTCAAAAATCCGATTTGATTCAAATCTTTTAAATTTGAAATGAACAAGATTCGATTCCTATTTGAATCTATTCATTTGAATTTTTTTATTCAAATCTGCATATACGAACGTTCATATGTGCACGTACGCATCTTCCCCACATCTGTACACATCCATACACATCTGTATGCATCTTGTAGTTATCCCGTATGCCACCTGTTTTCGTCCTGTATGGATCCGTCCAAACGTGTATGGATGTGAGAAAGATGTGAATCTTCAAGTATGAATGTTCTGATGATTAAAACGAATAGATCCAAATTTGAAATTTGATTCAAATGTTTACATTCAAATTTCAGGACATTCTATTTGAGTTCGAATGTCAAAATTCAGCATATTTGACCAGATTTTGAATGCCTACAAATATTTGTGCACATCCCTACTGGGTGCTAGCAAAGAGAAAGCCCTTTCCTCAAGGCTACTCAGTTAACTGTAAGGGCAGGAACACAGAGGGAAGGGCCCTTTCTGTTAGCAGAGATTTGGGCTGAGATAGAGCATCCAGGCAAAAACGCAGCAAGCTGAACAACGGTAGAATTCCAAGACAAGGAGTCCAATTTGCTGTTCTGGAAGGAGGTTTATTACTTGGTTATAGCATAAGGAAGTGATGGTGAACCTTTTGAGCTCAGTGTATCAAACTTCGCAAGAAAACCTAGCTTAACTCAGGTGCTGTGCCACATCTAGAAATATCCATAATTCTGTGATATTTGTAGCTCTAGTAAAAAAGTTATGTTTTTGATATATGTATTTTATCAAAAGCAAAAACAAATCATTCTTTACATTAGTGACTTTTGTTGCTGAATTTCATTTGCAAATCTTCAATTGAAAGTTGGTATTTCATACACTTCAAGAACAAGCAAGCACTACACGCCCACGTGCCAGGGTGACCATGTGTGTCAACCAAAAGGGCTTGGTGTGTCACTGGCATAAGGCATAGACTAAAATACATAATACTAATGCTTAATAGTTAAATGCATGGATATATGAATAAATGCATGACAAGTAAATGATAGAAAGAAAGATGAATGGTTACGTGTGAGAGAGTGGAAGGATGTGATACTCAACACACAAAGTCATATGGTTTCTTGGGTCCAATAACACTTCAGGATTTGCTCCTGAAGTCAGGCTGACCTTTTTCTCAGGAGTTCCCATAATAAAACTGGATGCGAGGAGCCATAATAATAGAGTACAATAACGGCATCTGTTGATAATGTATTTCAACAAGCTTGGCCTTTGTCAGGCAGGACTAGCTGCCTGCCATAATATTTGAATGTAAGATCTCTGCCACCTATGTGATTCTGTATATATGTATATAGTAGCTGCCTGTTGTTTTGGGAGTGACAGTTGACTCCCCCCTCCCTGCTGGGGTCGAGTGATATATTTTGGCTCCAAGTGTAAACTGGGTTTTGAAAAATAGTTATTGTCCATTGGTTGAAGGCCAAACCCCGCCCAGCTATGAAACATAAATATGCTGGGCTTTCTGTTCCAAGTTGCTCCCAACAAGAAATGTCCTAACGCTGAGCTGAAATAAATCACTGTTCATCTTTTTAAAGAAAGAGTCTCATGGTTATCCTTTGCCAGCCTGACAGTCTTGGGCCTTGCATGTGATTTCTGTTCTTGCAAGACATTGTACAATGTAAATGCTTGATTCTTTCTGCACTTGGACTTATTCTGGAATATATCTCGGAATAGTGGTCTGCTGGCCGCAAGCTAATGCAGACTAGGGCAGGCAGCTGTCACTTGGGGCCTTCCATAGTCTGCACTAGCATGCAGATAACAGGTCCCTATTCTGAGATATATACCAGAATAATGCCAAGTGCAGAAAGGGCCCAGGGCTCACAAAGCAAATGGAACTAATTAGGATCAAGGCGCTTTTCCAAGTATGCTGATCCTGATGTAGTTGGAGGTAAACCTCCAAGCAAAATCCTTCTGCCTCATGAAAATTACACCAAGGTATCCAAATGAGAAAACCCACAGCTCAGTAAGTGGTGTAACTACACCCACTTCTGGCTGTAGAAACCTCTGGTACACAGAAGATGCAGTTCAGCTCCTACACTAAGGAAAGTTTGCCACCCTAGCAGGATCTGCATGACACTCTAATATTGTTGTGTGTGTCCTTGAAGGGCATGGGATCCACACAATCCCCGCCCCATTTGTGTCAACAGTTCAGCATGAGCACTTTTACCAGAGCTTTGATAGTAGAATGGGAGAGAGCACTTCTTTTCCATCTCATTGCTGCTTCTGCTAAAGGTGCAGGTGTATTAGTTTGCATTCTTCAGGATAACCCTGTTTTTCCAAATTCAGGATAATAGCTGACTTCTGGAGAGATATCCTGTGTTCAAGAAAACAGCTCCAGATAGAAACATTGAAGCTGGGGAACAAGCATTTTCTGGCTGTGATGCCTGCATGGAAGTAAGTGTATGAATAGCATGGTTACTATTTTTTACTGTGCATGAGATAATGCCTTTAGCAGCCAGAAGTGCTGTCACATGCCCTTCCATCCGTCCATCTGTCCGTCCATCCATCTGTCCATCCGTCTCCTCTCTCTCTCTCTCTCTTATACTTCTATAATTTTTTTAAATTCAGTTGTTTGGAACACCTCCAAACGTTCATTTCTGAGGACTATATAACTTCAAAACTATTTCAAGAACGGTGTGTGGGAGAGCTGGAATGAAATTGCAGATTAAAATCTATAGAGAACTTAATAAGTTGTTAGATAGGTATGTTCTTTCAAGAAATGTTGATATTGCAGCCTTGCAAAGTTAAAAATAATGATGGTTCTAACTTTTAAAAAAACCTTTCACTTTTGGGGCAGTGCTAGATTATACAGCCAAATGGCTTAGTAAATCCCCGAAGAGTATTGTATCACATGATCAAATGGACCCATTTGCTGGAATTTGTGATCTAATTACAAGAAGCATCTAACCGTTTACAATCAGTTGACTTCCTTTTATTAGGTTACTGAGAAGAGGGAAATGGGAAACTGTGACACTAGATGCTCTCTGTATGCCTGAGAAATGTGCTTGCATGCAGATGAAGACTGAGGCCATGTCTCCATTTAAGGGGCAGGGCACTCAGTAAAGTGTCTTCTGTCATTGTGGCTCAATTTGCAGCAGCAATAAGCAGTTCACAACAACTGCAGCATCCTATTCCTGGAAGTGAAAA
Source organism: Aspidoscelis marmoratus (assembly GCA_014337955.1). Taxonomy (NCBI): domain Eukaryota; kingdom Metazoa; phylum Chordata; class Lepidosauria; order Squamata; family Teiidae; genus Aspidoscelis; species Aspidoscelis marmoratus. Next base: position 22,903,052 of record MTQE01001134.1, on the reverse strand, counting down.
CTGACGGAGGTGCCATTTTCGCAAGGCTTTCTTTCAGCCCTAAATGGAAATGCTCCTGTCCATCGCTGAAAATGGAGACAAGGAGGAATCACTTTCAGCAGCATTCGTGGTGCCTCCAACACGTGCTTGGGGACTAACCGCCTTCATTAAATAAGAAGCAGACCCGCTAAAAAGATGGTGCCACATTTTGCAGAGAAGCAGTGCAATATCCTACGTTCAGATAATCTGCGGCAGCGGGTAATTGCTGTGATCAAAGAGATAGGATAAAGTGGAAACTCATGATGTTTGGATGAACAAAATTATTGAACAGAAAGCAGAGAAATCACATTAAGACAAATTGCACCTATGGACAACCAAACGAACTGCCAGCCGCCAGTGGTTTTGATGAAGATAATGATTTGAATGTTGAATCGTGGGTCCAGCTGTAACACTGCTATTAGTGAATGGCTTCATTTTAGAGCGGATACAAATAATAATTCTATGCATGCATGTGGCACAACAATATTTTAGGGCACAAGTAGCCAAGTGTGGAATTCATAGACGCTGTACTGCTTTATTCTGTTTTCCTCTTTTCCTTTAGTATCTGCAAGGGATGTGAATGTAATGCCCTTGCTGAATGTCTGCAGTAAGTTGTGAATAATGTATGAAATGCAAAGCTGCTGTCCAGTGCAGGAAGAATACAGATTTTGATGGCTCCTCATGGTCATGTTTGTACTAGATCCTTTGCAAAGCAAAATTCAGACAGTCTTATAACAAAAGATGACCATGGTTGTGTAGGAAAGGAAGTGGAAAATAGTACTGAAATACATAAAAATAATATTTCTGTTGACAACTGAACATTCTCTGAATAATCAGACCTGGAAAACTGTCAGTCTTTGGATCTGTTTGCACAAGGTTCCTGGTCTCCACCAGCATCCCCTAAGGAATGTGATGTCTGCACCGTGGGCCAATCATCAGGAGGCACACCTGGTGTCTGCATGAATGTGGTGTTGGACTGGGCTACTTTACAAATCTATTGCCATAGCCCCCTCCAATAGGAGGCTGCTTGACAACAGTCTTCAGTGCATTCTCTGGCAGTAGACGGGACTAGTGTTCACATTCAGATGGCGGTGAGCACCAGCGTTGGTCTTTGGGCACAAGGAATTTGGTGCCACTTAGCTGGGCTCCCAGAAGCAGCAACAGAGGTCCACCACTTCTGGGTGCCTAGCTAAAAAAGCTCCGGGCAACAAATTTGAAGGCTGGAAATTGTGACTAGCCACTTCCAAATTTTGGTTGGGCTGTCAGGTGGACAACCTTTGGCCCAGACCATTGGATGGCCTTCCAATCTCAGGCTGGACATTCTGTCCAGGTCCAAGATCAGACCTGCCCAGTATGGTATAATGCATGCCATGTCTTTGTCTTGGCACTAAACAATAATAAGCCATAATGGGAAGAATACGTTGCTTTCCCCCAAATATATGTTTCTTTAAAATACTTCAAGGAAGTCACACATTTTGTAACAAGCCAAAAATCCTTTCAAAGTCAATCATCCAGACCTCTGGTTAATGATTCCTCATTAGCATTGTCTGCAAGTTAGTCTCAGGAAAACTGTTGCAAGGAAAATTCCTTTCATTGCAGTTTGAAATGTGCCTTATAATAAAATGGGTTTAACTCCAAATTTTCCAAGATGGCAAGAGTCTTGCTCACAGTTTTTCCATGTTTATGGTTCGCTTTTCTGTTTGCAACTCTAAACAAGCCAATTATAGCCAAATTCACTTATATCAGTATTCATCATATGTCACTTCCTTGTAGGGATGTGCACAAATATTCAAAAATTAGAAAATCCAATTTGAATCCGATGGATGTTGACATTTGAATTTGAATTGGATTTAATAACATTTGAATTTAGACATTCAAACAGATTTTGGACGTTCTGAAACATTCATTCAAATGATTTGAATGATTCAAATGTAGATTTATTGTATCTGAATATTGGACGTATTTGCACTTATAATGCAGAATAAAAACGAAATGCATATGGGATGAAAATGGGATGCCCACAAATTCAAAAATTGGATACGAATGTTGCTGGCATTTGTATTTTAGGATTTGAATTGGATTTTTGAAAGTACAGATCTGGATAATCCAGATTTGAATCGGATTTTCAAAAATCCGGATTTTTGAAATTCAAATCAAATCAAATATTCAAATATCCAACTCAAACCCGAATGCAAAAAATGTACTTGTGCACACCCCTACCATAAATCATATTTGTGAGCAAACTAGGTAGCATTAATAGAAAAACGAGAAGCAGGAATGCTGCTCGTCTGGAAGAAGTGAATAAGTAGCCTTTTTGTTTATGTTTCTAACTTTCAGTTCCATCCTATACTTAAAGGTCTTAGGATGGATCATATTAAAATCATTCTAAAAGCAGATACAATAGACAGGCTGAAACAATGAGGTTATACAGTTCCCTCAGCCAAAGGCCAGGAGAATTTTCATGTTTGGTGTGGTGTTGTTAAAAGAGAACTTTGCTTGAAAGAAATTAAGGGTGCTTCCGCACAGGCCCTTTAACACCCATTAAGCACACATTCCAATGTGCGCCTCCACAAACGGGTCGCTAATTAGGACACTTCCGGTGAGGGGTGTCCGCACAGCGAGCCGGTTTTTAACGTGGATTTTGGCAGCTGCCGGAGCGTCTGCATTAGTGGAGACAAAAAAGCACACTTCCGGTGGGTGCGTACGCACCTATTCGGGCTTAATGTTTGCTTAATGGGTGTTTCTTGCACACCACATTTCAAGTGGTTTTGTGCTGTGAATCCACATCCGTTTCAGATGCGGCTGCACAGCGCAAGTGTGCTCACCCATGGCCCTCCCCCGGCTCGCCATGAATGGATCCCTGGAGCCAAGCATGGCGAGCCGGGGACTCCTACCTTTTGGCTCACCCTCGCACCCTCGCCCTCGCCGCTTCTGGAGCCAGGGCAAGCTTCCCAAAAGCCCGCCCTAGCCCACCCTGGGGGGACCGCGGCAGATCCCCTCCTTACCTTGTCAGCGTTGGCCTGTTTCTGAGGGTCGGCGCCCAGGATGCGGTGCGCCTGCATCCTGCACGTCTCCTGAGTGGCCGGGGCTGCTCCTGGCAGCCCTTGCCCTCAGGAGGCGTTCTGCGCAGGTGCGCCGTCTAGTCAGGGCAATACGCCTGCGCAGAACGCCTCCTGAGGGCAAGGGCTGCCAGGAGCAGCCCCGGCCACTCAGGAGACGTGCAGGATGCAGGCGTGCCACATCCTGGGCGCCGACCCTCAGAAACAGGCCGACGCTGACAAGGTAAGGAGGGGATTCGCCGCGCTCCCCCCAGGGTGAGCTAGGGTCGGATTTTGGGAAGCTTGCCCTGGCTCCAGAAGCAGCGATCCGCCGCTTCTGGGGTGAGGGCGAGCCACGCGGCAAGGTCCCCTGGCTCGCCAGGCTTGGCTCCAGTGAGCCAATCGTGGTGGGTTAGGGGAGGGCCCTCCATCCTGGATCGGAGACGGGTGCCATGCGTCCACACAGCACCCGCCTCCAATCCGGATCTTCACCGCATGTGTGGAGGCACGGGCGCGGGGTAGATCCGCATCTCTTAGATGCAGATCTACCCCGTTAAACCAGATCTACCGGGCACCCGGCGCTATTAAAACCGGTTCCCCTGGGAGCTGGTTTTAATAAATCCGGGTGCCGGAGATCAGGTTTTATTTGCCCCTGGGTGGAAGCAGCCAAAGACTGAATTAGAAGAGTTCTGAAGTTTGCTCTGTGTTTTGGCTAGTGAACTTGCCTGTGAAACTGGAATCTGGGGAGGGATATCTTTAGGATTGTAGAGCGTGGGTGTTTTGAGTCCTTCATTACTGTGGGTTTGTTTGTTACATATATATTTGTTCTACATTGGAGGAAGGATATCTAAGCCTGTACCTTTTAATATTTTGAAACAGCAATAAAGCTTTATGGGCCTCTTTTCATCAAAGTCAGCTGTGTAAGTCTGGCAGCTGTTACGCCTATAAAAACAACCACCACAGAGGTAAAAAAAAATCAGAGAAATTATTTCATCCCCCCCCCAATATTTCAATATCATATTTTAAATTATTATATGGATTACATGCATTGTTTCTTGGGCAGCATCCACACAGCTGGCTCCCAGGAATAAAATGTCCAAACTTTTGGATGACCTTGGTTGATGTGTTATGTGCATCCCCTCCAAACTGGATCTGGAAAGCCTCAGCTACCCTGGGATTTGACATACAGGAAAGTTATGAAGGAGTGACAAGGGAGATGGAGGCCAGGGGGAACAGTTTACTAGTTCAGTTTCCAGTTTATTTTTGCATCAGACCAAAATGCACTAAAGTGACCAGGCCAGAAATCTCAGCCCTACAGAGCTTTTGTTGGGAATAAAGGCAGCTACCTAGGGCTACCTGTCCCTCTTGATTTGCTCTGTTCTGTGACTTTGCAGCTACTTTTTTTTTCCTTCAGTAAATACTGGAATAGAGACACTTCTTTCTTCCTTTCTGGAAGCCACAAAAATGTGTTCCTTCCCTTCCCTCCACCTTATTTTCTCTTTTTAAAAATTGTAACTAAGGTTGGTTAGCAATAGGAACAGTTGGGCTATTTGCATGCTAAAACTGGAACAATCCTATTTCTGCTCAGGAGCAGCTAGTAATGCAAATAGCATACCATCCTCTTCTGTTCCTGGCAAGAGGTTCTGATATTGGAAGGCCTGCCCATCACTAGCCATAATTGGGTGATTGTAGGAAGCAGATCCAGACCAGCAGCCCTCACCTTGAAACACCTGTCCCTTACCAGCCAAAGCGAAAGGTCATTCCATCCCTGCATGTACCAGCCTTAGTGCGCTACAGCTGTGCACTACAGTGTGAAAAGGCCTCATGCTATCTAATTACTATGGTTTAAAGACATCAAGAGGCCAGGTATTGTCTAGGAAATATGGCAGACACACCCATCAAGTACCTTTGTGGGTTGTTGAGAGGCGATTGAGAAGTACACCAATATGTATTCGTGAATATATGTCTGTACTTGCAACAAAGAATCCACTGAAAACATTTTGTGAGTTTTTCACATGTTAAGGGGAACTTACCATAGCAATCCAACCTTAGCTGGTACCACTTAGCATTATTACAGCTGAATAGGGTTGTGCACAAATACAGTTATTGGTATTTGATTCGACTTGAATATCTGAAGATTCAATTGATTTGAATGTTTAAAATTTGAATGTATTCACATTCGATTTGAATCAAATACATTCATATCTACTTATACGAATATTCAATCTGAATGTTGACAACATTTGTATGTGGCCATACATATCTGTATGCATCCGTATGCATCCTGTTTTTATCCTGTATGAATCTCGTTTTCATCCCATACATATCTGTACAAATGCCTATGGATACGAATAAGATGTGTACAGATACATATGTAATGCATACCTATCTGTACCTCTACAAATGTCTGAATAATTAATATGAATGATTCGAAAGATTCAAAATTTGTTCAAATGTTTAAATTTGAATGTATAGATATTCGATCAAATTTTGAATGTTTCAAAAATGTGTGCAGCTGAATACAGCAATGATTGGGTAAGTCAATTCACCGTTGTGATTAAACTCATTCCTGTTTTGAAGAAGTAACATCAATCTAGATGATGTAGGAACCATAGACAAAGAAGAAATTGTGTTGGCTTATGATTTTTCATATAACCCTTATTCACAGATGGGGAAATAAACAATGGGGGGAAAGCAAAAACAAAACAAAACAAAACAAACCATTAAAATTCTTCATGAAAAAGGAAGCACCTGCCATTATTGTCCATCTTATTTTATTATATTATTTTTACTACCTTGTGGATCAGCCACGTGGACCAAATTGTAACTCCAGGAAGGATATTACAAATCTGGTACCATTTAATTGACTTTGGACAAGTTTTCATTCGATCAAGCCATTGTAGGTATGACTAAAAGATGAATTTGTTTCAGGAGACCTTGCCTTGGCTCTCTGGCAACACTCCCATTTATTAATGAAATAATCAAACAGTTATGTCTGTTAAAGATTGCTTTGGCCTGGAAACCAAATATTGGATTTATAAAGCAAACCTTAAGTATAATTCATAGTTAACATTGTTTGGAATAACCACTGGGGTAATATGCTCTAGAGGAAGGCATTCTGATTAAAATTCCTAAGGAAGGAGACCACACACACACACACACACACACACACACACACACACACACACACACACACACAAGGCAGAATGACATAATATTAAGATCACAGTGTCTCCCCCTCCCCCTCCAGCATTTACATTCAGGGCATTAGACCCTAGATTTAAAATGCTAAGTACAGAATTCACTATAGTTTAAATACTAATAGGAACAATATTCGCTAGGCAGAAAAGAGTAGGCAGTTTATTTTAAATCTGAAGCTTGTAGAAGTGGATCAAGGTATTTGCTGCCTGAGGCAAAGGACAACATGATTTCCCAACCCATCCCCATTCTTGACTTTGCCTTCCAGACATATCCAGCATCCAAAACTATGTTGGGGTCACAGACACCAAAGCTGAATGGGCTGACAATTAAACTGAATACTGCAGACATGGAGTCACTCCTATATATTCATTCTAGGGATGTATCGAATTGAATGTAAGAATATCTGTATTCGTTCAAATAGATCCCCTTCGAAGGTGCTGGGATTCTATTTGATACAAATGTATCCATACGGATTCTTACGAATAGCCAATATGAACACATACATATCCAACATGTATGAAATATGTATGCGATATGTATCCAATACGTATTGGATACGTATCCCGTAACATATCCACTCTGAAAGTGTCAAATTCACCCAAGCTGTGGGAGTTTGTGTTGGCATGTGTGTCACGTGGGACATGGCAGCCATCACAGGTGAGCTTCTGTACCTGTTCTCACCGGCAGTTCTCGCCATTCTGTTCAGACTGGCGGGAAGCTTTGAATTTAGTTGATACTGTGGAGTGAGCATTCTTCAACCGACATTAAGTCAATTCGCAGTAGCGTCACTATAATGCGATGCCACTACAAAGTATCGGCCGTCATGTGTGATGGCTCCATCTTGTCTGCACATTCTGATGTGCAGCATCAAGAAGTCTGGATGCACACTTAGAGAATCAACTGGCAAGGATTCTACAACATGGATATTCTGAAATATCGAAATATAGCAGAATAAGTAACTAACATCTAGTTGCAGCCATTGTTGGCTTGAATCTCCTGGTCCACTCTACATCTACTCTGAAACCCATTAAATTGTTCCCCAGAGCAAGTGATCTTGGAGATGGTCTGGAAGGGTGGTGAACCTGACAGATCTCCCCTTCAACTCCATGGGGGAACACTGCTGTGAGGAGGAACCTTCCTTACAACTGCTTTGTTTCCCTGCAGGCCAATCCTCCAATGGTCTGAAAATGGCCAGCTTCCAGTCTGTTGGCAAGGATTCAGAGGCAGGTAAGTACACCTCCTGCTTCTGTGTTTCCACACAGGGAAGGAGAATTTACCTGTCCTATTGCTTAAAGAAAAGGGCACCTCCTGGGGCAGCTGAGACAAGATGAGGCCTCCTTATGTGTTGCTCCCTGTGTTTGGACTGCATTCCCCTCCAAAAAATAGAAGAGATGGATTTTACACATGAATCCCCATATTCCTTTTAATGCTGTTAATTTTGCCATCACTGGTCAGAGTGCCACCTGAAAATTCATAATGAGCATAGTTGCAGCTTAGTGACTTAGCAGAACCTCTACAATGTGAATTGAACGTAACAGCCCATCAAGTATGTACAAGAGCTACCTTGCTCTTAAATAGCACTACTATTCTTTCCTTCATTTAGATCTGTGTCTTGAGTAGTCTGTTTCCTAGTCATCTTAAAGTATCCCATTATGGTCCTCTTGAACGGAATTGTTCTTAAGATATCCAAAGTGGCACCTTTTATTTTTGTATTGACAGTTTTGAATTTTCCTTGTTTCTCAGATTCTCTGTTCTGATATTATGACAGCTTCTGCATAGCGCAGATTGGTGTGAGCTGTGGAGGTCAGTCTTGGTCCAGATCAAGTGACCCAGCTTGTAGCACACATCATAAGAACATAAGAGAAGCCCTGCTGGATTGGGCCACAGCCCATCTAGTCCAGTGTCCCATCACACATTGTGGCCCACCAAATGCTCACAGGCATCTCAAGCAGAGACAAGGACAAACCTTTTCCTGGTCTCGAATCCCAGCAAATTGCCTTAGAAGAGTCCCGGTTCCCCCCACCCCCCAGTCTGGAAGATGCACCTAGGCATTCATTCTAGTAGCCATTGATATGTCTGTCATCCATAAATTTGTCTGCAGTGCCATGGCCCCTTCTGACACAACTTTGGAAGTTGGAAATGAAGACTATTTTCTCTGGCTGGCCGCTCAGAGACAGACCATTTCTTCACTTGAGAAACTTGGGAGACCACTTTAAAGTGTTGTCCCCTCAGCCTGCTCCCTGATGCCATTTTCACTTGGGGAATGGGCTAGCTGCCACAGTTGTACGGACAGATTATTTCCCAGAATGCATGGATTCTTAGGGACCAGTCTGCTGAACAGACATGGAATTCCCCCTGGGTAGTTGGTACAGGACAGAAACTCATGTGTTTCAGAAGCTTCCTAGATGTCCTTTTGAAAGTGTTGTCCCATCAGGGACTGGATTTCCTTGGTCTTACCATGTAAGGAACTCCAGATTTGGTCTGGCCTCATAAGCACATTCAAATCTACTTGTAGGAATCTGATGCTTTTCTCCAGAAGCCAGGATTGTACTCTCCCAACTCGGACCATAATGCATGTCAATGATATAGCCATAAGAAGAATATCTCTCTTTCTTTTACAGAGTGAACACACTGCTGTCAGTAGTGTTCTGGGCACTGAGACTATAACATTAGACTATGGTTTGCTGTGCAGCAGAATTCATGCTTCAGAAATCCAAGGGCTCCTCTTGATTGGTGTTAATTCCCAAAAATTGGCATCTGCCATCTTTACAATACAGAGTGCCTCTGTGTTTACATACCATGGGAAGAACCTTCATAAAAATATACTTGAATTTCCCCTTCATTTTATACTGGAAAATACACTGCTACTTATATATTACATATGTTCTTAATTAAAAATGTAGTTTTTATGGCAGATACATTCAAATACAAATCTGGTAAACATAAAGAATATGAATACTGTAGTTCTTACAAGTTAGATTAAAAAGTAGAGCATGTAGATTGGGCTGCAGTCCAAAACCCACTTATCCAAACCCGATTCATTGATTTTAATGGGTGTTCTGTGCAGAGTAAATGAACTGTAGATTGTAGAATATTTTTTAAATATTTTTTAATTTTAAAGTGAAGGTGAGTTAAGTTTGATTCCTGGAAAGTAATAGTCTTGTCACGACTGAATATTTTTTTGGCTCAGCACAGTGTAAAAACAGAGTTGGATAAGAAGAGATCTGAGAAGTTTAGGAGGCGATTAAGAATCACAGCAAGTGGTTATGTTATAATAGGTACCGTTCCCACAGTAAAAAAATGTAAAACATTTCAAGCACACGAACCGGAGTGAGACCTGTTGAAATGAGGATTAACATTTACAATGCTTTGGGGCGATTTGCCACCTCCTGGGCTTGTTGGGCCACGCCCCTCCCCAGCCAGCTACAAGAACTGCTGCCAGAGGAAGAGCTCTGCCACCTCCTGGGCTTGTTTGGGCCTCCCATGTGGTGGGAATTTTAAATTGTAGGTCAGGGTTCTGTTTACCACTGATGTTTTAACTGTTAATAGTTTAATATTGTTTTAGCTGAGTGTATGCATTCATTTTGTATGAGCTTTTCTTTTCTTTTGTGTGTGTGTGTGCGTGTGTGTTATACTTTGGGTTTTGGTGTGGGTGTGGGTGCTGTATGTGCGTCTGCTGTGTGTGAGGGTGGTAGTTTTATATTAAGCTTTGGTTGGTGGTTG
>MTQE01001134.1:22857308-22870760 GCA_014337955.1 Aspidoscelis marmoratus | reverse complement strand
CTTTCCTTGGCTGCCACAGGTTAGCAGAGGTGCACACATCCACATGACAGCAGACACCCCCCACTCGCAACTGGCCCAGGGATTCTGTTGTTGCTATGAGGGAAGGGGGTGTAATAAATGTAGCCGGAAAGACACTTTATTTAAAGAAATCCCCAAGTGGCTACTGATTGCAGCGTGCATGGCAGGAACAGGGAGCCCCTATGCTTTTAATACGTGTGTGTCCCCATGCTCCGAGGATAATGCGCACTTGCCCCCTAAGTCGAATTAGTACACTTTGAAAGAGTTTTTCTTTTTCTGCCACAGATTTGCCTCCTTTGTGCCTCATGTAGCCCGGAGTAGAGCTGTTCGCGGAGACGCTCTGAGGCTAAACAAGGTTAACACTGGAGTAAAAAATGCATGGGGACGCACAGTGAGTGCTAGCTAGCTCCTGGTGATTACAGGGGTGCTTCACGTGGTTTTTCAAGTAGAACCAAAAGATACATTGTCTTCTTCTGGGGAGATGCTCCTGGATTGGACTTGTATCCCTCTGCTTTCCAAACAGGTGTACAAGATTTGCATGGTGGCAGAGAAGAGACAAAACACTTGCCCCAGAGTTGAGGCAAGAAGAAGAAGAAGAAGAAGAAGAAGAAGAAGAAGAAGAAGAAGAAGAAGAAGAAGAAGAAGAAGAAGAAGAGCTGTTTTTTCTACCTCGCTATTCACACCCATTTAAAGGGACTCAAAGTGGCTGACAAAGTTTTCTGTTCTCCCCACAACAGAACATCTTGTGAGGTGGATGGGGCTATGAGAGTTTAGAAAAGAGCTGTGACTAACCCAAGGTCACCCAGCTGACTTCATGGGGGAGGGTGGAATCTAACCTGGTATTCCCAGATAAGAGTCCAGCACCCTAAACACTAGACCAAAGCTAGCACACAGTCATATTCTGGCTTTGATGCTTCTGCCAGGCCACTTTAAGTGACAAAATGGCCATGGAAGTTGGCTATTTCCTGTGTCTGTGATAACCATAAGAAAAGTGCCCCAGATAGGTCCCAAAGACAGCCATGCTGAGCAGCAGAAAATGCTGTTACAGTGGTTTCCCCTACATGTGGGGAAAACATTTCAGCCAACCCTTTGTACTCCACTGTGGTGGCATGTTAGCTCATTGGATGCAGGAGCATGTGGTGGTCCCCATGTCTTTGACCTGTTCTGAGGCACCATTAGGATCCTGTGTGGTTTTTCCTTGGTATAAACACTGAATTATGGTCATACAATACTATCTAAACGTATTTAATTTTTCCTTAGCTTTCAAAGCAAATTTCTCGGCACATATAAATGTGACTAACAAGCTAATGAATGCATTAAAAAGGGTTAAGACATCCTTCAAGACCAGCATCACTCCTGGTGAGTGCAGGACTTTTCTGAGCAATGATCCAGATATGGTTCACCATTATGTTCTTCCAAGGAGATGCCTGTGATTGAATCTGGGTCCTATTCTTCACAAAGGAGATGCACCCCATGCTTCGCAACACCACAACTGGCATTTGTTAATTGCATAAACACTTACATAAGAAATGTTAAACTGTGCAAGCAATGCTTTGTCCCTACATACTCTAACCAATCTTTGTCCAAAGTAACTTCTCCTACATCAATGCTCACTTTAGCCATAATAATATTCAGCATTATTATGGCTAAAGGGCTGGGTTTATTCTTAGAGTAATCTTGGCTAACCCAGTGTTTTTCAGATGTTTTGGATTCCAGATCTTGTTGACACTTTTCACACATTCCTTTTTCTGAGACAAGTGCAATTTCCATAGTGTGTACCTATGGCACATATGTGAGAATAGCTATTAATCCCAGCTAGCGAGCACTGTGCAGGCAGAGATAAGTGGAAGCTACAGTTCAAAAGGTGATTCCACACTAGCTGATATAACAGACCCAGCAGGCATTCAAGGCTCACTTGTGGGGATGTTTTCAAATATTCAAAACATTCAGAATTTGAATTTGTTTGAATTTTGACATTCAGATTCGAACCAAATGTCTGTAAATTCGAAATTTGAATTATTCGGACATTTCTATGTGTACAGGTATGTACATGATGCGTACTTATATATATGCATCTTTCCCACATCTGTATGCATTTGTACAGAGCCATATGGGACAAGAGTGGGTTGCATATGGGATAAATACGGGACGCATACAGATGTGTACGGGATGCGTAATGATGCGTATGGTCACATATGAATGTTGTCATAAGTAAAAATTTGAATGGAAAATTCAAACAAATTCGAATTTGCTTAAGTCAAATCAAATCTGGGTAAATTCAAATTTTGCAGGTTCAATTCAAATTGAATTTTTGGATATTCAATTTGAATTGAATTGCATCCCGAAAATTGCATTTGTGCACACCCCTACTCACTTGTTGCATCACAATTACCTTAGCAAGAGCCTGGAGCATAGCAGAAGTTTTCACAGCCATTGCTATGATGTTGCGGACGCTCCCAGACAGCTTGTCTGCACCGCAGGTAAATTCCAACCACCATCCCTAAACATAACTTCTGTGGAGTACTATCCCATGGAAGTTAAGCATGGAAAAGCCCTATAACTTTGGTATCCAGTGATGTTCAGCACCCCTTAAGTATGTATTCATCCTACATAAATATTAGCTGCTTTTACCCTTTTGTCCACTTACTTCTCTCACTGTGTGTTTATGCATTTACAGAACTGAATGTGTTAAATTCAAACAGTAGAGACCTGTCTTGGCATGTTCCAAAAAACACTTCAACTGATTAGATTGACCCAAGAATGTTCCTGAGCCAGCGCTGTTTTTAGCAACTTTATCATTTTGAAAGAAAATAAATTGATTGGACAGAGATGCTATTGCACAGTTTCTTCATATTTTAATGTTGTGATGATATATTGCAAAGTTTTTCCTCCTCTGCAAAACTAAAAAAAGATAAGGAAGTGCTGTTAAATATAAGACCATGGGGATGAAGAAAAGACAGAGGTAATCCATAGATCTGAAAGGTACGTGGTTGCCCAGGTTTTGCCTAAAGCATATAGAATCTAAGCAGATCAATGTGTCAAAACTGTCATGGTGTTCCTCCAGGAGTCACTTTGCTTCATCTTTCTCTTTAAATAGCCATAATACAACAGTGTGAAAAAAAATGCACCTAGGATGGATGTTGTGGGAAGGCTTGTATAAAGTGGACAGCTATTTTAGGGCATTCAGTTTTTGTCAGATTGAAACCAAATGTGGAAGTTACAAATGTGGTTTCCTCAGAGTTCTTTAGATGTCTGAAAGCTAGAAGATACATTTTTGGTATGAAAATAGGAAGCAATGTTTGAAAAAAGTAAGATAACCTGGCCTAGAATCAGCTATTTTTCTCTCTTTTAGTGTATGAGTGCTCTAGAACTGGAGGAACAGAACAAGAAGTTACATAGAGATACAATGGGCCATTTCTCCTAAATGGGTCATTTAGTTGTGTTTGTAGACAGGAGGTTAATGGAAGGTCTAATTACATCCAAAAGATGTAATTAATGTTTACTACCTATCATCAATAGTGACACTGTTATGGTTCCATGGGATGGCTGAAGGGTACAAGTTTCACACAATTTCCCACCTCTTGGGTCATTATCCAAATAAACAAAAGTATATTTTACAAATTAAAATTAAACCATAACAACAACAATATTGGAAATTAGCAGTAAAAATACGTAGTATAAAGATATACAAAATAATAAATGTAGAAAATATTAAAAAGTAAAATTATATGTTATGTTAAATTCTCAAAGAGAATTATTATAAGATGATGTATTGTTGCTGAGAGCATGAGTGGTCAGGGACATGAGTTGCTAAGGGCACAGGTTGCCAGGGGAAAGGGTTCTGGGGGCAAGGGCTGCCAAGAACAATCACAGAATATTGATTATAAATAAGTAAAATAATAAGTAAGGAAAATGAAAATGAAAAAATAGAAAATAAGAAAAAAATAAAAAAGCTAAAAACAAAAATAATGGAAAATAAATGGAAAAATGAAAAATAATGAAGTAATATAATAATAAACAGATAAAGAAACAAACAAAAAGAAATTTTACATAATAATGTATTATAGTATTCAAGAGTGTGTTAATAAAATAATGTATTGTTGCTGGGATCAACAGTTGCCGGATCAGCAGTTGCAGGGTGAACAGTTGCAGGGTGCAATGGTTGTCAGGGCAATAACAGAATTTTGTTCAAAAACTAAATTTAAATATTCATGAATAAATAAGAAAAATGAAGCATATGAATGATAAAAATCAAGGGCGAAAAGGAAAAAATAAATTGAAATGAAAAATAATGAAATAATGATTAATACAATAAGAAAAATAATGTAAACAATAATAAGACACAAATGAAAAAGAATACATTTTGCAGATCTGTAACTCAAATAATAGTTACAATTAAGCGATTATCTGCAATATTAAAGATAATCATTAATGAAAGCTTTATTTGTCCTGTGACTTAGTATCCATCCATGGAATTCCCAATTTTTTTCATAATAACACTAAACATACCTTTCAAATATATTAATCCCATTTTAAAAAGGGAGATGGAGAGAGAGCATTTTAAAATGGCAAATGCAAATTGTCAGCTTCATCATCTGGAAAGGATGAAGGTGGAGGGACAAAGACAAGGTAGGCAAAGTAAGTAATTTGTGCCTCAAGAAATAAAAGGGGGGATATTGTGTGGTAGAAAGAGACAATTGTGTGGAGGAGGAAGCAAAGTTTAACTGAAGAAATAAGTGCTTAGTGGGAAATCAAAGACAACCAGACAATACAACTGAATTTTAGAATCTGTAATTGAAGAGGTGGTATTTTAGAATCTGCTCATCTTTGACAGTGTAGTCAGAGAGGCTGTTGAATACCAAAGAATATTTGGCAAAACAATAAAATCCTATTAATGGCTGGTCAACTTTCCCTTGAATAAATGGTTGCCAACTTTCTTGCTACAAGTGATGGGCTTATATCTTCTGCTCTCCCCCCTGGCCTATGGAAATATATGAGTATATGTTAAACATATTTAGCTCAGATCTATTTACTTACCTACCTACCTACCCTGGCCTCTCTTCACAGTGGTTTCCTGTCTGTCAGATGGGAAGCTCCATTGCCCGCAGTAGTGGCAAAGTATTCAAACTTAAAAAGATAAATCAGCATCTTTTTACTTTGCTAAATGCTTCACTTTTAATGTGGATTAGGGATTGGATGCGAATACAAATGCCCACACGCTGCCATCTCAAAGTCACTTCTATACAGCTTAGCTCTGGCTGTCATCAGAGACAGCAAAAAGTAAAAAGCATCTTAGAGGTCTCAGAAGTGGGATTGTTTACATAAAGGATGGATTAGAGAAGGACTGGGAGAATGAGACCACACATCATTGGCTCTGAGATGCCTCTGAGATGCCCCATTTAATATGTCTGAACACATCTTAATGCTTCTTCATCACTGATGACTTTCAATGGAGCACTAAATACAGGATGACTGGCCTCTTAGGATTCAGTGGGTGGAACCCCAGCAGATGTACCAATCCTCCCCATCTCTCCCAGACTTCAAGCCCTGTCTTCTTCCCTTGAAACCCTCATGGGGCAGAGGAATCCAGGGGACTTTTCTTTACTTTTATACCAACTGCCCAGTCATGATAGAGAATATATTTTACGCCACACAACATGTAATTTCTCGGCTGTAAACCTGTTATCTTATTTGTGACCTGCTGCTACATCTTTGTTTGCTCGTTTTTGCAGCTGTATTTAAAGAATAAAATTCACCTCTGAGAGTTCCATTTTGAACAATCTGTATATTGACGTCCCACTTGCTCTAGTTTGAGCAAGTGAGACTCCTGGTCAGCAGTTAGAATTTACTGCTGGGAGTTTATTCTTTATTTTAGGGAAGGACTTTCACACTGAACATCTGAAAGGCTCCTTCAGGTTAAAGGGAGCTGGAGGCTCCAGTTATTTAGTTTACTTTGAACGTTTAGCTTGGGAGAGAGCTAAGCTTTATTTCTTTGACAGTAACTTGTTTCTTTAGATTTTGCAAGGACTATTTCCATTTTTTCCATTTCCATTTATATACTACCTTTCCAAATGTAAAATTTGCTCAAGGCGGTACACAACAAATGGAAAAACAAGGTACAATACAAATTCAATCAGTTACATCAAAGAAATACAGCAAATAAGAATAATCAACAACTCAAATCGAAAACAATCTTTGCCAAGGCAGTTTACATACATCAAAATTACATGTTATAACCACTAATATATTATGCAGTAATAATAATAATTAGAAGAAAAAAACTAATAAGTTTTTGTAGTCCTTATAGCTGGTGGAATTAGTCGTGCACTGAGTCTCCCTCCTCCCCTCGTCCATAATGGTGTTGGGGCGTTGAGCTGGGTGCTGCCGGGTTTTTGTAGCCTTGCAGCAGGTGGACATCGCTGAGCGCCGATTCCTCCTTCTCCTCTCGTCCCTGAGCAAGCCTTATCTTTGCTTCTATTTATTTATTTATTTATTTATTTGTTACTTACTTGTATATATAATAAACAGTTAGTGTTGGATTACACTGATGTTTATAGTGCTGCTTCAAGGTGGGGGCTTGGCAGTAAGCCTTTGAAGTGGGACGCCTGGGCAAGGGGGGTGGGAAATAATAAACTAACCCCAGCCCATTGATAGACAGATGGGCCATGGTGCTCGACAGCCATTGACTGCATTACTCTACTACCACTAATCTAAGAAAGGGAGAGGGGAGGTGGAGTCAAGTCAAGTTGCCACACCACCCATGGCCAGTTTGTCTGCCATCGCTCCACCTCACTGCCAGTTGGTAGCTGGTGCTGCTGTCAAAACCCCAACCCTGCTGTCTAGCAGTGAATACCATATGTGTAGTGCTGCAGGACACAAGAATTTGATGGAAGAAAAACTAAATTAAAGAAAGCTCTTTCAAAATCTATTCCCAGATATGGAGCTGTTAGCATGCTCTAGAGCAGCCACATTTGTGTACGCGTCATTATTGATCCTGGCACATTTTGGGTACAAAGCATGAGAGAAGCAGTGAATAAATGCTAACTGCCCCTTGTTGGTTTCCTTTGTTTGGCTTATGGAAAGATTTACTCCTTTCCCTTGTTTCAACAAGCTTCAGAAGGTCATGCTTGGTAAGGGAAAGAAGAGGAACAATTTATTTTTCCCAGGCTACTGCTGACAGATACGGCTTGCTGGCAAGCAAGGCTCAGAGCAATCTCTCTGAAGTAAATTTGAGTGAGGCAACTGGGTTGAAAGTGTGCTTACATCAGTTCTATTTTTACCAGAACCAAAAGAGATTCAACACCGAAGTGCCTAAAATCTCAAGGAGCTCAATGGGGTTTATTCCCAGATAATTAAGTTCTACACTGCCGCTACATTTAAAGGCACAGTGTGTTTAATGAAGTGAAATCTTCTCGTAAAAGATATCTAGCCAGAAGTGATTCTGAGTTGGGATTCAGTGTAGTAATGAAGTTGTGCATACATGGGCTAATGGATTTGCTTCATCTGGGATGAAGCCCTGCTGGATCAGGCCACAGCCCATCTAGTCCAGCATCCTGTTGCACACAGTGGCCCACCAAATGCTCATGGGCATCTCAAGCAGAGACAAGGACAAACCTTCTCCTGCTCTCGAGTCCCAGCAGATGGCCTTAGAAGCGCCCCAGTTCCTCCCCCCCTCAGCCTGAAGGATGCACCTAGGCATTCGTTCTAGTAGCCATTGATACATCTGTCATCCATAAATTTGTCTAACCCTACCTTAAAGCCATCCAGACTGGTAGCTGTCACCACCTCTTCCGGCAGCACATTCCATAAGCCGATGACCCTCTGGGTGAAGAAATACTTCCCCCTGTCAGACCTTATTCTCCTACCCATCAGCTTCATAGAGTGCCCCCTGGTTCTTGTGTTGTACGACAGAGAAAAGAAATTTTCTCTATCCACCCTTTCTATACCGTGCATAATTTTATATACTTCAATCAGATCCCCTCTCAAATATTACCTCCATGGAACTGGGTTTGCCGGACATCCTTGTGCTCTTCTCATTACAATCTCATGCTCATCAAACAAAAAAACCAACCAAACAACCAATAGAAAGGGTCATCAGATTATGGAATTTTCTGCTGGAAAAGGTGGTGACAGCTACCAGTCTAGATCGCTTTAAGGTAGGGTTAGACAAATTTATGGTTGACAGATGTATCAATGGCTACTAGAATGAACGCCTACGTACATTTTTCAGGCAGGGTGGTGGTAGAAGCAGGACACTTCTAATGTCATTTGCTGGGATTCAAGAGCAGAAAAAGGTTTGTCCTTGCCTCTGTTTGAGATGCCCATGAGCATTTGGTGGGTTACTGTGTGCGACAGGATGCTGGACTAGATGGGCAGTGGCCTGATCCAGCAGGGCTTCTCTTATGTTTTTAAAGAAATCCTGCAGGGGGCAGCTCTGGTGATCCTGGATTTTCCTTCATTCCCAGTTTGCAATGCAGTTTGGATGCTTTCTCTTTGAATTTACTGATATATGAGGTGGGCTGAGAGGCAGGCATTGGCTGAGCATTGAATTAACTGCTGTTGTTTTATTTAAACTGATAATTAACCACATTCCCCCTCTTTTTTTCTTAAGATTATACTAGCAGTGGAGAGCACCCTCAGCTACCTTTTGAGCTGGAAACTGTCCCTTCAAGTGCAGATGCTCCATAAGGGACAAATATAGACTGTCAGAAATAAAAATGGAAACAGTGCTGTTGGAAAGAATAGAGAGTAGTAACAGTTAATCTGCATACTGGGCAGACAGAGGCTCAGTTAAGAGATATTTTATTTTATTTAACATGTTTATATCCCACCCCATATCCTAAGATCTCTGGGTGTCTTACAATAAAAAAAACATATACAGACGTCATTAAATACATGCCCGGTTAAAGCAGTATTAAACAGTATAGTTAGTTAAAAGCTAAAGTTAAAATTAAAATAGTACCTGAGTGAATTAATGTCCAAAGGCTTTAATAAAGAGCCAGGTCTTTACTTGGCCACTAAAACTTAGAAGAGCTGGTGCTAATCAGGCCTCCAAGGAAAGGGCATTCCATAAGTGGGGTGCCACGGCTGAGAAGGCCCTGTCCCATGTCCTAACACAGTGGATTTCTCTAACTGGTGGGACACGGAGGAGCCCTCTCTCCAGTAGATCTTAAACCATGGAGAATGTTAAAATTTCCTTCCTCCAGCCAGCAAGTCCTTATATCCCTGATAACAGGGCACAGGTAGGGGCTGTTGGAGTTTGCCCAATGCTAGGAGGTAAGGGCTCAGTCCTGCAGTTACTTCTTATGGAAGCAGAAGAGGCAGTAGCCATGAAGGATGTTAAAATCTAAAAATGGTGGTGCCAAAATTTGATAAAGAGTTTGGGATGGGGAAAAAAAAGGGAAGAAGGAACATTCCTTGTTTTGGAGTAATCAGAACCAGTGGCTGTGTGGAGAGTGACCAATCAGGGAAGACTATCTGCAGACATGTTTTCAGGGGCATGTACAGGGGTTGGAAGAGAGTCCAGAAGGAAATTATTAATGTGTGTGACCCATAATAATCTGGAAGGATAATCATCAGTTAGGATGGATGAAAATAACACCATAAGAAAGTTAACCCAGAATATCTACGTATATCAGTACAAGAGAACAACACTGAGAGGCAACCAAATCCATTTTGCTTCATTTGAATTGATTTAATGGTGCATGCAAAATGCCTAGGCAATACTTATTTACCACTTTAATATGCACACATCTGTTTATCCTAGCTGTAGTATTTTAGGGGCCTATTTGTCATTGTCACTGTTCTCTGCAAAGTGTAGAGGGCCTGAAAGTTCAGCTAAACAGAGGTCAGTCGTCTACTGAAATGACTTTTTTTTCTTTTGAAAGTTTGCCTATCCAAGGAGCTTTTAAAAAGTACCATAAGACAACAGAGCAGAGCCCTTTAATTTTGGCTGTCTTGAGATAGCAAAAGGAACGCAGAATCTAAACAAAATCCCAAGATTGCCTCTTGTTATGACCCGCCAGACAGGAAAAACAAACCTTCAATTAGCTACATGTCAGATGAGCAGTATTCATCATGATCATCCAGAGAGGGAGCCTGTTTGCACTTACTGGTTGGAGAGTAAGTAACTGTCATGTTCAGCATCCAGATTGTCATGGCAATAACTAAGTGTGCACCAGATGTTACCTCTGACATTGTCATGGTGATCCAGTCTGCCTGGCCCTGGCCATTCACACTTTGAGTGCCACTGGCCCTGTACAGGGCTTTTCCAGCACTTGAAGTATGAATGGCTGTCACCGTGCCTGAGTCTTTACTAGGCTGTAAGTGCACACTCAGCCAGGACTACCAGAAGCCAGCAAAGAACCCACCTCCTATCCTTGGTTGTTGTCCACACACTTGGCTGGCTTCTGGTAGTTCCTTGCTGACTGATCATCAAGGCTATTTGCCAGACACACAGGTGAGTGGGACTATTATGAGAAACCTGGCATTGTTGCTGGATTTCCCAATTTAGCACTGCCCCATAGTTTTTATATAATTGGCACTATGCATGTTATGCCTCAGGTATGCCTGGGATTCCCAATGTAGCTTAGAGAGGATGGTGGCTATTACCTCACCTCTGGAGACAGCCTTATGATAGTATGTGAGAGAATCAGGAACAAATTGCAACTGCCATGAAAATACAGAGTGTCTTTCTTTTGGCTGAGACCTTAGGCATTTTCGCACTACATCCATTCCATTTGGAACAGGTGTAGGAAGGGAAGCCTAAGACACTTCAGGACGCCTTGACCATTCACACATAGGAGCGCAGGAATGCGTGTAAACGCATTCCGGCGCGCCTGTGTGCGAATGCTCAAAGCATTCTGAAGTGCCTTAGCTGGCAAACGCCGGCAAGGGGCGGGGAGACGGCTGCCAAGGCTCCCGCAGCCGGCAAGGCAGGCAATCAGCTGATTGTCAGCCAGCGCCGGCGGGAGAGGCGAGCCCGCGGCTGTCAGGGAGAGAGAAACATGAGCAAATGCTTCTCTCCCCAAACGGCTGCGGGTGCTTCCTCTGCGCCGGAACGGATGTAGAGCACTTTAAAGTGCTCTACATCTTGAATGTGTGCAAGACAGCTCCGGACACGTCGGAGCACAAGCCCCGCTGCGGCAATGCGTATGCCGTGTTTGAGGCTGTCTTGCACGCGTTCCAAAACCCCGTGTGCGAAAACGCCTCTTATCGCTCCTCACAAAGTTTGCTCATATCCACTTGGATCCGAGAGGATTTTATACCTTTGCAAGCTGAGATGGGGAGTAGTCCTTCATCCCCTAACCCATACATGACAATGATGTGATGGTCAGTATATTTGCACATTTATTTATTTGTTTGTTTGTTTTGCTGCAAATGTGTCAGCTGATCTTCATTCTCGTGACAAATTGAACATGATTCTGGCTTTGATCATTTCCTCTCAGTCCCTTCTTCTGCATGAAACAAAAACAGTCATTACTCTTACATGTTTCTTCCTCCACTTCTTTTATTGGTCATAGCCATCAGTAAAATTACCAGAGCAGCAGCCTTGTGAATACCTGCTAAATGGAGGTTTATAGTGAGGTTATTGTGCACTTGCTAATGTCCCTCTGGAAATGGAAAGCAAGTAGCAGTTGAGGGGGCGGCATCGATTGAACTTCCAAGGCTACTCAGAGTCTGCCCTGCAAAGATCAATGCTCTGAGAGCCGAGACCTGCTTCAACCAGTGGCGGCTGGTGGGCTTCAGGGCTGGGTGTTCACAGCCCTAAGTCCCAGGGGTGTGTGGCCACTGGGCATGGCCACAGAGGTTGCTGGGCGTTGCCAGAGAGGTCACTGGGCGTGGCCAGAGAGGTTGCTGGGCGTGGCCACAGAGGTCGCTCTATATCTTCTAGACACAAATGTGACTCTGTGGCTTGCCCTCCTTCCTACAGAACCACCCAACATGCATTTTACATGTACACCCATGGGCATGCATACGTGTACCACCCAGGTCCTACACCAGTGATGGCCAACCTATGACATGCGTGTCACAGGTGACACACCAAGCTCTTTTGGGTGACACACCTGGTCCCCTGGCACCTCGGCGTGTAGTGCTTGCTTGTTCTTGAAGTGTGCAAAACACCAACTTTCAATTGATTTAGCAAACGAAATTCAGCAACAAAAGTCACTAATGTAAAGAGTTGTTCGTTTTTGCTTTTAATAAAACACGTATCAAAAATATAACTTTTTTACTAGAGCTACAAATATCACAGAATTATGGATATTTCTAGATGTGACACAGCACCCGAGTTAAGCTACATTTTCTTGCGAATTTTGACACACCAAGCTCAAAAGGTTCGCCATCACTGTCCTACACAAAGAAAAAGACATCTATGCTCCATGCCCCAGAGCTGAGGCAGAAAACAAGCTTTCCTACCCTCCACCCAAAAAATACACACAATGTAACTGTGGGCAAAAACTGTGTGTGTGTGTGTCTCCCCTCCCATAGCTACTTAGATATATTTCCACATACAGCTGTTTACCTCAGGTCTATTCAGGTGGACAACTCAAATCTCTGCTAACTAATTCACTGCTAACTAAGGGGAACAAGACTTTTGCTGTGTTCACAGTAAAGTTTTAATCCAGCTTCAGTCCATTTTCAGAACAGAAGAACAGATCAACAAAGTGACCTATCATTTTCCTTCCACATTTTAATTCCCAAAGGTGGATTATCTGAGTCAGATAAAGCCAAAGGCGAACAGTTTCTCACTTTGGCAATATGTGATCTGACTCTGAAAGTGGGCTGAAGCTGGATTAAAAGTTAGGTGTGAACACAGCCTTTAAGTGCTGTAATCTATGAAAACTACACGGCAGGACAGCAAATATGTGACCCGAGGAAAAGCAAAGCCACATTTATTACACCTGTCTGTGCTGGTTTGGAGCAAAAGATGTCCATTTTCTCACCTATCACTTCTTATTGAACAGAATTTTATTCACTTCCTTAAACGTTCCTGCCTGGTAAAAGCTGCCAGGTGCCAAATGGTAACATGGTCTCGGAAGCTGTTCATTTACAATTCCATTTCATGTATAATCCAGCTATTATAAAACATGTCTTTTAAAATTTTCACTCTCTTAAGTGTTTTTTAATCCTAACTTTATATATATATTTAAAAATCTCCCTAAACATCCATGTGACAATAATGCACTTTATATCATTTATTCACCATTTCCTTCTCCCTTTGCTCCCATGATGTATGCTAAGGCTTTACATAAACCATTTGTACCTGTTCAGCTGGATCTGAACAGGTGCCCAGCTGGGCACAATCTGTATAGGAAGTGATTTCCCTTTTCTCCCTCTCCTTCTCTAAGTGCCCAGAAGTTTGCTCAGCTCTGTTTTGGGCAACTGGCCAAACCAAGCCAAGCCAGAACTCCCCAGATTTTTCACTTCATGTCC
>MTQE01001134.1:22839170-22851030 GCA_014337955.1 Aspidoscelis marmoratus | reverse complement strand
ATATTCGCTTACAGTCTAGACTGGAGCAATATTGGAGCTGGTATCAGGTGGGGTCTATGTTAATAACTGAAGACAGTTGAAGAAGTCTCCTTATATTTGTTAGATAGAAGGTTGGCTCTAAATAAATAAAACACCATAGAGGCTAGTGAAGCTGGGGAAGAGAGGTCTATCGTCTCAGGTGAGAAGAGGTGTGGCACTATATCAAGAATTTCCACTTCTTTCTTTTCCTTTACTTGACCATCACATTCCAATAACTTCTTCTATGTCTTTATCAATGAGGTTGCCCTCCGAAATCCAGCATATATTGCCCTTCTTCCTTTGATAACATTAAATTTTATTTAATTTGCTATGTAGTAGTGCAATTTTTCTAATTTCCATTTAGCAAGTTCCTTCAAACTGCTTAATTTGGTTTCCTCCAGACAGTGAGAGGAAAATTCAGGGCTAGTGTGAGCACTTACTTTGACTGGTGCTGCTCATGCTATGATGTTTAACATGATCCGAGTATGTTGATGACCCAGAAGTGAGTGATTGTGCATGTGTAGCTGTAGTGTTTTGGCTGGTTTCAGCATTGTGCAAACATAGTGGCCATCTCCAAGATGACAGATTGCACAAAAATCATCCAGACAGGTAAGTCCTTCTACTTTTTATCTACTTTGATTTTCCCACAGTACCATTATTGCAGGATATCACCCCAATATCCCTGTTCTACATTGAGATTTTCAAGCTCATTTTCTATTAAGTTTATTTCTCATAATAAATTTAACATTTTTGTGTATTTCCTCTATACTTACATGCAGGAGAGTTTCTCATATCACTTTGAGACTTTTTTATATTCTATTTTATACCTTATAATTAATCCATAATGTTTTCCACTTGTACCCCTTTCTCCTTGGAGTCCAGTTTTAACTATATTTCACTATCTATGTATTTACCTTTCCCACAATTGATTATAATTAGTCATCACCAGTTTAAGTATTTTTTAAATGTATACTTTTAAGTATTCTATTTTTAACTCCTAATTTTAACCCAGTTTTCAACCTTATTTATATCTGTTCTCTTGGGGATGTATTTATAAATATAATCTCTAATCCAGTCCTAATATTAGCTGGAATTTCTGTTGTTGGGATTAATTTTTGTATCATTTTGTTGACTGTTCTGGAACTAGAGAGAAGGATAGATACGTTTATTGATTAGTCCAATTAGACCATATCAAAAGTAAAATATACATATACCAAAATACAAAGGGGTAATAAACATCAATTATACATAAAATCTAATAAAAGGCCAGCTGGCACAACAGACAAAAAACCACTAAGTTTGGGGTTTTTGTGTATTTAAAATATAAGCTGCATAAACACAAACTATTAATGCACCACCTGCAAACATGTTTAGTTGCTTCTTTATCAGTTTTATATCCTACACATTTTTTTTAGTTTGTCTAATTTCATTAGCCAATGGCTCCATCGTAAAACCAAATAATAATGGAGATAAAGGGCAATAATGTTTCATTCTATTTTGTACTCTTATCTATTTTTTATTATTGTAACATTATTCTCATATTTTACTGTGTTACAGAATCTAACTGTGATTCAAATTTTCTAAATATGCGATTAATTGAATCAAATACATTGTAAACATCACACTTCCCCTCACTGAAAATCACTGATGTTTTTAACTTGTCTTGTATTTTAAACTGTATTTTTAAATTTGTTTTATTTTGATACTGTTTTTATACATTTGTTTTTAAATGCTGTGAACCACCCAGAGACCCTCGGGTATGGGGCGGCATATAAATTTAAATATAAATAAATTATAATATGCCTACTTTTTTTTAAAAAAAAGCATGATATATCCCAGGTACCAACATTTCTAATTGGATTTCCAATACGTCTCACATTAACAAAATCACATTAACTTTACTTCACCAAATCTGTTCCTTTCAGCTTTGAATCATAGATTGTTTTTAAAAAATTAAATAGAGGAGCTTGATTTCTAAAGGAAGTGTAATTATGTATTATTATACTAAGAGATGTCCCAGGAGGTATCTAGAATTTTTCCATCTGCATGTTCAGTCTCCTAGCCTATAAGTTAGGCTAGATATCTAGACTGCCTGTGAACAATTCCTGTTTCTAATGTTTTTATCTTTCTTTTGCTCAGTGACTGGGCTGTGAAATTGGCCTTTTTGCTTCTTATGTCCAAGATGTTGCTGGAGTGTTATAATTTCATTAAATCTTCCAGCACTTTTTTCACACATGCTTCACTGGAGGCCTGAGAATTTCCCACATTAAAATTGCACTGAAGCATTTACTGGAATGTTGAAAATAGCCACATTGCTTGCCTGCTGAAAGTCTGAAAAATGTTTTTTCCCTTTTGACCTTTGATATCCTTTTTAAAAAATGAAATAGGAGTGGGGAATATTTTATTATAGTTACCCAGCAGTATTATACAAAAGAAAAGCTGCAATGATAATGAGTTATAGTCCTTCTAGTTCATTTTGGATTTTTGGATTTAAACTAGTTTTTCAAGGAGTATGAGGTCTTTTTTGGTTCAATACTATATAGTGGAATTTGATAGTTTTGATTTCATTACCATGTTATAAGAACCTCTTATTCCTTGAGAATTGAATCCTCTGAATCTAA
Source organism: Aspidoscelis marmoratus (assembly GCA_014337955.1). Taxonomy (NCBI): domain Eukaryota; kingdom Metazoa; phylum Chordata; class Lepidosauria; order Squamata; family Teiidae; genus Aspidoscelis; species Aspidoscelis marmoratus. Next base: position 22,848,391 of record MTQE01001134.1, on the reverse strand, counting down.
GAGGCAGGACAAAAAGCCAGGTGGAAGCTTCATTTTTACTAGCCTGAAATGTGTCCTGGCTTGTCATTCACTGACATAAGATTTGGGCATGTGAAAACATTTCTAGCTGGTGATTCTTACAACATGTGTTCAGCTCAGCAAAACCTGCTGTGTGAGCCAACCCTGTTTTTATTCATATTACACCCTAAGCACTATTCTTGGGAACCAAGATTTACAAATTTCAGCACAGCTTAGGGCCGTGTTCAAGCTATTACTTTTTACATCTTAATGGATTGCAGAGTGTATAGCAATTCTCTAAAACAGCAGCTTGTGTTCACATTTTGGTTGCATGCTGTTTGTATGCTTTTCAGACAGAAGCAGTATAATCATCTTATAAACAAATTGCAATATATAGGCTTATTGCTTTCTCCTGTTGACTCAGGCTACTGTACTTTTGAATGGGGTTGTGTGATGGTTAGGAAAAAGGCAGCACTTTGAAATGTGAATGTGACCCTAGACTGAATCTGGATGTCAGTTACTTAGTCCAATATATTTGGATATTCCAGATTATCCATGCTTTATTCCGGAACATCCAAATTAGGCGTGTGCACGAATGCAATTTTTGGTATTCGAATCATTCAAATCAAATATACAAAGATTTGAATTGATTCAGATGTTTAAAATTTGTATGTAATCACATTTGATTCAAATTGAATACATTCGTATCTATTTGTATGAATATTTGATGATACGAATGTCGACAACATTTGTACATGTCCATATGCATCTGTACAAATCCATAAGCATTCCATTTTAACCCGCATGAATCCCTCTTTCATCCCATACATGTACAAATATGAAAAAAGATGCGTACAGATATGCATGTAAGGCATACATATCCGTACACATATGAATATCCAAATAATTCATACAAATGATTCAAAAGATTTGAAATTCATTCGAATGTTTAAATTTGAATTTGGAGAGATTCTATTTGAATTTGAATATACAAATTCAAATGAATTTGATCAAATTTTGAATGTTTTGAATATTTGTTCGCATCCCTAATCCAAATATAATGGAATAAGTAACTGCCTTGTGTTAGAATGACCCAGCTGTTGTGACAATGCCAAGGTCATGGGCACAGTTTTGCAGAAAAAACATTCACAAAACATAAGAGGGCTTAACTGCAAATCCTAAAAACACTCTAGATCAAAACGTAATGCTTGTTGAACTTAGGCAGACTTGCTTCTTAACGAATGTTAGAAGACTGAGCAGTAAAATATGCAGAGATTCAGGCTGTTGGTGTTGTTCATATTGTTGCTGATATTTACTGAGAAGCATGACACAGTGGGCTGGAAGAAAATTGCAATAGGAGAGATCAATAGTAGTTATAGAAAAATCCTTGCACCAAAGAGAATTATTGTAGGAGAGTGACACAATAGATTTATTATATTTGAATAAAACCTTTTCTTTTTTTCTTCCAAAGTAATATTTATACCTCTTGGAAAAAACCTGCTTTAGATAGCTTTTGTATGTTAGCTCACCAAAGCAGATTATAGTTTTTTTAAAAAAAAAAGTTCTGAACATTTTTTAATCATGAAGCAACATTAAACATTTTCTCTGATTAAAAGTCTTATCAAAACCTGTTGGGAACAAACGTCAGTTGTATATTTCTTGCTCCCCCCTCTATTTTTTTAACCAAAAATCCTTGTATAGTTCTCAGTTGATGAGGGTGTTTCACATTAGATTCACTCTAACTGCATGTTACTGTGAACCAAATAAGATTCTCTGTGCAATATTTATTTTAATTTTTTTTAAAAAAAGAAAGCTGAGATTGTGCTTATGATTGTGGGACTTGACTTCTACTGTATGCTTAAATCTCCAAATGATAGGATTAAGACCATGACAGACATATTTTGCCCCTGTTTTGAGTAAGTATTTGATTTGAGTAATGTACAGTTGCTGGCTTTGCCTGCCCATGGAGTCCAACTATCTGCAGTTCACAAAGCAAATGTGTTAAAATTCCAAAAGGGTAGAATCTTCCTTGGCATGTCCACCCTAAAAGAAAACCAAAACAAACAAACAAACATCCCCCCAAAACCTTCAGTGAATTAAACTGAAGCAAATGTATACCTAGGTCAATGCTGTTTTTGGAAGCTTCATTCTGACTACTACTACTACTACTACTACTACTACTACTACTACTACTACTACTACTACTACTACTACTACTACTACTACTACTACATAATTTTTCATCTTATTTTCCTTGGAAGGGCATAGCATATGGAGGAACCCACTACACTTTTTTACTCTATAACAACTGTGTGATATGTTTAGGTAGTCCGGCAGTGATGGATGGTTCAGGTTCATAGCCGAAGAAGAAGGCTGAATCTGAGTTCTCACCCGCCAAAGATTTAAACCACAGTTTTACTTACAGTTTTGCCTGTTTGTAGTGAGCATAGTCCTTTGCTGTTCTGTAGTAGCCTATGACTGACAAAAGAAAATGGCAGAGAAAACTTTTTGAAAGAAAGAAAACAATAGCTACTACATCATGCAACTTCTTTCATTCCAAGGCTGAAATTTTAAAATGCATTATTTGTATTCTTATTCAAGGACTCAGACGTATATAGTTTTTCTTCATATTCCATAAGTCTTTACTCATGCAACCCCTCCTGCTATGTGTTCTTCTGCCGTTCCAATGTAAGCAAAGTGGTGGCATCAGAGTAGTCATGGTAAGTTACCTGAACTGGATGTGAATTAGAACCTAAGAACATAAGAGGAGCCCTGCTGGATTGGGCCACAACCCATTCAGTCCAGCATCCTGTCTCACTCAGTGGCCCACCAATTGCTTATGGGCATCTGAAGCAGAAGACAAGGGCAAAACCTTCACCTGCTCTCAAATCCCAGCAAAGGGCCTTAGAGGCACCCTGACTGTCTACCCAGCCTAGAGGATGTACCTAGGCATCCATTCTAATAGCCATTGATACATCCATAAATTTGTCTAAACCTTTCTTAAAGCCGTCTAGGCTGATTTCTGTTACCACCTTTTCTGGCAGCAAATTCCATAGACAGATGACCCTCTAGGTGAAGAAATACTTCCCTTTGTCTGATCTGACTCCTGGTTCTAGTGTTGTGTGATAGAGAAAAGAAATTTCCTCTATCTACCTTTTCTATACCATGCATGATTTTATATACTTCAATCAGGACACCCCCCCTATATGCCATCTTTCAAGGGTGAAGAGACCTAGACATTGCAGTCTGATTTCATAAGGGTGTGTGTGTATCATCCCCTTAATCATTTTGGTTGCTCTTTTCTGCACCTGTTGTAGTGCCTCTATATCCTTTGCAAGGAGTAGTGAATTCTGGGTTGTATATTCAGGAAAATATGTTTGGAAATCGTTACTGTGGGTGGTAGCTATGGGGGCATTTCTTAATCAAGAGACAGGGTGTGTCTGATCACACCCTGAAGTAATATCAACTCACACATTAACACAACTCCCTTTGCCCTTCCTATCTTTCAAGAAAGTCATGCAAAGCAGTATGTTTCACATCCACAATACTCTCCAACACAAGATACACCATGCATTGAAAAAGGAAGGACAAAATGGCCATCAGATGCTGTAAAAGTGTTATTTGATGACATTGCTGTGCATTCCAAACTCTCTCCTCAACGTATCACCAAGCCTATGATGTTATGTCTAACATCCAGCTTTGTCGTTCCACTCAGAGGACAATTAGAGAAAGGGAATGCAGAATCACTATGAAATATCCCCCATAATGTTGAAGTATATATGGAAATGGAAGAAAATGAGGGGATAAATATTATCTTTAGATGATTTGGTAGTTAGGTCCCTGTCACTTCCATCAATTCATATTCTTCCCCAGCAGATTTTCTAATGGAGCATCCATATGTCAGATGGATCTGAGAGCCTCAAACTGCTATTGCCCTAATGTGCCTGCACTGCTGCTATGTGGTCACACAGGTGTCTTACCTGCACTGCTTTGTGCAGATATGCTGAAAAAGGCCCAAAGTTCTCAGTTTTATGATAGACTGGGGCTAAGCACAGGACCTGGGTATCGTATACCCTGCCCATGGAGTAGAAGCAAATGCTTCTGCTTTAGAGCACTTGTTCCTGCAGTTGTGCAAACACAGGCTGCCTCCAGAAGTGAGCTAAAACCCACAATCCTCTCAGTGCTACATTGGGAATGCCAGACACAACCGAGGCATTCCCAAAGTTGTGCCCATTGCAATGTTCAAAGAGCGTGTTGCAATGCTATTACAGGAAATCCAGCAACAGCACTGGGTTTCCCTTAATAGCTCTGCTTACCTCCACATCTGGTGTGCAGTATTTGTGATTAGTGCAAAAGGGACTACCGGAAGCCAGCTGAGTGCATGGAAAACAACCAAAGAAAGAGGGCAGGCACTTGTCTGGTTCCTGGTATTCCCCTCAAGCTGATCATATATGCTGCTCACCAGGTGCACAAGTGAGCATTTTCTGCTCCTGTCTGCTGGGACACAGCTAGATGCATTTGTTGTTGTCTTCTTTTACACTTAGAAAACTATACTAGTAGCAGAGAGCATGTTGAAGAACAGACTTGAAGCATCTCAATTTGTTTCAACACAATTTGTGAGCCTTATAACTTATTTACATCAGATATACATGCCTAGAATACGGTAGAGTCCATCCTTTTACTTGAAGACAGGGAGCAAATGAGCATGTGACATACAAACTATTACAGCAGTTAACCAATCAGCAGTACCCATACTGCAACACTAATATACAGATATACAGATAATATTAACCCCTTTTACGCTGAAGTAATATACGCTTGCTATAATATACCAACAGTTGTGGTGTCTTGTTTAGGTCCCACGTTGCCTCTTGCCATCTGGAGGCAGCTACAGCCTAAATGTTTCTGGTTACATTTACAATAATTGTATATTGCTTTTCAATACAGACTTATTTTTTTAAAAAAAACAATGGCATAATAAAGGAGAAAATCACAAAGCATCACATATGGACAAATTTGAAATATTCCCACCCCAGAATAATAAATAGCAAACAGCATAAAAATGACTTTACAAAAAGCTTACCAGAATAAAAAAATATGTTTGCTTGCTTTGATAAGTAAACATGAAAAGAAGACAAATGTGCCCCTTGGGGGGGGAGGGGGGAGGGGGGAGGAAGGGCTCCAATATTTTAAGACTACTACAGAAATCCGAACACAGTTATTTGTCAAGGCTATTATATTCCACTTGGTTGCTATGTTTGACACCGAGTTTCATCCATGAAAAGCTGTTCCCTAATGCTTTGGATTCAGACCATTTAAGGTTGCATCTACACCAGTGATTCTCAACCTTCCTAATGCCGTGACCCCTTAATGCAGTTCCTCATGTTGTGGAAACCCCCAACCACAGAGGCGGGGCAGCTAGGCGAGGGGAGGGGAGGGCGGTGGGAGACTCGTTGTGACCCCTCTGAAAGGGTAGTTTGACCCCCAAAGGGGTCCCGACCCCCAGGTTGAGAACCACTTATCTACACACTGCAAAATGAAGAGGCTCAAATGCAATATTCAGGATTTGATTTTATTCAAATTGAATATCTGAAAATGTGATTAAATTCGAATCTTTAAAATTTGAATTTACCCAAATTTGGCTGCTGTTGTTATGTACAATTGAATTGGGGTCACTTGTGGTGATTACATAGATACATCCATGCTATGTTCCTGGCAGATTCAAAACTAGTTTTGCCTTAACCTTTTTTCCAGAAAAATGCCAGGGATTAAACCTGCATCCCAAGAGATTTTATAGGATCTGCCAATTTTTTTAATCCTTTCTTTTTTTGGGCTACTTTTTGTTACTGCAAAACTGAAGATCCGTTTTGATGATTTTCAAGGGATGTACACCATCACTTTATTGGCTCACACAAAGAAGAAACAGAATGTCTTGATAGACCTTGTGGGAAAACATTTGCAATCTGCTACTGGCAGCCACAATTTTGCCTTAGAACAGGATATTCTGTGTGGAGGGGGAAAGATGATGCCTGTCAGCAGGCTTGGCCTGACCTATAACCTGCTTTCTTTGAGAAGAGCTCTTGATAGGTCAACAGATTAAGCCACTCTGAGTTTTAAACTATGGTGGCCACATCTTGTCTTCTAAAAAGTATTGTCTTTTAATCCTCTATGTTGGAAAGAATCCCCCTTTGTTCTCTCTCTCTCTCTTTTTATAAGGTCCCAGAGTGTGCTTTGGTTTTTTAAGTCGTCTGTCCAGAGTTGGCACCTGGGTATCCCCATTTACACCAGTGAGTGCCCTTTTAAGCCTTCCTTTTATATTGCCCTCTGGTACATTGCTTACTTTCTAAAATGTCAAGTATATTAACTATGCTTTGAAGTAAAAACTACCCCTCTCTCTACTCAGAGTTTCTTATCCACTGGTATATGTTCTGCCGCACTCACAAGAGCCAGAAAGAAGATGGCTTTAGGTTCCTGTTTCAGAATGGAGATAAAACCATGATTCCTTCTGTATTTTAATTATTTAAAACATGAAGGGATTTGTCAGCCATGGCTTTCTCCCATTTGCTACTGTAGCAAAATGGGGGAGCGGGGAAGGGAGGAAGCCAACCACCTGAATATTGTTTAAGATACCTTGAAATAAAGGCTGAATTCACATTTCTCTTTTTGGAATAGTCTCTGAAGACTAGCCCAGTTAACTACAGGAACAGTAAATTTTTTCCATATTCTGAGTACTGGAATGCTCCCATTCCTGTCCAGCAGCTCTAGCAATTGAATGGCAAGTTTTTGTGTTATGCTCTGGTGTAGGGGTGTGCACAAATATCTGAAACACTCAAAATTCGATTAAATTAGTTTGAATTTGCACATTCAAATTCAAATTGAATGTCCATAAATTTGAATTTAAAAATTTGAATGAATTTCAAATTTTTGAATCTATTTGTTCAAATTATTTGGACATTCATATGCGTTTGGATCCATACATGATGCGTACTTGCCAGTATGAATCTTTCCCACATCCGTATGCATTTGTATGGATCCATACAGGACAAAAACAGCGTACGGATGCGTACGGGCACATATGAATGTTGTCGACATTTGTATTTGCAAGTACAGATTGAAAATTCGCACAAATAGATTAGAATATGTTCAAATTGAATCGAATGTGAACATATTCAAATTTTAAACACTCAAATTGATTCGAATTTTCAGATTTTTAAAATGGAATTGAATCCCAAAAATTGCATTAGTGCGTACCCCTACTCTGTTGTCATGTTTTATTCTTTTTTAAATAAGAATAAAATACCATATTTTCCGGCATATAAGACGACTGGGCATATAAGACGACCCCCAACTTTCCAGTTAAAATATAGAGTTTGGGATATACTTGCCGTATAAGAAGACAACACCCGGCGTATAAGACGACCCCTGATTTTTGAGAAGATTTTCCTGGGTTAAAAAGTAGTCTTATACGCCAGAAAATACAGTATTTTTATTTTAAAAAAATTACAACTGGTACAGAATAAAATTTTCGTATCCACAATCATCCTGTTTAACACTTTTTGGATTCTGGCTTAACAAACTTTTAAAAAAACCTTTTCTTGTTTTCGATTATACCACTTTAAATATCATTATGCCAGTGCAAATTAACCTGGAACTATTTCCAGATTTACATTCACCAGAATAGATTAGTGCATCATAACCAGCATAAACTGCTACAATACAGAGCATACAGAAGACAAACATCTGGATCATCTACTTGGCATAAGCAGACATGTCAGCAGAGGTTTTATAGATCTATCTGCTCTTTCTGTAAGAGAAAAACAGAAGGCCATTTAAGACACTGCCGCAGTTTTACATGTAGCACTGAAAGGAAACTTTAGGAGGGAACAGAAATTGAAATATTTCTCACTCCAAGGATCTCACCTCTTGTTCGGTGTCATGTCTTCATGTCAGATGCACCACCCATCCTGCAGCACAAATGTATCCAATATGTATGCATTGGTATAGGATACGTATCTGATATGTGTGTGTTCGTATAGGATACATATCCTAGATATGTAGCCTATATGGATGTATGCATGTGTCTCAGATATTTGTACAAATTTGTATGGATACATTTGTATAGAACAGAATTCTACCAAATTTGAAGGGGATCTATTGGAACAAATTCTAATTCTCTACCATTCGATTTGTTACGAACTGAATGCCAAAAATCCCATTTGAACACATCCCTAATTATAGTGTCAGGAGAGGTATTGCATTGCATACATTACAAACCACTCCTGAGCCATCCCTAACACTGCCTGGGCAGCTTTTAACCTGTTTCCAGCAGGTAAGGCTCCGGAATGGTGTGAGTCACACTGGTCTTCCTTCATTTTCTCCTCTTGTAAATTATTCTCTCTCTTTTTGTCTTCATTTTTGGTGTTGTATCTCTGGTCCTCTCAGTTGAAACCAGTGCACTAGTAAGCTGTTTCTCACAACATTGGACAACACATTTAGATTGTGAAACCCACAATCTATAATTAAGGAGCTTCATTTTAAACTTGGAGTTTCCAAGCTGTCTTCCAGGACAGCCCCACAGAGAGAAGAAGAAGAGCTGGCTTTTCTACCCTGCTTTTCTCACCCATTTAAGGGGACTTAAATGGGCTGATAAAGCTTCCTATTCTTCTCCCTGCAACAGAACACCCTGTAAGGTAGGTGGAGCTGTAAGAGCTCAGAAGAGAGCTGTGACTAGCCCAAGGTCACCCAGCTGGCTTCATGGAGGAGTGCGGATTCAAACCGGGTATTCACAAATAAGGGTCTGGCTCCTTAACCACTGGGAAATGTGAAATTATGTAGGCCATTATTATTTTTAAAAATTCCTCAAGATTAGAAGTAGAAGACAGGCATGCAGAATTCAGTCTAAGAGCCCTTTAGACATGGAGCATTATCTCTTGCTCTGCAGACAACTACCCTTTATTGTCCTTGCATATTGTCCTTTCTTGACTCGAAGGAAGATACATTTCAGACTTCTGTCTCGGTGTTCCAGTACATAATTCCAAGGATTCCACTGCCAACATTCCATGCCAGGAGTGGCACAGAATGCTGGGAGTTTTTCAGGAACATCTGGCGGAGCACAGAACTCTGTTCTAGTGGAAGTCATCAAGCAGCACTTTTATAATCTTCCTAATGGACACTTTTAGTCACTGGGGTAGAGGGATGCACAGGAATATTTGTAATATTTGAAA
>MTQE01001134.1:22824276-22839087 GCA_014337955.1 Aspidoscelis marmoratus | reverse complement strand
TTAGTCACTGGGGTAGAGGGATGCACAGGAATATTTGTAATATTTGAAATGTGATTGAATTCGGCCAAATTCTGAACTTGAATCAAATGTTACAATATTTGTATTCTAACTTTTGAACAAATGTTTCTGGACATTTGAATGAACGGTTCAGACATTCATTACATTGGGGGTGTGGAAATACGGAGCACCAGTCACATCCGCAATGGATCCAGATTGCATTCAACATGGATCAACAACATATTAAAAGTGGATTAAAGCCAGATTTGGATAGGTATTTATTTGAATTAGATATATCTTCGTTTGTATCCGATACATATCGGAAACATATTCATTTGTATCAGATACGTATTAAAGGTTTGTGTGAATACCTATGAATAGATTTGTATTGAATAGAGTTTTACCACGTTCAAACGCAATCTATTCAAACGAATATGGATTTTTGACCATTCGATTCATTTTGATTCATTTTGAATTGAATGCCAAAAAAAATTTGTGCACATCCTTAATGGGGTAGACACACATTTCTTCCTGTTCTGAATATTATCAGGTGAAATTTCCTAAACATTTGCTTGTGATCAGACAGGGTTTTTTTTTATTACCCCCTTTAAAAAATATGTCTCTTCTGCAAAAACACACACACAAAAACCCAGTCATTCAAACAAATAAGCAAATAAGTTTACCTCATGCTTCCAAACATTGGTCTTCCTTCAACCTGACGTCTGACAATGCCTCCCTACCAAGTGCTTGCCACTTATTGGTCACCACATGCCTATGTTTCCGGGGCCCTGATTGGTTGCTGGCCAACAGCATTTGTTCCCATGATGGAATTGGCTAGATTTCCTTCTTCTCTGCTTATGAAACTCCTAACTGTGCTCTCTTTGCCAGCACATATACTAAGATTGGAACAATACAGAGATTAGCATGGCCCCTGTGCAAGGATGGCATGCAAATCCGTGAAGTGTTCCATATATTTTTTAAAAAAGCTCCCAACCCAATGTAACTGAAAGAACGGGTTGGTTTCAATCTTATGATTTTCTATATGAGGAAGTGATGGACCTTCTGAGGCTTTGAGGTGAGATAAAGCACGTTCAAGGGTAAAAAATATAATAAATCCCCATTTTTAAAATGTGCAGTGTGGTGGTGGTTGAATGCTCTGCCACTACTGTGGGGGATGAAATGAGTGAAGTCTCTCATCTGCTTTTATCCCTGTCTGGAGGCCCTGTGAACAGGCCCTAGTGTCTCACTTCTAAAGAAAGGCAAGGAGCATCCTAAGTAGTCCTATTTTATCTGATATGGTCCATGGACTAATCAATAAATAAAATTCAATTCCTAAGTAGCTTGGTCCTTGTTAACACCCACTAGCCATAAGCAGCATTTGAGTGCTACAAGTCAATAAGGGCATATTGGCATATGAGACCATCCTTACTCCAGAAAAATGAATGTCATTTCTTCCATCCAGGGATGATGGATAACACTTATTCCTACACACAACCACTTTTGATACAATTAGCCCAAGAAAAGTAGTGTTGTTTCTTTAACTAAATACTGTAATAGACACTGAACTACATAAATAATTAGTGCCCAATCATATTGCTTAATGAGAGCAAAACTTTTTGTCAATGCACAGGAGCAATTAGTTTCTGTATTTTCTTATTCAATACATGAAGACATGAAGAGTGCTGCTAGAGAGGAATGCTTTTTATGGCAGTATGGGAATGCATCGGGCAACTTGCACATGGCATCAGTGAAATAGCCACAAAGCAGATCAGCAAAAACTGCCTTTGGATTACACATGATGCTAATTAAAACATGATACCCAATTCTAATCTGGCCCTGCAGAACCGTATCTGAAACAATATGAGAAAAGACACATGAGATAACATACAGCACAGAGAAATGTGTGGCTTTAGAAATAGGATGAACCCTGTGGGAAGCTTTTTCAAAAATGGTCTCCTGTGAAAGCTGATATAATGATAAAGGAAAGCTAGAAGTGTGAGATTGGGGCACAGAGCCTTCCAGCTTTTGGCTGGCCTTGTTAATTCCATGTAATCTAGATATACAGTTAATCATACTGTCAGCTACGTGCCCAATGATTCTAAGCAGCTGCAAAAATCTCAAGCTGTTGCTGCACACCAAGAAGTAGTAAAATGAACCATACTGTGTCAGATTCATGGGGGATTTTAAATATATATATATATATATTATTGTTGTTTTTGTTGTTCAAAAATAAAGTTGGTTGTATGTAGGCTTTCATGGCCAATCTCATTTGCAGCTGTTTTTGGGCTATTATGCTGTGTTCCAGTTTCTTCTTCTGAGAACCTAAGCTTTCAGATATAGCTGTGACATCCATTTTTAGAGAACTTTGCTCTTGGATGAGTCAAGGGTGAATGGTGTCTTACTAGATCTTGTTTCTCTTCTTATAGACCTCTGCTGTTTGTTTGTCAGTTGTTCCTTTGTTTGAGTTGCTAATGAGTCATTGGTCTTTACCTGGCTGTACCCTGTTGGCATTGTTTCCTTGGATGGAAGTGTTAATGGCAGGTTGTTGAGTCTAACTTGTTTACTATGTATTGGTGTAATCACTGTATTTGTTATATATTGGTGTAATAGCCAAAGTAAAGGGATTACAGGAACTGGCTACTAGAGAGGCCATAGAAATACAACAACATCCTCACAACTTTAACAGGGACCAAGGCCTGTTTCTCAGCAACATCTGGAAACAACTAAGTTCTGCAAACACACAAGTCACTAGTCACTCATTCCCAGGGACTACACCAATACATAGTAAACAAGTGGCCCCATAAAATGGCCTCAGAAATAGACATGTTGCTTAGATCATCCCAACCTTCAATTTTTGGGATGCTGCCATAGTCTGCACTAGTTTGTGGATGGCACATCCCTATTCTGGAGTATAATCCAGAATAAGACCCAGAGCATCCAAACTCCTGCAACCTACCTGTTCTTCATATTAAAGTGCTTTTCATTCTGTGGAAGTTATGTCTGATTGTTGGATTTAATTTACAATGAGGCCCACTCAGATGGACTGAAGCAGGTGTCACATATTCTATCTCCATTCTATAATTTTGCCCATGACTACTTATAAAGTCTCCCTAAAATATGGAAAAGCTTCATGCTATCATTACAATGAGGAAAGCTCAAGGAATTTAAACACCATACATTCATTGTCTGTTCTTACTTTATTTCAGAAGAACACACCCATGATCTAGAAACTCCTATTTTGGACTTTCTTGCTTTAGATTAAAATCTACCAATAGCTGCAGCATGTATAGGTTGGCACCATTGCTCAGCTGAGACAGATAGAACTGGCTATCCATAATAAGTAATGATCCATTGCAGTAATATGATATGGGAATAGGGAGGTGCACGGATGGTGGTTTGTTTGTTTTTTTGCATTTGATTCGTATAAAATTGAATGTATGAAAATTTGTAGGTTTCAAGATGCTTCAAATGTGTTAGGATTCTATTTGATACAAATGTATTCCTGCGGATCTGTAAGAATATCCAATATGAACACGTACATATTCTTTATGTATCCTATATATATGCCATGTGTATCCCGTAACATATCTGCTCTGAAAGTGTCAAATCCACCCTGAATCCATTTTGAATCTACTCTCCATCCACGTCAAATGCACTTTGGATCCATTGCAGATGTGACCGATGCAGCCACTTTCCCACCTCCCCTGTTGATGAATGTTCCAAAGCATTCATGCGAATGTTCCAAAACAAATACAAATGTCACTGTACGACTGTCATAATGTTCAATTCATATACGAATATCTGAATTTGTATAAGTTCATATGAATATCGAATGTTACAAATATGTTCCGGCCCAACATGTTCCGGCCATCCCGGGCTGTCCAGGGAGGGAAGCATTTGCATACTTACCTTCCAGACAGCTGCAGGACATGCTCCCCTCCCACAATTGGCCCAAAATCGGCCCAACAGCTGGGAGACCTGTGCAAATCACTCACCTTGATGGGCCCAGGGTGCAATCTGCCACGGTCTGCACATCCGCATTCCTTACCTGCCTCCGTGTGAAAGGGGTAAGCATCCCAGAGTGTCCTAGCCTGAGTGCACTACAGCTGTTCCAGCTGTAGTGCGAAAAGGCCTCTGATCTACAGCTATGAAGTCAATGGAAAGACTTATTGAACACTTTGAGATCCTGGACAACTTCTATAACATTGCTAGATTCATAGCTAGGGTATGAAGTATATCTAGGGTTTTACAATACAGGCTGTGGTTTTAAAATATATGATCATTGCTTTTAGATCTCTAGAATATAATTAGGGACTCTGGTTAAATGCATTCAATACTGTATTGATTTTAAATTTCCTACAGGACGTTTTTACTATACTACATACAATTATATTGGTAGATAGTCACATTTCCCCCACTCAACGATGAGGCTTTCTATTTTTCATCAGTCACATCTATGAGTGGGGTTTGTAGGTAGGTTTATTTGGGCAACCTATTTGTATTTTAGCCTTAATTCAGACTTACCTGTTTGGAATGGTTCCATCCCAGGCCTATCAGTGTCAGGAACAATAGGGGCCGTATGTACGATGGATGCTTCAGCAGAAGCAGGCATGCAAATGAGTGGCTGTTTGGTACGCTCCAGGCCTTGCATCCAGATATTGGACACTTTGAGCTGTGATTGGTAGTAGGAACATCATGTACAGTGTGCCAGGGTGGGATGAACCTGGTTGGGATGTGTCCCATTGATACAATTTACAAACCATTCCCAGTGATGCAGGGCAGCTTATAGACAGCTTTCAACTTATCCACACCAGGTAAGGCTCAGCACCTTACTGTAGCCCATTGTGGTCTGAACAACATGTTCTTACATGCTGCCTGAACTGTCCCCAAAGCAAGTGCAAAAGTGTCACTAGATTTCCTAGCAGATGTTTTTAGACTGCAGCTCCTAACATCCTTCACTCGGTGATGATTTGGGGAGCAAACTCCTGTTGGAGTCTTGCCCTTGATTTCTCTGGTCCTCATTTTGAGCTACTGTGGATTATTGGTCTTGCTATCTTGCTATCTTCAACTAATTTGAAGAATGAATCCATCCTGAAGAGAATTGCATGGCAACAATCCATTAACGTTCCAGGCCTGAATATTATCACCTGTTTTCCAGATGCAGAAATTACACAGGAAGTTGAGTAGAGCCAGTGTGGGGTCTGCCTTCTGGAGACAGCTCTTCAGAGGAGTTATGGCATTTCTCTTTAGGGTGCAAAATTGTATCCTGCATAAATGGCACCTCTGGCGCCAATTATGCCTTCTGCTGGAGCAAATGGAAACACAAGGAAAGAGATACTTTGATAGTTACCTCCAATGGTAAATAGAGATGCAGCCTATGTCTCATATGCTTCTATACCAAGTATGTTGTAGGGATGTGCATGAATGTTCTGAAAATTCAAAATTTGATTGAATTCAATCAAAGGAGGCCATTTGAATTTGAAAAGAATATTTACACATTTGAATTTAAACATTCAAATGGATTTTGAACGTTCCAAAATCTTCGTTCGAGTGATTTGAAACATGCAATGTGCAGATGCGTATGTATCAAATATGTATCTGTACAAATCTCATAAGTATCTGTACACATTTGTGCTGATAGTACGGAACGAAAACAGGATGCATACGGGATAAATTAGGATGGGTACAAAATGCGTAAAGATACATCTAACACATACAAACGTTATCAACATTAGTATCTTCAGATTCATATCTAACATTTGAACGAATAGATTTGAATGTATTGGATTTGAATTGGTCTTGGTTGCATTCAGATTCTAAACATTAGAATCAAATGAAATGTTTGGAAATTTGATTCGACTTGAATTTGAATGCAAAAAAAGAGAAAAATTGTGTACATCCCTAGTGTGTTGTAATTCACGTCACATATGATCTGTTCTAAGTATGTGCATGAATATTCATAAGATCCATTATTCGTATGAATTCATACAAATCGAATGTTACAACATTCGTACATTAACATTTGTATGAATACGAATGTTTCAGACATTCGTATGAATAGTTTGGACATCTGTACAAATAGTTCAGACGTTCGTTAAACCGGGGAGGTGGGAAAGAGGGGTGTCAGTCAAATCTTCAAGGATCCAGATTGCGTTCAACATGGATCGAGAGCAGATTAAAAGTGGATTCAGGTCAGATTTGATGCTTTCAGAGTGTGCATATGTTATGGATACATATCAGATATGTATGCATTTTTAAAAAATTATTATAACATCTAACATTAACAAACAATAACATCCAAATACATAACAGCCATATGTCAGTAGGGTATACATATCATTCAGAGGTCATACATATATTAATCCAGACATTTCTAGAAGGGAAAGTTCAGGGAAAAGTTCAGTATTTTTTGTTTCAGATACGTCAATGAGAAAAAAAAACAAGGTTGAAGACTGGGGTCAACCTGCACCTGAGAAATAAAAGGGGCCCATTTTACCACAAATCGAGCTTGTTGTTCCAACAATTGCATCTTATATTGTTGTGCTCTAATGAGTTCATTGATCAATAAAGACCGGTTATGATGGATCCCGTTGTCTATACTCAACTGATCGATAAATTTCCAATGAAGAGCCAGCTCTGCCTTGGCTGTGGATATGTATGTGTTTGTGTCAGATACGTATCAATATTGGATATTCCAACAAATTCATACAAATACATTCGTATCAAATAAAATCTCCACGTTCGAAGTGGATCTATTTGAATAAATATGGATTTTCTAACAATCGATTCGTTATGAATCAAATGTAAAAAAAAACCCAAAAAGTTCGTGCATACCCCTAATCTGTTTGTCTCATAATTAGAGCTGCTCCTCTTCATCTTCAGTGGGCCTATGACAAAGATCTGAGGCTCTTATATTTACTCAGAAATAAGTAGAACTAAATTCAGGGGACTTTGCTGTCAGAAGCAAAGGGAAGTCTTTTGTCTTGTTCCAAGAAAATTGACATTCTAAGTTATTTATTTTACTAAATGTTTCTTCTGTCATGTTGAATTTTAGTGCCTCTCATTATTCTCTGCCACACACAAGCACAAAGGGCAGTTGCTCTTACTCTACCAGTGCTATCCACCTCTTCCCAAATTATTTAGCTAGTCTATTATCTTCTTGTCTGCAGATTTCGCTGTACTGTGATCTGTTCTACATCTCCCAGCCATGTTAGCTTTCATGATTTTCCTGCATTGCATTAAAGGTGGTGTGCATCCCATTAGAATAATTTAAAGCAAGCTAGATTAATAATGCAGTTTAATGAAATTATTTCACAGCGAGGTTTGGGTTTTGTTTATTCTGTTTACATTTGTTTCAGTTGTTAACACTCCTCTTCGTAGAACTACGGAACCACAAAAATACTAGGCACTGCCTTCTGTAACCTCAGACCTTCTGGCCTAACAACCCATTTCATTGTCACCATTTTGGTGTCCTCCATATATTTCTAGATTTTAAAGTCCTTTCGGTATTCCCCCCCCCCCATTCTGTACAGGATGGGATAGGTTGCTACTAAGGCAGGGCAGGATCCTGAGCATTCAAAGCTCTCAGAGGCCGTAATGAGGCTCTGAAAGCTGGGGACTTTCATTCCAGCCTTTGGCCAGGACTTTTCAAGGCAGACCTACTTCCCTGGAGCTTCCAAAAGGTGTCCACCATGGTATACCAGGCACCAGAAGCATGCTGTCGGAAAGTCAGAAACTAGGCTTTCCAGGGTGAACTAGGCCTTCCGGTTCTGGCTTTGGTCCTCTCAGGAACCAGAAGTGCCTTTTCCGACCCCAGGAAGGCCTAGTTCAGACACCGGATCATGCCCAAAAAGGCCCACAGACGCCAGAGGAGCCCCAAGAGAAGATAAGCGGGCACACTTGAAGTGCACTCCGGAGTGGGAGGCCATGGGGGGGGGAGGCTCCGAGGCTTCCAGTATCCACCAAAGTTTCAACTGAATACCAGATAATCCAATTCATGGATGAATAGGGCCATATGAATAGGGCCCTATTCAATTCATCCACAAATCTAGGAATTCATACCTCTTCACCAGATGTCACAAATATTTGTGCAAATCCTTAATGCTATGTGCATGCCTCCATGGTTAGTATATTAGCCCTGGGCCAGCTGTAGCTCTCATTGGGAAGGTCTACCACTAAATCAGGTTAGGGTGCCCAGTTCATCCTTCATGCCATAGTCCATGTTAGGTTTGTGGATGGCAGGCCTGTGTTCTGGGATTTATCTTGGAACAGTGAACAATGCTGAAAGGGCCTAAGTCTCATCATCTCCAGCCATTGGCCATAGAGGTTGGGGCTGACACAAAATGGAGTTCAGCAAAATTTGGAGGGTGCTACACTAGAGAACATTGTTCCACAATTTCTGGTAGAGGCTCATCAGAGTTTCAAGATGGAATCTACCTCAGCAATATCTTGAGGTAACTGTGGATGGAATCTGGAATCTCCTATATATGAAATGGATATCCAGCCTCTAAGTTATGGTTCTTTCCTGCTCAAATAAACCACTGAGCATCCAGAGTGAAATCTTCCGTGTTTAAGACTTCATAAAGATTTCTACTAACACTTTGAAGGCCATCTTTAAAGTAGCCTTTGCTTACCTGGTGCTCCCAGATATTTTAGATCACAAATTAATCATGCCCAGCTAGAACTCTGTTTTCAGCCTGAAGAACTAGAAATATACATGAACATTTATGGGTCTTGTAATTCTTTAATGTTGAGCTCTGTAATTATTTGTGTTTATGAAGCATAAACATGCTCTTACATCTTGTCAAACAACATGTAATGAAAACTGCCCCTTTCTACTTTTTTGTTTTTGCAATCCCATTCTTCAGAAGGGAAACATCCTTTAAAGCTTCAAATAAATGATGTTCTTCTAATTGCCCGGTTTCAGCATTATTCCTTTTTGCATGACACCCTGTTATTAAACTAAGAGCACACTTGACAGTATTCAGACAATGCCTCTAATTTGCAAAGAAAGTCTTCTATAAGGTAGGGTTTTGGGGTGGGGGTGGAAGCATAAAAAGATTTTCATACAAATGAACATGTTACAGATTCTGGACTGTAGATAAGAACCTGACTCTCTATTTTTCTGGCATGCCACCAGTTTTCTACCTTTCGATGAAAAGATGGGGTCACAAGGGCATATAAACAACCTCATACAAATTAATACTTTCAGAAAAGAAGGGAGCAAACTTTTTTTAAAAAAAATGCTTTCATTCCCTTATGCTCAGTGAAAATCCAGTTAGAAAGCATACAAATGAAATACATTGGAACTATATCTGCAGTTCCATAAGTTATGGCATTATTTACAACTTTAAAAAAATGCTCCATTGGATCAAAACAAAGCTCCATTTATTTCCATCAGATTGCCTCTGAAGACTGAACAAATGCAGTATTACAGCACAAAGATGACAGGCTTGTACAGAATCAAGTATTTTATATTGCTATGCTCAAAATTTCTTCTGACACTTCTTTGACCATATTTCTATACTCAATCAATTGGGGGGAAAACACATGCAAAAGTTATCAGACAGAAGATAAAATACTGGTGAAATTCTCCTGACAGAATTACCTTACTTTCAAGGTAGCTGAGAGACCTTTGTTTGTTTATGAGTGTTTCATTTATTCTACCAGTCATGTTTTAACTTGCCTGCATTTTGCAATCTTTTCAGTTTTCACTTTTATTTACAAAAGATGGATGTCTACCATTTTTCAGGCAGCTGTTTATTTGCAGAGTAATTTTTCTTTTAAAGGCATTTGCAAAGAAATATATATTTTTTCTTACAATAAGAACTTCCTTTAAAAAGCAAAATCAAGTGCATACACCCAAGTTAGTAGCTGTCTTTTCTGGCTTGTCAACTTTGTAGTTAAAGCTACCCAGTGCTCTGCCATTAGTACACTGTTCAGACCTAGTGCAGGAAAATGGCTGACATCTGGAGGGACTTCCTGTGCTCTTCAAAAACAAACAAACAAACAAACAAACAACAACAACCCCATGCAGAAACTAGGGGACAAAAATTCCTGGTTCTGAATTCTCCTTGTTTGGAGCACCACCAGGGGTAGGCTCAGTGCCCTGGGCCAGTATCTTTGCTGATCAGCACCCAAGGACCAGGACCAATCTGAGTCCTTGATCAAGGTGGGGAGCAGAGTGGTGATGCCACATCTCCATCCTTGCATCACTCATCACTAGATTTCCTTAGGCCTACACAGAACTCAATGCACAGACAACCAAAGAGCTTTAAGAGCTCAGGTAAGGGTCATGTGACATGTCATGTGTTTTTGTGTTCATGCTTGCTTAGATGTGTGGCTAATAGGGATAATTTTCTAGATTTTCTTTTTTAAAGAAATTAATCTGCTTTTTAGGAACAAATGAGATGGGGCATCACATGTTCAACAATAAAAAATTCCAAAAGGCTTGACAGGGGTATTTTTGGAGACTCCCTCCTGACCCACACAATCATTTTGGGATCTGCAACTCATACTCTGTGTGGAACTTTGGCCCTGCCATTCCCCCTTGCTCTCCTTTATTGTTTCCCATACAAAACTATTTGTCAAATATTCAGAATGAACTTTGGACTTCTTTCAGCCAATTGAAATTCAATGTTAATATGTTCACACCTCACATGAGTCACTTCAAACTGAACCAAACTGAACCAGCAAAAAAAGTTCTGCATATCTTTAGTTACAAGTAGCCAGAAATTCCAGAATACACTTTGGGTGCGTCTACTAGGGATCTACTAGATCTGGATTTCGAAAATCTGTTTTAAGGTAGATCTGGATTTCAGAAATCTGTTTTCTGAAAACAGATGGAAGGACTGATTTAGATCCGGATTTGAGGTGCTGTGCGGAGGCACAGCACCCACCTCAAATCTGTGCTCCGAAGGCCCTCCACCGGCCTGCCATGATTGGCTCCTCGGAGCTGAGCATGGCAAGCCAGGGACTCTGATTTTGCGGCTCCCTGATTCTGGCTGCGAGGTTCCAGTAGCCTCCACACCTGTGTCCTGCACGCCACCTGACTGGCCAGGGCAGCGCCCGGCTGCAGGAGGGTCTCTGTGCAGGTGCTGACCCTGGCCAGTTGGGAGGCGCGCTTTGGCCAGGGCTGTGCGACTGCACAGAGAGCCTCCTGAAGCCAGGTGCTGCCCTGGCTAGTCAGGAGGCACGCAGGATGCAGGCATTGAGGCTACTGGAACCTTGCAGCCAGAATCGGGGTGGCTGTGATAAGGTAAGGAGGGGTTTTGGGCCGGTTGCCCCAGAGTGAGTTAGGGGAGAGTTAGGTGAAGCTCTCCCCGGCTCCAAAAGTGGTGATCTGCCACTTCTGAGGTGAGGGGGAGCCCGAAATTGGAGTCCCCTGGCTCGCCATGCTCAGCTCCGTAGGAGCCAACCATGGCAGGCCCGGGGAAGGCCTAGTTAGGGACCCTTTTCACTGTGTGGACATGTCCTAAACGGATGTGTCCTAACAGTGAAAACACCCACTATGTGATCTTCCAGAAAGACCCATTAGAGACAGATAAATGTTGGAAGTGGCTTTCCCGATCTGTCTCTAATGGGTGCTGCTGTGCAGGTGCAGTTTTCCGGAAGTGTCCTTAATGGGTGCCGCTGTGAGGATGCGGCTTTCCCATTCCATTGTTAATGGGTGCCGCTATGCGGATGCGGCTTTCCCGTTCTGTGCTTAATGAGTGTTAAAGGGTCAATGCGGAAGCACCCGTCCTCAGAGATAAGTCCAGTTCCACAAGACATCTAAGGACTGATTTATTAACCCTGTACTGAGTCAAAGCAATATTGGTTTACTGCAGTTTTATTTTTCTCTTATTTTTCAATATTTTTGTATTTTAGACCATTAACTTGCAGCCCTGAGATCAACTATGATGAAGGATGGGATATATATCTTGCTTACATTTTGATATGTTTTGAAGATTTCCTTAGCTAGCTTTCCAATATAAGAACATAAATTTTATTGTAGTTACTGCCTCTGCAATGCAGCTTTCTAAAAAAAAAAAAGTAAACATGCACTAAAATTTTGTCAGCAAAAAGACGGGATGAAGTAAAATGTAACTGATGGATGGATCCATGGCAAAACTCCTATAAAGACGAGCTTGATGCTTGAATTCTTGGTAGGGTGACCACAGTGAATGGGTGCAAAGATAAGCTTCTCTTCTTACTGCAAGGTGATCTGTGAACTTCATTTTAAGTTCATGCAGTACTCACAAATTTTTCTTTGGCCTGATCCATTTTGGAGATTTTTTATTTTTTACTATGGACTTCAAAAGTATTGAGGTCAACCACAGTTTTATAGTTTTCAAACCAAAAACTAAATCAAATTCTGTTTAATGAAGTCACGGGCCATTTCTGTGTGTCACAGATTGCCATGCACTAGGGATGTGTACAATTTTTTTTTTCATGTTCACGTTGAAGCGAATGTAAAGGAAATTGGCATTCATGCAAACGGCCACTTCTAATATGGTGGGATTCAAGTCCACCGCAAATGCTTTATGAATCCACTTCAAATCCCTGCCACCAGACACATCGCCAAATCCCCTCCAAATCTGTTCTAAACCTGCTTTAAACCCACTGTGAATCCACTGCAGATGTGACTGGGCAGCTGCTTTGCCACCTCCTCGCCTTCACAGATGTAATGAAGCTTTGAACGAATGCACAAAAGCATTCACTTTCCATTTGAACGCCAGTCTTCAAATATAGCCAATATTTAATTTGAATTTGAATGTTCAAATTGGAAACCTGATGAATATTATTTGCTCTTCCCTGGCCTGTGCTTTGCTGGCCCGTGCTAGGTAGCCTGGTCCATGCAGGACTCGACCAAGCACCGAGTGTCCGCCTTTCTGATGGTCAGTCCAGACCCTCTTGCAGGCACTGAATCCAGCTTTGAAGACTGGCAAAGGCTTCAAAGGCTGAGAACTTTCATTTCATGATGCTCAAACCCACACTTTAAAATATAAAAGAAAGTTAATTCTGGCAAATATTCACATCTACCAATCTGCATTAGTTCCCTGTCTTCAAGTGGTATAACATTTTTTATTAACGGGTGTTTTTCCACTGTCACTAGAAGTACCCATTAAGTACCCATTAATGGGTGCTTAATGGGTACTTCTAGTGACAGTAGAAAAACACACAACCAGATCATCAGTACATTCTGTCTTTGTGTATGTAATAAGGATTTAGCAGTAACGGCAGGAAATCCTCTGATAGCATTGATAAGTAACTGTTCATTTCCATGATTTCACACAGAAGAAAATGCACAAGAGTTACTTCCCTATTACAAATCCATGATATTGTTATTAAAATATAATTCTTTTGCACTTTGAAAATAAGCCTTTTTTTTTTCTCAGACAGAGCTTGGATTACAATTTATGGGCAAAAAGAAATTAAGCCAAAACTTCTGTAGTTGTACCTTCAGAGCAAAAAAGGGTTGTGATTTTTACATTGGCAGCAACCTGCAGAACTGGAATGCAACTTCTCAAACTGCATTGCCCATTAGAGATGTTCTTTTTTCATGCTCTTTCTCAATAGCTGCAAAAGGCTCTATCAGCTACAGGTTACAACTGCAAACAAAGCATTGATTAACAATGGATGCCTCTTGAGCACTCCCGGGACCTAGGAGGCCAATGTTCTCTCCCACATTGGACCTACGGGCTTTCCTAGGGATGTGAAAATTATTCTTAGGGTTGCCCTAACTTCAGGCTGATATGAATGTCTCCAATGACAGATTTCACCCTCATTCACTACTTCCCACACTGTGTAGAGGGTGGCACAGAAAACAAATTACTAAGGGTCATTTCCATGTGGCCCAGTCCAACATTGGACTGACAATGACTACCTTGTGGGTCCGTTTATGGTCTGATGCTATACAGAGATGAGTGGAAACCTCACAGGTCTAGAACTTTATTTCTGAAGCTGTGAGCTTTTCAGAGGCTGGGAGAGATGGTTGTGTGACTGGTGTGCCTCCTGACTTTGTGGTAGGACTGGAGCCTTTTGCCTTGCAGACAACCTTTCCCATGGCCATCTGGAACCTACCTAAATTTCCCACTTCTTGCATTTATCTGGTCTATCCTGGTATAGGGACATTTTGGGGGAGCATCTTATTGCACCACTGAAATGTGGTATACTAGACCACAAAGGTGTGGTGTCTGCACTCCACTGTGGTCTGGTATACATACTACACTGGTAGACGTTGATAACAAGGTCTACTAGTAGAGTAGGGATGTGCATGAATATTCCAAAAATTTGAATATTTGAATATTCTATTTGAATCTGATGAATGTTGACATTCAGACTCGAATCAGATTTTCAAAAATCTGAATTTGACATTCAAACTCAAATATGGATTTTCAAAAATCTGATACAGATTTTTGAATGATTTGAATATGCAGATGTGTCTGTCATATACAAATCTGCACGAAAATTATATGTATCTTGCACTTAAAATACAGGATTAAAACTGGATGCATACGGGACAATACAGGATGCATGCAGATTTTTATGGAATACGTACAGATTCATGTAACAGATACAAATGTTGTCGACATTTGTATCATTACATACAAATCTAACATTCAAACATATGTATTCAAATGTTACGGATTCAAACTGGATTTTATGACATTCGGAGTTTAATATCCTAATCCAGGGGTAAGAAAACCACGGCTCGAGAGCCACATGTGGCTCTTTGGCCCCTTGAGTGTGGCTCTTCCAGCTTGGGAGTATCCTAATTAATTTAATAACAATGTATCTACCTATATAGTTTAAGTTTTAAAAATTTGGCTC
>MTQE01001134.1:22808511-22821598 GCA_014337955.1 Aspidoscelis marmoratus | reverse complement strand
GGTTAGTTTTAGTGTTTTGGTTAGGGTTAGGATTAGGGTTAGGCTTAGGGTTAGGGTTAGGGTTAGAGTTAGAGTTCGTTTAGGGTTAGGGTTAGTTTTAGTGTTTTGGTTAGGGTTAGGATTAGGGTTAGTCTTAGGCTTAGGGTTAGGGTTAAGGTTAGGATTAGGATTAGGATTAGGATTAGGATTAGGATTAGTGTAAGTCTTAGGGTTAGGATTAGGGTTAGGTTTTGGAATCTGGTTTCGGTTCGGGTTCAGGTTAATGTTTGCGTTAGGGTTAGGGTTTCGTTTAGGGTTAGGTTTAGAGTTGGTTAGGGTTAGGGTTTCGGTTTCGGTGTGGGTAAGGGTAAGGGTTAGGGTTCGGGTTAGGGTTAGGGTTTTGGTTAGGGTTAGGGTTAGGGTTGGGTGAAGGTCAAGGTTAGGGTTAGGGGTAAGGGTTAGGGTTAGGGTCAGGTTTAGCGTTTCGGTTAGGGTTAGGGTTAAGTCTAGGGTAAGGGTAAGGGTTAGGGTTAGGGTTTTGGTTAGAGTTAGGGTTAGGGTTAGGGTTAGGCTAGGGTTAGCGTTTCGCTTAGGGTTAGGGTTAGGGAAAGGGTAGGGTTAGGGTAAGGTTTAGGTTTAGGTTTAGGGTTTTGGTTTTGGGTTTGGTTTTCGTTGGGGTAGGGGTAGGGATAGGGATAGGGTTAGGGTTAAGGTTAGGGTTGGGGTGGGTTATTGTTAGGGTTAGGGTAAGGATATGGTTTGGGTTTGGGTTTGGGTTATGGTTTTGGAAAGGGGACTCTTAGGGGTAGTGGTAGGTTTTCTGTTAGGGCTAGGGTTTCGGTTAGCATTAGGGAAAGGGTAGGATTAGGGTTAGGGTTAGGGTTAAGGTTAGGCTAAGGGTTAGGTTTAGGTTTAGGGTTTTGTTGTAGGGTTTTGGTTTTGGGTAGGGGTAGGCGTAGTGGTAGGGGTAGGGGTAATGGTAGGTGTAGGGGTAGGGGTTGGGGTCTGAGTAGTGGTAGTGGTAGGGGTTGGGTTAGGGTTAGGGTTAGGGTTAGGGTTAGGGTTAGGGTTAGTTTTAGTGTTTTGGTTAGGGTTAGGGTTAGGGTTAGGATTAGTGTAAGGCTTAGGGTTAGGGTTAGAGTAAGGTTTGAAATCGGGTATCGGTTTGGGTTAGCGTTTGCGTTAGGGTTAGGGTTTCAGTTACGGTTAGAGTTGGTTAGGGTTAGGGTTTGAGTTGGTTAGGGTTAGGGTTTGGGTTTGGGTTTGGGTTTTGGTAAGGGTTAGGGTTAGGGTTAGGGTTACGTTTAGGGTTAGGGTTGGGTGAGGGTTAGAGTAAGGGTTAGGGTTAGGGTTAGGGTCATGGTAATGGTTAGGGTTTCGGTTAGTGTTAGTCTTAAGTTTAGGGTTTCGTTTATGGTTAGCGTTTGGGTTTGGGTTTGGGCTAGGGTTGTGTTTTGGTTAAGGTTAGGGTTAGAGTTCGTTCAGGGTTAGGGTTAGTTTTAGTGTTTTGGTTAGGGTTAGGATTAGGGTTAGGCTTAGGGGTAGTTGTAGGGGTAGGGGTAGGATTAGTGTAAGGCTTAGGGTTAGGGTTAGGGTTTCGGTTAGGTTTTGGAATCTGGTTTCGGTTCGGGTTCGGGTTGGCGTTTGCGTTTGCGTTAGGGTTAGGGTTAGGGTTTCGTTTAGGGTTAGGGTTAGAGTTGGTTAGGGATAGGGTTTCGGTTTTGGTTTCAGTGTGGATAAGGGTCAGGGTTAGGGTTAGGGTTTTGTTTAGGGTTAGGGTTGGGTGAGGGTCAAGGTTAGGTTTGGGTTAGGGTTAGGGGTAAGTGTTAGGGTTAGGGTTAGGGTCAGGGTTAGGGTTTCAGTTAGGGTTAGAGTTAAGGGTAGGGTCAGGGTTAGGGTTAGGGTTTTGGCTAGGGTTAGGGTTAGAGTTAGGGTCAGGGTTAGAGTTTCGGTTAGGGTTAGGGTTAAGGGTAGGGTAAGGGTTAGGTTTAGGGTTTTGGTTAGAGTTAGGGTTACGGTTAGGGTAGGGTTAGTGTTTCACTTAGGGTTAGGGTTAGGGTTAGGGTTAGGGAAAGGGTAGGGTTAGGATTAGGGTTAGGGTTAGGGTTAGGGTTAGGCTAAGGTTTAGGTTTAGGGTTTAGGGTTTAGGGTTTAGGGTTTTGGTTTTGGTTAGGGGTAGGGATAGGGATAGGGATAGGGTTAGGGTTAGGGTTTCAGTTATGGTAGGGTAGGGTTAGGGTTAGGGTTAGGGTTGGGTTGGGTTATTGTTAGGGTTAGGGTAAGGATAGGGTTCGGGTTCGGGTTCAGGTTCAGGTTCATGTTCGGGTTATGGTTTTGGAAAGGGGACTGTTAGGGGTAGGGGTAGGGTTTCTGTTAGGTCTAGGGTTTCGGTTAGGGTTAGGGAAAGGGTAGGGTTAGGGTTAGGGTTAAGGTTAAGGTTAGGCTAAGGGTTAGGTTTAGGTTTAGGCTTTTGTTTTAGGTTTTTGGTTTTGGGTAGGCGTAGGCGTAGGGGTAGGAGTAGGGGTAGGGTTAAGGTTAGGGTTAGTTTTAGGGTTTTGGTTGGGGTTAGGGTTAGGGTTTTGGTTAGGGTTAGAGTTACGGTTAGGATTAGGGTTAGGGTTAGGGTTAAGGTTAGTGTTTCGGTTAGGGTTTTGTTACGGTTAGGGAAAGTGTAGTGTTAGGGTTAGGGTTTTGGTTAGTGTTAGGGATAGGGTAGGGATAGGGTTAGGGTTAGGGTTAGCTTTAGGTTTAGGGTTAGGGTTTCTGTTAGGTTTAGGGTGAGAGTTATATCAGGGGTAGGAAAAGCATGGCTCTAGAGCCCCATGTGGCTCTTTGGCCCCTTGAGTGTGGCTCTTCCAGCTTGGGAGTACCCTAATAACAATATACCTACCTATACAGTTTAAAGTTTTACAAATTTGGCTCTCAAATGAAATTTCAGTCATTGTACTGTTGATATTTGGCTCTTTTGACTAATGAGATTGCCGACCGCTGTCCTAATCGAATTCGATTTTATGACCTTTTAATCTACTCGGATTCGAATGTCAAAAATACATTCCTCCACATCCTTCAAATAGAATAGAGCAAAGTAATACACCAATTTGAGCACCATAACCCAGTCTATGGCATGTCCTTTGTAGACAGAGTGTACTAGGATGGGGTGGGACATTCCCTATTCCCTACCAGCATATGGAAGTGGGGTCTCTAGGTTCTTTCCTGTACTGCAGTAAAAGCCCATGTGGAAAGAGCCAACAAGTTAATAC
Organism: Aspidoscelis marmoratus; assembly: GCA_014337955.1. Classification (NCBI taxonomy): domain Eukaryota; kingdom Metazoa; phylum Chordata; class Lepidosauria; order Squamata; family Teiidae; genus Aspidoscelis; species Aspidoscelis marmoratus. The sequence goes on along the minus strand of MTQE01001134.1, from coordinate 22,818,359 downwards.
TTTCCAAGTTCTCACCCAAACTGCATGGAATAGAGAGAAAAGGTAGGCAGACTCTAGATATAATATGTTATGTGGATTAAGAAGATACCTGTCCTTTAAAAAAAAAAAATAGGAGGCTGTAGAAAGTGAAGTTGGGAGAACTAATCTGGGAGGAAAAATACTTCCAATGCTGTGCTACTCACCTGGACACAAATGAAAATTAACAAGCTGCAAAAAATAAGATACCGAATATGATGGTTGAGTTAAAAAATAGCCTAGCTGTGTATATGAAATAAAGTGTCTTGTGCCACCTCGCTAACAGCTGATACACCAATTGGGGGTGATTTTGCACTAGATGGGAAAGGAGCACCATTAACCCACATTGACTAGTGCTCAACTATACCCGTTCCCTCCCACCACAATTGAATACTTACCTGATTTGATTGCAGGGCTGGTCCTGTTCAGGGTGCTGCCATTTTGGCTGAGGCATCGGCAACATTGCCATGACAACCCTGATGCTCTGTGCGTGTGCAGTCATGTCTATGGTCGTCTGAGATGCTAATGTACTTGCACAGCACCTCAGACAACCCTGAAGCACTGTAAGAGGTGTGGATGGCCACTGCCCAGACACTTCAGGTAAGCTTAAGTTTGTTTGTTTATTTATTTACATTTCTATCCCACCCATACCCGAAGGTCTCTGGGCGGGTTACAACAGGTTAAAATAGATTAGAACAAGATACAAATTAAGAACAGATGCAGATTAAAATGAAATACAAATAAAACAAGATGCACACTTAAAAACACCTTAAAATTCAACAAATTTAAAACTGTGCACTCCTAAATAAATACAAGGAGGGGGTATGGCGCACCTCGAGGGGGAGGCCATTCCACAATCTTGGGGCCACCACTGAAAAAGCTCTCTCCCGGGTGCCCACCAACCTCACTATTGAAGGTGGCGGGACAACCAGGAGCGCCTCATTATTGGATCTTAAGGCACGGGCAGGTCGATATGGGAGAAGGCGTTCCTTTAGATATTTGGGGCCCAAGTCATTTAGGGCCTTATAAGTTAAAGTTAACACCTTGAATTGGGCCCGGTAGTAAATTGGCAGCCAGTGCAATTCTTTTAATACTGGCGTAATGTGTGTCCAGTTAGCTGTACCAGTCAGCACTCTAGCTGCTGCATTTTGCACTAACTGCAACTTCCGGACCATCTTCAAGGGCAGCCCCATGTAGAGCGCATTACAATAGTCCAATCTAGAGGTTACCAGAGCAGTTTAAGGTTGGTTAAGGTGTGGAGCATGATTTTGTGTTCCACACATAATCAACAATTAGCAACATTTGGGAAGGCAGGACAGGCTTGGAGGCTGTAACAGCCCCCTCCGAGTGCAGATGTTCTTCCCCAGATGTTCACTAATTGTTGACTATCAGCCGTAGTGCGAAAGAGCCTCGGGCCTTGAGTTGCCTAAGAATTCAGCTATGTAATTAAGGGCTATGCTCCGGCTGAATAACAAAATAGTCTTGCGACCTTGTGTGGCAATGGAGAATGCTTGATGGTTTTTTTTTCTCACTTGGATGTCTAAGACCATCACTGATCGTTTTTGAACCATTGTATTAAATCCAACCATTAAGCTTATTTTTCATTTTTGAAACAAACATACAGTGACGAGAAAGAAAGGCTCAAGAATAGCAGGGTCCTATTCTGACACTCTGGGTGTGTTGTAAAAAATGTTCTAAAACCAGAGTTCTGTTCCTAATTCAATTATGGTGCATGCCAGAGAACATTTTTGAACTCCGTGTAGGGTAAATGCTTGAGCAGACCTCAGCTATAATGGTGCCTTCAGGGTTTTGTTTTTTGTTTTTTTTTAGTTTGAAATATTCAGAATTGGTGACCACTCTGCTTTTCTGAGCCATTTTAATGACTGCATATATAGATATTTACAGCGGAAACCTGACAAGCTCATTGCTTAAATGTAGTAAACGATTTCACACTACCAACCACAAAAAGAGACACTGGCGTAGAATTCAAAAGCAAAGTGGGTAAAAATAGATCCAGCCCATCATTTAAAGGAAATTACCCGTACAGAACTCTGGGAAGTTGCCAGATCCTTGGCCTTCTTACACTGATGACAGAGAGAAAATAGCTGGAGAAGCAATTAGTGGCAGGGTTCCTTTCCAAATACAATTGTCTCTTAATGGAGGTTACAACCTTAATGATGTCTGACTTTAATTATTCAAGAAGATCAACAGTTGTGAGTGGGGAAAATATATATATATCTATAAAAAATACGAAGCATCACCACTTGATGCTTTTCTGGGTTTTGCTTTCTGTCTTAACTGCTGGTTGAATGGATATGTGCTCCTGTGAATTATGAGGGTTGTCTTAGAATGACACCTAATGTTAAGCATAATCTAAACTAGACATGGATCAGATTTTCAAGATTTCAATCATCATATCTTTCCAAAAGTGTCCCCCCCGTTTTATAAATCAGTCATAACTTTTATTGATTAGTCTGTTTGACCATATCAAAATACAGAAACATAGTAGCATCGTGCACTGCACATAATTTAAAAACTAGTAAAATCAGCACGGGTTTTCATTGCCTTCAAAATAAAAAGTGCAACCATAAAAACGGACTGCCTGTCCGAGCCCCTGAGCAATATGTGAAGCTTCCTGATATTATCCAGAAAGGTATAATTGGCTAAGAGGGGGTCTATATAATAGCTCCTTATTTCCTCATATAGTCTGCAGTTTAGAAGTAGATGTGCTAAATCTTCAACAGTGTTCTCTCCACAAACACAAGTTCTCCTGTTGTACGGAATCCCCTGGTAACGACCCAGTTTGATCATTATATCCAGTTGTTCAAATCTCACTCTGGTGAAAAGCCTGCACAGATGAAATTGCATTGGGAAGTTGTGGTAAGCTTCCATGTTAACCTGGCTTTTGTACCTCTCCAGGTAAGGCGTGGCTGTGGCCTGAGCGATGGCAGCAAGGTCTGTCTGTGCTGCAATGTCCAGGGCCTGTTGATGAATAACTGTGGTGGCTTTAGAGCCAATGACACTCAACGTTTGGAGAGAAAAGCCAACCCTGGCAATCTCATTTTCCAAACATGCAAGCCAGGAGGACTTCTCCTTTAGTTGATTTTGCTCTAGCAAGCAAAGGTGAGGTAATCTGTCTGGGTTCGCTTGGGTTGTCTTCACCCAGAAGTTAACTTGTCTTTTTAGAATTTGACAATTTAGGGGTGGCATACCAAGTTCTGCATGAACGGATGCAGACAGACAAGCTCTTAGCTGGTGGATTTGAAACCTCTCTAGGGTGAGCAGATGCTTACCCCATATCTCAACACCATCGTTTTAGATTACATTCAGATGAACAGGTTTATTTATTTATTTATTTATTTATTTATTTATTTATTTATTTATTTATTTATTTATTTATTTATTTATTTATTTATTTATTTATTTATTTATTTATTTATTTATTTATTTACAAGGTCATGATTTCAGGAAAGCTATAGAGGCTAAACCTTACACGTTGTTCCACATGTGGGCACAAGGCAGCACAAGGTTGCATTGGCTGCATCCAGACCCATTTTTTAAAAAAATGTGGCTCAAAAGCGGCTTAGAGGTGGTGTTCCCATCCCACCTCCAGTCCACATTGATGGCCAGAGAAGACACTTTGGAAGTACATTTTCTGGCCTTTAATTATTAGTTGTTATTATTATTATGTAAAAACAGCAGTTACACACAGCAAACATGATCACTATGCTGGATTTCATATTATATCACTAGTCGGGCACTTCCCAAGCACCTAGGACTGTGTGATGTATCAGCAAATTATGCAAGCAGACCCTAGTAAAGTGGCATTTTGTAGGTGGCAGATGGATATTTTATTAATGCCAATGGTTTTTAGGTGCCCACTGGGATCTTTTGGCACTGTGCCCAGTGTGCCGAGGATGACTGGGACCACTTTCACTGGTTTTCGCCAGAGTCGCTGAAGTTCAATTCTCAGGTCCTCATATCTGGTGAGCTTCTCCAACAGTTTATTATTATTATTATTATTATTATTATTATTATTATTATTATTATTATTATTATTATTATTATTATTATTATTATTAGTAGTAGTAGTAGTAGTAGTAGTAGTAGTAGTAGTAGTAGTAGTAGTAGTAGTTTATTTCTATAGCACTGTACATCTACTCAGCACTTTACGAACAAGTAATCAAATCAATATATAGAAAACCTGCCAATGGCATACAATCTAAAATAAAACAATATTTAATAAGATAAGAATTAGTTAAAAACAAGGGGAACAGTAAAACATCAACAGGGAGTATCTCCTCAAATAGGATGGTTAAAGCACACAGAGCCTGGGAACACTTCCCTAAACAGGGTAGTCTAAACTGGGTAGTCTTTTTTAATGTAGATTAGGTACAGAAATGTGTGGCTGCTACCATCTCCAAGACACTTATGAACCACTTTCTTACTGTGTATGGATGCAGTCATATTTTTCTGGAGGAAAAACTGCCCTTATTCTGTATCAACCTACAGCCATACATTTAATTTATAGCCTCATGCTATCCACACACAAGCTGTGATCCAGTAACTATGGTAACATGCTTGTGGACTCCTTGTAAATAGTCCACATTTGGAGAAGGATACAGTATTATTTTGGCACCATATCCCACAGCAAGACCTTGTCCTGTGCAGACAAACTGTGTGGCCTTCTAATAGACTGGGCCACGGTGTAGACAACTCTGTGTGGAAAAGAGACATTGTCTGGTGGATGGAATCATGATGGGAATAAAACAGGAGTTGGCCACACCATTTCACATGTAAATGTTGGTAATATGCAGCAGAATACCCAAAATATGCAGGTTTTAGCAGACACCTCAAAAATGTAAAATTGTCCAGATCTCTTCTGTCTCCTCTAGTCTCCTTTCTGTGGTGAATTTACAGTCTGGCTAGCAATTCTATAGTGTGCATATAAAATGGGAGAGGGGGTGCCTTATAGGTCTCACGGGATTCACAATGCATCACTCCTGTTTTTGATATGTTTTTATTTACTGAAAAAATTCTATGGCCCCCTTTTCAGATGGATTTATCATTTACTCCCTGAAAGTACAACACAATAAAGCAACATAATGCCAAACAATACCGAGACAAGAAAATACAAATCTCTTTGGGGAGGGCGGGGGTCAAAACAATAAATTCAAATAACAGGGTAAGTATACATTTTATGATTTCATACTCAGGCCATTGTGGTATCTGTGGCAGGAAAACTGTGATATATTGCATTTACAAAACATGCCTGTTATCTGCTATTAGGATCATCAATATTTTGAGTCTATGAGCACACTGAGAAATTTATAAAACTGTCATGAGCAAACCACAATCCCAGACTGTAATCACACTGCTAAGAATGAGAAGCAATGATTACTAATATTACCAATGAAGACACAAATGTCTATTGCCTTAGGGGAAGCTACAGTGGATAACTGGAAGGTATGAAATACATAAAATAAAAATAGTGTGCCACATCTAAAGCTTTTTTTTTTGTCTTGTGCCTCTCAAAATAAACTTAGAACATTATTGCACTTACCTGATGTTATATGGATCAGCATATCACACAGTCCTGATCTGGATCAGAGGCACTGATAGCTGGGAACAAATGTTCCTTGCCTCCAAAACCCTGGGGAATCCACTATGGCAGTCCAACAATGTGAATGACTAAATGGGTTCCCTAATAGGCCGGGAGACCTTGACACTATTCTCACTATGGCCTCTAGTGAAGAATTAGTGAACTTATGGTGAACAGCATCCGTACGTAGAGTAGTCTGTTACAGCCTACAAGCATGCCCTGTCTCACAAGAAGTTCACTAATTGTTGATTAGGTGTAGAACACTGAACCGTGCTCCACACCTTAACCGTTTACCAAAACCTTACCTCAAGTGTCCAGTAGCACGACTATCTGCACCTGTTCCAATGCTCTGGGATAATCTGAGGTGCCAGGCAACACACTGTGCAAAGCATCCACATAGTCATGGTGATGGCATTGATACATGTGCAGTCGCAGAGGGTGCCACAGCCAAAATAGAGGTGCCCAGAAGAGGAGCAGTCCTGGGATCAAATAGGGTAAGTATTCGATCATGGGGGAAGGGAACGGCGAAAGTTGACTAGCACTCCAAGAGTAAGCACTAATCTAGGTTGGTTAATCATACTCCTTTCCCTTCCAGCAGACAGGAAGGGAAATGAGAAAACAGCCTTTGTTATTGAAGTCTATTAATATTCCAGATATTAAGCAGACTGGGGTGCACTTTGAGACTCCTCATCCAGAATGTATTCCAGCTCATGCAGACAGTGCATGCAGGGAGTGGCAGGAGACCTCCAGTCTAGACCAGCATGTGAGCAAAAGAAGCCCAGAAGAGAACCACAATCCAGATTAGAAGTAAGTGTAAACCCCCCCCTTCCTTTGAAATCCCATGAAAAAATTCAAGTTACTCAGTTGAAGGACATGTATCTAGGAAAAACTACTCAACCATATCTAGGGGCTGCAATTTAAAATCTGCCTCATTCAGTGACAAACTAAATGAATTTCGACTCTTGTCTTATCTGCTTTTTCCTCTTGACAGATTACAGATTTTATTAACCTCTTCCTGATGGAATTTTAACATCACAGTTCCTAGTTTTCTCCAATTGAAAGATGTTTCTTGATGCATTTAAAGCTTAGGATGGTTACACACTTAATCCTCTTGGACTGTTCCAGCTGGTCTTTTCCTATTGGGGCAATTCACCAGCTGGAGTGAAGTGTTCTAGAACAAGGTCTTCCATTTTTGTACAGCTATTCTGGGAGAACCCCTGCACCAGCCATGAAGCTCATGAATGCTTCAGAGCTCAGTGCCCCTGAGGAATCCTTTCAATGGTGTGCTTTGTTACACTGCTGAAATGGGTCACCTTGGTAAACTGGAACATGGAGACGTATTACTGCTGCACTGTTCCATTGTCCTGTTTACCAAATGCTAGTACACCAGTAGACTTCTGGTAAACCAGTCCTCTGGTAAACCAGACTAGGCAGCAATTTTAAGCTTCCTACTCTGGTCTATGCTTTATCCTGTGTGGATGGAGCATATTAGAAGAGATGATGTTTTCCCTTAGACCAGACCAAGGGGCAGAAGGTAGGCTTCTGGGCCTCTTCTTAAACTATCCCACAAATGAGTGTGGAAATGGCCTTAATTGCACCAGGAAGAGGAGAAGGAATACTGTAGATGCCAGAGACTTAATTTAGTGTTGATTTCGGTGACCCACCGCTGCCTTCCAACTTAGTCACACCAGCTGAATTTGTGTATATGTTCTAGGGATGTGCATGAATTTTTTGTGTGTTCGATTTGTATCAAATAGAATGAAAGAAAAATTGTATTTGTTTGAATAGATCCCCTTTGAATGTAGTGGGATTCACATTTGATACAAATGTTCAATCCCATATGAATCCCATACGAAGCTTCATATGACTATATTAAAACATTCTATTCAAATTCTAATGTCAGTCTTTGAGTGTGCCAACATTCAACTCAAACACAAATGTCTGAATTCAGCCAAATTCATAGGAATTCTGAATATTATGAATATTCGTGCACATCCCTAATATGTTCAAATGGGAGCATAACCAACAACCATTCAAATTTTAACATCAAGAACATTCAATATAGGCTTTATTATTTGAACAAAGAAGGCATTTTCATTTGCTGAAATTCAGACTTAAGAATCGCTCTAGTTTCTTTTATTACAGTCTACACAAGACTTAGTAGCATCTCTTCCATTATTCCTTCTTCTGTGCAACACTGCAGTCATCTGCTCGACCTCCACATTTTCTTTACAGGGCAGCAGGCTGATTCAACTTGAATACAATACATCAGCTGAAGGCCATCAGCGATGTGTTGATGAAGTATTATAACATAGCTCATTAAATCTCTATTGCTCTGATGATGCATTTGTCATATTCTCTTGAATTGATGGGATATTACATGTATTCCAAGGAGCCTCAAGCAATGAAGATGAGAGGGGAAAAGAAGCTGAGTCCTGGGAAAGTCACTAAGCTGGCAAGTTGTGTTTCTTAAACAGCATTTTGTTTTCTCTCTTGTTTTTTTACACACTGCCTAAAATCTTAACAAAGAAAAAGAATGGTAAGTCTACTCTCAGCAATATGGAAAAGACCCACAATAAAGCAGTGATATGAAATACAAAGAATATCTAACTAGATGACAATAAAAAATGTGCATCTGTGAATTTTGCTAGAATATTAATTGGCATTCTTTTTTGAGTCCTGAATTTTCCAAATGATAAAGTATCTGATTCTGTGTTCAACTATGGATTCTAACCCCTTGGCTGTAGAAGAATATTGACACACTGCCCAAATGAATCAAATGCCTTAGACAGAATCATAGAATCATAGAGGTGAAGGGGACCTCTAGGGCCATCAAGTCCAATCTGCCCCATTAAATCCACTGGATCTTCAGAAGAAAGTGACTCCAAGCACTTTGTCATTTAGGGACACACAAGAATATTCAAAACATTAAAAATTTGGTCAAATTCATTCCAATTCAGACATTCAAATTTGAATCCAATGTCTATACATACGTTTTTAACATTCAAACAAATGCAAATGTTTCGAATCATTTGTATGAATTATTCATACATTCGTATGTGTACAGATATGTACGCATTGCATACATATCCGTATGCATTTGTACGGATGCGTGCAGGATGACAACACGATGCGTAGGAATGTATACGGATGCATATGGGTGTGTATGGATGCATACGGACATATATGAATGTTGTCGACATTCGTATCTTCAGATATGAATCGAATATTCATACAAACAGATACAAATGTATTCAAATTGGATTCACATTTGAAAACATTCATTTTGTCTATTCAAATTCAAACATTCAAATATTCTATTCAAACCAAATTGAATCAAATCCAAAAATTTCACTCGTGCACACCCCATTGCCATTAAAGTACTGTCTAATGACAACTCATAATACTAATAACAGAGATAAGCTGTTTATAGCTATGGCTAACGAATATGTCATGATAGTTCCTTAATGTTTTGAACAGTAGGTTTGTTTAACTGAAGGAGTTTGACAAAAGGGCTGATACCATAGTTTTCTTAACTGTCAAAAAGTATTAGGAGTGCACTGTATTAGTCTTTGGACTTTTCTGCTTCCTACTCTTACTTGAAAGACCAACGGTCCTGTATTATGCAAATTTGTATACAAAAATATAGAACTGCTTCTGTTTTCTTATCAGATTCAGCAAGGGAAATATTGGCAGTCCTTACCTGAGTTTGACCTCTTGCCTGGCATCCAATTTTCTTTCAGGTGTTCTTTCTTTGCTCATGTATCTGGTTTCATGTAAAATTCAACAACAGAAATGCAGATTGTTGAATATAAGTGTATAGTGCCTCATAACTATACACTAACAATATTAACACAAACTAAAATTCATTATACAAATATTGATCATCTAACTAACTGTGCACATACTATGCCAACAATTCCCTTTTTGATATATTACTAATATTACTATTTAAGACACTTAAGCTTCATCTAGACATCACTTACTTATTCCACATTCGGATAATCCTTAATAAAGCATAGATAATCCAGAATAAAATGTATCTGGATGTGCTTTGTTCTGAATTATCCAAATAATGAGGAATAATTTAGTGATGTCCGGGGCTGTTTCTGCACTTACCTCTTTTAGGGCGTTTTTCCACCACGCACCTTTAATCCAGATCTAATAAGATCCAGATCTAGGGAATGGGTACTTCCCTTGATCTGGATCTAGTAGATCCAGATTAAGGGAA
>MTQE01001134.1:22775211-22791194 GCA_014337955.1 Aspidoscelis marmoratus | reverse complement strand
CTTTGAGCATTCGCACACAGGCGCGCTGGAATGCATTTACACGCGTTCCTACGCTCCTATGTGTAAATGGTCAAAGCATCCTGAAGTGTCTTAGGCTTCCCGTCCTACACCCGTTCCAAATGGAACGAGTGTAGTGCGAAAATGCCTCAGGTGAAGGCTTTGCTTCAGCTTCTGTTTGAGAATGCCTAGAAGCAATTGGTGGGCCACTGTGTGAGACAGGTGGTGGCCTGAACCCAGCAGAGCTTCTTCTATATTCTTCCAAAAAGAAAAAAAAGACAACAAACAAAGCAACAATTGTCAGAATCACTGAAAATGTTCTTGTTGGGATGATAAAGACATGGACACAGGATGGTTGTGAAGAAGATAGGAAAGCTTTACTCACGTCCTTGCCTTAAAATATCTCCAGGCTTTTATGCCTGTTACACAGGGTACATTCAACCTTGGAAAAGTACTACAGGATGCCCATGTATGGCAGCTCCAGTGGAACTGGATAGATCAAGCTTAGTACAGGAATAGTGCTAATAGGAACGACCATCTATGGTGGAAGCTCAGGAGCCAATAGAATCCTGCTGCTAGAGCATGCTATGCACATGAACAACTCATGGCAACTACGTAGATCGTCCCTGACTACTGTATGTTTATGAATTATTCTTAAGAGATATGGACAAGAGTCACTTTGCCCTGGAATGCAGCCTTTGTCCTAGTTGCTTCTTGCTTTAGCTGAAATGGGCAAAAATGTATATACCACATGTCCTCCTTTACCACACAGCTTCATAGGAAAGCCCAGCTAAGGGGAACAGGCACCCACATAAAATTGCAATTGGTGGGTCAATTTGCAGAGCAATAGAACAAACTCTTACAAACATCTCTGGGACACCATGAAAGCAGCACAAGCCTCACCAAATCCCCATTCCCTTCTCTATCCACTCTGATGGTTTTCACATGCAATTGCTTTTCTCATTAACTTATAGAGAATGGGAAGGTAACCCAAAATGTTTGGCACAGCAGTAAGTGAAAATAAAGCTACAACACCTGGGTTACAAGTCAGCAAACAAATCAAGAAATGTAATGTAATGTAACAGGATGTTTTGTTTAAGGGAGACGCGCTCTATCACCAGTTTCACCTGCGAAATTGCAGTTTCTTGATTTGCACTGAATTAACAGATGTGTGAGGTAATTATTACTACAGGTTTTTTTTTCCTTTTAAGATTCCCACTCAAAGGACAAAATGTATGCAAAACTATATAGCCTGCCACATGTGAGTTGAAATCACTTCAAGGAACACATACTAAGGCCTTTTCTGCATTTACTACAGTAGCCATTAACCAGTCCTCTGATCCAGACTGAGGGAAGGTGTGGACAAGATCAGTGTCTACATCAATCAGCATCTGCCACAGCCATGACTCTAATACATTGATAGACCTGTCCTCCATGTCTAAATATCCTAATACATAAGGATATTCTAAAAACACCAGTTGATAAAATTTATAGTTTGCTGCTAATTGGTTACTTCTGAACTTCTTCTGAACCACTGATGGTTAATTTTAACCTCCCACTCTCCTTAATTATTGTTTTACTGGTCCAATGTCTTTGTCCTTATTCCCCAAAGCTTGTGATTGGTAATTCTTTCTCTGATATGTGTAGATAGTCAATAAAGAGTCACTATTTCTTAACAAAACCTGACATAGATTTATTTCTTAATAGATTTGTTAATATTTCCATTTCCATTATTGTGTTGTCTTTTGCAATTAGTTCATTCAAGCACTTTCTGGAATTCTAAAAGTTTGAGGCAAAAGAGCTAATGCTAATGGAAAGGCAAATTGTTTTCTTGGGTAGAAAAGACTGTATATTTTCTCTCACAACACTAGAACCAGGGGCACTCTATGAAGCTGTGGGTAGGAGAGTCTGATCAGACAAGGGAGAGTATGTCTTCACCCAGAGGTCTATGGAATTTGCTGCCATAGGAGATGGCAACAGCACCCAGCCTAGACAGTTTTAAGGAATTATTAGTCGAATTCATGGATGACAGGTGTATCAGTCCCTAAAGACTGATGGAATTTGAGAGCAGGTGAAAGTTTTGCCCCTGCCTTGTGCTTGAGGCGCCCATAAGCAATTGGTGAGCCACTGTGTGGGAAAGGATACTGTACTAGATGGGTTGTGGCGTGATCCAGCAGGGCTATGCTTATGTTCTTATGTTCTAAAAATATCATCATAACCAAACAAGATGAAGCAAGAAAGCACCAAATATTGCAGAAACAGCCCTTTTAAAGGTCTAGCCAGGTGGTGTGGCTGGCTTTGAGGCTCTTGGGTTCACAGAAGTGCATTCCCTGACATTCAATGGCCTGAAAAAAATGGTCCTTAGGAAAGCTAACCCTGCCTAAGCCATGTGGGACCAACAGCAATTCCCCTGAAGAGATAAGCTTACACAGAAATTGCAAAGGAAAGCTGCATTTGTACAACTAGGTTAGTGGCTTATTTGGGTCTTTGACATTTTGATTTAAATTAGGCCACTGGTACCGAGGTAGCCTGGTATGAAAAAAAAAAGTAGTGTAGCCTTCATGCCTTTTTAAAAAGGTAAAGACAATTTGAACTGTTCTTTGAATAGCTCATTGAACTCGCATATGTGTTTCCTTTGAGTGTGAACACTTTGGTCAAATATTAGGAGTGTTCAGTTAAAAACAACAACACTTCGAACACCCCATGCTCACTGCAAACCAAGTTTGACACAAATCAGTTTGGCATAACTTTAGTTGCTGCATTATATGCCTTTGGGCCAGGCCCTGATAATGTCTCTGATGAAAAATGACTATGTGGAAACATTAGGGAATTGTGCATTTTACATTTTGAAGAGAAAACACATCACAGAATGACCTCTTATGGATCATATTTCTTTTTGCTTGCTTTGTTATTCTCAAGAGATTCATGTAGAGGGACTGCCTCTTTTCTTATTTCTTGAAAGGGCTCTCCCACCCTAACTCTCCCCCCCTCTCAGTTCCTGCTTTAAGTAGTAGTGTTGTTGTTTTCAAAGAACTACTTTGGTTTGAGGTTTTTATACAGCAGAAGTTTCATACTGAATATGACTTCAGACAGAGAAATCTTTCAGCTGCCGGTACTTCTCCCTCTATTTTTAACCAGTCTCCATGCTAGTTGAACATAGCTTTAAATGTGATATAACTACTTAAGGGAGGGAGTGTGGAACAGAACTACACCACACTAAACCTAGGAATGTTTTAATCATGCACAGTGTTTCCTAAAGTTTGGGGTTCATGGATGTTATATATATAGGGCGGGATAGAAATATATATAATAAATAAATAAATTACTGCACATTTTCCTGTGTCTTTGAGCAAACCTGCAACTTGCAAGAACTCACTTTCACCATAATACACACTGACCTTCCAGAGCTAAGCATACAGGTAGGGACTGAGCATGTGAATGGAAGGATCCTTGCTATTTGTCTCTATTAGAAGACACTATGTCCCCACAAAGCATATTTTAACATTATGGTGGTTGTTTATTGGACACCACTGAGCTGTGACTGACCCCTGTTTGATTACATGGGCATCTCCATGGGCAATTCTATGCAGTTTTCCTGGCAGAGATACAGAAGTGGTTTTTTATTGTTTGCTTCTTGGGGATTAAACTAGCGACCCTCTGCTGTACCCTTGAACTGCAGCCACTCCAAGAATGTTATGGTTGGATGACTATTATTTGCACTTTTGTTGTGAACTCATATAGTTGATTCTTTTTATTTTTATCATTCATTGTATGACAGTTTACTGTTTAGTGTTTTATAGTATGATATTGCATTAATGAAGTATTATAATAAACATTGTTAAAAATAAATGAATAAAACAATTTGGCCAATATACCTGATCCAAGTCTGAGTGTCTATGAAACTTAACTGTGAAAATTAAAACCTACAACCTTTCAATAGAATATTATTTGATCACTTTAGGCTATGATTCAGCCAGATGGTTGTTGATAGAATGTATGTGATGTTGAACGTCAAAAGAAGCTGAGCATGCCCTTAGAAGGGTTAAAAACGAAAGGATAACTAAACTCGATCTTTAACTGTATGATCTAACAGCACCAAATTTAAGAAAAACCTTTCCCAAACCTCAGTTTGATGTATTGCGTTCTGTCATCTTAGATGGCAGATGCAGAACGATGCCTAATTGGTCAATATTTGAAGAATGGCATTAACTGTTCATCTGGCCACAGAGCCCTTTCTGCAAATACAGGAACACTTTTCCCTCTCAGATTGTCTCATCTACCTTTTATCCATATATTGTATATTACCCTGCTCTTAATAATGTCTCAATAAAGCTAATCATCACTCTTAGGGATGTACATAAATATTTGTAACAGTCAAAATTCATACAAATTTGGTCAGATTCAAACATTCAAAGATTTACATTTGGATTCAAATTGAATGTTTTGATATATTCGTATGAAGCTTCATGTGGGATTTGAATGGGGTTCATATGAGATTGAGCTTTCATATCAAATTCGAATCCCACTATATTTGAAAGGGATCTATTTAAACAACAACAACAACAACAACAACCCCACACCACAAATTTGTGTATGTCCGTAATCACTCTAGTAAAGATGACTGTTGGATTAAATTGTCATCTAAGCAAATATTTATTGGAACAGAATAATGATAGAATGCAAATACAATAGCATTGGTAAAGCTGAACGTGGGGAAAATACATTCTAGTACTGTCTATATTTAAGGTAACATTTATTCTTGTCTTCATCAACTTGCAGGATGAAATGTTAGCTCTGTGTGTGTGTATGAGAGAGAGAGATAAAGAGAAATAGAGTTTCTTCACCTCATGGCATCAAAAAATCCTTTAAGGAAACTTCTGAATTGCATGAATACAATATTTATTTGAGGTATTTTCACATCCACTTCCAAGGATAAATAGTGAGAAGACATTGGTTCTCAGGTCTGCAGTCTAAAATATATGACACTGAAGAAAAGAAGATTTGGAAAACGGCAGCAGAGACAGCAAATTCAGACTAGTTCTTACAGAGTTCTTTATAAGGTCCTTCTGGAATTGGGGTCAGAGGGAGAGAGAAAGAGACTCAGAGAGAGAAAAAACTAGTAATGAGCTGCCCATATCCTTTCTCCTTCCCTGCTGCAGTGTCATGAAACAACTTCTGCAATTTGGTGGAAATGCCATCAATGGTGATAGTTGTTGATGAGAAGCAACTTATAGATGTCCTGGAGCTAGAGCTGGTGAAGAATGTATAGCACAACTGCTGAGGAGTTTCTGCGCAGATGCACATCACACTGATCTTGAAAGATTTGCACTGCTTTCATACATTCTACTGTGCCTGACTGAGTTAGCTCTTATTAGAGATGCACATGTATATTCGTCACATTTGATATTCATATGAATTTGTTCATTGAGAGAAATCAAGTTGAAGCGTCATTTATAAATATTTATTTCTGAACATTCCTAATCCACCTTTCACCAGAAGATCCCAGTGCGAGTCACAATATTCAATAAAACTGCATAAAACATGGACAAAATTTCATACACGCATATTTAAAAAATCTACTTCTAAATCTACAGCAATAGACAGTAATAAACAAAGTTTTGGACAAAGTCTTTAAATGGAATAATAAATATTGGTACACTCTCAATATCCAGTTTTGCTTCCCTCACCCCCCCAAAATAAAATGAATACACTGTTGTAGATATTAACCATAAGTCAAAATAAGAAGCTAATGTAACACTCATAATTTTCTCTTGACTGTCATTTTCAAAAGAAGAACTCTGATTTCTCTCAGGTTTCCATAGATACACTATGAAATGGAAAATAGTCATTTTGGTTTTGAAGTGGCCTGTACATTATTTCTTCCTTCAAGATGACTTGTGGGGGGGGAGGGGCAAATCCCAGGAGACTGCAGGCATAGAGTTGTAATGTCATTGGTAAATTGCAGCGCCAGAGAGACAAACATGTTAGGATTTCTGGCAAGACTCTCTGTGGATGCTTTGATTTAATACCCTTTGCCACTGGGAATTCCTTGAGCTCAAAGTAATAGTGTCTTCTACATTAATGTGCACTGAAGTGAATGTAGCATTAATCTTCATAGAAAGTTCAATTCTCTCAAGACTTTTAGAAAGATAATAGAAGCCACATTAGTGGAAGGAATGACTCAGGTAACTACATATATATACACTCACAACACTACTTTCTAAGAGTTGCTTTGACATACTCATACTATTTCATGCATATTCCCTGTTTCCTTAATTAAAACCATTATAGTTGCAGTCTAAAAGATTGATCACAACCAGATATTCAGAGTGCAGTGTAAGCACCTTAGGATCATCACGATGCATGCAGTTTACAATTCGATGGTTTTTTAAATGTTTTTATTTTTTAAGAGAACAGTGAAATCACTATGTACCAAAGTCCATACTTACATTTTATATTATGCATCCACAACTTTTGCTACAGCAGTTTTCGCTGTTGAAGTTCAGGTTACTTATTCTTCGATATTCAGGAAGGTTAGATTCTGCCAAAATGAAGTGAATCTGAAAATTCATAAATATTAAAGAGACAAAATGTATAGGGGGAGGGTTGGAAACCCCATGTTAAAAAAAAAAAAACACAGAAAGCCAGATTTTTTTCTCTCTCTCAAACTCGCAAATATATGAGTTTGAGCACCATTTTGACTTGCAAATAGCCAAGGAGGGTCACAAACCCTTGTGAATACATGAAATTCACTTAAAAAAAACAAAACAAAGAAGAAGAATGAGAGACAGCTGTATTCAAAATCCCAAGAATATGAAGCAGCAAAGTTATGAATTTCGAAGACCTGTTGGGGAGGAAGGGAAGCGGCAACATGTGTTATGGAACAAAAGGTGGGCAACCCAGAGTTTCTGGCACTTTAAGCGAGCAGTGACAACTGTCCTGCCTTCATTCATTATGGAAAAATATGACACTAAATTCAGCCAATTAAAACTAAGGCTTTGACACACATTTTAAAAAGCAGCTCAAAAAGGTCTTGTGCAGTAATATGCTGATAGACCTCACTGACAAGGTCTACTGCAGGACTGGAATAGAGACCCATGTTGACGCCTTATCTTTATCCTTAGCTTGATCCAATGCAAATGAAGTGTACTAGAAGGACGAGGAAACCTACGGCCTTTTCGCACTAGGACATGTGGGGACGGATTCCCCTTTTGCATCTAGGTAGGTAAGGAACTTTTAATTTAAAAGTTAATTCCACTTTTTAAAAGTTGAGTGCAGTGGTGGCGTCTTGAAAGGACAGGGAGTCAGGTGGGCAGGTGACGTGGTGGCAGTGGCAGGGCAGCGAGGTGGCGGCCGAAAGGGCAGCCGGGGAGGCTAGTAGACAGGATACTATGAGTGTAGCATCCCCAAAGGAAAAATAAAGTGTGTTAGCAACAAAAACAGGAATGAGAGTTGTTTAAACAAGTGGTTTTTTTAATGTGTTTTTTTTCTGATTTACTCCTTTGAAAGTACGGAAAGCTAATTTTTAATGTGAACAAAGAACTTTCAAAACATTTTCAATGCAAAATAAAACCCCAGTGGGAACATGGCCTTGGTTTTCCTAGAAGTGCGATATATTACCTGAGTAGAACCAGGACATTGCTTGGTTTGACAGTATGCCCTGCTTGCTGTGCATCCTAATGTACACTTTTCCAACATATCTCTAGCAGGGGCTATGAACTGTCAGAAGCATTTCCTGCACAAATAGCTTGCTCTTCTGACAGGTCCTGCACTTCTTCTCTATTGAGGTCAGCCCCTCTGCACACTTAGGCAAAGCAGTGCTTTGGGGATAGCTGAAGGAGTTTAATGACAAAGACTGCTAGAAACATGCTGAGTGGTAGCTGGCTGAAGTGAACATAGAAGGACTGACTTTACCCCTGAGAAAAGCCAGTTGTACTCTTTGTTAACCACTAGCAATGTGCATTTCATTCTGGGAAGTTATCTTTCATTGATCGGCAGGGCAAAAATATCCCTACAGGAATAAATCTTATACTTCTATCAAGTTTCACTGCAACTTTTTAACTGTCTTTTGCAATTTGCTGAATGCTGGGTGCAACCCTGTTTTTCTATCATTGCTTCAACTCAGAAAGGCAAATAGACTCTGTGGCTCACTCTTTATGGCTGGTGGCTGAATACCAACTGAATGGCCTGCAAAGTAATTGACCTACTCGAAAAAAAAATTGGCACCAAAACAGAACCTGGTCAAGGGTTTTTCTAGCTCATAATGATGCCAATTATAGAGGAACAGAAGCTGCCTCTCCCAGAAACACACCGAGAGAAAAAGAGTTTGAGGCAGGAACCGCAAAGGGATTACAGGAACTGGCTATAAGGCAGGCCATTGAAATACAGCAACATCCCCACAACCTTAACAGGGACCAAGGTCTGTTTCTCACCAGCATCTGGAAACCTTTGTAGAAAAACAAGCAAAACAGAGATTCACACCTGAGTTCTGCAAACACATAACCCACTGATCACTCACCCCCAGGGACTACACCTATACACAGTAAACAAGTTAGCCTCAATGACCCGTTATTAACACTTCCACTCAGGGAAACAATGCCAAAAGGGTGCAGCCAGGGAAAGACAAATGATTCATTAACAACTCAAACAAAGGAAGAGCTGTTAAACAACCAGCAGACATCTATAAGAAGAAAAACAACATCTAGTAAGACACCAGTCACCCTTGAGTTGGTGAAGACCAAAGACCTCTGAAGATGGATATCACAGTTATATCCGAAAGTTTAGGTTGTCAGAAGAAGAAACCTGGAACATGGCATATCAGCCCAAAAACTGCTACAAATGAGAAGGAACTGTGATGTTTGCATGTTCCTCATGCTTTCCATCACTAATATCAAACTCAGGAACCTTGAAGTTTTCCAGGTTCAAATTTTCTGCTCAGGGCCTTACGGAATGCGTGGGAAATGGTCTCAGACATTAATCATTTTCATGTGCCATATAATGACTGGAGGTGTGAGGGATGGTGATCTAGCTAAACTACTTGGGCTGCCACCTTCAGTATACAGAGTGGCAGCAAAGATGCCCAAGAGAGGCAGTGATATTGCTCCCAGGGGTGGATTCTGCCATGGAAAGCAAGTTATGAGCCCCAAGGGCACAGCTGCATACGTATATTACTGAACACTTTTTTTGCCCATGTGGATCCTTCCAGACACTTGCCTTAATATGTATTTGGGGGGGGGGGTACCCTATAGTGAAAGTGGCTATATTTTCCTCACTTTTAAAGCCTCCTTCAGTTTTTAACCAAAGTGATACGTTCTTTATGTACAGTGATATCTTAACACTCAGAGCAGTGACAATAGCAAAATCTTAATCACAGGCTTGACAAATCTCTTGAAAGATGAGTGTCTTTTTTTTTTAAAAAAAAATAAAGACGTTAAAATCTGTGTAGAAGAGAAATGCTGGGCGTTGACCCTTCCTTCATTTTATTCAAGGCAAAGAATTACAAAAAGTTGTTGAAATCATTACTACTTGAAGGATGTGTGCACAAATGCAATTTTCAAAAATCCAAATTCATACCAATAAAGAAAAATGAATGTCTGGACATTCGAACAGATATGAATACATTAATATCTATTCGTTCGAATATTCAATATGTATCCAATGATATGAATCTTGTACACATCCATACGCATCCATTTGCATCTTGTTTGCATCCCGTATGCATCCTGTTTTCATCCTGTACGTATCCATACGGATGCGTACAGATGCGCACAAGATGCGTACGGATACATACACATACGAATGTCCAAATTATTTGTATGAATAACTCAAAATATTCATATTCATACGAATACTAAATTATGAATGTCTGGACATTCAATTCACATATGATTGTCCAAATTCATATGAAACTAGATGCAAATTATCTTTTTTATCTATCTGACAGAATCACACAGAATTCATTGGTTCCAGTGCCACCATATACTTCCAGAATAGATACTGTGCAGTTGCCCATGAAAGCTTGGTGGCTTCTCCTCTTCCTGAAAGGAACCACCAAGTAAATCACTTCTGTCCCACAGTCCATTATTCAATTATTTGACCTTCAGCTCCTGACATTGTCCCTATTGACACATAATCCATAATAGTTTTTACTCATTTATATAAATGTCCATATTTATTAAGGTCACTCTACTTACCTATTATAAGGAATATTACAAGAATAAACATGACCCCTAATACTTTACCTCCCTACACTACTTAAACTATGAGAGAAAGACAAATAAATAGAGTCATGACAACTTGGACGTCACCTCGACTAACAAAATCCATATCGGATGTTGGGGAACCAGGGCACTTTGATGACAAGTGAGCTACTAGGGCAAGTCTCTCATGGATGAGACAAGAGAACCCGGAACTGTTAGAATGTAACTATAATAGCAAACCCAATAAGAAGTGTTGTATGAAACAGCTGAATTATAAATACTTAAAAGAACGGCATCCACCCAACACTGAAATATAATCAAGAGGAACCTGCTATCATTACTGGAGATTGACAGGCTGCAAGGAACATGTCTAAATCATAATGATGAAATCTTGGAAATACAGCTGCAAGGCAGAACTGCTGAAGTGGATATTGATTCATTTTCTGTGCTCTTTGGAGGCCAAAAAAGCATTCTGGGTTTGCATGTGAAGCTTCCTATCCAGGGATCGTGCAATGTGGTGGGAGCTGCACAGGTAGAACTGGAAGACCAAGGAGAAAAGTGCATGGTGGTGCCTTCAGCGTGATGAAAGGTAAGTGGGGCAACAGGAAGCCACCAGGGGGTGGAGGCTGTGGGGGGCGGGGTGTAAGGAGGCCATGAGGATATCTGGCTTTTGCTGAAGCTTCAACTAAAGCTTTGATGAATATCGAATAATCTGGTTTCCGGATGAATAGGGCTCCATTTGATTCGTCTGCGAATGCTGGAATTCATACGTATTCGTACAAATTTCAAATGGCACAAATATTTGTGTACATCCCTATCTTGCTGCTTTTTCTAACTCCCTGGGTGAGTGCAGGATCAAAACATCTTCAACCCTCAACTAGAAATTATTTCTCTACTCTTCACATCACCTTCCCTCCTACAAGAGTGGATTTTTTTCCAGCTTACTTGAGACCTAATAAAAAATCATAAGCCAATTTGTGCTACTCAGATTTATTATTTTCTGAAGCTGCATTTAAAAGTTTGAACAACACAAGGATGAGTTCAGAGGCTTTCTCAGTAGGCCTTCTGACATCACCTGAGTATGCCTGCTGAGCTTCCAAAGAAAATCAAAATCATGGACAGATTTGCCTCCCTCAGATTATTAAACTGTTGCCAGGAAGGCTGCTGTCAAGTCTGACTGTATCACAGCAGCTTCTGGTGAACTCAGGAAACTGCCTCTCATTACCTTTCCTTTTTCCTTACCTGACAAGTAATAATCAATATTTTGTCTCTCTTTCTTTTTGACATCTGTCTTTCTTTTCCTTGGGCTAACTGACTTTCAATCTGTGCAATGTGGCCATTTCCAACTAAACATTCAGGGGCCCCCACTACAATTCTGCTAGTCGCTGAAGATGGCCCACAAACCCATTTTAAACAAATCCCTTTTCATGATATGACATTGCTTTAGTTACTACATCTATGTTTCATGCCACATGATTCTGTGGGCCTTTCCACACTTACCTGTAAAGTAGTTCAGTGCAAGGCCTAGACCTCTTCCATCTCTCTCTCTTTTGCACTCTGGTGTGGAACACAAAGGCCATGCCCCCTACTGGCATGTACTGTCCACAACAGATGACCACCTAGATTCAGACAATGGTAGTCCTTTTTAAAAAGATCTACCACAGTCTACTGAAAAGTAAATTGGCCCAAAGAGGTATGTGAAAGGGTGCATGCCTCTGGTTTAGCTGGGAAACCCATTTCAATGATGCACCAAATACCACCACCAATCGAAGCCCTTGCAGCAGACTCTGAAGCTTGTGTGAGTTTTGGGATGGTGCAAGAGTTGTCCCAAGTGCAAATAGCCTTCTTCCAGAACAGCTTGACTGTTTCTGCTGGAAATTGTTCTAGTAGGAATGGTTCCAGTTGGAACAGTTCAGGCAACTATGCATGAAAAAGCTCCAGGTTAGGCTGTATTCAATGTAGTTTTCTCTGAGGCAGCTCAGAGAGAATTTGCAAATGAGGTATTGAACGTTCTAGGCCACAAAAGGTAGATTAGAGGTGGACTGAGAACATGAGGGCCATACACTACCATCTCCAAAGTGCTTTTGAGACTTTTTTTTTTTTTGCTACATGTAAACATAGCCTTGGAGTGCATAATTTGTTCTATGCAGCCACTTTAAGCAGCAAAACTATTGCACATTCTGCCTGACATCTTCTGGAAAGAAATACAATGTGTGTTTTTCTTCTATTATGCTAAGCAAGGATTCTTTGGCAGTATTTAATTTGGGCATTTATATCCTCCCTTTGTTTTTGAAGGGTTTAATGAGCAGACATTTCCCCCTTCCATCTTATCCTCATGACAACCTTGTGATCCAAATTAGTCAGGAAAGCTGTGGCAGGCCCAGAGTTACCTAGAGGATTTAGCATTTTTGCAACACAATGTGGTAGTACAGAACTCTTGCTGGATTAAAAGTCTCCAATTCTGTTATCGTTGCCTAAGATACAGATTTGTGTGCT
The DNA here is from genome assembly GCA_014337955.1 of Aspidoscelis marmoratus. NCBI lineage: Eukaryota > Metazoa > Chordata > Lepidosauria > Squamata > Teiidae > Aspidoscelis > Aspidoscelis marmoratus. The sequence continues at coordinate 22,778,502 of MTQE01001134.1, read as the reverse complement.
GGTGGGAGAAGAGATATCTGAAGCTGTAGTTTCACAGGATGTGATGCCAACCTCATGAAGTTCTTGTCCTGGAAGTGGCTAAATCAGAATCTTCATGGACACTGCCATATTGGGGCCAACATGGTTGACTTCATGGCCAACCCACCTGACATGTAACACTCTGGAAATGAGAGCTCTGATATTTCAGTGGCAACCAGAAAATTAGCCTGGAAGTTGGTGCTGGTGTGTGACTGGTGAGTGTGAACAAGGGTATGAGTCACCAATGGACCCAGTCAGTCTCATATGTACCACAGGATGTGGAGGTAGTTGGTTGCCAATTTCCTATGTGTTTCATGGAAGGCAGTGGCACTACTGCAACCATATTGGACCTGGCCTGATTCCCTGAAGTTAACATACTTTATACACTTTGAGTTTGAGATCACGAGGTAAGCAGGATGAGTGTACAAAGGAAAAGAACTGAAGAAGTCCATTTTTTAAAAATAATAATAATGTGGATTTGCTATTAAGCTGTGTTGGTCCCAATCATTTGAACCGAGATTCAATAGTACTTCTGTACTATTGTCATCAGGGACCTTTCTGCACTTGCTGTTGTTCCTTATCAGAAGGTACACTAAGGGTCCCCCTTCTGCACATTGGTGTGGAATATGGGAGGACCTGCCCACTGCTAGTATGTCCCATTCCCACAAAACAGAGCATGATCCAGAACAAGAGGCCCCTGATCAGGATTACTGGTAGACTTTGATATTGAAGCCTACCTGCATACTACCAGGTCCTAGTTCAGAACATGGAGGCATCCAGAAGGCACACACACACACACTTCTGTGTTCCAGTTACAGTGGGACACCATACTGAGCTGCTGAAAAGGGTCTCCAAGGTCAAGAACTTTCATTCCTAGCTGTCAGAGCTCATGTGGGCTGGCTCCAAAGTTGCCAAGGGATTGGACTGGAACACGCCATTATGGATCTGTGCAGATAATGCAGAAAAACCCCAGGAGTTGGCTTTGGCTTGAGAATGCTTTTAGCCCTATCAAGGCAAAGGTTAACAGCTGGTGGTTATAACTCAACACTAGGGCACCTGCCTGAAAATCATACGGCCATAGGTTCTTCTCAGGAAGAAGACATGGCAAATCACTTCCATCAAGTCAGTCATGCTTTGGTTTGGTACAGTTAGACTTTCTTTTTTATAGAAGACCACAGAATACAGTTTATTCTATAGTTTCTATAAAGTTAGGATCAATTTATTAAAGTCTTTTGATGCAACCTAAGTACATAAATATGATTTTAGAGCATTTCATTAATCTTAACTAATACTTGGATGAATGAGTATAACCAAGGAAACTAACATTCCACACTTCAGCAGATGAAGCTCCCAAACAATGAAACCAAAATGAAACTCATATAGAAAAAAAATCTTTTTTTTTTTAAATGAGATTAAGCCACTGTAGCCCTAGGCAGTGGTAATTTATATTCAGGAGTTTATGAGTGCTTTACTGACTTCATTATTCAGAAAGGAAAATCCATACTTATTATTATTTCAGCAGCTGCATTGACACACACTCGGGGTATTTTCAAAGCTCAGTGCATCAGTGGAGCGAATTTGTATGCACTTTTTATGCGAATTAACGGAGATAGCTTAATGGGGTTAGGCTGTGTGTATATGCAAAATAAAACTTGCCAGAGTCCTTTCTTTAATGCAGCTGGAAAGCAGAAAGCCTTCAGGACTGACAAAAAGAGGAGGAAGAAGAAAAGAAATCAGCCTTGTATGAAAACCAGGCCATATTTAATTCTGCTTTATACATACTCACAAAAGTGAAAAGGAAGGAAGGAAGGAAGGAAGGAGTGCTGACAGCAGGAGACAGGTCACATCTAGTATTTCTTGCAACTAGCTGCTCTGAAGGAAGAATTTCAGGAGACAAGGCAGACAAAGAGAACATCATGTCTGCTCTATCACTATAGAACCACTCCACACCAACTGCTGTGATGGGAACACAGCCAGATACTATCTCCTGCTCCAGTGGGACTGTTCGCTTTCTCTTTTCTCTTTCCTTTTGAGTTCGGATTTCTTGGTGCCTGCACAGAATTTTATCAGTGTACCAAACCACTCAGAGGAGTCTGGCTGAAAAGCTGGAAACAAAGCTAGAAAATAAGTAAATATTTCCCACTGGGTTATGGGGACTGTTGCAGGAAGTCCTAATTATTTTGTTGTCTGCAAATTTGTGATTAGTTGGTAGCTGACTTGGGAACACATATAGTATGTCTCTCTGTACAGACATATTTTCATTTCATCTGTTTGTATTTCGGCTTCCCATAATTCCTCTAAAGGTAGCATGCATAAGGATTATATAACTTGTGCTCAGTCTCCTTTGTTTAACATGATCTCTTGATAATTTCCTCTTGTAGGTGTTAATTTTCCAATTTAGTTTAGTTTTGATTTAGCAATCTTAAGACTATTAAAAACATTTATATTCTGGAATTCCTATCTGACTTTGAGTCCCTTGGCCCTGTACCTTGTGAGTACGCATCAGATAACTGTATTCATAAAACCTACTTCTTACCTTAAAGATCCCTATGGTGAACTGAGAAGAGTTTTCCCCCTAAACGAGTACACTCCAGTTCATTCTGTAACACAGGAAAGAGAGGAAGAGGAAATTGGAGGTGGTATAGCCTTGTACCTTAAAGAAGAGATAGAGACTTATGAACTAGAATGCCTAGATGACTCAGGCCCTTTCCGCACTGGCCCGCTGAAAACCAGATTAAATAAATCCATTTTTATGAAATGTGTCTCAAGCAAGATCTGTCTCAAATAGATACGGATCTAATAAGGCTCCATGCTTCCGCACTCGCTTGGGAAGGATGGATTGTGAGGAACACATTATGCCTTCGCAGTGCAGATGCAGTAGCACAGATTTCCAGACGGCCGCCCCAAGAGCCATGTGATTGGAGCATTCAGCTGTCAGTCACTGCTCCTTTCCTGCCATGCGCGGACCAATCAGTGGTGTGTCCAAGATCCAGTGCCCACCTGGTGCCGAATCCTGCTTTTTGTGCATGGAATCGCTACCTTCAGACTTGCTGTCCCTCTGCTGCTGTAGCTGGGCACCTGCCCGATGCAAAGCCTGTGTGAGAGGGACTTTGTGGCTGGACTGTGCTTCTCCCACCTCTCTCAACATGGCAGCTTCCTGCTGCTGCCTCCCTCAACATAGCGACTTCCTGTCCCACCCACATGTGTTCTCTCTCCTGTCCAAGTGCGGAAGCATCCTCCGTTGATGTGGATTTAGAGCACAAGGATGGATTA
>MTQE01001134.1:22738499-22764403 GCA_014337955.1 Aspidoscelis marmoratus | reverse complement strand
TCCTTCCTTCCTTCCTTCCTTCCTTCCTTCCTTCCTTCCTTCCATTCCAATATAGTCCAGGCTTTTAAAGGTGATATCCTCGAATATCAGTATAATGAGAAATCCAGCAATAATGCAAGATTTTTCATAATATTGATACCAGCCTGGCCACCTACCATCTGATAGTTTTTGCAAAAAACCCTTGATGCTAGCAAGCCTGGATAAAAAAGGGGGGGATGTGGGTTGGTTTTTGCTTGGATCTGAGTATTTTGCAAGAGGAGGGTTGCCCTGGGATTCTCTAATGCCATCTGGCAGGGGCTGCAAAAAGTAATTGCAGGATCTAAACAATTGCTTCTGGAGGTATCTCCTCCTCCTTGTTCTTTCTCTTCTTTTGCATTTTTTTCTTTGAATATCATGAGCATAGCTGAGCGGAGGACAGAAAACAGTAGGGGTGTGCATAATTTTTTTTTTTTTTGGCATTTGAATAGAATATCAAATCGAATACCCAAATTCAATTCAATTCAAATGTTAAAAATCCAAATTTCTGAAAATCCAATTCAAGTCTGGATAATTTGAATCTATAAATTCAAAAATCCAATTTGTATTTAAATAATTTTTGAATATTTGTGCAAATCCCTAGAAAACAGAGGATGCACAACAGCAGCTCCTGCCAATCATGGCCCTGAGAGTGCTTGCTGATTCCTTCCTTTAAATTCTGCTATGCATTTTGCAGTAGATTTTTTCTTAACTATAGAGTAAGCAGAAGTGGTGGCTCTCAGAGAACCTAAGTAACTCTCCCATCAGCCAATCTTGATTTTTTTTTATTTCAGAAAATGGTTTTGCTGTGTTATCTTAAAGAAAAGGATTGGGACCCTGTAATGGCTAAATCACAGTGTTCTTTATTTTTCACTTTTCTTCTCTTTTCTTTTTACATCTGATTAGTGAAACAGTTGCTCCTCCTATGTTTTTGTTCACAGATAATTAACATCTTCTTAGAAAGCTGTTACAAGCATGTGATTTCTAATGCAGGTAGAATAATAATAACAGGATTTATTTATATCGCCCCTTCCATCAAAGGGTGGTAAAGAATTCCAATCCAAAAACTACAAAATACAAAATTACAGAATTGATAATAACGTACCAGTGCAGATCACTCTATTCATAGAAGTTGAAAGGGGGTGACATATTCTCATGCTGTATTAAAATACCTGGAGGTAAAATTTAAATATGGAAGTTTATGGTAATGAAGTGGGAGAGATTGCTTCCATGGAAGACCAAATTCAGAGGAACATGTCTACAAGGTTCTTGCAGTATGATCCTGCCACCATTCCCCTGCCTTGCCTAAGCCAAGCTGGACTCTGATGTAATTTATCTGAATTCACTAAAATGGTTGAGAACAAATGTTGAAAGGTTCCACCTCACCATAAGGTTCTTCTGTTTTATTCCTAGATCATTGTTTATTTTACCAAACTTGCTCTTTGAGGGCCACTAGAGTTTCAGTGTCTCAAAGGAAGAACCAAAACATGCCATGAGAGGAAGATGTTTGGAATAGCATGTTCTAAAAGTTTATCCACTCTTTTATGAGGCAACAAGAGCAATTACTTGTTTCTAGTCGTGGTTGGTCAAGAAGAATAAGGAGAATAAGAAGAGTTGGCTTTTTCACCCCACTTTTATCACCCATTTAAGGGGACTCAAAGCAGCTGGCAAACCTTCTATTCTTCTCCCCACAACAGAACACCCTGTGAGGTAGGTGGGTCTGTGAGAGCTCAGAAGAGAGCTGTGACTAGCCCAAGGTCACTCAGCTGTCTTCATGGAAGAGGGTGGAATCAAACCCGGTACTCCCAGATAAGAGACCAACTCCCTAACCACTAGACCAAACTGGCTTATAGGTAGTGCCACGCCATACCCAGGAGCTTAGAATGTTAAGTCCGCATTTTCTTTCTCTTTTTTTGCATCTTTCAGTTTAGGGTTTCTGATATTTGCATTACTCCCTATGCTCAGTAAGATCAATTCCCAGGTGGGTTTGAATAGAATTGCAGCCTCACCTACCTACCATTAGCTTTAGGTTTTGGTACCACTTCTTTTTTGTGGGTCATGGTGGTGGTGGAAATCTTATACAACCATATTCAACAGTGTTGCACACAAATACCAATTTTTAAAAAAGTGCAATTACAAAATTATGGTGGGCATACAATGTATCTTAAGGTACTTCCTTTCATAACTGCCACTCAGCATTAGGCTTGTTTGCTGTCCTTTCCATTAAGCTCAGGTGTGCATCAGCTACCCTTGCCTTTTCCATTTCAAAAGATACTCAGCACTGAAAGGAGAAAACTAGAAACTCTTGAAACTGCACAGTTTTAAATAACTTCCTTCATCAAATTTTCAAATGTAAGAGTCTCAGGCCCATTTTAATTGAATTCAACATTTATATTGATGTTATGGAACGAAAACTAAAAATCTTTGTGTTAATCTGTTTGCCTCTTTCTGTTAGAAGGAAAGAAGCATCCAGAGCATATGTCTACAGATCTCTAAATACACACAATGGCTGAGGGGTGAAAAAAATCCTGGTGGGTGATACTTCTTTTAATGAATTCAGAGTGAGGTCCTTAATACTTTCCTCAACTAATTTTGGAAACCTCATGGAATGAATCAGATTGTCCGTGGAGTGGTGAGTACCTCAAGTTCAACCTGTACTTTTCATGGCTAAAACAAAGATCCTCATGTTGGGACGTCCAGTGGTGGGAGAAGGACAAGTTTCCAAGCGGAAGTCTCTCTGATCTAAAAGACTCTTCTAATGGAAGCCTTTCTTTGATCTGATTCTAAAAAGATTTCCAAAAGATCAAAGAACGGCTCTCAACTACTCGTGTGGATGTGCTCCAAAACTGATTCCTTGTCAAAGAAGATACAGAATCTAGTGGTTAGGTGTTCACATCTGGTTCACCCTGGCTTCCTTATAGGGAAATATAAGACAGAAAGCATTTCCATTCTCATTGCAAGAGGTGCACAACTAAACTGAGGCCAGATCTCCACTTACTGACATGAGATGGTAGTGTCTGAGGTGCACGGATGAGGTTCCACGGTAACTGAGAACAAGATGCCACTTCATTTCCATTTCAGAGCAAGGAGGTGCTCCTCAGAGAGGCAGTCCAAAGCACCTCTATTTAGTGTGTGCAGTTGTATCCTTCAAAAATGGTGTTTCTGTGGCAATCACAGCTGGAAATTGGAAAGTGCAACTGTCATGAGTTGTGAAGACATGCCTTTTTCTGGTTGCCTCCATCTCCAGGTGTATATGCAACCTGAAACACTACCTTCAGTAGTAGATAGTACAGAAGACATTAAAAAGCAACACCAGCTGGTTTGTTTGAAAAAGGTGTTTTCTTTTCTTCTTTCTACTGAAGGCCAGCATGAAAATGGTACAGAAGAATGGTGGCTGATCTAATATTTTTGGTTTTTCCTAAAGCAGTTTCTGAATGAACGCATTCCCAAACAGATTATAATGAGCTTTGAGACCATTTTGAGTGCTCAACGTTCCCAAAGTTTTTAAAGAATCTGCAGTTTCTGAGGATTAAAGGTCTCCAAATGCAGATTATCTATATTTGGGATCAATGCTGTATTTTAGAGATGTGCATGATATGAATACCCCCACATCTGTGGAAATTGGTCATTTGCCTCACATAAACAATGTGTCCTCCTCCTCTTCCTCCAAATCTCATTTCCAACACAAATAATTTATTCTCACCCTGGTCGTGGTACTGATATGCCTTTGGAGGTTTTTAGAAGCAACCAGACAATTTGTTCTCAAAAACAAAATGCTACAAATTATTGGTAGCATAGAAATCAAGGCAAAGAAAGAGGATTGCATTTGTGAGTTATTTTTACAAAGATTATTCAGTTTTCTGAAAGAAATGGGCATTGTGCCGATGGCTGTTAATCCATTATAAAGCCAAATCATTTTGTATGTTCATTTAAGTGAGTTTATTCTTGTAGTTTGCTCTCTGGATATTCATGCCTATGTAGGGAGATTAGTGCACAGAACATCTGTCTCCTGTTAACTGACTCTGTTAAAAAAAAAAAAGCTTTCATTTCCTATAGATAGGACTTCAGTATCCTCAAGAACTTGAATCTTTTAATATTGGTTATTAGTAGCAAATGTTTCCTTTAAAAAAATGCTTGATTAAAGAAAAGGGGTCTGCTAAACTGGATCAAGATCCACCCAATCCAGGGCTGCTTTTGCACTTGCCTTCCCGTCTGTTGGACCAGAAGAGTGTGTTAGCAACTAACATGTACTAGCATTTGCACTTGGGAACACTAGGACATGGTAGACTAACGCCTATGCACCTGGAGACTTACCAGTGTCCAATCACTGATAGGGCACCACCATCTTGATTGTGGTGATCGGTGCAACTGTGCATATGCTTGCATTGACGCTATGGCCATGGTGATGCTTTGCGCACTCGCAGTTGCATTTGGGGTTATCTGAGGAGCCAGTCTGCTTATGCTGCACCTCAGATGACCCTTCATACTGGAAAAGGTTCAAATGCCCACTGGCTGTATGCTTCAGGTAAGCTTTTAGTTTGCATGTGGTGAATGATTTAGTTTGCGTGTGCACCACTGCTAGTTTATGACAGGTTAACATCTGAGCAGGCAGGAGGCATTTCTAGGCTGTAAACGCCTCTTGCAAGTGCAGATGCACCTACCCAGGTGTTAACCTACAGAGCCAAGTGCAAAAGCACCTCAGGATTCTGTTTTCTGGTTTGGGGTTCTCTATATAGTGATGTACTTAACAATATTGATTGAAAGATGACTTTTGTTGCAACCTAGGCATGGTAAAACAAATTTTGCTATATTGGGAGAAACATAGTCCTATTGGTGAGAGAGCAAATACTGGCAATAAAATGAACTGGAACAATCCTGAAGTTATGATAGCAGAGGCATTAAAAGCTGCAACAGAATGTCTCTGTAGTAGGACATGAGCTGTTGTTTCTGCAATGAAGGCAGGGTCTGTTGGTGTCAGGAGCTTTAATGCATTTCCCTTCTAAGACCTTCATTGGCAAGGTGCTAAATAAGGCTGAAGAGAAATGTGGGAATATTTGCTTTAAGTGTCTAGCAAATTGGTATGGAAGATGAGCACTATTTAGCAGGAGTCTGTTAGAGGTTAAAGGAGTTGTTCACTTGAGCTTCCATATCTGGTATATACTGTTTTAGACTACATCCAGTTGCCGCTTACTTATTCCGCTACATTAAGATATTCCAGAATACAGTATGGGTATTCCAGAATATCCATGCTTTAGACCAGAACATCCAGTATAACAGAATAAGTAAGTGACATCCAGATGCAACCTTAGATGTTGAAGGAAAGAGCATACATGAAAAGAGGTATTGGATGGGACCAAAGGAACTTAAAACCAGCAAGGCTACAAGAAAGATGCCCACACTCTTTCACAGATAAAAGCCTGATAGTGGAAGTGCCTGCTCCTCTCCAGGCGGGGGGTATGGAGTCTACATGCTGTGTGCCTTGTTCCTTTCTTCAAGGCCAAGGAACTTTGTTTCTCAGCTATGGAGAAAATTTTCCAGGTAGTACACCATCTTTGGTTTGACCTATTCTACAAAGGACATTTCCAAGGAAAGTGACCTTGGAGAAGTGCCCTTTGCTTTCCTCTCCCCTTGAGGGTGCATCTTGGATTATGGAGTGTAGTGTGACACCACAGAGTGTAATTTTGCTGCTGATCAAGGCAGACCTTAATACTTAGAACTGACATTTCCAAGAAGGTCAAAGTGTGAAGAAATACTTGTTACAGTGTATGCAAAGCATTCTGTTGCAAAAACAAGCGATTCCAGAAAGTGTAGCAGTTTCATCCCTTTGCTCTAAAACAAAACAAAACCTTGTATTTCTAAGCTGAGAATGATTCAGGTGATACAACAAGTATTTGTTTGGCTATGAACTCAGAGAGGCAGTGGACCTAGGACAATGGTTTGGGAGCTGAACCTGGGTGTGATCAGACAGGGTTTTTTCAATCATCCCTTTTCGAGAATGCATCTCTTCTGTAGATATTCAAACAGTTAAACAAATAAATCTACCTCATGTTTTCGCAGACTGCTCTTCCTTTGTCTTGAAGTCTGGTAACACCTTCTTAACAGCTTTCAGTTGTCCTGATTGGTCACTTGCTGGCAATTTTTGTTCTCATGCTGTGATAGGCTACATTCCCTGCCTCTCTGTTTATTTTTTATTAAACATATTTAAACAAAAATAACATATACAACCACACCAAAAAACAGCATCAACAAACAACAACCTAACCCTCCTCCTCCTCCTCTCTGCTTAGGAAGTTCCCCACCCGATGTGGCTGAAAGGAAGAGTCATTCTTTGTGTCATTTTATGGTATATTAGGAAAGGGTGTCTTTAGGACCAGATAAGGTGAATTTAGAGATACTATATCTGCCCTTACAGCCTCAAATTCACCAAGATGGTGTCTTACTAAGCATGGCTGAATGATATACCCCTTGTAATAGTGCCTTTGGGTAGTGAATCAGATGTTCTGTTTCTTTCAATAGGCCAAAATAATCATTTGTGACACAATCTTAAGTCATTGGTGTCACCACCATCTTGGGGTGCAGTATTATTAGCAACTGATGTGGTATTAGTTTTAACTGGAATTTTATCTTTTGCTTTATGCTTTATGCTTTACCTTTTAAAAAAGAAAAATATTCATTTTGCTTTTTATATACTGTATGCTGTTTATTGGGTCTATCTGACAAAGGTTGGAGCAGGCATATAAATATTGCAATACTCAATTACTGTATGTGTTACAGATTTACTTTAAATATGGGTGGTATTTCTTATTCATCTTCTTCACTGTTCTCTTTGATGTACAGAGTGCTTTACATTTTTATCTTATCTAGTCTCAAAGATTAACATATATGCAATGTTATCAGCATTTTCCGGGGACCAGAGTACCCAGTCATTTTATCTAATCTGGACTTGATGGAATGAGATGGTGAAGCAGAGAGTCCAGTTGTGTCAAACAGACAACAATTTTCCCCTGAAGTAGCTGAATATAAAATGCCATTCAGATAACTGTTTGTAGAAAGTGATAATTCATATCTTCAGCTCTTGACCTCTTTCTTCACAGTAGCCATTAATCTCCACAAATATTCTCCTATGTGGAAATAGATATTCTGGCTTTTGTTAGTGATAATCCACTCAAAGATTTGGAGGTGATTTTGAAAGACACAATCTATTCTGAAAACTGACAGGCTCAGAGCTGTGATGTATTCAGCGTAATCTACTTTGGAAAAGCCTGGAATTGTCTTGTAACTCATGTCATCTTTGTGGTCTTTAAAATACACACACACAGGCAGGACCAGAGTTGCAAAGACAAGCTTGGAAACAACAATAAGCTACTATAGAACCTGAAATTCTTATAGAGGGGGAAATAAGGCTACAACCCTAGTCATACTTTCCTGGAAGTATAAACATTGACCACAATAGGACTCACTTTAGAGGAAGCATTGGTCTTATCCATTTTGCAAAAAGGGAGAATTTTCTCATGATCACACTTAGTGCTGTAATTGGACTTTAATGATGTGCCTTGAAACCGTGTTTTATTTATTATGTAATTTCTCTATATTGCCTTTCACTATAGTTTTAAGTGGAACAACAGAGCAGTAAAAGAACAAGAATAAACATTCGAGGGGGCTTCATTTACTCAAATGGAAGCACTGTGCCCATTCGCTTTGATGCAATTGGGGGGGGGCAGTTGTGCACATCCCTAGACTGTGGTATAAAATAATGATAATTAACTAGGTAAAACGAGAGAGAGAGGAAGGATGTGCTAAACAGATTATTTCTACAGTATTTCATCCTTCTGCCCAGCCAAACCAGCAAAAGAATTTCAGAGAAGACTCCACAGATAATCATAAAGAATTGCAGAGATATCGAACATTACTTCATATGGTTTTTATCAAAATATGGAGGTTATACGTTTTGTTTTACTGAAAATAAAAATAGTTAGAAGTCTTTTAAACATATTCAAAACCAGTTTATTTGCCAATGAATGATACAATAAAATGCTTACACAAGGATATTTGTACACATGAAATAGTGATACATTCTGTTTTGTGAAACCAACTTGTAATACACTGTCTGAATTATATGCTTTGCTTGTTATCTCTTTTCTGAATTAGGATTAGAATTTGGTATAAATCTATCAAAAATTGACATTTGTAGCATTTTCTTTCTTTGTATTTCTTTGACCACGTGTGCCAGGTACAAGTATGCTGTTATATGAAAACAGATTTATAAATTTTATACCTCATTACCTCTGTGGAAAGACCTTGACTCTCAGTGTAGTTTCTGTGTTTGTAATATAAATCATTTTATTTGCAGTGATTTTATTGATGAGTTATTTTTCTTTCCTTTTCACATTTAGGGAGGAAATATATTTAGTGTGTAGAAAAACTATCGGTTAATTCTTGAAGACAGAAATGATTCCATTCCCCAAAATGCGTGACCTCATATCTGACATAGCTATAGGAATCAGAATACAGTTTTCAAAGCAGAGATTCAGAAGTGGTTTGCCATTTCCTATTTCTGGGAAGAGGTTGGAGATTTTGCTTTCCCATTTGCTCTACATGTTGTTTTACACACACACACACACACACACACACACACACACACACACACACACACGCACACACGCACACACACACACGCACACACGCACGCACGCACGCATGCATGCACCATACACACACAGGGTATCTATTCCTAACATTAGGGTTAGGGTTAGGCTTAGGGTTACAGTTGGAATCAGTTGCAGTTTTCTAAGAATAATTCCCTTTAATGATATGTGGAAGAACATCCCAATATATGGGTAAACTGGAATAATATATTGGCATGAAAGAGTATTACTTCATTGGCATAGTGAAAGAGGTTAGAAAGAAATGGCAACTATTGGTATCTGTCCATGGTGCTGAAATCCTTAAGCACAGCTGTCCCTTGGGTAACATGGTTTTGTGTAACAGTTTTGCTTTTACAGTCTACATAAATATGATTTGTATAACACATGTTTACAGCATATTTTTACCTTTACGTGGTTGTTAAAATGTGGCATCCCTTGTTCAACACACTCTTGGAAATTTTCAGTAATGAATTTTGATCAGATCCAGCACATAGGGGATCAGGAGGAGGATATAATGGAATGTAAACAAATGATTGTATTTATAGGTTGTTGAAAATAAATAAAATTTTAAAAAAATGAATTTTGGATTATGGGTTCATGTATTGTCAGATAGGAAAGACCTGTAGCTTAGTAGTAATGCAAGCTGCTTGGAAAGCAGAGAATCTTTGGTTTGATTCCTAGTCTTTCTTTTGTGGCAACAGATGCAGACGATATTATTGTAGTTCATAAAACTGGTGAAATAAATTATCCCAGCCCTGTGCTTATTGTTCTTAGTGAAATGGAGGCAAACAGCTGCTACAGGATATTTACTCCAGTTTTCTGTATGACTTACGAAGGCTCCATTTCAGAGGTTGACTCCCCATTATGTGGAAGTCCATGAGAACAGCATAAGTACTAAAAAGAAATATAGCAATTTAGGCTGCTTCTTTCTCCACCTCTGCCCCAAGAAAAGTTGGGAATATATATTGATTTCTTCCTTTCCAATTTCTACTGTGTGCCTCCTTCAGATACCCTAGTAAACTTTTATTGAAATCACTTGTAACTCCCATTTATACTGCTGAACTGAGTAAAAACCTGCTTTGATGCTTGGAATCCAATAGAGAGTTTTGCTGCCTTTATTTTTTATTAGAGGTTTTAATTTTCAAGTCTAAAGGATTGAGCTGAGTGAGAACTTGCATAAAATGTTCAAACATTTATTTATTAAGACAGTTATAGTGATTATTTGTTCCAATGTTTTGCTGAGCTTCTGCAAATAGCAGGATCAATTTAAGGCCCTCCCTGATTCTGACCTCTTTCTAATTACCACTGGGGTTACCTTTACTGACTGCTCAAAGATATGTCAAGGTAATTTAATTTATTTCTCTGTTAAACTGAAAATGACCTTAGGAATCTTTGTTTTAAATACCATTCATTATCGTTGCCAAGAGCACTTTTTAAGGTTAGTTGTTATGAGCTACATAATGAGAGCAGCAGCTTCATCCTATAATCACAGAACAAATTAAGACAGAATATTTTACATGTGTAAATTAGCTGAAGGTTAGATGGTACTCCCCCCCTAAAAAAATGAGACTTGCACAAATAATTCCCTTTTGGGGGTATAGAATCTGGTATAATTGCATCTGTTTACAAGCCATATAGCTTACACATAAGTGCTTATTGCAGATACAATAGGTGGAAAATAACTATTCTTTTTGAAAGAGATAATCTCTGGGTCACATCCTCCCATTTGTTTCCTGTCTTTCAAAGTAACATTTTCTTCCAATGCTAATTTATAATCAGACTGTGACCCAATTTGGTCTAGCGGTTAGGAAGCTGGATTCTTATCTGGGAATTTGACCCTGTCCTTCCCCATGAAGCCAGCTGAGTGAACTTCGGCTAGTCACAGCTCTCTTCTGACCTCTCACAGCCCTACCTACCTCACAGGGTGTTCTGTTGTGAGGTTAGAAAGCTCTGTCAGCCACTTTGAGTCCCCTTAAATGGGTGAGAAAAGCAGGGTCGAAAAGCCTCCTACTACTACTACTTTGCAGAGGTACTGATGGCATGCAGTCATCCTAAGACAACTTCATGTTTTACATGCATAAGAAGCTAGTGGTGGGTTACTTAATATGAATAGACCAAAAATTCAATTTTAGGGATAATATTTTAGGGATCTGCAGTGAAGCAGTTTCTATTTGTGCAGGTTCTATGTGCTTACAAATTCTGATAGTATGGATTTGACAGTGTTACAGCAACGTCTTCTACACAAGAGTGTAACTTTTTTAGTCCAAGAGCTGAATTTGTCACTGGTAGGGTGGGGCTGCATGCCAACTCAGAGTAAAGGTTGGCTCAAATGCTTACATTTTTCTGCTAGCAGTGGGGAATGGTTTCTCATGTGAGTGTGATCAGTAGTGGTTCTATTCAGAAATAGTGGTCTACTAGTAGCATCAATGAAAGATAAAGCAGGGAGCAGAAAAAGCAGGTTGGGACCTTCATTAGCGACATATGATGCTATCTGCAACATAAATAATTGAGGGTGAGGTGTTAATATCAGGCTTCAACAAGAAGAATTTAACCATTTAATCCCTTGTTGGTGCCACTAAGATGTTGCTTCAAACAGCTTAAGCCAGAAAATGCCATGCCATGTCAGTGAGACAACAGAATTTCTCTTTGCCTTGGAGGGAGGCTATAGGTGATGAAATATGCTGACAACTGGGCCAAACAGTTGTATCATGCATTTATTTATACTTTTATGATGCTGAATCATCAAAATCAAAACACTCATAGCCAGTGTAGATGGTGCTAATCATAATGGCTTGCCTCAGTATAAGTAGAGCTACCATAGAGAATCCACGTCCTGTATCTTTGTGTAGAAGATAAATTTTATAATACCTTCTGAAATTGCCTCTTCTGTACAATTATTAAAAATATAGAAACTCTGACCTCTATATCTCTTTAAAGTTTTGCTTTTTTATACCAATTGTGCATGTGGCAACCAGAAAAAGTTCAAATGGTCATTCAGGACAAGCCATTTAAAGGCATTTTGTCTTCTTTTATTGTGTCCAAATTGCACAAAAAGGAGACAAAGAAACAAATTAATAGCAATTGGCAAAGAAACAATAAACGGTAATGGAATTTATTTTAATTGAGTCTATTTCTGTGTTCTTTTAACCACCCGTTATTGTTTCCTTCCCTGATGCTTCTTTGGAGATTACAAACATGTTATTTTCTATTCTCAAAGTCATTTCCATCAATTCCTTTTACCACAGCCATTCCTTAGCTGTTTGTGTCCATATTTTAAATCAATACTATTTATGAATGCCTTTCTTTAATATGTACTGTAGTTTAAGCAGTATCATAATGTACCAGAAGAGCTATTATAGTCATCTATTATTACTATTTCATGAATGGTTTGAATGACTTTGAATGCAGCCCCCCACAACCCATGTTTTCCCCAACAGTTTTGTAGTGCAATTCTCTGAGATGAAACGAGAGTATTGTGTTTGAAATGAAATTAGACTTTTTGATAGCTTGCTTTATTTAATTTGTATTTTCACTTTTCAGCTGCAAAAAATGAGCTACAAAAGAATGTTTATTTAAACGTATTGCAATATTACAGACACATGAAAGTTAATATGCAGTTCTTGAAATGATAAGAGTCCTGGAAATGAATGGTGTATGTACTGTCATTGTAACCATCCACACCTTCATCATGAGCTTCTCTTTGTGAAAACTGAGCATCATTCCACTAATGTTGAGGAAGGTTTGGCTACTTGCTAAGTCTGTGGTCCTAGTGATTTTGTCTAGTGAGCCAGTTTGGTCTAGTGGTTAGGGAGCTGGACTCTTATCTGGTTTGGTTCTGACCTCCCCCACAAAGCCAGCTGGGTGGCCTTGGGTGAGTCACAGCTCTCTTCTGAGCTCTCACAGCCCCAACTACCTCACAGGGTGTTTGTTTTGGGGAGAAGAATAGAAAGCTTTGTCAGCTGCTTTGAGTTCCCTTAAATGGATGAGAAAAGTGGGGTAGAAAAGCCAATTCTTCTTCTTCTTCGAACCTCTGCTAAATTACTCCTGCTGGAATGGCAGAGACCATCCTTCTACAGTCCTGCTAAGATTTTCATCAACATGGATCCAGAATAAATACATAATTAAAACAATGGTTAAAACAAAGGTAAAAGAATAAATGGGAACGAAGAAATAACTGGTTGATGAACAGAATTTGCTGTAGCTGAGGTTATAATAACTTTCATCTCTTCTAATAGAAACTGTACACTGCTGCTACTGAATCTCTCTCTCAAAGAAAGCATAATAACAGGCCAGACGAGTTTTGCACAGAGTCCATTGTAAACAGAAAATCTAAAAAAAAACAAAAAACCAACAACACCATGTGTGGTGGACTCAGGCGCCTGTTCGCATGGGAAAACCCCTAGATTAGAAGGAATGCCTTCATATCTTCCAAATAACATCTTTAATTCCATTTTTTTAAAAAATTACCACATTCTAATTCTCTGTTAAAAGTGACATCTTTTTTGACAGAAGTCTGAGAAGGAAGGTGTTGTAGGTCTTCATAGAACTGTTCAGGTTTAGCCTCTTCAGCATCAGTGTTAGGTACAGTTGTGCGTGAAGCCAATTTCCCACATTCAATTAGATGCAAATTCAACGTGGGAATATTTGGCTTCAGCTGAACACCACCACCACCCATGAATATGGAAGGGTTTGGCTACATGCACAAATGTCTCAGAAATATCCATGAATATTTGCTAATGCAGATATTTGCAGATATTCTGAGATCTGCTCTTAATCAAAGCTTTAACAAAGCTTCAACAAATGCCAGGTCCATTCAATTCACAGATGAATAGGAGGCCTCTTTCAATTAGTCTGTGAATGTCGGAATTTGTATAAATCCATACAAATTCTGAATGTGCTGAATATTCATACACATCCCTAGTGTTTGGAGCATAGACTTGGATTACTGTGATGTTGGGTGGCTTGTCTTAAGATTCAAACAGAGATCATTCTGTCATTTTTGAAACTGTACTCCAGTACTGCTTTTCTCACCCTTTTACCAGCTATCAGGAATACTTCATTCCTTCTAGGGGATTCTTGCCCACAGGAGTAGATATAATGGTCATCTGAATTAAATTCACCCATTCCTTTCCATTTTAGTTCACTGTTGAAGTTTAGTTTTGTCATCTCATGTTTGACCACATCTAGCTTACCTTGGTTCATGGATCTTAAATTCCGGATTCCTACCTACTTTTGCTCTTCACAGTGTCAGACTTTTGTTCTACCATTGGGATGTCCACAAATTATCCATCAGATTTGCATTTGCACAAATTTGAACATTTGCATTTGAATCGAATATTGGCTCCATTCGAAGTTTGATGCTTTTGTGCATTTGTTCAATGCTTTGTTATATTTGCGAAGTAGTAAAGTCCCATCTACAGCAGATTCACAGTGGACTCGGAAGGGACTTGGAGGGGATTCTGAGATGTGACCAGTAGGAGGGATCTGAAGCTGACTGAAAGAGCATTCAAATAGCATTCGCAGCAGATTCAAATTCTGCCATAGTCAAAGTGGCTCTATTCACACAAATATTGCCTTCATGTTTGTTTTGATACAAACTAGGGATGTCCCCTAATGCAATTTTCCAAATTGAATCAAATATTTGAATGTTCAAATTCAGATGAGAGAAAAACCAAATATATTCAAATTCAAACCGGTTCAAATACATTCATATCTATTTGTATGAATTTTCCACAAATGTCAGCAACATTCATATGTGTCTGTATGCATCCATACTGACCTTTACGCATCCTTACGCATCCCATTGGTTTCCCATATGCATCATGTTTTTGTCCCATACGTATCGGTACAAATGCGTATGCTTACAAATAAGATGGATACGGATACATATGTAATGCATACATATCTGTACACACGCAAATGTCCAAATAATTCGTACGAATTATTCAAAACATTTGAATTCATTCAAACGTTAAAAAACAAATTCAATTTGAATTCAAATGTCCGAACTTGAATGAATTTGATCAAATTTCAAATGTATTGAATGTAACAATGTTTATGACATCCCTTCCACCAACAAACAAACAAACAAACATAACTTGTTTTGGCACAAGAGCTGCATTTGGACAAAAGAAATGTGATTCATCTGATGACCTGGGACAGGGTGTTCTACATGCTTAGAAGAATGCAAATCTGGAGGAATAAGCCCAATCCTGCCACATGTCCTGCTCAAAGTACAATCTATATGCAAAAAGGCTGACAAACAAGATGGCTGCCAGTTAAGCAGTCTTCATCAGCATCTTGTTTGATGACCAATTCAGCTTGTTGGAATGTGTCCTTTACTTTTATGACATTCATATCTCCTGAATTTTCAAGTTTTATTTCTTTCTGTGCATCCATAGATTTCAATATATCAGAAAAATAAAACAGTCCGCTCTACCTCAACAACAACAGAAACAAAAACCCAAAAAACCAAAAACCCAAAGGGGACTTGAGATTGTAATAGAAAATGGATCCTAGATAATGATCATGCAAATAGGCAAACTGTACTTTTGGGTTGGGTGTGAACTATAAAAAATGTATAGAAACAGAATTCTATATGGGTCATCGGCCTATGGAATGTGCTGCCAGAAGAGGTGGTGACAGCTACCAGTCTGGATGGCTTTAAGGTAGGGTTAGACAAATTTATGGATGACAGATGTATCAATGGCTACTAGAACGAATGCCTAGGTGCATCTTTCAGGCTGAGGGGGGGGAGGAAATGGGGCGCTTCTAGGGCCATCTGCTGGGACTCGAGAGCAGGAGAAGGTTTGTCCTTGTCTCTGCTTGAGATGCCCATGAGCATTTGGTGGGCCACTGTGTGCGACAGGATGCTGGACTAGATGGGCTGTGGCCTGATCCAGCAAGGCTTCTCTTATGTTCTTATGTTCTCTTATGTTCTTATGTTCTTATAGAGCAGAAATTATTGAGATATTCAAGTACAATTCCCAGGCTTACAAAATCCTTGGTTTTCCTATTGATGGAGCAATCCAGAGTAAGCCAACGTTGACAGTTACCATTAAAAAAGAAAAAGAAAGCGAAATGATACTCCATTATTACTTGACCTTGTTTTAAAAGCAGCTCTCTGTTACTGGAGACCTTTATTAGCTTTAGTTATTTTCTGCCATTTACTTTTCCCTCTCTCAAAATCCTCCTGGACAGCTCATTGCACTTGCCGTGAAGATAAATCATATTTGATATCTGAAGTGACACTTAGTATAAATATAATATTGTCTAAGAGCCAGTCCCCTTTAATCTGTGTGTCAGTGGCATGACAGAATGGTAACAAAACAGGCTTCAGCAGCTCACAAACCTAACACTTATCAAAAACAAGTGTGTCGATGCACTATGACAGGCTTTGATTAAAAATATTGATTAATCCAGTATCTTACTTCCCTTGCACAAAGATCACGGGAAATTGTGAGAACCTGGCACCACCCTTATTTACCAATTCATCAAAGCATTTGCTACATTCTCAAAATTCAAGCCAACATAACCACATTGAAAAGTAAGCACGTCATAAACCTTAGATGTCAATGTGATGACAAGTTGCATGGACACATAACTTTTTGATGCTGAAAACCCTCCAAAAATGGCTCCCTGGTTGTCAACAAAGGGCTCTGTGTGGATTTTGTTTTTGCTTGGTGGGGAATAAGGAAAAACTGAGAAAACAAATATCTGCATCAAACAATCCTGAGCTGCATGTCATGGTTCTCCATCAAAGCAGCATAATTGCTACTTGTCACAGCCTTAGGCCCCATTTACATGCAAAGAAAAATCCATTAAAAAGCTTCTTTTGCTTCTGAGCGTCTGCATGCAGAGTTTTACTCCGGGCTTCCAGAGCCACAAAGGAGGAAAATCCACGACAACCCCCCCCCATCTTTAAACAAGACTTTTGGGAAGCTGTGGGTTTTCCTGGGAGCATGGAGACGTTTTCTCCACATCTTCTCCCATATTCCACTGAATTTTTAGGCACTTTTGATCTCTGCAGAAGAACTGGTTGTCAGAATCAGCTGCATTCAGCTCTTTCAGCCCGCAAGCAGAGCTGCAACCTGTCACATTGTTTCACTCTGGAGGGGGAGAGAGATTTTGTGCTTGCTAACAGGGAAAGGTGATACTAATTATCATTATCATTACCATGGAGATTGTTTCTCAGCAAGCAAATCTCTCTCTCCCCCTCCTAATAACGCAGCCTCCAAAGTGAAATAAAGTTTCACTTCGCAGGTCTGGTTCTGCGCTAATCAGCAGCCATTTCGTGAATGCAGGCAGCTGAATTTGACAGCTGAAGGGAGCCTGCTTTCAGTTTTGCTTGTAACTATGTTGCAAGCATTAGTTATGGAGAGAGTGAGCTGCTTTCGGTAACTGCTTTTAACTCTTGGCAGCCAAGTAAAGGGATGATCTTGTGTTCAGGAGGTTCAGTTGAGGTTTTTGCCTGTCATTGCTGCAGCGGGTGAGGGGTGGGGGTGGGGAGAAAAAGATGCGAGGTCACAAAAAGCGGTTTGAATGGAGACAGGAAAGTACGTTTTAAATCTATGTTGACCCAAACTACATGGGGATGCTTTATTTGGAATTACAACCCGCATTTTTAAAATCTGACACAAGAGGGAAGCAAAAAGAGACCATGGAGACGCTCCCTTACTGCTCTGAATTATCATGCTATATTAAGACAAAATGTTGTCAAGTAGGTGTGTGATTAGGGATTCACAACATTCAATAATTGGACAAATTTGGATGAACGGACATTCTTATATGAATTGAATGCTATGACATTCGTACTTTAACATTCATATTCATACAAATGTTTCAGAACATTTGTACAAATGCTTTGGAACATTAGTGAACCTGGGAGGTGGGAAAGTGGCTGTGCCAGTCACATCTGCCACATATCCAGAGTGCATTTGACATGGATTGAGAGTGGATTCAAAATGGATTCAGGGCAGATTTGACACTTTCAGAGTGGATATGTTACGGGATATGTATTTGTATGTATCGGATACATATCGGGTATGTATAGGATACATATTGGGTACCTATCAGGTTCCTATCAGATATGTATTGGATATGTATGGGATACATATGTGTTCATATAGGATATTCATACAAATTTAAATGAATACATTTGTATCAAATAGAATCCTACCACATTTGAAGGGGATCTATTTGAATGAATATGAATTTTCTTACATTCAATTCAATATGAATTGAATTAAAAAAAATATTCATGCACATCCCTATGTGTGATACCAGAGTCATATCAGTTTCAGAGCAAGATGTAGAGCAAGCTATGATGTAACACGGAAGCATAACTCTAGATTTCAGGGTTCCTTAAGCAAACTGTCACTTGGGAGACCCTAATGTTCTATATGTCAAACAGTTTAGAATTCTAATTGTTAGTCAGGAACTAAAGAGTCACAATGAGTCAGCAACTCATGACTCAGAGTCTTATGATTCAAAATATCATGCTGTTGCATTAATTAGATGACATCATTCTAAAACTTCATGATGTGGGCTATATAACTATCTCTGTTTTGTAAAAGCTTTGTCTTTGTTTTTTTGTTTAATGGGAGGTTTATATTAGAAAGGATTCCGAAATAAAGCTGCTGAACCTTCCACTGAGGAAAGAAATACTTTGTCTCTGGATTTATTTGAGACTGTCCAGCTATTCTGAGATCAACAAGTGAATTGACTCCAGTCCAAATCCGCTGCACAACCTGACACTATACCCACACATCCATACTCTTGGAAACAGACGACCAGTGCTGTCGTGCTATTATGTCTACCTATATGGTATCCCTTTGACAGTTTTGTTTCCATTTTATTATTAACAGCATCAAAGTAATGGCTGTGCCTTGGGATTCAGGAGCTCTATGGTTTTTAGATATTATAGAGAAAAAACTTCAAAAACATTTCTAGACAGCCTAGAGGCTCTTTGTAGCATGAGTGAATGTTCAATAGCTTTTTTATGTGCTTCCAATATGTTTGATCAAGGATACCTTGGGAAACGCATGCCATCTCCCCTTTGGAATGATTTGAGATGTGAATCATTTTTCAGTTTTCTCCCATGTTTCATGACTGAAGCACTCCTTTTGGGCAGCAAGATGTTCTGAGATGACTAAAATCTAAAGGAATTCTAGAGGCCTTTGATGAAGAGAGTTGTGAGCACGGGGCAGGTGAATCCATTACTGATTGCAGTGAATGTCAAAATTCAAAAATCACTTCAGATACACGATGGATCTCTAACCGCTATTGCTTTACATCCTCGGCAATCACCCAGAGAGAACCATGGCCATCACATAGCAAGAGTTTTTGTAGGAAATAGTTGTAAATCATTGAGTTTACATGAGTTAAAAAAGAAAAGAAGAAAAAAAGCACTGTGGTCTCTGTACTCAGAATGCCCAGTTAAAGATTTGTGCTTCCTATTGTATTGAATCCTTAGGCCAGAACAGGGTATAATATTCCAATCAAAGTTACAGAATGTAACTCTACAGGATGTTGGTGTAACCATAGGTAGTCAGAACTGAAAGTGCCCTGAGAACTACAATCTCCAGCAGTTCAGTTCTGTTGCAGATGCACAGGGTTTTTTCCCTACAAGAAACACAGAGTAGGAATGGTATCTTGGAGAAGGAAATATCAACCAAAACCTATGCAGAAATGGCTATTCTGTGAGATAACCTATTTTCAATTTGTCCTTTAAATATCTACTTGTTTGTTTTACAGTTTTTGCACAGTGGTATCAGGGCAGCTCAGATAAGCAACTGAAAGAAGTTTTTAAAAAAAAAAATAGAATGACCTTTTTTAAAACTATATACACATGATTCAGTTTGTATCTATATAGATGTAACTCGGTTGCCTAGATATGTGTACGCACTATGTGACTGTACAATATTGGATGTGTGACTAACGCTGCCTGGCTGAGGAACACCCACAGATTCTGGTTTTGTTCACTTTTGCTTACCTGTAAGGTACAGAATGTGGGAAGCTGGCTCAAGAACCTCCCCTAGTGTGGCACATTGCCTTCAAGGGAGCAGACCTAACAGTACCGGCTGAGAAGAGGACAGTGGGGTCTTTGCTACCTCTCCCAGCATCTCCTCCATTTGCTGAATTCAGTAATCCCTAGCCCCTAGCCCCTTGGCACTATCCAGTAGGGGTGTGCAAGATGAATAGGGATGCGTACAGATACATACTAACCCTATACTTACTATAATCCAACCCTAATACTAACCCTAACCCAAATCCTTACTTTAACCCTAACCCTAACCGAAATCATTTGGGGTGCAGCTATCATATAACCACTCATGTTCTAGTTGATACTTTAATTTGCTTATGATTTATGTGATTCCAATTGCATTTGTTTACCTTAGAAATTGGTAATAAAAGTGGTACAATATAACTCCTAATCCTGATAGAAACAAAAGGGACTGTGATTTTGGCTCATGCACTCTAAGGCTGTAAGTCAGTGGTAGTTCAAACTGTTTGGAAAGCAAGGGGCTTGCCCTGGAAGCCAGGATTTGCAAACCCTTTCTCTATCTCTGTCAAGAACACCACACAGTGCCATACCATTGACCATGAGCTAGCTACAACTCAGTTGTACCCAAAAACAACAATATTCTTATGCAAAGTTAGCTAATGCTTAGGACATGATTTCCACCACACTGTCCAAAACCTGACTGTTACTTTTTAAAACCATGTTCTCTATCTATCTATCTATCTATCTATCTATCTATCTATCTATCTATCTATCTATCTATCTATCTATCTATCTATCTATCTATCTATCTATCTATCTATCTATCTATCTATCTATCTATCTATCTATCTATCTATCTATCTCACCCTATACCCAGAGGTCTCAGGGCGAATTATAACATATAAAATGAACACATTAGAACCTTAACATATTCAGCTTCGTAAAACCCTAACAGTGTCTGGATGTGGGGAGGGTTTGATTGGAGAAGGTGGTTTCTTTCTTTCTGGCTCAGTTGCACAACCGTCTTGGCCTAGCTCAATATTTGCACATAGACTGTGGACTGCAATTCATCTTACTTTTTCCAAATCATTAACAATTACATTAATGGATCCCAACACTGGCCTTTTGATTTCTCTGTAATTTTTTCTGCCACTGATTTCCCCCTTTATAATTTCTATTCAATTTGCCTAGTAATTGGTTGGGATGTACTCCAATTTCACAGTTACTTTATCCGCTTACTAGTTTCCTAGTAGAGAAGCAGTACAGGACATGGGTATAAGATCCTATTTCATAGCATTGGTAAGGCTGAGGGACACCGAAGATGAGAAGGACAATAGACAAGGTAGGTGGGGAAGATCAAGCACTCTACTCAGATACCCTTGGATGAGTTGCAGGAATTTACTAAAGAGAGATCAATGATCAACATTTGTCCATACAATCACTTTAAAGTAGGGATAAATTAATAGATATATTTCTGTGAATCTTCTCTCTTGTACATGCTGATTGCTGCAACAATTGCTCCTGACGGGTGTAAGCAAGATATGCTCATTCTTCCAGTCATATCCTACCATGGCTAATAGTCATATTTAATTATCATGACTTCAACACAAAAAAAGCATAAAACACTATCATTGATCTCTTCCATCCATTTTTTTAAAAACTCCACAACCCACAATTTATGTGTACAGTCCCCTAAATATTCATCAATTGCTTTTTCTATAGTGACAATATATACATGTTGTGTTTATTTTTGCAATGAAAGGACGTCTTAACCAATAGCTGTGTTTTGATTCCCTCTCAACTTATTTGTTTGTTTACAGTGCTAAGAAACCACATTGAGAAAGTACAGACAGAGCCATATATACTTCATGGGTTTCCCTCCTCACAATCTGCTCTCCCACTTTTTGCAGTAACATTCCTGGTTCCTGGCCATTTTCAAATCTGGTGACCTTGAGCACTCAACACCAGTCTAATTGCTAACTAATCACCATTTCTTATCTTCCTGTACCAGGAAAACTCAGGATTGATGATGTAAGCTAGCAAAGAAGATCTAGACTTTTGTATAGAGTAAGGCTGTGTTCACACCAAAGTTTTAATCCAGCATCAGTCCACTTTCAGATTAGAAGAATACATCAATGAAATGACTTGTCATGTTCATTCTACATGATCTAACCCAAAGGTGGCCTTTCTGAGTCAGAGAAAGCCGAAACAAACAACATCTTACTTTTCCGCTGTGTTATCTCACTCTGAAAGCAGACTGAAGGTGGATTAAAATTTAGGCGTGAATGCACACAATCCTCACATAATGTAATTAGTTCAGAGGACTGCAACATGAGCATTGAACAGATTTCCCTTCCCCCTTCTCTTAAAAACACAAATCTCAATTTAGGTGCGTATTGTTTCAATATATGATTGGGAAATGATCATAATAGTTGGGTGGGAAGAAAAGGCTGCATGAAGATTCTTTTCAAAGCATAAAGCCATCAAGCTTAGCATGAAGGAACTGTGTGCTGTTGTTTTCCAGCTGAGCAGATCAGCTGAGAAGGCCCTTTAGTGACACAGGCAGCTCAAATGTCATGCTGGCTGCCATTGCCTTTGTGTCAATTTACATAAATTATCTGTAATGCTCTCATATTTTATTTCTAAAAATTATGTTTGCCAGGATTCATAATCTAATTAAGTGAGAATAGGACTAGTTACAGCTGATTGCTTCTTTCTCAAATGTGGTCCATGAATTCAACATGACAATGGCAGACAATAATTCTTGTAGATACAGCTAAAGCAATAGCTCATCGTGTCATTTCTTGTCAAATTCTCAATAATACAGGGTCGGCAACTTTTCCCATTATGAACAATTAATAAAAATCTCTGTTGTTTACTAAAAAAAAGGAAGCTTCTTAGAAATCAGAAGCTTACAGGAAAACTGTGATGGGTAGAAATGTGGATAGACTGTTAAGGGATATAAAACAGAAAGTGGGGGGAAATAACCCAAGAATGGAAGGAAAATCTTCACATAGAATAAGACTTCAGCAGATTCAAATTAGGGAAGGTGCCTGTTAGGACTGGGTGAAAAATATTCCTCTTAAAATATGTTTTAAGAATGCTTTGTATATTTTATCTTTTTTATTATTGGTTGCCTCCAGACTAGTGGAATAAATCTGCAGTTGAATGTAAAAGTGCAGTATACTTACTGTGCAGTGACAACAGGTGTCCCTACTGGAAAGGCAGCTCTGTAGCTTCCCCTAACAGAGCTGCAAGAGCTAAGGAGGTGTGCGCCATCAGGAGGGTTGAGGCAGCCAATCAAATGTTGAGCTGCCCTTCCTGCTTAGCCAGAATCTTGTCTGCTTTTCTTGCCCTCCTGTCTGCATTGGCTAGAAGCTCCAGATTTTCTTTATACTGTGGAGTAAGTGTCACTGAATCAGCATTAAGGTAAGCATGCATGATGCCACAACTCATTAGGGGTCAGTCCAGAATTTCATAACCACTAGGAGGATAGACCATGTCTTACACTCAAGGGCAAGAGGTATACACAGTAAATGGTTCCATTAGAACTGTGGGGAACAGAGGTATTTGAAATGCCATCCTGCTATGGTCAAACACTTGATGGATGGGGCTAAGGAGAGATCTTGGAACACAATGATGGACAACTTGGGTTCAGTCTGTAAGCAATCTGCTGTAATTCATTTGGAACTTTTTCGATATAACTCTGAGATAAGCCAAAATTCATCTCATGCCTAATCTTTCCAATAAAGATCAGTGTATTTCCTTACTGTAATAGCATATGTGTCAGTAAGGGAGAAGCAGAACAGAAAATAACAATGCAATTATTAAAGAAACATTTTTAAAAATTATCTTGACATTCTGAATCTCTAAATATTTTTGGAGGATTTTTTGAGGTAGCTGGGGTCATTATCTATGGAAGATTTTATTTTAATCTTTTGTTTTTTTGGCCTTATATTTTGATGACCTTAATTCTCAATACTTTTTTAAAATCAAGCTTCAAGGCCAGATGTGCCTAATTCTCAAGGAAAACAGAGGGTATTTTTGACCACCAGTCACAAAATGGCTGCCACCAGTTATTAAGAAAGAACAATGGGAACAGATTAATTGTCATGATTTTAGGTGGTTACTTGAAAACAATGAAGTTAATGATAAAATCTCCCTACCCAGAGCAGGAAAAGAGTTTGCGTTAAATAATGAGCACCGGAAAAGTGAATTTGAGATTAACCTTGAGAGACTGATGGTCTATGTATAGGCTAGGTCAGTGCACCATGGAATTTTCACCAAAATTGTTGATTTAGAGGGAGGGAGGGAGGGAGGGAGGAGTTTCGAGTTGTGATGCAAGTCCTTTTGAATGGGAGCAGTGACAGGTATAAGGAGGTCCTTGACAAAGCATCCTTTAGTATGTTCTGCCATCTTTCATTGGGTGCTGGAAGGGTAGCACTTTCCACAGTTAGGCCAAATCACCATTTCAGAACCCCATTTGTTTTCTATGACTTGTGCGAATGCATAAACTTGGTGCAAACACAGTTTTGATTCCTTATTCCTAGTTTTGGTGTATATGGAGGCTACATACATAAGTGACACTCCACACTGAGCTTGGGAACAAATCAGTAAAATGGTATATTTTCAGCATTTGTGGATTCAAAGGGGCAACAAACTGACAAACACAAATATTCTCTCTCAGGCCACATCCCATTGAGGAACACTGCAGCATGTTAAGGACAGGAGCCCAATTTTTAAACAGACAGATGGCAGTAGTCTTTGCCATTACATCAGGGAATGCCACTTAGTGGAGCACTGGACTTCTGCATACTTGGTGGCAGGACAAGAGCTTGAGGACACTAGCCATCAGCATTGTTCTTCCCTCTCTGCTGGAAGGACATCTCCAAGGGCACTTCCTGCCCCTCAGAGATATGTTGTTTGCCCAGGAGCACCCCAGGCACACAGACACCATGCTCTTTGGGCTTTCACCACACTCTTTGGCCATGTCCCCATACAGCTCGGGTATGGTTCTGAGCATGGGATTGGTGCAGTCCGTCACCATGCGCTTTGGATTTGGCACATGAAAAGCATACCAAATCCCCCCAAACCATGCCACAAGCGTGCCAGATTTGATACCTGTTAAAAAAAAGTCTCAGCACGGTTTGGCGAGCCAGCACACATTGCTCAGTGAGCTGGGAACGCACATGGAGATGTTTGCGGGCTAACAGGGAGGAGATTTGAGCTCACGTCATTGGGAGGTGGGGTATGTTTGCTGTCTCTGTCCTGTCTATTGAAGATCACAGCAGCTGACTTTTTAAAATTCTGATCGCAAAGGCATGCTGGAGAACGGCTTGATTTTTAAAAATTTTCTGCCATTCCAACAGAAGTAATCCCAACCCCATTTCTGAATGCCAAGGCAGGCTGCATAATGGCTTGATTTTTGTTGCATTTGCAACCCCCATTTTCCCGATCGTTAAGGCAATAATAAATAGAGTTGATTTCAAAGTTGACTGGTGCTCCCGTGGTCCCCGGTGGAATGGAGGTGCACAAAACTGCTCAAGCACCTACTGCCGTTAGCAGCTTTCATCAGTGTTTTATGAATGAAGCTTTATTTATTTTTTACCTGTTTCCGTGCCTCCCACCCCAGTCCTGGCTGTCTGTGCCACTAAGGGAGGGGGAGATGTGGCACAGGGGTGGGCTGACAACAATCTGGCTGCCAAGGAGGAGAGAGGGGGTGGAGAAAAGGTGGCACGGTTCCCCTATACCACGGCTCGGCATGGCTCTCATGGGGACGCCACCATCCGTGCCCAACCTGTAACTGTCCTGAGTTGCTGGAAATCTCATGGGGATGCCAGAAATGCATTCCCAGTCCCACACCCAGCCCATGTGTGCTCAAACAGCACCCAAAGTGTGCCAGATGGCCAGCATGAGGTCGGGGCTTTTCTTTCACCAGTAGTTATGCAGCCCTAATGTCCCGCTAGATTGGTTTATAATTATCACATAACAGAGAAAAGGAAGAGGATGAATAAGTTTTAACGAGATGCATGTTCAAATGAAGTTAGTCATTTATATAGCAGTGGGTGGAATTTTGAACTGAGCCACCTTGGGCTAGCCACAGGGTTGTTGTGAAAGTAATGTTGGTTCAAAGATACACGGGTGAAGCTTTTAAATACTTTAAGCACTTTGAAATGATACATTTTATCTCACACATTTGCTGGTAATCTCAAAAGGGAGAGGTGTGAAAAAGAAAGTAA
>MTQE01001134.1:22710197-22730677 GCA_014337955.1 Aspidoscelis marmoratus | reverse complement strand
TTCTTCTTCTTCTTCTTCTTCTTCTTCTTTCTTCTTCTTCTTCTTCTTCTACACTCAAAAGCAGCCAAAATCTAAAAATTCTCATTGATTGTTAGAAGGCAGGCATAAGAAGTCACACTATATTACTAATTACACCCTTCAGAACTGTCGGATACATAGCTTGATAAGTGAAAAACCATGTTGCTAATTAAATTTTATTGCATTACAAAGCCAGGCATGTAACTAGAAGACATAACTGTGAAAAATCCCAGGACGTAAGTTAGGCATATAAACTAGCTTACACCCTAGCTAGATTGTGTGTGTGTGTGTCTAGGCACATACTTTCATGCAAGCAATACTGAAGGAGACATGCAGTATTTGTTTATTACTGAAACATGACTCTAATCTAAAGATGACCTTTATACAATATTTTCATCATATTCAATGGAAATAAAATTTAGAACATAATTTAAGGAAATGACACTTCTTAGCACATTTGGCACACTTTTCTCCACATAACTCTTAATTGTCTACACATGCTTCTCAATCCACATGCTTCCATTAATGCATTAGATAATTAAGGGTGATTTTAAAATACCATTTAATAATAATTTAATAATAATTAATAGTAATAATAAATAGAATAAGAATAAAAAATAAAGAATAATAAGAATAAGAATAGCAATGAGCCCTCATTATTCTGGGACTCTAATAAACATATTAGGAAAAGTTTTGAAGATGTTCTCATTTCTTTTTAGACACTTTTCTCTTTTTACTTATTTATTTTTTTAAAAAAACCTTATTTTGATGAAAGATACCCTAGTTTTTAAACTGGTTTCTTCTTTCACTGTGGGACATTAAATGGTTATACAATGAAAATATTAAGGCTTTTACATTTTTTTTCTGGAATTGGGCAAATTCATCATGTTACCACTACAGACTACATGAAAGTGTTGCTCAGTGACAGACAGCAGAGCCAGAAATACCCACATGCACCTTTAAGTAGAAAATCCCTCCTTAATCATAGGCATTTCCGCACTGCATCGCGTTCGAAACGGAACGCGTTCAGGCGGAAAGCTTAAGGCAGCTTCGGGCGCTTTCCCCTTTCACACACAGACGCGCCAGAACGCGTGTAAACGCGTTCCAGAGCGTCTGGGTGCGAATGCTCAAAGCGCCCGAAGCTGGCTTAGCCGGCAAATGCCGGCAAGGGGCGCGCAGACAGCCGCGGAGGCAGATCGACAATCAGCTGTTTGTCAAACAGCTGATTGTCAAAGCCGCGCGGCGTCGGAGGCGAGCCCGCAGCCGTTCGGGAGACAGAAGCAGGCGCGAACGCTTCTCCTCCCGAACGGCTGCGGGCGGCTCGTCCGCGTTGGAACGCATGTAGAGCACTTCAAAGTGCTCTACATTTCGAACGCGGAAAAGACAGCTGCGGACACGTCGGAACGCAAGCCGCGCGCGGGCAATGCGGATGACGTGTCCACAGCTGTCTTTTCCGCGTTCCGTTCAGCCCCGTGCGAAAACGTCTCTGGTTTCTTATTTTGCTGCCACCTAGGCCATGGTTGCACCTTCATTTTAAACCTTCTTCACTCCATCTTCATGTCTGATTACTCACACCTTTTCATTCAGGAAAGTCCAAATGGAGGATGGAAAGTCCACAAATAAAATGGATAGAAACGTAAAAGTGTGAGAAGTCAGACCTGAAGATGTCTGGCCCTAGTCAGTAAAATGTACCTGTTGTGCTGGGAATGCTCACAAGGCATAGAGGCAATGGGTGTTCCATTTGCTTCTTTGTCTGATTCAAGGTGTTGACTTTTACATATAAAGCCTTAAATAGCTTGGATCTCAAATATGTGAAGGGACACCTTTTCTCAAATAAACCTAAATATTAAGATAACAAACGGAGAACCTTCCTGTACTTCCACTACCATAAGAGATTTGAAAGGTGGCAGCATGTGAGTGAACCTTTTCTGTGCTGGCCCCAACCTCTGGAATAACTTCCCAGCAGAGTTACTCTAGGGCAGAGTTCCCATTGCCACTTTAAAATGGTCTAGAAACAGTTTGGATCCTCTTCGTCCCCATTCCCAATCAGTTTCAGGGGTATTTTGAGGATTATTTGGCTAAAAACCAGAATAAACACCTGTTTTTTTCAGGTGTTTTTTTCCCTGTTTTTTCTTTTAAAACGCTTCCTCCTTATTGCTGTGGGAACACTACAGCAGTATTGTTACGTCATGAAACAGGTGGGCTTTCACCCTGCGCAGGGACCAGCCCCTTGCCAGATTTGTAAAAGTGCCAGATCCATATTTAGCAGAGAAGTAACAATTCAGCCTAAGATGTAGCAATTCACCCACTCCACACTTCAGACTGATAAGATAACAAAGTTTAATTTTATGCTCCCTCTCACTTTCTCCTTGCTGTGAAGCACACACTGGAGACGCCTCTTTTGCCTTGCTAAGCTCTGGGAAGGAGAGAAGCACCTCCCCCCACACCCCTGCTTGCCTATTGGATCCCAAAATGACGTGGTGGAGGGTGGGGAATTGCAGCTCCCCCTCCCCCCTCCCCTCCCCTCATGCTCTTGCAAAAGACGTCCTGCCAGTCCTGCGCATACGCACACACACACAAATGCACACACCCCTTCCTCCCCTTCATTCTCCTGCCCTCCACATCACCAAAAGCACCGGCTGGTATACACACAGACACAGACACATACCTGTAAACTCAGGACTGGTGGCCCAATCCTGTTCTCCAAACCTCACAGTTGCAGGCTGGGGGGATTTTGGCAGCATGCCACAAATGGCTGTCTTCTGGGACATTTCTAGAGATCAACAAAATGGTGTCAGTTTTTGTGTGTAGGCTGGGCTGCTCCAGACGTCAGTATAACACAGTTGGAATGGTCCACAGGCTGTATTGAGATGGGAGGAATACTTTGCAGGGACTGCGAAGCAGCTGTCAACCTGATATACTTAAGACTCCCTCAGAAGTGGGAAAGTTTTGGTGCATGAGGTGTCTGGGACAGGTGCTTCTGTCACTGAAGTGACATCATCGGCATAAACTGAAATTTCCCTTCCCCTCTGCATTTTACTGGGTATTTGGATGAGATCCCACAAGAGTTCATCCTCACTCAGGAAACAGCTGACCTCCCAGATATGCAGCAGGCTTCTCAGAGAGGGAGGAGTTGACCACATGTTCAGAAGAGCCCTCCCTGCTTCTTTGGAGGATCAGGATAATGGAGAGATTATCTGTTCTCCCTGCGGAGCAACTTTACTTTGCAGTAAAGGTCAGCTTCACATTTTGAATTTCTGCCTGGATGGACCCACAGTCCAGGAAGTATTGGGAGACTCCCTAATGCAATTTTCATGCTAGATAGTGCTTCAAGAAAAAAAGGTCCATACAGCCTGGGTGTTCTTCCCTAGAAGCCACGCTTTCTAGGGACTAGACTGGCAAGCAGTCAAACTGCAGCTAGCATAATCAAAATGGACCATGCAGATGCTGAAAAAGAAGAGTTGGCTTTTATACCCCACTTTTCTCACCCTTTAAAAGGACTCAAAATGGCTGACAAAGCTTTCTGTTCTTCTCCCCACAACAGTCACCCTGTAAAGTAGCTGGGGCTGTGAGAGCTTAGAAGAGAGCTGTGACTAGCCCAGGGTCATCCAGCTGGCTTTGTGGAGGAGTGCAGAATCAAACCTGGTGTGACTACGAGATATGAGTCTGGGACTCTAACCACAAGACCAAACTTGTGGTCAGTTATAAACACTAGACTATAGCCTGAATGTAAGAAGTGACTGGGATTGTGATTCAGATGCTGGTGTTTCCAACCACATGGGATACCAAACAGAACGACCAACGCCCTTCACTAAAATTTCTAAAAGTGTTAACAATACCATTTTGCATTTGTCTGCTAAAATCCACTGAATCTGTGGATAAGCCATTATGTCAACATTATCATAGAATTTGTATCTGGATACACTGATCTTATATTAAGGAAGAACAATGTTGCCCATTTGTGAATTCCCCTCATAGGCAGTGTCCCAATCTCTTATTTTAGATCATCACAATTTCTGTTCTTTTTCTTTCACCCCTGAACCTTCTTACCTCCTTTTAGATGTGGAAGGCCTTAAGACACTTAACAGGATTTAACATTATCCTGTTAAATTAAGAGGAGCCTTGCTGCATCAGGCCACAGCCCATCTAGTCCAGCATTTTGTCTCACAGTGTCCCATCAACTGCTTCTGTGCATTCTCAAGCAGAAGACCTTGCTTTTGACTCCCCACAAATGCTTTTTTGAGGCATCTTGCCTGTCTCTACAACCTGGAGGTTCTACTTAGGCAGGTGGTACCTTGATAGTTAGGACTGTATCTCCATTCATGTGACATGGGACACATATGTCTGTCACTGAAGCAACATCATCAGATCTTTGTGTCTGTACCCAGATGGCATTCTTGGCCTCTGGGTGCTGGCACAGCAGCCGTCATGGGAACAAGGGCTTGGTTTGGAACATGAGAAAGTGACCAGAGAGTCATTTCTCACACACCAAAGCTTTCCCACATTTGAGGGGCATTTAAGAACTTGCTTGATCAGGGCATTTGAGTCTTTCTGCATTCCCTCAAACCCCTTTGATGCACAAAGCAGAGGAGACAGGCCAACTTGGGTGGACTTCAAAGGAATATTGAATGAGGAGATATTGTATGTAGAACTATACCAACTGACTTAAGCAAAATCATGCACCAGACTTTTCCCATTCTATCTTTTATTTTTGTGCCTTTTAAAACAAACAACACCAGGGATGTGGCTTTTTTCTTTTCTTTTCATGGGACTTAAATTACTTGGTATCAATTAACCTGCTAATGGACTACCCAAATGGATGATTAAGCCTCTCATGAAGACAAATCGCTACAGTGGCACAAGGTAATGGCATACATTTACTCAGAAGTTACTCTTCCTTTAAACCATGTTCCACTATCAAATAAGATGAGCAAGCATTCATGAGAGCATGGAAAAGCTTTCATAAATTCAAAGCAAGCTATTGTCAAAAGTGATTGCAGACCACTTAACAACTGAAGCTTGCAGCAAACTCTATTATATTTAATTGCTATTTATTTATTTATTCATCAGAAGGTCCCAGGGGACCTTTCTGTGTACTTTTAATTTGTAATAAGAGCCCTCATAGTTGGCTTCCAGGCATCATTAGGGTGCTTCCGCACAGACCCTTTAACACACATTAAGCACGGATTGGGAAACGCACATCTGCATTTATGTGCCTATTTGGCACACTTCCGGCCACGTGTGTCTGCATTGCACGTCCCTTTCTAATATGGATTTCGGCAGCAAAACCACTTTGGCGCCACCGCGTCCGCATTAGAGGGGGCAATTAAGCACACTTTGGGTAGGTGCGTCCGCACCTATCCATGCTTAATGTGTGGCTAAAGGGTGTTAGTTACACACCACATTTCATGTGGTTTTGTGCTGTGAAAACACATCCATTTAGGATGTGTCCGCACGGCGCAAGTGTAACTAACGGGGGCCCTCCCCCCCACCCGCCATGATTGGCTCGCTGGAGCCAAGCATGGCGAGCCGGGGGCTCCTACCTATCGCCTCGCCCTGGCCCCAGAAGCCAAAAGCCCACCCTAGCCCACCCCGCTGGGAGTGCGGACGATCCCCTCCTTACCTCGTCAGCGTGGTCGTCTTTCTGAGGGTCTTCACCCAGGATGCAGGCGCTGCATCCTGGGCGAAGACCCTCAGAAAGACGACCACACTGACGAGGTAAGGAGGGGATCGTCCGCGCTCCCAGCGGGGTGGGCTAGGGCGGACTTTTGGCAAGCTCGCCCTGGTCCCAGAAGCGGTGATCCGCCGCGTCTGGGGCCAGGGCAATCCGCGGCAGCAAGGTCCCCCGGCTCACTATGCTTGGCTCCAGCGAGCCAATCATGGTGGGCGGGCTGAGCGCCCCCGTTAGTTACACTTGCGCCGTGCGGACACATCCTAAATGGATGCGTTTTCACAGCGCAAAACCACTTGAAATGTGGTGTGTAACTAACACCCTTTAGTCACCCGCCTCCAATCCGGATCTATGCTGCGTGTGCGGCGGCAGGGGTGCGGGGTAGATCCAGATCTCTTAGATCCGGATCTACCCCGTTAAACCGGATCTATCTGTGATCCAGAATTATTAAAATCCGGGTGCCAGAGATCCACTTTTATTAGCCTCTGTGCGGAAGCAGCCTTAGTTAACAAGTTAATGCAGATCTGTGAGGCCCATCCACTTATGGATTGCTCTGCCCACACTAGACGTAGTGTAATCCCTATCATGGAAGTCCTAAGTGGGCCATAACATTGAGGTCTGCTGGTGAAGCAATGCAGTCAGGTCTGGAACCCAGAGGTGAGCAGAAAGCAATGACATGTCTCTCTTCCCTGGTGGCTCTGAGGCTAGGAACTTCTATTTCTGGTACTTTTGAGGACTCAAAACCCAGCCTTAAAGCTTGTGTGAGTTTCAGGACAAGGGCAGGGGCTGGTTTGGATCACAGACAGGTGAGTTTAGAAAGGCCCTTAGAGTGGGTCATAACATTTATGAAAACAATATAAAATACAAGTCTACCTCCCCAGCAAGGTAATATTGGGTGAAGCTAAACATCAAAGGGGTGGGTGAAAACATCGGTTATAACCAGCACTGAAAGTTTTATAACATTGTCACCTAGGCCCTGTTTCCACTCATGCCTCTTAAAACAGTTTAAAAACAAAAGAAAAAAAAGCAATTCAAACACGGATTCTGGCAATACCCACTTCAGTGGCTTTAAATTGCTTTAAACTAGTATCAACCCCTCTGCTGTCCCCACCCAAAACGGTTCAGAATCACATTAGGGAAAGGGAATCTTTTCTTCCCCCCTCTTGCCAGAATGCACAGTCACGATTGGGGCATCACACATGACAATCAATGCATCGTCATGACATCACATTATCTATCTAAAGACACTCACTACCCAGTAGAAACAAAATTCATATTTCCTGCCAGTATGGGCAGAATGTGTTTGGCTGCCTCAACCCGTGTGACCGCACATGCCAACTCAGCTCTTGCAGCTTCCAATGGGGAGCTATGGAGCTGCTTATCTAGTTGGGACGGCCAGTCATTGCTGTGCAGAGTGGTAAGCCGTGCTTTTATCTTTAACTGTGGATTTATTCTGCAAGTCTACAGGCAGCCTTTATTTCAAATGTCATGGAGGGAACTGGCTGATATTTTTAATCTAATTGCATTTTGCTGGAGTCATTCATCTGCAGATATTTAAATAAGTATCTCCACTTTTTTGTGGTGATGGGATAAAGCATCCTTCTTTCTATCAATGCTCTCTTTTTATGTAAACCTCACTTTAGTTTTCATCCTATGAAGAAGGCCATATATGCATAAAAACCTCAATTAAAATGTACTCCGACCAAATGAAAGTGTTCATACATTTTTTGTGTGTGCCATTTGAAACCTATAATTATGGAGGACAATGTTACAGTTTTAGGAGACACCCTGAAAATCACTCCTTGTAAGGCAATCTTATATATGGTTTTGGCTGTGGGAATTAAAATGGGATTCTAAACAACCCCACCATCCACAAATTTCACAAAGGTTCAGAACTTCAATAATGGGTTACTTATAAAGAGAATGAAAAAACATGAATAATGACCAAACACTTGAAGAAAGTAATTTTCTTTGTCAGGGAAAAAAGATGAAATTTGCTATTTGGTCTTTTCTGTCATTGTTAAGAAGGCTTGAAATGATACTGGCTTGACTGTTTAGGTGGAACCTGTTAGCATTCTCAGTGAGTCTAGATGCTTCCAGTTCAAAACAAGTAGAACCTTGAATGGCCTAAAGAGAATATGATTCTAAAAATTATCTGTAATTCTCCGTCAGAATATATCAGATATTCTTTTGTTTAAAAGCAACTGTCACTTTGCTGGCATTTCTTGTTTTTCCTTCTTGTGGGCTATTACGGCCGAGCTATTGAAAGAAAAGAGTAAGCGACCAATTTGCAGTGGTGAAGTATGGAAGTAATGACCTGCTAATGTGATCTTCCAGCTATTTGTGCTGATTTATCAAGGTTTAGAGAAAAGAAGGGAACTTTGCTTAATGGATTTGATACCTCTCTGTTAGAAAAGTCAGCACATTCAAACTGATGACAACTTTTTCTTCCTTTTTTCTTTTTTTCAAAAAGCATCTTCCAGTCTTTAAAGCAACCAGACCTAGCTTCCCTGTTTAAGCTTAATTCAGTTTCCCTAAACCGAAATAACAGAACCGGATGCAAACAGGAATTTGCCTGATCCCATTACTTTCAGCCAGAATTGCTTTCGATCCGGATTCTGAGGACGTATGTGACTCAAGGGGGGGGGGGACTCAAGTGGCTACTTTTTAAAAGCCATTTTTCACGGCTGCCCTGTCCTCTTCCTCCTGCCGTGAACGCGCCACCCATAAGGGACCCCTTCAGGGAGCCTAGCTGGGTGGCTGCTGCTTGCCTGGATGGAGGAAAAACGGCAGCAGGCAGCCAGCGATTCTTTCCCCTCCTCTCCCCATTGCCCAGGGCACACAGCAGCAGCGGCAATTCAAGCCCCTTTCGCCCGTCACCGTCACAGCCTTTAAAACATTCACACATCTCACCCAAACTTCAGCTGCTTTCCTTTCTTTTTCCTTTTTTAAAGGTCAGAACTTTCAAAATTGCAACATCGTTATCAGGTGTGAAGTGGTTGGATTGCTACAGTGTAGCGGCTGCTTTAAGGGGTGGATTTTTACAGCAAAATCACTATCTTTGGAAGCAAGCTATTGGGGGAGCGAAAATCTCATCCCTTAACATGGAAGAGTGCCCACAGTAAAAAATGTAAAACGTTTCAGGCGCACTAACCAGAGTGAGACCTGTTGAAATGAGGATTAACATTTACAATGCTTTGGGGCGATTTAACATGCAGAAAGCGTGTTAAGCCAACCTGACGTGGGAACTGCGAGGATTGAAACCGTTTTGAATCCGAAATAAGTTTATCATGGGGACGCGCCTTCTGAGTACCGATCAATCAAAGTACACTTGAAGGAGGTGAGAGTAGAAATGTTGACAACTGCATGTTTCTGATCTATGCCTGTTTTGTGTATAAATAACACATCTGTTCAATTTCACTTCTCCACTAAATTCTGCTAGGTTTAAAAACAAACAAACTTTCCTTTACCTTTTGGAGGTGTATTTCTACCCCAGTAGAAAGATTATAGGAGCAATCCCAGCAAAAAACTTTTTTTAGAATATGTGGTTTGGTTGAAACCTACTACACAATACAAATTAATGTAAATTTTTATCAGCTATGTTTTTGCTGTGTTTTAAAGTTTATTTGAGGTATTTGAGGATGGATTGCCGGGAAACAGATTTGCCTTCCATCTTTCCCAACCTTCCCGATGTCTTTTCCAATGAGTTCTGTGTTCTCATTCTGTGGCTAAATTATTTTGAGCTTCAGCTTCTGTATTTGCTCTACCAGTGAACAGTCATGGTTGATTTTCTTTAGGCCGAGCTGACAAATAAAATAGCAGGTTGTACAAATTTGCCAAAGAATGAAGCAGGAATCTTGGAAGGACTTAACTAGGTCTGTAACTTGAAATCTGTTTTGGAAAAAAATGTGTGAGAGAGATTCAAGTTACAACAGTGAGATAGATGATAAAATATATTTGGCAGTTATTAACAAAATGGAAAGAAAGCTGCCATAAAAAGACAGGAGATCCCTGTTTTCAAGTGGAGGAACTTGAAATCAGCTGTAGGGGTGTGCACATATACAATTTTTGGGATTCAATTCAATTTGAATTAAATACATGAAAATTTGATTTGATTCAAATGTTTAAAATTCTATTCAAATTAAGCAAATTCATATCTATTTGTTCAAATTTTTCATTTGAATTTGCACTTACAAATGTCGACAACATTCCTAGATGCCAGTATGCATCTTCCCCAGGTCTGTACACATCTGCACGCATCTGTATGCATCCCGTCATCCTGTATGCAACCCATTTTCATCCCATACAGATCTATACAAACGTGTACGGATGTGGGAAAGATCCAAATCTTCAGGTATGCATCGTGTACAAACCTGTACACATAGAACGTCCAAATAATTTGGAATAGATCCAAAATTCAAAATTTGAATCAAATCTTTAACTTTGAATTTAAGGACATTTGATTTGAATTTGAATGTCAAAATTTGGTCAATTCGATTGAATTTTGAATGCATTCAAATATTTGTGCGCATTCCTAATCAGCTGGCAATGAAACAGACAACCCCTTCTACATTGAAACCCTTCCTTTTGAACTCCAGCATAAACAGAATTGTCATTTCAGATGCCTGAGTTAAGGGATGTAGCCTGAGTCATATTTTGATTTTAGCCAGAATTAAATAGCCAAGAAGCATAGAGAGAAAGTGAGGGAGAAATCTTGCCTTTCTTTCTATGAATGGAAGGGCTTGTGGAGGGATCCTGCTGAAGGAAAGGAGATGATTTTGCCAATTGCAACTCCTGTAGCTCCCAGCATGCCTCCTATGGCATTGTTGAACACCTGGCAGAACATGTAACTAATGTGCTGTGTTTTCTGCAAGAACACAAACTGAGGAAGGAAGGAAAGGAGGGAGGGAGGGAGGATCCTTGTTAGCACCAGCTAGGTGAAACAGTGAAAATGTTCAGAAAGAGGAAGCTGCATTTCACAAGATTCTACAAATTTATAGGAACGCAAATGCTACCATGCACATCAGTCACTAAAGTCACTGTGCACATGAAAGTCCCTAATGCTCATCATGTTCTCTAATTCACTTTCTGCTCTGGGGATCAGGAATTGGCAAAGGAACAGAGATCTCACCCTTGTCAAAACAGCATAGCTATCCTGTTGACAGAATAACCCCCTAGGAAAAGTGCCACCTTGGAGTCTGACCCTGGGGAAGCAAAACTGAATTGCCCCGTAATCTGTGCATGAATTGGGCATGTGGCAGCAGTGAATGCTTTCTGACAGCTCTTTTAATCCAGGGCCCATCAGATGGCAGGGAGAATGATTTCTGTAATTATTTTTAGACACAAGATTCTAAGTCGGCGTTATTGGTGCATAGTTTTGAAAATGTTTGACATAAAATACATATGGATAGCTCATATGCACTCCCTCTGGATAAAGTCTTTGAAATATGAAGGGTCTGACTGTATGAGCTGCTACTGTATCGCTTCTAGGAGGAGAATAAGGCAAATATATAGAAAGGGCTGATCTTCATCCAAGATCTCTCATTGGAGGGCAATTTCATTCAAAGGCTTACATAAGCAGCCTTTCTTGAGGCTAAATCAGACCTCTCTCAGTTTTGCTGTTGCCTTAAACCTCGATCACTTTAGTAAGCTGAAGAGCAAAAGAAAGTGCAGGAAATGTATGCTAGTGGAAAATGACATTAGCCCCTGTGGTGGCAAATCATTTCTTGCTTTAAACGATATTTTATTGCATTAATCACAACTTGGGTGCTGTTGTTTTCAGAGCATGGATTATATACTGATTGAAAGAAAGACCTTTCTAACCTTTGATCGTTTTTTAAAAGATTATATCTGCCTTGCTTCAGCACTTCAAGAAAACATGGTCAACCTTTGGTGGTCTGTTGGCAATTTGGAATTTTGGAATGTCAGACAGAGACATGGATCATCTGGTTGCTTCCTTTGGTGGGAGTGTAAAAGCCTTACAGACATTCCTACTTTATGATTTTATATATGCAGCACTGAACCCTAGGGAAAAGACAAAAGCCCACATTCAAAGGATAAGGAAGCAAGCTTATTAAACTGGTTAGTCCAGTGGTTCTCAACCTTTCTAATGCCATGACCCTTTAATACAGTTCCTCATGTTGTGGTGCCCCCCAACCTAACCCTAACCCTAACCTTAACCCCCAACCATAAAATTATTTTTGTTGCTACTTCATAACTGTAATTTTGCTACTGTTATGAATTGTAATGTAAATATCTGATATGCAGGATGTATTTTCACTGTTACAAATTGAGCATAATTAAAGCATAGTATTCACATCAACCACAGCTGAATATAAAAATGTCATTTTACCTCCAGTACTGCTGCTTTCTGCACAGTAGCTGCTCTCTACTGTATTTGTATGGGGTGTATGTGATGGGGTTGGCACAATGATGTCATCATTCCAGGTACTTGTAGGTGGGCGTACTGGCATGTGTGCGGACCTGCCTGGAGATGGATAGAGGGTGGTGTCTTGGTTCCTATGTGTTTTCTGATGGTCTTAGATGACCCCTGTGAAAGAGTAGATCGATCCCCAAAGGGGTCGTGACCCACAGGTTGAGAACCACTGGGTTAGTCCTTTAAAATTGATATCACGGATTGTGGGCTGCACATATCAGCTTTGTGTTTCTTTAAACAGGCTTCCATTCTGCAACCATTCCTTCTGATACTGTCTCACATTACAACCATGAAGGTCTTTATTTCTTTCCACCCTTCCAAGTCAACATTTCACAGTCTCCTTGTTATAAGAATACAGACGAGTTGATGAGTTTTGCATCAAACGCTGTTCACATCCAATTAGACATTTCATTTTCAAGGGTGAAAATGGCCATTTACAGAAATGTTTTCTATCTTGGGAAAGAGGGGAAAGAATCAGAGTTGGAAGATGGTGATGAAAAAAATAAGAGAGATGATCTGCTCACATTTACATAGGTGAAGGAAGGGTAGGCAGACTGATATACAGTTCTCTCTCTCTCTCTGTTTGTGTGTGAGAGAGAGGGAGAAAGAGAAAGAGAGAGAGAGGTGGGAGGGAAATGCCCCAAGGTGAACAAGGTATTGTAAACCTGTTACCAGATGGTTTCTTATCCAATCCTCTCACTCAAGCATCATCTTTATCAACGACAAGAAGTATAAGCTGAATATCCAAACCCATCACAATAGAGCTACATTCAATAAGTAAACAGGAGCCAGTAAATTGACAGAGGAGAGAGAGCAGGTGTCACTCTAGTCTTCACATTCTTTACACACTAACACTGAAGCTGGGATAATCCACAGTGCTCCCAGTTAAGGCATCAACAGCATGCATGGCTTGGGGATGGGGCTTTCTTCATGAAAATGAGTTATTGTGAGTTATTGGGTTACATAATTAGAACAAGAAGGAAGGAAGGAAGGAAGGAAGGAAGGAAGGAAGGAAGGAAGGAAGGAAGGACTCAAGCCCCATACATCTCTGAGTGCATAAGATGAAATAAAGCACTTTATAGAGTCTTTTAAAATCAATTACCATTTCACAGGACACAAGGGAAGCAGCTAATTGAAAGACTGAAACTGTATTGGCTTCAAATAACAAGTAAACAACTTATTGTACTAACAGGAGCTTTTAGGGGGAAAACAAAAAAAAAGCTTCATATTTGTTCAGCTATTAAAAGGAACACTCAAGCAAGAATCAACCTATTCATTCTGTGCAGCAGATCTCTCCTTCTTATCCCTTTTATGTGTGGATCGAAGAAGGGCATATTGCCCAAATTCCTTGATTCTTGATACTGTATATGTGATAGTGTTCTACTCACCACTAGCAAAACTGGATTAAAAAAACGGTCTTGCTCTCTGAAATGCGGAAGCGCCCTCCGCAAAGGGTGCTAGAAAGTGTCTCCAATGTGGAAGGCGTTTAAAGGAAGTGGCTTTAATGTGTCTTTCAGGTGGGTTAAACCGGTTTCTGCAGTCAATGCGGAAGCCCCCTTCCTGTGTTCATATGGTGTTTTCATAGGACTGCAATTTTTAGAAGATACTGTCATATATGTAGCCTGTTTCTGGTGCAACTTATATCAAAGCATTAAAATAAATCATAATTACAAGACAGATGGGTGTAATTGCTCCAATGTGTGCAAGTGTGCCATTAGGAATTAGCAAGAATTTCAACCTCATTCCAACATGGGCATATTTGTAACAAATGGAGTCATACAAAACCAGTGAGATTGCTTCATCTTAATAGCTAGGTTTCTTAATGC
This sequence comes from Aspidoscelis marmoratus, assembly GCA_014337955.1. Taxonomy (NCBI): domain Eukaryota; kingdom Metazoa; phylum Chordata; class Lepidosauria; order Squamata; family Teiidae; genus Aspidoscelis; species Aspidoscelis marmoratus. The sequence continues at coordinate 22,716,726 of MTQE01001134.1, read as the reverse complement.
AGTATCACGTGATCAAAAGTCACCAGACACCTGATCAAGTTAGAAAGTTTAGGAGCCTCATCTAAGGCATTTTCGCATTACACTCGTTCCATTTGGAACAGGTGTAGGACGGGAAGCCTAAGACACTTCAGGACGCTTTGACCATTCACACATAGGAGCGCAGGAACGCGTGTAAACGCGTTCTGGCGCGCCTGTGTGCGAATGCTCAAAGCATTCTGAAGTGCCTTAGCCGGCAAATGCCGGCAAGGGGCGGGGAGACGGCTGCCGAGGCTCCCGCAGCCGGCAAAGCAGGCAATCAGCTGATTGTCAGCCAGCGCCAGCGGGGGAGGGGAGCCCGCGGCTGTCAGGGAGAGAGAAACATGAGCGAATGCTTCTCTCCCCGAACGGCTGCGGGCGCTTCGTCCGCGCCGGAACGGATGTAGAGCACTTTAAAGTGCTCTACATCTCGAACGCGCGCAAGACAGCTCCGGACACGTCGGGGCGCAAGCCCCACTGCGGCAATGCGTATGCCGCGTTCGAGGCTGTCTTGCACGCGTTCCAAAACCCCGTGTGTGAAAACGCCTCTATTCATCCTTTTTGCCTCTTATGCTAATATACCTTTTCTATCTTTGGCTGCATTCACACCTAAGTTTTAATCTAGTTTCACTCCACTTTCAGAATGAGAGAATGCATCAGCGAAGTGACAAGCTGATATCTTTCAGCATTATCTAACTCAGAAAACCCACCTTTGAGTAAGATAATGGAAAAAAAGAAAATAACTGTTCACTTTACTGACACGTTCTTGTGCTCTGAAGGCGGACTAAAACTTACGTGTATATATAGCCTTAGTCAATTCCCACATGCAAATTCTTGTCTTTCTTTCCTCTTGATGGGTGAATCTGCCCTGGTTTCGTGTTTACTGATAAAAACATACACCCTGAAGAAATAACTGGGCAACGATCATAGGGCATTCTTTAACAATGGTTACCCCTGATTTCATGTTACAACTACTCAGCACTTGATGTAACCATGGCTAGTTCAAAAGATACTTTATAAATTTGGTTCTTCTGTGACTGCACATTGTTTACAGCTTACTAAAGGTTGCTTAAAATGCTGTGAAGATTTGCAGTTGTTCATGATTAGCTCTAGATGTAGAAAGGGTGAGGATGGCAGGGAAGAGACAAGAGATTTTCATTCAAATGTGGGTGACAGGGAAGATGACATTCTTTTTTCTTTTCTTTTTTTAGTAAGTATTGTATTGTAACATTAATGAATATAATACAAACAGTCACTACAGTATCATAATTGGGCAGTTAAAAAGATGAAAAACTGTATACATATAGAGAGAATGGTCAACATGATACTAATTTTATGAAACATATACTTCAATACCGTTATGAGAGTCTAGTATCATTCCTCATCAAGGGAGAAGAGAGTTACAGAAGGAAAGTTGACCGCTTACTCTGTACACCAGAGAGGCTAGAGTGAAGGACAAAAAGCTGAGGCATGTGGTAGAGTAAAATGTGAGTTGACAACCTTCCTAATGGAAAGGCAGGAGAATTAGAAGAAGAGAGGGAAGTCAGAAGAACCTGAACTCTGCAACATAAACCTGGAAGTACAGATGAATCCTATCTTCCCTTCTGGATCAGAGTTACAGACAATGTGGCGGAGCATGTAGTACGGTACATGGTTTAAGAAAAGATGAGTGGTTCAGATTTACCTTGAATTGAGGGTTAATCTCTTAGCCATGACTGGGTAATCAGTCAGCATATCCCAACCCACCAGACCTGTGGCTTCATTGTTACTTGCAAAAATGATACTGTTTGTGAACTGAGGTGTATATTAAATAATAGCATTTTTCTTTTAAAAAATTAGATTTCAGTTTTGTAAAAGAAAATCAAGAATTCATTTTATTTTTCTAACAAAACAATTCAGATTCTACAACTGACTGTTTTAAACTTTGAAATCAGGTAGGCTATAGAGAAAGGCAAGACATTAGATAAGAATCTGAAACGACATCCATAGCAGGCAGTTCCATATCCTCATAAAAAATGTGCTGAAATGACAACAGTGAATGTGCATTAGAAATTTAATGAAACTTCCTAGTGAATTGTTGTTGACCTTGATCTTAAGGTCCAAGCAGCTTCTGAGTTTGCATTTTATTCTGGCTTTCAAACATGAAGCTGAAAAAAATCTCCAGCCTACAATCCCCTTAAGGATAACAATGAAAATGTGAAAGGGGGTAATAGAGGATAAGGTCATTTATGATCACAGATCTAATTTTCTAATTTTAAGACACAGCTAAGTCAGAGGCTCAGTTTTGCTCCTAGCAAAGGACAAATGTTGTCTGAGCTGTACCATTTCAGATTGCATACCAAACTGCACAATTTAATGTCCCTCTTCTTTTTGCACTGACAAACAAATGCTAAACGGACCCAGCATGGGGGCAGGTGGGTGAAATAGTCAAAAATCCGTCCTCCCCCTATGCACATCTGAAGTATCTTTGTGCATGGATCTCTGCACACAAAGTCCCTGCCCAGCTTTGCCAGCCATGGTCAGAAAATCAACCTGGAGGTGGGACCACAAAGCCTGAGGTCCTGTCAGTCATTCCTTGATGGCTAAGGGATGAACCTTGCACTAGGGATGTGCACAAATATCCATAGGCTTTCAAAATTCAATAGAATGTGCTGAATTTCGACATTTGAACTCCAACAGAATGTCCCAAAATTCAAATGTAAACATTTGAATGCAATTTTGAATTTTGGATCTATTTGTTCAAATTATCCAGACATTTATATGTGTATAGCTACTACATGAAGATCTGCATCTTTCCCACATCCGTATGCATTTGTAAAAATCCTTATGGGATGAGAACAGGTTGTATATGGGATAACTATGGGATGCATATGGACGTGTACGGATGTGTACAGATGTGTACGTTTGTCGGGAAGATGCATACGGGCACATACACGTGTCAACATTCGAATTTGCAGATTTGAATTAAAAAATGGCCTTGTGAATGGATCCTAGTCTTGCCTCCCAACCTTGCTAATTTTGTATGCAAAAAGGAATTTTATTATGTGCATGCACAAAGTGGCATACAAAACTGTTAATACCATGAATATAAACCATCTTCAGGTATTCTGGATTCTACACATGGATATTCTTGCATGTCGTGTGTTGAAAAAAAGCATGCTTTGCAGAACTTTGTAACCCAAACCCTGTTCCTTTGAATTTGCTCAGCATTCTTAATAACTGCATCCCAGAGGAACACGTCTGTTTGAATAAAGTTATTCTTGTAATTGTTTCCATTCAAAAGGTCAACACAATTTCTGCAAATGTCTGTTAACTTTTAATAAAGAGTAATACTAAATTTCAGCTAGATATTTGCTTCTTTCATTATTTGGAACCTACCACAGCCTCCTCAGCCTGATGGTTCAGCTTTTTAGTTAATGACTGTTATTTCCTTTCCCCATTATTTGCAGGCCAAATGTGACAGGCAAAGCAAAAGCAAAACGTTTTCCTCTTGTGCAGTTTAAAATTTCATCTTTGAGTTTTTACAAAACGATGTAGTCGTCCACAGTAATTCAAAACTTATTGTCTGCTTCTGCCCAATTAACTTATGCATAGGTTTTTGGCAAGCTTCTTTTCCATAATTCGCATTTCTGAGAATGTCTTAACATGGGCAATAGTTGGGATACACTGTAGGGAGTGGGTGATAATTTACCATTTACCTCTGTGCATCAAAGCCAGGTTTTGATATGATGTAGAAACGCTGGCTTCTGAGTTGCATCAAAGCCTGGCTGGCCATACATCACAAAGATCAAAGGTGAATGGCAAGTCCCCATTCATCCTGCCTGGTGTGCAGTGTTATCCAGTGCTACAAGATAAGGTTGCAACTCCATCTGGCTGGTTCTAGTTAGAGGCAGGAAAAGAGACTCAGTTTAGGTCAGAACAACTCTATGTCTTTAAGCTGAAAAAGGACATAAGAGGAAGATTTACAAACATCAATGCATTTTGCAATTACAGACATTCAAGCATCTTTAGACAATTGCAGAAACGGAAGCGAAGTTCTATCTCGTTTAGACTCTTTTCTTATTACTTATTATTGCTTGAAAGAATCTTACAGCCCCAGAGCTATTCTCTATTCAGCACATCCTGTTCTACAGGGTATTGCACATATCCTTTCAACACTGGCATGGCAGTTTGTTGAAATTAGGCACACTGTCCCCAGGTGCAGCAGCTGTATATTCTCTTGCAGCTAAAACAAAAGGGAAGAAAATTCAACTTCCTCTGCTTTTTTCTTTTGCTTTAGAAGTGGCAGAATGGTGTGTCAATATGTTTGTGTGCCTCCAAGGATCTAGGAAGGAATGGGTGCACATGGGAAAGGAAAGAGAAGAATAACTTCATTTTCTCTGAAGCAAACTAGAGCATTTTTCTCTCTCACACACAAGTAAAAACTCATGCTATTTCCAATTTAAAGGAAGAGTTTTAAAGAAGCATGAAAGCCAGTTAGAGGTTGGAGTCAGAAAAGAAACCTCCTTTCCACAAGAGTAAGAAGATGGGATAGGACAGAGGCACGTTTCCTGTGTGGTAAATACTACACAGTGTCATTCCTCTCACCAGGCCTGAATTCGTGCTTAGGCCTCTGGTATGCAATTAGGACAGCTCTGGTACAGAGGCCTAAGTGTGAATTCAGCCTAGGTTACATCCCCAAAGGGCCAGTCTAAAACATGGCTTCAAGAGCGGGGGTCACACCTTGACTTACCCCCTTTTTCCACATGCAGTCAAAGATCCAGATCTTCAAGATCTGGATCTTTGAGATGGGGTCCTCCTGGAGATCCAGATCTTGAAGATGCCTGAAGACCCAATTGTGGACACCTTTAATCAGGTCCACATGAAATCCAGATTTAAGGGCCCTGAAGAACCCATTAAATCCAGATTTCCCCTGCCTTTGTGAGGACAGGGCCTTGCAGATGGGGCCTTCAGTGGGGTTCAGGTGGAGACAGGGCCTTCCCAATTGGTACCAATCAGGTACCAATTGGATTCCTAATGGGGTCTTAAAGAGTTCTAAGCCCTAGTGGGAAAGGGCCCTTTAAACCTTCTTCAGTCCATCTTTAGGTCTGACTTCTCACAGCTTTTCATTTCAATCCATTTTATTTGTAGTTTTTCCATTTGGGAAAGTCCAAATGGAGCGTGGAAAGTCCACAAATATAACGGATAGGAATGAAAAGGGCTGAGCAGTCAGACCTGAAGATGGACTGAAGAAGACTTAAAGTAAAAGTGTGACCATAAGCTCAGCTGTCCTGGATGTCTCCCCCACCCCCAAGGAAAGGAAACTTTCACCTCCATACAGACTTGTTCGTCTCTTGACTTTGCTCAATGGCAATTCTAAATACGCTCATGGTGGCAATGACATTGTTAGATTCCCCACCCCGTTCTTTAATTTGATCATTATCTGGATCTTTCCACAATAATACATATGGCTCCACACTTATACTAGCGGCTAGGCTCAGATATCCAGACACACTCCATCTGCACCTCTTATGGGTGAAAGATGTACAGAGGGGGCACGTGATGGGCAGCGGAGGCGTTGTTCCATGCTGCATCACCCAGTCATCATGGCAACGGCACCGTGTAAGTGTATTGGTGCCTTTGCTGCGGCAAAGCAATTGTCTCTGTAATGGTGGCAACTCATACTTAGCCAGTGCCTAGTCAAGCAGCAACCAAGTTTCAAATTGTTTAGGGTTTGGACACTCAAACCATTCCAGAAATTAATGGCCATTATGCATCATCAAGGTGCAAATTGCCCCATGGACTAAGTAGAACAGAGTTCAAGTGATGAGTTTTTCATGGGCTTCTCCTCACATACTAGTGGAGATACCCACAGATGGAATAAATTTTACGCAAGAAGCCTCTGCAGGGCATACATGTGCTTACCCTGGGTAATGATGGTTCTGTTGCATCATCTTTGTAAACTGCATAATTAAACATTTGTAATTCTGCTCCTTCAGTAGCAGGTGCATACAGATGGTTTATATTCTTAATGAAAGTCATCAATTTAATATCTCACTGCCCAATTCCTGTGGATGTGACATGCTCTGACAGCACATCAGTGATAACCATGTCTAATTCACAGCTTCCCACTAGGATTGAAATTAGAATCTGTTTTGCAGATAGCTGCTTCAGAGCCAAAATTCCTAAGGCAAGCTCAGTCTTGCAATAATTGTGCGGCTTCCATTTGTTTCTCTAAACCGCCTGCCATTCTAGATACTTTATTTTCAGTTGGTGGAGAGCTGATACCACTGTGGAAGCAATACCCAATCTTACAAAATATCCTCAGTGCATAATCAATAGTTTCTTAGCGTAGTGAACTAGCACAAGTCAAAGGGTGCATATCCCCACGGGGCTGCCCCTGATGTGCTGTGGCTTCAGGCAGCCTTAATTAAGATTGCCATTAAGGAGTCCCCATGGCAATGGAGGACAGGGCGGGTTCAAGGCTGTTACCTCCAGCCTTGGAAAGAGGTGCATATTAATTAGCTCTTTGCTT
>MTQE01001134.1:22673262-22700957 GCA_014337955.1 Aspidoscelis marmoratus | reverse complement strand
CAGCTGTCTCCCGCGCGTTCCAAACACCCCCGTGCGAAAACGTCTCTGAACTGTCCTAATAGCATACCAGAGGCCTCAGTGCAAATTAAGCCCTAGAAACTATAACAAAATGGTTGGATGGTGGGGTAAACGCAGCAAAAACCAAAGGGAATAAAGCAAAGGGTCTTTAAAAAGTCTTAAACCACACTAAGGATCTTTTTGAATTTACCTTTAATCTGGAATATGAGAAGGAGGAGGAGGTGAAGATTTGGCTTTTCTTCCTCACTTTTCTCACCCATTTTTCTCATCCTAACAAAGCTTTCTGTTCTTCCCCCCTGTGAGATGGGTGGGGCTTTGAGAGCTCAGAAGAGAGCTGTGACTAGCCCAAGGTTACCCAGCTGGGTTCATGGAGGAGTGAAGAATCAAACCTGATATTTCCAGATAAGAGTCTGGCTCCCTAACAACTAGACCAAACTGGCTTGGGTCTTTTTCTAGAACTCATCTTCACAGAGGTAATGAAGAAACAAATCCACACATAGTGATCTGGAAGCAAAGGCAGCTCAGCTGAGAAGAACTGACTCCTAAGGGAGTCTGCCTATGGTTCTGTTTACAGAGTAAGGGGCCCAAGAGGATCACACACCAAATTTTAAATACTGCACCATATAAATGGTACTTTACTACTGAAAATGTGCTTCATTACTACAGTCCACAGTATTCATAGCAGTACTTTCCCCACTCCCAGCTTAAGATTCTGCAGAAGTATACACCTTTAAATATCTCAGTTTTGAAAAAAAAAAAAAAAAAAGGAGGAAAAGACAGAGGTGGGAACAGACTGTGGTGGCTGAACCCTTCCCTGAGAAGCCAAAATGTGATTGGCAGAAGTGCAGCCAATCACAGAGTGAAGAGGGAGAGGAAAGATGGGAGGGTGCAGGGGAAAAAGGGTACCTGCCACCAAACTGAGGTTGGAGAGACTGAAAGAGTGAGCACTAAATTAGGTGTGATTCTGAAACCTTCCCTAGCTAAGTAGCTGCTTATAACAATATGTGCATGATGTACAAAGTGGCCAGATAACAAAGTGCTCTGAAGTGCAGAACTGATGTGTCACGACTGGGGCTCGTACTCTTCCTTGCAGGACACCTCACACACTCACACACTGCTTTTTTATGTGAAAATTGTTAAAAATGCTGTTTCTCCATGTTAGCAAGTAGCCCCAGCCATAACATCATCCTTGCCACTTTGCTCATCTCTTTCCCTAGCCAGCTGACTGCGGCACTGTGCAGACTTTACTCTCACTTCTTAAAGCCACAGCACACTTTTAAAAACTCATTTGACCCGGTTCTTTCCCATCCCACACCCCTGTGAGCTTCTCCGTCCGAGATTAAAGATCAAAGAATGCTTTAACTCTGCTTTCCTGACCTTTTATAGAGTTTCCAACATTGGCATCTGATTCTCATTGGTCAAACTGCTGGGCTAACTCACCCCTCCCTTCGGGATTTTACAAGCCACGCCTGCTCAATTCAAAACAGTACCTTACCTATATCAATAACTTCCCTTACCCTACCTACCTGCCCAGGGAGTCATTACATGATGCAAGCAGAGTTCATAACAACACGATGAAATGCTGAAGTGCAGAGGCCATATGAATATGATGAAATGTAACAAAACATGTGGAAATGCACTTAAAAATTCATTTATATAATTAAAAAGACATCAAGGGGATGGCCAAATGCCTATTAGATATTCCTGAAATATAATCAATGGAATTGTTGTAAACAACTACATCATACTGATTGAATACTATAAATGTTGAAAATGAATGGATAAGCAGAATCAGCTTTGAGAAGGATCTCCTGGTACCTCTGATTTCTAGCAATAAAGATCTTCTATAACTCCTAATAGTGTGACTTATTGGTGAAGAACACTAGGCTAAACTTAGATTTGGACTGGGGAACAACAATTTCTGACACCCCGGATGAGACTTTGCCTAATAGGTCTTGCTCTTGCCCTGTCTGACAGCCTGCCCAGAGTAAGCAGCATTCTTGACATGCCCTATAGATTTCATGGGAGGGAATTCTGCAAGACCTACACTCTGCCTGTGGGCTGACAGAAACCCTAAGATAAAGGTAAATCTGCATTCACAGGTGCTATCCTTTACACAGCCAGATCACATGATTTTGATGGGCAGGAACAGCTGACAGTCTGCAGATCACACACTGCCTGTTTAAAACCAACACTAGAAGCATTTCACTCCTAATTTTGAGCAGAAAGAACACTACACTTGTAGCACTTAGTTAAAAAAGCTGCTGTACCTTTACTTGTCAGGAACAGAACTGGATAACAGAACAAAATTATCTGATAAAAGATTACTTCTGGGAATCCTGTCTGGGAAGATCTACATTCATTTACTACTAGTATCTTTCCATCACTCTGTATAAAATAGGATGGGAGCAGGAAGAATAAAGATCGCTTTGCAGCTTATATCCTTTGAAGTCCTTTCAAGGAACTGAATTATGTGTTGGTCAATGAGGAAATCTGGACCCTATAATTAGAAACAATATCCTTTAGGGAAATTTCCTGCCTACATCTTAGCCAACCATCAGGAACTGTGCCATGTCCTTCCTTTGACAATGCTTAACCAATGAAGAGCCTCTGATTCCTTAACTGTGTGATGTGTTTAGGGAATATAGAAACTTCTCTACATTTAGTTTAAAATTATAAGATAAAGGCTGCAGTTATACCTTTACTTTAATCCTTCTTCAGCCCAAATTCCAGCCTGTTTGGTTGTATCTTTAAATGCTAAGCTTTTTTTTTCTGGAGTTTCCTCCCTCTATTTGGGTTTTCCTTCATTCTGGCCAACACAGCATTAAAGTTTTAATACATTTCCAGGAGGCCACCATTCCAGCTCCCCAGCTGCCCAGAAAATGATATCTTGGCAAGCCTCTGCTCAGAGCGTTGCCCCTCCTTGTTCCCCCTGCTGTGACAGTCCTTCCTCTGCCTCCCCCTCCCTCTTGCCTTGATTTCCTTGGAACAACCTAAGTAAGTGCCCAAGTAGGAGTTTGTATGAATGTATGCCCACCCTGGATGTTTCTTTTTCTAGATTCCAAGTCATCAGTCACAGACCTGTGAGCATGTCCTTTGTAGTTATCACAACAAGCACCTGGCATCCAGCATCTGGGACATACCATAATCTCCCTGTAGTAGCGTGCTCCATTTGTAAACTTCATCTCAAGCCTCTGTGATTCCAGATTATCTCACTTTGATCTCATCCACTTTGGATCAAATAGCAGAGGACTTCATACGAAGTGCATACATTGAAAGTTTAGTTTACTGCAGGATCTAAACAAGATTCCACATTTTCCTCTCAGCATCTGAAGCCAGCCTCCTACTGCTGGCCATTTCTGGAATTCAATCAAATCAGCCCTGTTATTCCAGGAACTAGAAGGTTTCAAGGTTTTTTCTACAGCGTTACTCAACGTTTCTAGTGAGATTTCACACTAGCTGATCTACCAGACCAGCAAGTCTACCAGAAGCCTCCCTTTCTCACACCCCAAGGCCACCCTTAGAAGGTACAGGCATGCAGAATGGAGGTTTCTAGAACACCTGCTGGTCTGGTATATTGGCCAATGCAAAATTGCCCCTACATTATAAAAACATAGAAACCTGAGACCTCATTTGATTAAAGTCACACAAATCAAAGCGTACATTAGAATATCCCATATCCATATATACTAGGGATGTGCACAAATGTTTTAAACGTCCAAAATTCGATTGAATTCAATTGAATGTGGACATTAGAATTCAAATAGAATATCTACACATTCAAATTTAAACATTTGAATGAATTTAGAATGTTTCAAAACATTAGTTTGAATAATTCAAAACATTTGAATGTACAGATACATAACTATTATATATGTATCTGTATGAATCTCATATGTATCTGTATGCATTTGTGCTGATAGTACAGGATGAAAATGGGATCCATACTGAGATAAAATGGGATGCATATGAAATGCATGCAGATCCATATAAGACATACAAATGTCGACATTTGTATCTTCAGATTCAAATCTAACATTAGAATGAACAGATTTGAATGTATTCTATTTGAATCAGATTTTGTTGCATTTGGATTCTATACATTTGAAATGAACTGAATGTTTGGATATTCAAATCAACTTGAATTCAAATGCAATATATATATATGTACCCTAATATATACCCTTTTCCTTCAAAGCCTGTAATTCCAACTGGTTAAACAACATCAACAAACCTTCAGTTTCTGGATCAATTGTACAGTTATGTTATAATAAAAAGAAAAAGGTCAAGGTTTCAGTTTGAGTGATGGGCTTCATAACTTCTCCCTTTGCCTTCAATTGATTTCTAAAATGGCAGTATCTTTTGACCAGACTTGTGCAAAATATTCTGAGAAAATTAAATGTAAGGTAAGACTTCTTTTTTCAACTAATACTGGGTTCAGTTAAGCCAAAGAAAATGACATAAAAATGAAAATCCATGTTCATATGCTTAATTTGCATTTCCAAGGTAGTTTGTCCATAAAATAATTTAACACTATGACTAAGTTAGCAGCATTGACATTTGATGCATTATTTGCATATAATGGAAAAGCAACTGAAATATTCAGTTTTACATATATTATTTTTAATGTGAGGTTTAAATGATGCCCTGAGTTTTGGGTTTATTTGAATATAGTAATTCATAGGTGGCAAACTACTGTTGAATAATAGAGATTATTTAATAATAGTAGGGACAAATGAGTACTTCCGTTTTACCCTTCCTCCTGTCATAAAAGAAAAAAAATGGATAAATTTGTATGGAAGGCAGGCAGGCAGGCAGGCAGGCAGGAACTTTTCCAATTACAAAGGTGTGGAATCCCATTCACTGTTCATAGTCCAGTTGCTCAAAGGAACAAACATCACATTAATAGGTGGCTAAATGTTCTTAAATAGGAGACAAGTACTTTCCTCAAAAGAAAACTCTATAGTTGGGCATAGAGGGAGATTGCATGAGTCCTTGCTAACAGTATGACCCCCAGACAAAACTTTCCCAAACAGCAAATAAGGTAATCTCCTCCAAGCTGTGTTCTTTGAAGATGCAGTCAGTGAAATGCTATACAGGAGGACCTTGTGCTCCTCCTTCCTTTTCTCCTCAGGAAGATTAAAGCTACTTTTATACAGGTTTATAAGCACACATTTCAGACACCTCCAGTGGTGAGAGGCTTCTGCTTGGAGGCATGCAAATTCCTCTCTGCTGGGGGAGAAAAACACCACCAAAATGATGGATTAGCAACTCTCAAGGCACCTCTCAGAAAGAAATATTGAAATCTAAGGAACCTATTATCTAAGTTCCTCAGCCATTACCTGCGTGGGGAATGCCCACTCATGGTATGGTCATATTCAGCATCATATTCTTGCCTCTCAGTGGAGTTTCCTTCACTTAACTGTCTGAAGCGCAAGAGTGGTCACTAGAGATGCGCATGAATATTCGTAACATTTGTTATTCATACAAATTTGGACTAATTTGGACATTCGTACACAAATTGAATGTTATATTTGTACATTGGAATTCGTATGAATATGAATGTTTTGTACATTTGTACAAATAGTTCAGACATTCGTTAAACTGGGTATGTGGGAAGCAGCTGTACCAGACATCTGCAATGGATCTAGAGTGTACTGAGCATGGATTGAGAGTGGATTAAAAGTGGATTCAGGTCCGATTTGATGCTTTCAGAGCAGATTTATTATGGTATTTGATACGCAACATATGTACATATGTACATATTGTACCCAGTATGTATTTGTTCATATGTGATATGTATTTGTTCATATCGGATATTACAAATTCTTACGAATACATTCATATCAAATAGAATTTTACCACATTCGAAAGCCTCTATTTGTATGAATATGAATTTTTAAACATTCAATTGTTATGAATCAAATGTCAAAAAACACATCTGTGGACATCCATAGTGCTCACCAACATAGGCCATGCTGCCTCACTGGGATCTCTACTTTCTGCTTTCATGTCTCTGAGCCAGCTGAAAGAAAAAAGGGGAGGCAGAAAGAAGCTGTAAAATGTCCTTTCCACTCTTTTTCCTGGCCCACTATATTAATATCCAGTATCTTAGATTTAGAAAAATGTCTACCACACAAGAAGATCTCAAATTATTCTTTGCAACTGAAGTATATGTACCTGTGATATGCAATTTTTGTATTTAAGTGTGTTGTTTGCATGGCTTAACTATAGTCTTCATATGATTGACAGATAAAAGAGGCTTGAGGCCAAAGGATTTTGGATTTTGAAGGAAAGTTAATGCTAATATATTTGATCAAAAGGTAAAGAGCCTTTTGTACCTTAAAGCCATGATACCTTTGGTCGGGAAAGGAAATCTGATTGGTCCTTCATATAAATAGCTTGGTAAATAGTGGACATTTGATTGATGATCTTTGGATTCCCATTAGAGGTATTAATAGAAAGGCCATTAAGGCTAAGAGGCGGATGTTACCAGGGACATTTGGGGAGCCATTGAAGTCTTCCAGCATCAAACAGCCAGGAGGAGTTTGTAAGATAATACCCCTAGGAGAAGATGGGAAGAGGATTTCAGGTTGACTCTAAAAATCAGGCTACCTCAAAAATATCTTAAATCACTAACAGCTGAATGGAACTGTTGAGGCTTTGCAAATTTGGAGGCAGAAGGAACTTATTGATTGGGAATAGTTTTTAAAAAGGGGGGTAATGAGGATTAGTGATCTCTGTTGAGTGACTGTACCTCAAAGTGAACTGGTGTTCAAGGAACACTTAAAGTACAGTCTACTTGGTGATACCCAAGTCAATGAGGTATTTAGAGTAAGGTCTCAACATCCACCTCAAAAAAGAGGAAAGGGAAATCTTTCTGGTATATTAGACAGCTATATTAGAAAACCATTATAGGAGGAAGATGCGAATTTTAATTAAGACAAGATCTGCACAGCATGCTTTTATGGCACCATGGGGGAGCCCAGAGGGCATGGCAGAGGGCACATCCCCCTGCCCATCAAGTCCCCATCCTACCTTAGAAGGGTGGAATTCACTAGTTTTATGGAGAGCATAAAAACCACTTTGAAGCACTCTCCATCACTGCCGTCCTATGCCTGAAAATCTCACTCCCCAACTTCATTGTTAAAAGCACACAAAATGACCAGAGTTCAAAGTCACTTCCTCCACCTTCCCAAATAGACCTTGGAAGAAACGTCAAAGCCAAGGAACTTTTGTTGCACAGCTTTGACACTAGCATGTTCAAGACTGTGTACACTTTCCAGTTCCACTCTTGGTCTAGCTCCAAACCTGATCTTCTTGTCATGCAGATTTTGTTCCTGATTAGCCCAGTATAATGTACCACACAATGAATCCTTGAATTTAGTAGGCTTTCAGTTTTAATGGAGTCTATTATATCAAGGATTCGCTGTACTTAAAATTCAAATGATATGCTAATAGAGCTCACACACTATAAATTGCTCCAAGGCATGCACACACTTAGAGGAAACAGCCATATCAGTTTGGTCTATCCCAGATTTTACTGTATGGATCAGCTGATCTTTTAACTACCTGGGCCCAAACTTTTAGCGCTTTGAATACTAGAAATAATGCTTTGAATATGTCTCAGTGGATTTCAGGACTGTCACCTGGTCACATCTTGCTTGCTTAAAAGCCTGTCAGGTGCTGAATTTCAACATCTGTGTTTAGAGAACGGACTATGTTTTTCAGCCCTAGCCCCATAATCTTTTCTCCATTGCCACTATGATTTTGATGCTGCAAGAAAATACAGAAGAAGCAGAAGCCGGGTTTGGGAAAGCTACAACAGCCACTGTGCCAAGGCCTTGTGGAAGTGGTAGTCCAAGAAAGATAAATATGTCCAAACACTGAGAAGGTCTCCTCAGCTGCTGGGTTGAAGTATGTCATCCAGCCTTAGAGGTGGGAGGTACATCATTAGAAGCCATTATATTCACTCTTTTAGGTTGCCTCCAGACACTCTAAAAGCTTTGCAGATGCTATGCTACCACTGACCATGTGACCAGAAATGAAGTAGGGGATTAATCAGCAGCTTTTTACTTTGGAATTCCCCTCAAATCCTCTGTTACTGTGGATGATCAGTCATTCTATATGGACGACAGGAAGCCGCTGTGCAGGGGCTCCACCCTCCCTGTGAGGCTTCTGCTTGTCCCATCTGTCCAACAGGAAGCGGAAGTGCAGTGGCTGTGATGTTTTAAGTAGGGACATGCACGAATGGGTTTTTTGACATTCAATTTGTAATAAATCAGATACATATCCGACACGAACGCATACATATATGATACAAATCCTGTAACATATCTGCCCTGAAAGCATCTAATCAACCCACTTTTAATCCACTCTTGATCCATGCTGAATGCAATCTGGATCGGTTGCAGATGGGACTGGCACAGCTGCTCTCCTACTTCTCCAGTTTAACAAATGTTCAAACTATTTATACAAATGTCTGAGGTATATGTTCAAATGCCCAAAACGTTCGTTTTCATACAAATGTTAATGTACAAGTGTTGTAACATTAAATTTGTGTATAATTGTCCGAATTCAGTTGAATTTGTACAAATAACGATTTTATGAATATTTGTGCACACCCCTAGTTTTAAGCACATCCAGAGGCATCCATAATGTCCACCAGGTGCTGCTTCTCTAGACCACCATTTGATATGCTAGCTGGGCCTGATCATAATCACACAGTCCATTGATGGATGGATGGATGATTAATTGATTAATGTTTTTTTTTAAAGAATTTGAGGTGGCAAACATTATTTTCCCCTTTGATTTCTCTTCCAACAACCCTCAGAGGCAACCTTGGCTGAAAAGCAGTGATCACTCCAAGAACACCACAGTCAAGGGCAGGTTTGAACCTTGATCTCTCAGGTCCTAGTCTAGACAGGAAACCACATGCCACACTGATATCAGTACATGAAATGATGGTTCCCTGAGTATTATATCATGGATTTATCAATACTGTCTTCTCTGAGGAATGCTTTTTGTTCCGAGCCTGTAAAAACAGTCTTCCCCATTTTCCCTTTCAGGAAACTTAGATTTTTCTTTTCCTTTATGATCATTCACCCAGTTAATTATATATGTCATAATGACACTCAGCAGCATTATAATTCAGAATTGCAATCCATATCCTACTCTTTAATTTTATACTAGAATGAAATTTTTGTTAAAGGCTCGTGCGCTATAGCTGCTTATGACTTCAGTTGCGCTTATTTATAGCCACACTTTGATTGTACATTTGGATCTGAATGGAAGCATTTTCATAACTGAGCTATTCAGCTTATCCCATTAATCAGGGATGGGAAAGTCCTCCTGAGCACCAACATGCTCTTTTCTTTTCTTTTTTTTTCAATTTACAAATTTAATAGTAAATGGAAGTGCCAGTTTGAACATGAAATGCAATTCTCCCCATAAATAAAGCTTCCTGAATTTTATTTTTGTTATTTTTCCTGTAGAAGTGATTTCTTCACTTCTTCTTAAATTATGTGGCAATTGACAAAAGATAAAAAAATACAATAGAGAATGCAAATAGCTCATGAAGCAGTAGCATGGCCATGGCCTTTCATTTCCCTGCATCCAGTCAGAGGTGGGAACTCCGTGGCACCAGAGCGGCACTGTGATATGCCATAAAAGCTCAGTCTCCAAAGTACCTATGTACCCTCATGGCACAGTGGTTGTGCTTGAAGTAGGGATGTGCAGTTTTTGTGTGTGTTTGCTTCACATCAAAGCAAACAGGAAGGAAATTTGCATTTGTGCCAATAGAGCCGCTTTAAATATGGTAGGATTTGAATCTGCTTTGAATCCCTGCGGCCAGTTGTGCCTCCAAATTCTGTCTAAATCTCTTCTGAATCCACTTTGAACACATTGCAGATGTGACTGGGCAGCTGCTATACTGCTTCACAAATATAACAAAACATTGAACAAATGCACAAAAGCATTTCCATTGCATTTGAATGCCAGTCTTTGAATATAGCTAATATTGGATTCAATTGTGGATGTTCAAACTGGTATAAATTTGTACAAATTGCGAACCTGACAAATAATTCGTATACATTCCTAGCTAGAACAGTCCATGATATGTTTACTCTTACTGTTCCAGCATGCTAGTACCATCACTCATGCAGACTTAGTCTGTCGTAACAGAAGAGGAGTCCTGCTGGGTCAGGCCACAGCCCTTTTAGTCCAGCATCCTGTCTCACACAGTGATCCATCAATTGCTTCTGGGCATCTCAAGCAAATGCAAAACCTTCACCTACTCTCCACTCTCCACTTGCTGTCCACTTTCTTCAGGCTGCACTGCATATTTTTCTTTATACAGGAAGTGGCTCACTTGGGTCATTTCCTGTCCAATGGGAAACATAGCACCTAGTGAAGAACAGAAAACCAAGTGTTTATAGCCACTTCTGTACACAGTAAAAACTAACCAGAAAAAGGGGCTCAGAAACAGCTTAGAGGTGGTACTATCCACATGCTAATGTCTTAATCCAAATTAAAGCCAGAAAATAATGAATTTCCAAAATGCACTTTCTAGCTTTTAATGCAGATTAGAACTGGGATGCATGCCCACAAGACAGCAACAGAAATGAACCACGATGCCTATGGTCAGTTTGCAGCATCCAAACTCATACAGAACACCAAAAAAAAGGTCTGACTCTCCTTGGGTGCCTATTCCCAAAGGAATACTCCATGCCCAAATCCTGGCTGGCATAGTCCAATGGGACTGTGTAGAATCTACCCCAGTGTCAACAGTCAAATAAATCTATAGTAAAGGAAGATAATGTTAAGAAGGCTTGTAGACATCTGTGGTACAGATGTCACGTGGCAAATATACATACTACACATTAAACTTGGATTTGTTTTTGAACGTTGGCCTTTATGAAAGGACATTAATTTTATGATCTCATTTAAAAATCACTCTGCACGAGACAACTCTATCTAGCCTACTAAAAGATAGGTGTTTGGGTCTCTTGGGTGATTCATAAAAATCAACAACGCAATTTATTTCCTATTGAATAAGAAAATGAGATTTAGCAAAATAGATTAAAAATGAATAATCAGGAGTGAATGTGCCTCTGATTAGATTTGCAAACAGTTCATCATTTACCTGAAAACCCAAGCTCATAGAATCAAAGGGTGTTTTTCCACTGCGCTCCTTTAATCCGGATCTAAGAAGATCCGGATATAAGGAATGGGTACATTCCTTAATCCGGATCTAGTAGATCCGGATTAAGGGAAGTACCCAATGTGTTTCCATGGGTGGTCTAGCACCCAGTAGCAGTGAGTACTAGCTTCCCTGCCATGGAAACACCGGAGCACCCATTTGGAAATCTGGATCTACCCATGAGGGGTCTGCTTGTCACCCCAGGTGTTTGGAGGGACAAGTGGCTTCAAAGTCATTTCGAAGTCATTTCGAAGTCACTTCGAAGTCTGGCAAAACAGCTCCATTGAAGTCTGTGCTGATCTTCGGAGTGAACTTCGAAATGACTTCAGAGTCACTTCGGAGTCACTTTGAAGTTCACTCTGAAAATCAGCACAGACTTCAAAGACACTCCGGAGCTATTTTGCACAGACTTTGAAGTGACTTTGAAATGACTTTGAAGCTTAGGTTTTAGGGCTCCCCCCCATGGGTGCCCCCTCCCCCTAGCCTCCTCTAGATCCCATTGCCACACAAGCGTGGAAACAGACTCCCTTTAATCTGGATTTTCTGCCTGAAGACCCGTTGTAGACCCCATTAATGGGGTCTACAGAAAATCCAGATTAAAGGCCAGAAAGTACCCATTTGATCCCAATTTCCCCAGCAGCAGTCGAAACAATCGGGTCCCAAATGGGTGCCGTGGTGGAAATGGGATCATTCGGCTCACACCCAAATGCTCCTTAATGGGTGCGAAAATGGGTACTTTCTGACAGTGGAAAAACACCCAAAATTAAAAATAAAATACTAGCTTTTTAATGATCTTCAGGAATAGGTTTCTTTAAGAACTATTCACACTGTATGTTCGCAGTGCACACAGGCAGTAGCCCAACATTACACAAGGGATGTCCCCACATTAACATTTCAGATGTAGCATCCCCAGTTACCACCACCATAGGGGAACCCTGCATTACCTGCACTTTCTGCTTGTCTGCTTCACCCTTGTTGCAAAGTGCTGCTTTGTCCTGGCACTGACACTGGCATGGATGTTTTTTTAAAGTAGCATCTTTTGATAAATGTGAATGGGGTCTGTGTCGTAAGAAATCTAGTTAAAATCTTCAGTGAACATTTACTGATCTACCCAGGAAATAAGTCATTTGAATTCTAACTACAGCACTGAAGGCCTTTTATGAAGCCACTTAAAACATTCATAACACTGTGGGTACACTGTGATGCAAAACTTACATTTTAACATTTCCTCATCTAGCAGGCAACAAAGCTTCTTTCTGCCCTCTTCCCTTTGCCCCCCCTTTTTCCTTGTGCATCATATCTTTTTAAAAATTTATTGTAAACTTGAGGACAGGGACGAAGATAACATTTCATTTTGTAAGCTGCTCTGCCAGGCTTTTATAAACCCTTTAAGTGAAGGTGGTTTCCATTACTCAGCCACTAATGCAAGCTATGTGATCAGAAAACTACCCTTCTGCATCAGAGGCAAGGTGTGAGAGGGCATTGTGTCTCTGACCATGGAGGAGACATAAGAACTTAAGAGGAGCCCTATGGGAACAGGCCCCAGCCCAGGATCCTTACTCACACAGTGGCCCACCATTGGCTTCTGGGAATTCTCAAGCAAAAGACAAAGGCAAAAACCTTCATCTTAATCACTATTATATCATTAATAAATTGATAATAATAAATTTATAATTAATTTATTAATTTGCATTTTTTAAAATCCTGCCCTATACCCGAAAGTCTTAGGGCAGTTTACAACATTAAAAACCAAATATAAAAACAAACATCTAAAACAATGCAGTGCCTGAAAGTGGGAAGCAAAAATCAGGGAAAGAGAATGTCTTCAGTGCCTTTAGATGACTTTTAGAAGCATCCTGCCTATCTCTCCAACATAGAGGTGGTACCTAGGCATCCATTCTCAATAGCCAATAATATACCCTTTCTCCATGAATTTGTTTAATTCTTTCTTAAAACCATCTGGGCTGGTTGCTACCACCAACTCTTCTGGTAGGAAATTCCACAGACTGATGACTCTCTGAGTGCAAAATACTTCCCACAGAAGGAATGCCAAATTAGGAAGACAGCAGTGCCCACCCCGGACTCTTCTCCAGAGGCATTATGGGCCAGGGTAGCTTAGCAAGAGCAACTATTGTGAATGGCAGGCATAAAAAATATTACATATTACAGAGACTGGTAGCCCTAAGATCTACAAGGGAGCCCCTTCTGGTTGTACTACGACCCTCAGTAGCAAAAGAGGTTGACACACGGGATAGGGCCTTTTCAGTGGTGGCTCCCAGACTATGGAATAGCCTCTCTCCAAAGTGCAACACACACCTTCAATTTCTGTTTAGGACAACTGTGAAGGATGCATCTTTTTGCCCTGGCTTCTGACTAAATAAGGAAACAGCTTTTCCTCCTTACATTCAGGCCCTGTTATGGGGTGTGTCCAGACTTGTAACTACTGTACAGTAGAATGCACAGTCGTGGTGGGTGCATCACACATGACAATCAGACTATTGTAGTGGCAACACATTATCCCAAGCCTGCTGCGAATTAGCTCCTCAGCATAAGGTAAATTCAATATTTCCCACTAGTCCGGACAGGATGGCGAGAACTGCTGGAGAGAACAGGGATGGCAGCTCAAGTGCCACATGGCCACGCACCCTGACTAACCTTTCAGTTTCCTCCTCAGAAGCTATGAAGGCTGTTTTTAATGAGAACTGCGGGATGTGGATTCACAGCAGGCAAGCTGCAATTTTTTCTACAACTGCGGATTTATTCCACAGGTCTGGAAGGGGCCATGGTTTTAATATGCTCATTTTATATTTGGCTTTTAATGTTGTAACCCACCCTGAGACCTTCAAGTATAGGGGATAAAAAAATTCAAATAAAACAGACCAATGCAAAGCACACATGCACAACCCATTCATACTGGTTTACAAAAGTTTAGTCAGTGGCCCATTACATCACAATTTTTCTTTCAGGTGATCCTGAAATATCTAACTCTGTTCAGCCAGACCACATTTGTTTTATTTTGACAAAACAAGGAATAAAGTGATCCTCTCATTTGGACACAATAGAGAAACAGACTATACAATCTTTATTCCCTTTCATTTCTATTTTTTTCTCTTTCTGTCAACAGGTAAGCATCAGTCGGTGACATAAACTGATGAACCTGATATGCATCAGTGCTTTGACATGATAGATGGGAAGATGAAAGGGTGAAGGGTTTTGTTGTTGTTGTTGCTGGGTAGCAAAGGAAGGAATGGTGAAAAACATTTAAATAAGAAAATAAGGGAGGGAGCTAATATTTATGTAACAGGTAGGTCTGGAGAGCAAGTAATTTTATTTACTTCATTTAATTAAATCTACTACTAAGTAGTCTACGGCCTTGAATTGATTGAGTTTTAATTGCAATGGCTATGGATTAATTACTTCACTCTAGGGTCACAACCACAAATGTGGAATTTTAAATGGATTTGGTGGGTCTTGGCTGGAGAAAATGGCTCTGGAATTTTCAAGGAAGTGTTTTGATAAAAGAGTTCCAATAAGACTAACAAAATTAACAGAGGCAATAATGGCGTAGCCTTCATTCTTTTTATTGCTATAAGAATTCTAGACCTGTGTCTAGCAGCATTCCTACGAACAAGTCCTTTAACCACCTGGAGTTTGTCTGACAGTTGACGCAGCCAATTCTCAGGGAAGGGGAAATACCTAGGCCAAATAACTGTGCAAAGTTTACTTTTCGTAAGAGTAAATGATGCACAGGAAATAATTTTTGTTACACAGCAGATAGAGGCCGCAGTTACACCTTTACTTCAGCTGTTCTTCAGCCCCTATTCCAGCCCATTTGGTTACATCTAGGGGTGTGCACAAATGCAATTTTCGACATTCGATTTGTAATATTCAAAAATCCAAATTCAGACAAATAAGGAAAAACAAATATCTGGACATTTGATTCAATACAAATACATTTGCATGTTTTTGTATGAATAATTTGGACATTTGTATCTCTGCGGGTACATTTGCATCTCCTACATACCCATATGCATCTGTACACATCCTGTAGGCATCCTGTTTTCATCCCATATGGGTGTGTACAGATGCGTACAAGATGCGTATAGCTATGTATGAGATGCATATGTACCCATACAGATATGAATGTCCAAATTATTCTTATGAATAACTTGTGATATTTGTATTAGTTTGAATTCGGAAATCTGAATGTCTAGACATTTGATTCGTATATGAATGTCCAAATCTATCCAAATTTGTATGAATAATGACTATTTTGAATATCTGTGCAGATCCCTTGTTTAAATGCCAAGCTGTTCCACCCCACCCCCCACTCCCCCTGCAAGATTTTCTTCCCTCTGTTCAGGTTTTCTTTCATTTGGGCCAACACAGCATTAAAGTTTTAATCCACTGTTCTGTCCAGCTGCCCAGAAAATGTTACCTATGCAAGATACCTCTAAGGCTTGCCCCTCCCCCTTTTCATGACAGTCCTTCCTCTTCCCTGTAGTTGCAGTTTCCCTCCTGCCCCCCTCTTGCCTTGATTTCCTTTCCCTGTTGCTTGATCTGCCTTCCCACACCTCCTTCTTGCCATATTTCCTTTCCCTGTTGCCACTGATATTGCAATGATCTCTCTCCCCTGCCCCAATCTGCCTTACCCACCCTCTCCCTCTTGCCTTTGTCTCCCCACCCCATTGCCACTGCCCACATCCCACATCCCACATCTCCTTCCTCCCACCCCCACCTGCCACCTCGTCCCCCTTTACCCTCCGAGAACACCTCCCCGTCCAGGCCAAAAACAGCTTGGATACAGCTGCCTTCCTGACATGGATTAAACTGGTAAGGTGTAACTGTGGCCAGAAACAAGTTCAAAAAGGGGGCACCTTAACCAAATGCTAGCAACAACTCAAAAGTGTATGGCTATCAAAGTAAACCATCAATTCCATTGCATGGAAGTGAATGGGAAAATACTTTGCATTTGTCCAAAGAAGTCTCCAGTCCAGTGAATATAGGAAAGTTTGAACTTCGCACAGAACCTTCAGTGAAGGTTCAGAGTGAAGGGAATCTTAGGGCCTCTCCAGGGAAGAAGTTGAGTCTGGCCATTTTCCTCAATGGACCCGCTTCCCAATTGCTGCTATGCCTCCAGAGCCGCTACTGAAGGGAGGCGCCCAGTGAGTTGTTTTGTCCAGCAGAACTGCCCACTGCTGGAGGGATGGAGACCGCTGCAGTGACTGTATCCTTTTGCTAGCCAGGTGAGGGAGATGCCTGCTGCCTCCTTTTCCCAGTCAGTGGAGAGAGACACCCACCACTGGAGGAACAGAAGTGGCTGCAGCAATTGTGTACTTTCCCCAGCTGGCAGAGAGAGACTGGGGGAGAGAAGCAGCCAACATGGCCACATCCTTTCCCCTGACAACAGAGAGTGATGCCTGCCACCAAATATAATGAAGCTGGCAGTATCAGGGTCCATCATTATCAACAGTATAGCTATACAACATGTTCTTGGTTTTATTTTTCTATATTCTCTTTATCAAAATATCAAAATAGTTTATTTGCTTCTGCTGCATATATGGAAAAACAGAAATTGCTCTGAGACCAGAACATCTCACATCTGCAATTCTAACTGCTTTTCTAGTTCAAGTGCAGGATAATAAGATATTTGGCTTTCTGAAAGCCTGCATGCTGGTTTCTTCTGGTGATATATTGTTTCATTCTTCACTTAAAGGACATCAGAATGATTAATCATGAGCTTGTACTGGTCTTATGGATAACCAGAAATTGTCAAGAGCCCTGATAATGTACATGGAACATAACTTACCTCTCTAGCAAGATGTATATATAAAAAAATACGATAGGCGACTTTCTAAAACATAAAACATGACAGGTTGTATCCACTGCTAAAAGGCACTTTGATCTGGAAAGGATTTTATTAATGGTAGATGGACTTATGCAAATCACTTTCCCCATCATCACAACTTGCCTTATTTATTTATTTAGATTTTTATATAGTCCATTACCATATCTCAGGGCAGTGTACAGTAAAACAAAAAACAATAAACAACCATTTTTAAAAATAATAAAAATAGATTTTAAAAAGTACAAAAAAATGAAAAAGCAACAGTAAGCAACAATTATTACTGTTATTGTTATTATTTTAAAAACCCTTACTCCTTGGGAGGAAAGCTGTGGCAAACTTGTCACCAAAGTCCATAGAGTAGAAAGCCATGCTTTTTCCAGCAGTAATATCTGACTGTGAGAGCTGAACCATAAAGAAGACTGAGAATTGATGCTTGCTTGTGGTGCTGGAGAAAAGTTCTGAGAGTCCTTTGGACTTCCAGATGATAAGTCAATACAAACGGAAGCCAACCTTGACTGTTCACTGGAAGGACTAATGCTGAAGCAGAAACTCAGACACTTCGGTCCTATAATAAGAAGACTGGCTTCACTAGAACAGATGACCCTGGTGCTGAGAAAGATTGAAGGCTCATTGCCATCTGTTCTTGCCAAGAATTAACGCATACTGCTCTGCCCAGACCACTGCTTGAGCCATAACCACCTGCAATGTACATGAATTCTAGAATCCAATAGCATTCTGGTCAGTACTCAACTCATCTATAATGATGGTACTGGAATAGACTCAAAAGGACTGTTGGTCCCACCCAAATACAACTCATTCTCAGTGATGCCCCCTGAAAACCATGCATTGGTTTGGTTACCAGATTCTGGTGCCATAGAACGTATACAGAACCATGCTTATCCCTTGCTTACCCTTACCACTGATAAAGTATCTTGCTCTCAAGGTAACACTATCCACTCACATCTGGACTTGTAAACACTCTAGAGCTAAGTCAGCAAATACGCTAAAAGGAAGGAATATTTATGTTTAAACCAAAAGACAAAGCAGAATCCAAGGCTAAGAAGTGAAATAAAACTGAAAGAAAACTAGTATTGTGGTCCTCTTGAATAGTGCTGGAAGTAAAAGGCAAACTGCTCGTACACTTTTAATCAAACTTAGTCAAGCATTTCAAGCGTGGCTTTGTCTACTGCACTTCTTCCATGTAGCTGAGGATGAGCAAGACAGGAGCCACTGGGATATGCTGAAGAGAATGGAACACTGCCTCAGTCATAACATGCATTTTGTGGTTAGTTTTACTGTGCAATATACATACACTAATTTCCTCTTCCTTCCCCTTCATTTTTAAATTGTCACACTGGAACAAACCTCGTGGCTACTACCATCCTTAAACACTGCTCAGTTTTAGATGTAAGTAATGATACCTTGGGACGGGGGAGAAGTAAATATGAAATAATTTTCTTGAAAACATGTATCTTCATCCACCTCACACAGCCAAATTGTTTGAAGATTTGTTCTGTTGCAGTTGAAAGGAAATGTCAAAATCCATCTCCCAGCAAAGATCCATCTGCCCATAGGAAGCAAGCAAGATGTTATTCTGTCTGTCATTCTGTGCATGTTCTTAACCTCGCAAGGTGCTGTTTGGAAACACTGCGATATGAAAATGGAGGAACACTTTACCCCAGTTGCTCAGTTATGCACGTCACTAGTAGTTTCCAACTGGAGAATCTTTGCAAAAGAAATATGTTGGCCTGTTAAAATCTGCTGTGTGTTTAGCTGCACTCTGTGAAGGACAGAAAGGTGTGCAGTTGTGGTGGGGGAAATGAATGAAGCGCCACAGACCAGCAGCTTGTCAAAATATTACTTGAAACACTAGGTTCCAAGTCATTAAATCCCAGCTTATGCTATACCCCAGAGATTCCTGAAATAGCTTAATGATATGCATGGGTATGTATGGATGATAAAAAAGACAGATGTTATATTGACCTCCTCTCATTGGAATCTGGTCTGCTATGGTGTTAGCGACATAAAAGACAGTACTAAAGCTTTTCTTTGTACCCTACTACAACTGCAATGACAGGAGAAAAAAATTGATTAGGGCAATATTACCTAATGTGTGTTTTTACAGAGAAAATTAATGTTGCAATTCCTCTGGGATCTAAGCCTCGTCTCTAAAAACAGGTTCACAGAGCCAATTAATATTGATCAAGTCATTCTTTTGGACGAGAGAATTCTTCCTAAGCATTCCTAAAAGGGGCACATTGATGTTCTGATCCAAGCACTCATAAATTACCCAGCATGGTTAATAGAAACGTAACGGCAATAACAGAAACAAAAGTGAGGCATGCTAAAAAGTGTGTGTATTCTCAAATATAACACCAAGGGTGATTTCATACATACGTTTAGGGATGTCTCTGGGGCAAATTTGAGACACAAAGGACAGACAGAAGAAAATATTACAAAATACTTGGTCACCAAGTTTCTCATTATCCACCCCTCCTATAGACACAAAATAATCACTCTCAGGGTGAGTCATAGCAGTTTGGATCAAATGGGATCAGAAGCTGCAGAGGCTTCTAGACAATCCTAGACTGCTATGACTAACAACCAATCAAGTCCATGGAAACTGGAGACAGTAGTAACCAATGGGAGGTGAGCAAGGAAGGTGACGATGAGGAATAGCTGTCACGTCGAAGGCATTTTGTTGCTTATTTTTTAAATTGACGTGATTTTCCTCTACGTATATAGATTCCAGAAAATAGACCTCCCAAAAAAACCTCCTGTGTGATCACATCCCAAGAGAACACTAATAAGAAGCTGTTGTAACTGTCGTGATTTCATCCCGAGCTTTGTTACTAACGTTTTGACTTGAAAAGGCACGTGCAAAATGATTCTGAACTGTAATGATTTTCAGTACTGCTCAAGCAGCATCTTTTTCTGAGAATGTTTTCTTCTTTGAACTCCGCCGAATATTTTCTTTCTTTCCATCTTTCTTTTTTACAATAGCCTAGCCATTGAACTATTCTATATAGCTGCTTCCTAGTGCCATAGTGCTGTTGACTCCCAAATGTACTGTAAAAGAAAATATAATGGGACAAAATCCAATTTTGGCAACCCCTAGTGGACTGTGGGATACAGGTGTGATATATGGTTTGTCACTCTCCTTGTGCTTATTTAATACGCAATAGCTTGAGGGGTAATGGTGTGCAAGAAAGGGGAAACACTTTTTTTGTTCCAAGTTCAGAACAAAACGGAAAATGCTCAGAGGCTGTGTCCACACCTGTTTCAACCCAGCTTCAGACCACTTTCATACTGAGAAACCACATCAGCAAAGTATCAAGTTGCTTTCTTCTAGCTTTATCTAACTGGGGAAGCCATCTTGGGATTAGATAAGAAGAAAGAAAGCGATTAGTTACTTTGCCAATGTATTATTTCTCTTGGAAAGTGGCCCGAAACTGGATTAAAACTTAGGTGTGAATGCAGTCAGTCTGTTTTGAGCACAGTCTGACACAACAAAATTCAAAATATATGCAATGTTTTAATAATGGGAAACCATGGGGAATCTATTTCAGATCGCTAGGTTTCCCATGGGGATTTTTAGGGTGACAACATCATGATACAGCATCATGGATGCTATCTGCTACCCAAATCTTTAAATAACTTGCCAACCAGAGAGCTAGGTATAATTTAGGATGCAACCACATTGAATTTAAGGAGCCCCTACCCCTGGTTGAAATGTTGACTGGGTGGGCAAATTCCTCCTGTCCCCTATCCACTCCAACTCTCCAATGAAAAGTCCTTTGTCTTGTGGTTAGAGTGTTGGATTCTTATCTGGTTGTTTCCCAGTTCAAGTCTGCACTTCTCAGCAAAGCCAGCTGGGTGACCTTGGGCTAGTTACAGCTCTCTTTCTGAGCTCTATTTTCTGAGCTCACCAGGTGTCTGTTGTGAGGAGAAGAATAGAAAACTTTGTCAGCTGTTTTAAATCCCCTTAAAAGGGGGAGAAAACCAGAGTATAAAAGACAACTCTTCATCTTCTTTCATTATACTGTTTATAAACTTATTGAAGAAAGGTAAACTCTTCCCATGTAGATGAAAGAGGGGGAAGAAATAACTTGAGATCCAAACCTGTGATCCAAAATGAGCATGGCGATGTAGAAGTAAAGCATATGCAGGGGGATTCTTTTGGCTACTAGGGATGTGTACAAATAGTTTTTGGCATTTGATTTGAAATGAAATGAATGTTCAAAAATCCATATTTGTATGAATAGAGCACATTCGAATGTGTTAAAATTCTATTCTGTACTAATCTACTTGTATGTATTCGTACGAACATTTGAATAGATACGTATCTGCATATGAACAGATATGTATCTGCATACGAACCTATATGTATCTACTATGAACAGATACATATCAGATAAGTTTCCCCAGCTTAACTAATGTCTGAACTATTTGTATGAATGTCCGGAAACATTTGCATTCATACAAATGTTATCATACAGATACTGTAACATTCTATTCGAGTTTGAATGTCCACATTTGGCCAAATTCAGCCAAATTTCAAATGTTGCGAATATTCATGCACATCCCTATGGGCTACTGGGTGATCAAGATCCAGTCATTCCCCCAACAGTTCTCACACCTCCTACCTCAAGGCAAGGATGACATAGATGCTGCTTTGCATGATAGTTTGTTTAGTTTGGTTCAAAATTTGTTCTGTTGATCAGCAAAGGGAGGGGGAGGGATATGTCTAAAAGAGCAAGAGAAGTCAAAAATAGGTTGCTATGTTTTGAGCTTGAAATGACCCCTAATTTTAAAAGGCTATTTTGTTTTACGGTCAAATTGGTCTTAAGCATTTAAGCCTCAAAATGTTTTGCACATCCCTACTTGGAATATAAATCACAGTAGGCTTTTTTCTTTTTCTTTTTTACCATCTCTGGTCAAGTCTACATGTGGAACACAAAATCATGTAGTAGTAGTTTGTGTTAGGCGTGTTCATAAATACAATTTTTGGCATTCAATTCATAAGAACATAAGAGGGGCCCTGCTGGATCAGGCCACAGCCCATCTAGTCCAGCATCCTGTTGCACACTGTGGCCCGTACACATACAAATGTCTGAATAATGCATATGACTGATTCGAAAGATTTGAAATTCGTTTGAATGTTTCAATTCGAATGTATAGACATTCTATTCAAGTTTGAATGTCCGAATTCAAATGTCCGACTTTGATCGAATTTTGAACATTTTGAATATTTATACACATCCCTAGTTTGGATGCAGAATGCTCTGTCTGGGAGCATGCGGCATCCAAACCACAAAGCCAAGTACAGAAAGGCCTCTGATGGCCGCTCAGGTCTCTGATGTGTTAGGCCTATGTTTGTTATCTGAGGGGACATCATAGGTTTATCTCCAAGCAATTCCTGCAGAAATTTCTGAGACTTTATTCAAACAGAAATTATTGGATTTATTCTTAAGTAAACAAAACACAAACAATTTCAGGTTCTCGCTTAAGGCAAATGAAACAAATACTTTACATGTCCCTCAGATCAACATGGTAGACTCTGACAGGAACTTTGAAGCTCTGGCTCTGTACTTTTCTTTGGTTTTAAAGGTTCCGTTGTCGTTGTGCCTTTCTGTGTTTCTTTGATGGAACTTGCTGTTGTTTTGTTGTTGCCTAATTTGTATACTTAATAAAATACCTACAACATTAATAAGGTTGGCCTATATTGCTATCTCTTAGACGTTGGCCGTTCCTAGCTCTCTAAACTCTCCTCAGAAGACTTGGAATGTACAAAGCTATGGGGGTGTTCTGACAGCCAGAACCAATACATTTGAATCTGCACTGAGGGGTTTTCACTTCAGAACTCTGGCTTTAAACAGCAAATTGGGGCAGGGCAGCAGAACCATAACAAGGCCCATGTTATGTACGTTCCTGAACCCTGCACACCAAGGGTTTATCAACTGTTCCAACAATGTGCACAGCCATCTCAAGGTTGCAAGCCTTTCCAGATCTGGCCACATATTCGTGGAACAGACCTCCCATAGACCTTTGACTGGAGGAAGATTTTTTCCACATTTAGAAGAGGTTGAAGATCTTCCTTTTTGACTCACCTGAGTAAGTCATCTAGGCATGAAGCTGAGGAGGTGCGAACCATCTGGCGAGAAACTGGGGTGTTGGTTTTATGTAGCTAGAGTTTTCTTTTTGTAAGAATATATATTTTTCGGTTTGTTTTGATTGTAAATGCTTGTTGTTTCACCGTTTGGTGGAAGGGGTGTTATAAATAAATGTTATTGTTACTCAGTCACACTTCTTTTAGGGTTGGACAGCCAGAGACCAATTCCCAAACCTCGACAATACTACACTTAGTTCTCATATTCTCATTAACATGAACAAACAAGTTCCCTTTCTTCCACATCACAAAACTCTGTATAAACTACTTATTTATTTTTGTACTACCACTGAGTTTGAATTTGTTGATGGGGATCAGTTCGATCAGTTCTGCTCACAGTAGGGAAAGTTACTTTGCAACAAAGATGTATATGCATTACTTTACCTAACTGTATAGTTTGCTCTGTATCAGCAAGCACAGAACTAGCATGGGCTAGAGTTCCATCATCATAATATCCTATAACTCATTTAATAATTCAAAGTTCATATTAAAAGGTTCTGAAAGCAAACAGCTGCTTCTATATGCATCAGTTAAGTTATTAAAGATTGTTTCAGATTTTCAGTTGCAATAGTTGTCAAACAATAGTTTTTATTCAAAGCTGCAGGCAGCTTGCTAGCAAAGAAACTTGAAATGGGATATAATAAGTGAAGCGGCAAGCATAACTTAACATCATTCACAAATCTCTAAGGATTGGTGATTATTGAAAATGAGGTAAACACTTCTTTCCCTTATGGTACT
This sequence comes from Aspidoscelis marmoratus, assembly GCA_014337955.1. NCBI lineage: Eukaryota > Metazoa > Chordata > Lepidosauria > Squamata > Teiidae > Aspidoscelis > Aspidoscelis marmoratus. The sequence goes on along the minus strand of MTQE01001134.1, from coordinate 22,676,984 downwards.
TCCTGGAAGGAGTGTTGTCACTGCCTTAACTGAGTTCTGGGGCAAGTGCAGGAAGGCAAACCAGTAAGAGCACAGCATCAGGTGTTGACTGCAGTTAATCCGGAGAAATGGGAATATGAGGACAAGAATCATAGGTTTATTCCATACTGTGGCAGCCATTTCATGGGCTTTTTGAGCTCCAAGAATAACAGCAGAAGAGGAGCATCAGAGAAAGCCACGCCAGCCTGCCAAAATCAGACTAATGAGAATTGTCGAATTGCGGACTATAAAAAGCAGTGGCTTGTCTTGATTTTGTCTCTTGTCTTGGGCAGAAGGGGGATCAGGGAGCGTTGCTCCAAATCAGCATGTGTTAGGCCTCTCCTCTCAGGAAAAGAGGAGCAGAGAGGAAGAAGGTCTCTCCTCTTATGAAGAGAGAGATCAGGGCATGCAAGTTAAGGCCTGCATGCAGGTGGGTGGGTCTCTCCTCTCGGAAACAGAGTAGAGCAGAGCCCGGGGAGGCAGACTGGGACTGCTGCAAGGCTATCTTTATTATTTTGGGAACTTATCTTACTACAGGGTAGAGAAGAGCCTGAGAGGGAAGGACTAAGATCTGTTTGTACTTACTGTATAGCAGAGGTGTCAAACTCAATTTTGCAGAGGGCCATATATTAAATTTAGAGTGTGTAGGCGGGCCGTATTCAAATAAAAAAATGTACTGAATTATTATAACATTTTATTTATTTAATTATATAGTATAGTATAGTATATACTCAAAGCAGCTGACAAAGCTTGTGTTCTCTTCTGAGTTCTCACTGGTCCAACTACCATCCTGTGGGGAGAACAGAAGCTTTGTCAGCTGCCTTGAGTCACCTTTAATGGGTGAGAAAAGCAGGTATTAAAGCCAACACTTCTCTCTCTCTCTCTCTCCCCCTCTCCTGCCTGCCTGCCTGCTTCCTTCCTTCACGAAGGAAGCAGGGAGGGAGGGGAGGCAGGCAGGCTTCATTTCTTCTCCGATCGCATGGAGATCGGAAAACTTAACTAGCAGCTGCTGCCTCCGCCCCTTGCAAGCAACGCCAGGCCGAGGGGGGCAGCGGCAGCAGCAGCAGCTTCAGCTCTCCGATCTGCATGGAAGGGATCTGCCCCCGCGCTCAGAGAAGAACTGAAGCTGCCGGAGAGAGCGAATTTCTACAGGCACCGGCACCTCCTTGAAGCCGAGGCGAAGCCCGAGCATATCGAGCCTCGCCTTCGCTTCACGGAGGAGGCGGTGCCGCGTGCAGGCAGCGGCCGAGAAAGAGCGAATTTCTACAGGTGCCGTCTCTGCTCTGCTGCTGAGAGAATTAATGTTGGTTTTCTCGGCGGCGGCAGCAGCAGCAGCAGAGCTGAGAGCCGGCGCCTGTAGAAATTTGCTCTCTCTCCGGTGACAGCATGTGCGCAGTGCCTCCTCCTGTGCGATCGCGGGCTGTATGTTTGACATGACTGCTGTATAGCTTACCAGGGACTGTTGGCTTACAGTGGAGCTTAGTGAAGGGAGTGGGACAGTTTATTAATTACAATATCTTTCTTTTCAAGTACCTGAAGAACATTTAAGTCGAACTATAAACTTGCTTCTTTATTTTTCCTTTTGTAACAATAAACTATAAATGTTTGTTTTACAACTCAGTCAGTTTGCTGCTTTAAGGGAGTCTGATACACATACATATAAAGCAGGGCACCAGTGGCATACAGCCCCACTAGAGCTGGTAGGCGATCTGGGTGCTCAGCAGCTTGCTCACTTCCTGCGTTGCTCTGCAGAGGGCGAGGAGGGAGGGGCTGGGCTGAGTCGCCACACATACCAAACTAGTTATGTGTGGAATTCATTTTAGGACCAAGCCCTGTTAAAATGTTTCAGGTTTCATCTGCAAATAAACCAAGCTGGTGCAAATTTGTGCTGTCTTTTAGGCCATTCAAAATTCACTAATTTTGAAATAGCTGAAGTGACTTTGTGTCACAGCTGATAGATAAACGGTACTGTCAATTCTACTGTTTTATTAGAATGATTTTTTTTGTCAGTTTATCAAAATTAATGGTAAGATGCTGAGCTTGTTGAATGGAATTACAGTATTATTATAAGATAGATAGATAGATAGATAGATAGATAGATAGATAGATAGATAGATAGATAGATAGATAGATAGATATAGGTATAAATAAAGATATAGATATGAGAGGGAGGGCGAAGGGGAAGGGGGAGAATCTGGCATCTTACATGTCCAAATTGTGTTCTGTTAATCAAAAATTGTTTTAAATCAAAGATTTCCTGCTTTATCCCCCAACAATTTTCTGTACTCTTTGACTCTTGCCCCCCTGCCATTTTTCTAAGGTACCACTTACGGTGGACATGCCATATGGCATATACCATCTGGGGTATCTATTCTGCAATGGTAGATGATCATTAGCCTTAATTAAACCAATTATTCCTACATCACAAGGATGCCATGAATGATGAATTGAAGACCTTGTATAGGTTGTCTTACACAGTATGCACAACCATCTCAAGAGAAATAGCAAGAGTTTTGAAAATTAACTGATTTCTTAAAAAAAAACAATGAGCCACTTATAATGTTAATGTGCAGAAGTAAGAAGAAAGCAATCGAAACAGTTATAACCTTTTACAGGCATGATTGATTGAATACAGTGTGTTGCTTCTAAAACTAAAGGTTCTTGTTACATTTACAATATCATCTGATCCAGTAAAGAGAGAAAGACTTTTACAATGCTTTCTTGTAGCCACTTCCCAGAATACTCTGGGGGAGACTGTAATTTTGAAGGGGAGCTTTTGGAAAGCTGGAGATCCCTTCATCAAAGGGACTTTTATTTTCAGATTCCCCCCCCCTTCTATTTTGCTAGTGCAAGGCAGAAACACAAATTAGCCTTTCTCCTGGAGAATTTCAGTCCAGGACCCAGGAACTAAGGCATCTGACTTGGACTATCAGCTCTTTTTCCTGTGATATTTGGAAGCAAAGCAATAAGGAAGAAAACACAGGTAGTTTGAAGACAGACTGGAAGAGAATGTGAGTCACTTAGAAAATACATTGCATTAAGCAAAATTATAAAGAATGCCTTCTTACCAGACTGAACTGGATGAGATGCAATTGAAGTAGATCCTGTTAGAGTTCTTTGTTATTTCCCCCCTAACTTTACGAAACAGCAAAAATGTTACCTGTTGCTCTTACTACTAATGACTTGCCATATTCTTTGCACCAAGGAAGAACAAGAAAGGTTGGGTTAATAAAGGCTAATTCTTTGTAGTTGTGTGTGTTTCTTTTTTACATCCCTAGAATAACTTGGTGAAGGATGCATTATAAAACTCTCCATTGGAGGACATTTCTCAGATTGACTTCATTAGGATTTGAAGTCTTAGTGAAAATACAACGTTCTGTTTACAGACAGTCACGCTATAGGTTGGTGGGACAAGCAGGATTCCTCTAAAGGCCATTGGCAGGGAGCAGTTAGCAAGTGAGGGTTTTGCCCTTCATCTTCTGCTCAAGATGCCCAGAAGCAAATGGCCGACCACTGTGCAAGACAGGATACTGGCCAAGATAGGTTGTAACCTGATCCAGCATGGCTTCTTTTATATTCTTATGTAAACCTAAGTGAATTTTTCCAAAATAAATCCAGTAACTGAAGTACCCGTATTTTCCGGTGTATAAGACTACTGGGTGTATAAGATGACCTCCAACTTTTCCAGTTAAAATATAGAGTTT
>MTQE01001134.1:22654383-22673145 GCA_014337955.1 Aspidoscelis marmoratus | reverse complement strand
GAGAAGATTTTCCTGGGTTAAAAAGTAGTCTTATACCCCAGAAAATACAGCATATAAATATGGAAACCTGACATGAAGATAGTTAATTCACCACCACCTCTGTTATTTGCCTGAAATTTGAATAAATGGCATCAAGAAAAGGGGACCTCCGTTTCCTTCTTCTGCTCAATACTTCTGCTTCGGACATACCTGCCTTCTCAGCATCCCAGGAACAAAGATGGAGGAAAGCAGCAGTGCACTTAAGGTCCTTAAATATATCCTCTAATACTGGAAAGTCAGAAATCAGGGCAAATATGATTCCAGTACAATCCAGCGGACTCTCCTAAGTCATTCTTTTCAGGCCTCCATGGTTTTATACCCAAATTCATGTTGTTGTTGTTTATTATTTATTCATTATTTATTTATTTCCATTTCTATCCCGCCCCATACCCAAAGGTCTCTGGGTGGGTGACAACAAATCAACCAACATTTTAAAACATATTAAAAAACAAGATACAATTAAAAACAAGATATAGGTTAAAACAAGGTATATAGTTAAAAGCTCTAATTTAAGCTGTGCATTCAGTGGTGCATTAATAATAACTGTAATTAATAATAATTTACCAGGTGAGGTGTCCAGCAAAGTGTCTTCTGTGGCACATTTCCACTTATAACAGCAGAAGGTACTTTGGAGCAACTGTGCCATCCCATTAGAGGGTGAGACCACCCTTCAAAGTGCCATTTTGTGCAAACACAATTTCGCTATTCTCCATGGAAGCACTTGGGAGCATTCCTCCAATGAATGAAGTGCAGTAATCATGGCACTGCACCAACATGCCTCAGACACAACCACCATCATTTTCAAGCTAAGATACATTTTCTTTGTTAAAAATGTAACCTATGGTAAAATAATTATACCTGCACTGTCTCTGCACCATGCTCCCTATTATGAGAAAATATTGTTTTGAATATAAACAAGGGCATTATACTTTTATTAATATAGCTACAAATTAATGTGTAGTCTCATTAAAAAGTTTATAATGTGAGATAAAGGATATAGTTCATAAATAAATGAGTGCACATATTAGAAAAGTTTAACATTCTTCAGGAATTATAACTGCATCAGATCTCTATTCCAGTCTCTCTTAATCACTTATTCACATGAGTGTGTGTGTGTGTGTGCATGCACACACACTCACAAACACACATATTATACTTACAAACCCAATTTGGCCAGAATTTCCACTGGGCCACAGTTCCAGGTCTAAAATAAATTAATGGACCACCTGAATGTTAGGCATATCCAAAAATCTTTATGCTCCAAGCTTTTTTTTTTTTTTAATTTCTTACTTCAAGTTGTTAACCCTGAATTTTGCAAACCTGTGCACAAATCTGACGTTCGCTGCATCCCCATTTACCTTTTGAGATTCCTCTGTGAGTCATCTGGAAATGGGCACCCAACACCTGTCTGAGGTAACCAGAGACAAGGATGTAAGGAATATGAGTGCCTTAATGTGACCACATTTACCTTAGGTTTGTGGCAGGAAATGGAATTGGGGGAACATCTTGCAGTAGAGATGGTCATGAACCCCACTTCCCCCCTTTGATTAGATACAAATCAAAGGGGAGAATATTTGGCTTCACATGACGCGCTCCTCCTGCAATTAGGGAGGCTTTGCTTCACACATAAACATACATCATATGTTCATGTGTAAAGGGAACCCACCACTCACCTTTCACTGTCACCACCACAGCCTCTGCCACCATTGCCCCCTCCTCTGAGGCTCAATTAAGCCTTCCAGAGGTGTGCACACAGCTGGATAGGCTGCCCTCATCCAAGAATCATGGGAAATCTCATGAGTTTTCCCATAATTCCCAGGCGATTCCCAGGAAATCTCATAAGATTTCCTGCAATTCCAGGATGGAGGTGTGTGATGCCCACATGTATTTAATGTATTTCTTGTGTAAATATTTGCATTGTGGCAACATGTGTATTGTATTTATTCTAATTAACTGCATTTTAATGTAAGTATAGTCGAGGCAGGTGAGCAGAGGGAGAGGCACCCCTAGTTAGCACAAAGAGAAAGATGGGGAGTAACATCCTACAGGTTCAACCAATCAGGAGCCAGCCCACACAGGGCTGGGGGTATAAAGAGTACTACCCAGCTGAGAAGCCGTTCTATGCTTGGAGTTACCAGGAGTAGGCAGGCAGGTGAATGTGCTGCAACCTGAAGGGAGATTCCCCCGCATAGTTCCAGATTCTAGGACTGGGGTTGATGAAGGGAGAATCCTTAGCCTAGTGTAGGGCTTAGTTGAAGAACTGAACATGAATAATATTTGAGAACTGTTATCTTAAGTTATCGTTTGTAATCAAAGTATTTTTCTTGTTTGCGTTTTAAAAGGACTCTGACTGAAGTCTATAGTAGTATAGAGACAGAGGTGCTTACTTGAAAAAGGAAGCCTGGGTCTTTAAGGAGTGAAAGCCAGCGGTAGAGAAAGCAGTGTAACAGGAGGCTTTTCGCAGGCGTCCCTCCACTTGAGGGCTGGGAAGTTAGTGAAAGGGTGACGAGCTTCTCAGCGCCGGGCTGGGAAGAAGCCTGGCCAGCACTGCTTCAGCACACAAACAGCTATTTTATGTTAAAAGGAGTGTTTATTTATAACAACCCTGCCCTGGCTGTGGGGGCATCACAAGGTGCCATATCCAATTGCATTTGGACCTACGGATGTCCTAGTTAAGACTTGGAGGAAAGCATGATGAGGTGGAGGCAGCAGTGATCACGGCCAGATTTTAAAGTAAGGAGGTGTGGCTGGGGGGGGAGGGGGGAGGGGGGGAGGGGGACACGACGCCAGGGTAGGCAGATCCAACTTCTGTCAGAACTTCTACAAAGTTTTGATGAAGGCCAGACACATTTGATTCATGCGCGAAGGGCCTCCACAAATTGTTGAAGGTCTGAATTTGATTGCAAATTTAAAGCTGATGGATAGTTTTCACCCACCCTTATCCTGCAGTGCTGTGGAAAGGGCAATTTCGTGGTGCCCACTGCCCACAGTTGCCTGCTGCTATACTCAGAGATATAGCCATTGCTCTTTTGTTGAACAGATGTTATTTTTATGAGGAGGATCTACAACTCACCATGCAAGGTACTTACGTTCCCCATCCAGAAATGTTTTGATTAAAATAAGCCTCGGAAGATCTATTAACATACTTGTTTATCTGTTTCAGTCGCAAGCTGATAACTAAAGTGCTTGTTAAAATGGTTCCTTTGATTTATATTGCACACAATACATTCATCTTCAAGTGGATGATCTCAGAAACATAATTGCACATTCATTTCCTCCACAATGCACTTTTCAGTCCAAAGGAGGCATTTATAGGGTTCTGAAAAGCTTGTCGAGTTTAAATTCTTGCAGATTTTGGGCTTGTCCATCACATCCATTTCTTTTCTGGGAAAGTCAGCTTCACAGTGAAAGATGCCTGATGCAGATGGAAGGCTGTGCAGTGTGGCAAACATAACTTTAGTAAAGAGAATCAGAGTGAAGTTTTTGAAGGTCTGTGTCCTTTAGTGAAAAGCAATAAACAGCAAACTAGCTAAACTAGTTCTTTTCTTCTTCTTTTTTTTTTTTGCTTTCACTTAATGATCTGTTCATACTTACCTTAATGGAGTGGTTGCAAATGCTCCAGGAGAGATCTGTCCACATGTTCTGTTGCTGCTGCTATCCAGGAATTTGCAGGAGGTCCCTCCAGCTGCCTTCATCTTTCATAGCTGTGGACACAGCTAAACCCAGGGGAGCTCCTGATCACTACGTTTGCACTTTCTTCCTATGCAAATGCTGTGAGTAGGCAGGGTAGCTACGCTGTCACATTTGGGATCTTTGTGTGGCCATTGCCATGGTGATCTAGCCAGGCTGGGCTGGACCATTCACACTTCAAGTGCTGGTGGGCCTGTCAGGGAGTGCATGAGAGCTTGAAGTGTGGATGCCTCCTTCTGTGACTAAGCTTTATACCAATCCATTGAAGTAAGTGCTAACAGGTCCTCAGATTGATTCTGTTCTTAGAACACAGATTTATTTCTAGAAACTTCCAGCACTGACATAGCTTGGTATTTATTTCATGTCTTTCTTAAATAAAGGAAGAACCTGGAATACAAAGTCAGAGGCTACATTGACATGAGAAAAGGACTGGATTGAGTTCCTAGCTGTGAGCTAAGAGATGATGATTAGAAGAGCACTGAACCTAAGGTTGGCAGAACATTGGAAAAGAACCTATGAGAGGCAGACTTGAAGAAATGGCCCAAAAGGCCTTAGCTGATATGCAAATATCGCAATCAAGTTATTTCCTTGGAGGTCTCCACCCCCCTTTTTCCACACACAGTCAGAGACCTGGATCTTCAAGATCTGGATCTTTAAGATGGGATCATCATTGAGATCTGGATCTTGAAAATGCCTGAAGAGCCCATTGTGGACACCTTTACTCAGGTCTACACGAATATGGCTTGAAAGACCTATTAAATTTGGATTCACCTGCCCTCGTGGGGACAGGACCTTGCAGATGGGGCCTTCAGTGGGGTACAGGTGGGGACAGGGCCTTCCCAATTGGTACCAATCAGGCACCAATTGGGTTCCTAATGGGGTCTTAGAAGGATTCTAAGCCCTAATGGGAAAAGACCCCATATCATATTTTTCTTCAAGATATTCTGCAGAATCAAACAGGAAAGGAGTATTTCCATGAATGCTATTCCTGGATTTCTTGAGGGAAAGGACCTTGTCACCATTAAACTGCTGTTATTTGGAGGCAGAATCATAAAGTAATTATGATTCATTAGAATACTACTACTACTTTTCCAGCAATTTTTTTTTCCTGGCTCTGTTCTTTTCCAAGTCATGGAATAGTTGCATCTGTCATTTGGTAATCTCTAAGGGTAAAACATTAAAAGTATAATATTTCCTGGAATACCACCATTTAACTCACCTTTCTGCAGCCCACAATCACATTGGTCCAATGTTTGACTGAAGAGACCACAGATTTAAGCATTGGAGATGTCCTCCTCCAATGCAATCCCCTCCATGATGGATATAAGACCAAGGAATTTCAAGAAAGTTTAATGCAAGGTAAATGCAGGTAGAATCTTTGCTCTAATTCCATTGTAGCGCAAACACTGTGGGTGTTGTGGGGTCAGAATTCAAACAGAATATATTGATTGCCTTAATTAATCCAGTGCAATTATTATGATGAGTCAATTTAACCACAGCAGAAACCTTGATATTTGTACTCACAAAATCCTGCAAGGTCCTTCACATTCAGAGGTGACATGTTGAAACCCATAGAAAAATAAGCCTTGGTGATGCTTCCCCTGCAATACTATCTGAAAAAGTCACAGTGCAAATATAATGCTTGATTTATATTGTACTCTGTGAAGTCAGGAAATCAGGAGTGATGCCCTGTGGCAACGTGTGCAGCACTGGTCCCAAATCAAAATGCCTTTCATCCATTTTGAATCTCTTTAACATTATTTAATGTTGGCTCTTCCTGATATCAAAAGTTCCTGATCCACCTTCTTAGTGTCACTTGCTGCTTTGTGTATGCTTTGATCAAATTGTTTTGCTGCCTCTGTCTAAAGCAAATAATTCCAGTCTGTTCACTCTGTCATCAAATGAAAACCTTTTATCCATGGACTTCACAACAGAATGCTGCCTTTTACTCAAATGCCCTCAACAATATGCTCAGCAGCAATGGGCAGCAAGGAGACTAGATCTGTGAATTTCATGTTGCACTGTGAGATGCAGTCACAGCTGCCAAGAAAAAAAAAGGACTGGGGACAGAAGATTAAAAAGAACAAACCAACCAGAGTCATCCACTTAATAATTCCTTAACTTGATTGAAGTACACAGTAGTGGTCCACAGATTGGTGCCTATGGGGTAGCAGAGGCAGAGTAAGACCTAACTGAATGCCTTGCTTTGATCTCACCGAACCTCCTGGCAGCTGTTTGAATGAGCAAAATCATTTAGCTGAAAAAATTATTGGGCTACTGATTCATAGATACTATGTAGAAATGGACTTTTGTCTTTTCAAAAGTCTGCATGGGAAGGAAAATATGGACAGAGAAGCTGCACATTTGCTATCCTGTTACCCTAACTTACCACCACCCACTTAGATTTCAGAGAACCTGGCCTTCCTCTGAAGATACATCACCAAATTAGCTAAACTCATAACAGATAAAACTATTTCAATAAGATATCTTATTGAATCCAAAGGTATTGAATAATACTTGCCCAGTAGCCAGTAGTCCCTTTTTGGGCAAGGTCTTAGAGAAGGTAGTGGCTATACAACTGCAGGCATGCTTGGATGAAATGGATTATCTAGACCCATGTCAATCTGGGTTCAGGTGGGTGTTTGGTACTGAGACTGCCTTCATCACCCTGATGGATGACCTTTATTGGGAGGGGAACAAGGCTATGCTACCCTATTTGTTCTCCTTGATCTCTCAGTAGCTTTTGATACCATCGACCATGATATCCAACTAAAACGGCTTTGGGGACAGGGACTGGGAGGCTCTGTTTTACAGTGGTTCTCTTCCTGTCTCTTGGGCAGGTCCCAGAAGGTTGTATTGGGAGACTTCTGTTCAATGCCCTGGGAACTTTCTTGTGGAACTTTCTTGTCTCCTATGCTCTTTAATAACTACATGAAGACACTGGGAGAAGTCATCAGGAGTTTTGGATCAAGGTGCCATCAGTATGATGATGACATTCAACTCTGTATCTCCATTCCTTATGAGTCAGGAGAGGCAGCTGAGGTCCTTGATCGCTTCCTTGAAGCAGTGATGGGCTGGATATGAACCAATTGAAACTGAATCAAGACAAGATGGAGTGTGTCACTGTGTGTCACTGGATCCCGAATCCAGCAAGTTAAAAGCACCCAATTCTTACTGGGGTTGTTTGGTCCCAGAAAAATCAGGTGCATGATTGAGGGAGTGCTCCTGGATTGATTGCTGTCATTTGGGTCCCATATGGCAGTGACTGCCAGGAGTGCCTACTACTATCTCCATCTGGTCCACCAGCTTAAGCCTTACCTAGATAGGGATAACTTGGCCTATTCACTACTGAGCCCAGTTCAAGGTGTTGACAAAAACATTGAAAGCCCTAAACAGCTTTGGTCCTGGGTATCTGAAGGAGCGCCTTCTCCCATATAGACCTGCCTGTGCAATGAGATTTCAAGGAGATATCCAGGTCTGAGAGAAGATCTTTTCAGGAGCATACCCAGATGTTGTTGGGATTGCATACAGGCATATGGGGGCTATGCACACTACAGAGTCACATTAGGAGTTGCCATAATGATTTCAATTTTTTTTACTTTGATTGTTGGGGTGATCTGGAATCCAGCCCTCAGTTGATGATTTTGGTTTTCATTGACCATTGATATGTCATTTTGTTCTAAATAGCACCATTTATATCAGTACATATCTTCAACTTGAATATTTTTATTCATCCAAATCCAATGGGTGATTAAAGTGTTTTCATTTCTTTGAGCAGTTGTATTTATACAATATATTATATTTACTTTGAATTAAGGTTTTCCTAGAACTTTATGATTTTTTACACCCTGAAATAGATTTTCTAATAGTCACCCAGGCATCACTTATGGTTCTTTGAAAGAAAGTGTTATCTCTAAATGTATACCGGTCAGATTTATGCTTTAGCCAGAATCTCCGTAATTGATTTTGTTCCCCCAGAAGCTTCTCAGTCTAATTCACTTTGCTTGCTTTGTGACATTTTCTGAAATAATTTCTACTTCTTCCAAATGTCCGAGTTGCAACTCACTTTCAGTACTACATATCTTTTATGGGTTTTAAGATTAGCCCATAGTTCCTGCCAAAATGGAATATTATTTTTGCCTGATAGGGCACCCATATTATTGCTTCCACTTGATAATTGTCTATAGAACTGTGCTGATTGGATCATAATTGTGTGTACTGCTTAAAATGGTTGATAAACACATTATATTGAATTAGGTGTCTCCTGTTCTTCCTCCTCTCTTTAAGCCTGCAAGTCCCAAAATTACTCAACGTAACCAAATTCCAAATATCATCCTGGTCCAAATTGTGCACTTACCATGTAATAGCAGTAATAGCAGATTATTTTAGTCAAATTTACTCAATTGTGATAAGTATTTCAGTTCTGTTATTAAGAGACAGGGGTCTGGCAAATCATGCAAGTATTTATTTTATTTAATGTTCTGGAGGGAAGTAGTTGATGAAAGAAAGTTCAGATTGTGGCCTGCCATTAAATCAACTGTACATAGTACAGTTCAGGAACAATGAATGCTGCTTATGTATGTATATTGATCTATATCTATAAAGTTGCAAGAGTTTTCCTTTAGCAAATGAAAATGTACACAAAGGCTGAATTAGAAAGATGAATTCAGATTCATCTGCAGTTTTGTTATCTTTACAACTTTATGGTATTTGATCTACTGGTTACAAAAAGAAAAGAAAGGCCCAATCCCCAAAAGACTTATTAGCCCCTCTCGGCTTCCTCTGCTGTCACTCTGTTATAGCTGACTTTAAAAGTCCCCTCCACTTCCTGAATAAGCGCCCCCATGGTAGCCGCGATCTAAACGGACTTTCCGTTCCCAAGGAAGCCTGTTTCCTTTCCCCGCATCTTCCCCTCCCCCGCCCCCTCTCTTGTTAAAAGGAAAAATAGGCAGATCTCCGTCTCCTGAAACGGCTTCCCGCCCCTAGCAAAGGCAGATGATCGCTCATTCATTCATTTTCAGCACTTATTTTCCCTCAGTTCTCTGTTAGAAAAGGCTTTCTGCCCCAGGAAAGTCAGTGGCTGCAGGCATCAGCAGCGCGATCATTCGCTCATTCTCTTTTAAGGCTTTCACAGATCACTGATAACAATGTTGCAATTCTGAGCAATTCTGGCTCTTTTTACAAAGGAAAGGAAGCGAACCTGCTGCATTTCTCAGATGTGTGAATGCTTTTTGGCTGTGTGTGCAGGCAAGCAATCCCCGCCCCTTTTGCCACGGAACGTCCTCAAGGCAGATATAGCGAGCAAAACCCGCGAATCGCCGAAAGAGTGCTGGAACTCTTCTTTAAAGTGCACATATTTTATCGCGGGTGTCTCACTTTCCTAAGCTCCCTAAGCGCCTTGTAAAGTCTGGACTGGGGCCGCTCAGAAGCAAAAGAAGAGTTCCAGCAGACTTTCAATTGCATGGGGACAGGGCCAAAGTCTGTTCAAATATTGTTTTTATATTCTGATGTTGAGACAGTTAAAATTTTAGATCCCTATAGATAGTTAGAACTTGTTAGTATCACTAAAAGCTCAGCATTTCTTTAATTGGTTGAAATCTTTTTAATGTTTTACTGATAAGTAACCACATGCAATGGAGATAGATCAAACTTTTTTGTTTTTTTTTTAATTCTGCTGACACAAATGAGAAAACTATATACATTCATTCTGTATCTCACTACCTAAATAGCTGTCTGCTTGCTTGCCGGACTGTCTCTTTATGTTTCTGTCTGGTCCTATACCTAATGTCTTAGGGTGGATTCCTACAGTTAGAACAAACAAAACGCATAAGAATAATTAAAATGATTAAACAATTAGAACAATTAAGCATTAAAAGTGTCACCGGGAGGAATTTTATTTATTTATTTATATTTCTATCCCACCCTATACCCGAAGGTCTCAGGACAGGTTACACTATTAATCTTAGACAGGTCCCTGCCCTCAGGCTTATAATCTAAACAGACAAGATACAAAAGGAAAATGGTGTGGGAGGGAACAGGGACACTCTGGCAGCAACAGTGTCCTTGCAATGGTCAAATACTTTTATTTTCTTTTTCTCCTCCATTCCCCACAGGCAAGATGGCTCCTTCATAGCCTATGTGGTGATGGGAAGGACGGGTCAATGCTGGGAGCTAATATAGGTGGGTCTTCACCAATCACCCAAACTCATAAAGGAAGAGTGCATGACACATCCCGGTGGGAAATGGCTTTCAACAGTCTGGATACTATCGAGAAAGTCTGATGACATGCAACCACTTCCCAGCCGTGGAAGACTGTGGCATTGTCAGCAGGATTTTCATTTTAAATCCTAACATTTGCACAGGCCAGTTTGGGAAAAGGCATTCCAGCTTTTTGGGGCTCGGTATGGCACTATTCATGTCTCAAGTGTTTATTTTAAGGTAGATGTGATTGTCTGGAGATACCTGTCAACAACTTCACGGTTGCTTTCCGCACCAGCTGCAGCTTCCGTGCCACCTTCAAGGGCATATACTACAAGGTATGTTCAGTCCAGGAAGTGTTGTAATTGACTGACAGAACAAAAATGGGCAAAGCAACATTGGGTTTTTTTGGCCGAGTTTAAACAAAATATCCAGCACTTTAATCTTCTTTTTTTAAAAATCAACCAAGCTTAATGTTCATCAATCATTCCTGCTAAAGAATAGCATTTGTTTCACACAAGAGGAGTCATTAAAACTTGCAATTAATTGCCCGTGACCCAAACTCCTACTGCGTCCCAGCTGGCATGAAAAACACTACAGTTTGCAAACAATCTTTTCCCTTTTTTTAACCTTTGGCACACAAATGTATCGCCCAAGTGTTATTAATTAAACCAGGTCAGGGCTGCCAAGTATAGCACACAGCTACTCACAGTAGGCAAGCATTATCTATAGCATTCTTAATCCACACCACTGAAGCACACAAGCTTATACATTTACACCAGTGCTCCTCAAAGCATAGTTAATGTGTTCGTATTTTTCTAAGATCAATTAACAGCAGGCAGGCATTTTAATGAAATAAAGTTGTGATTCCCACAGGGACTATTTGGAAAGAACATTACAAAGCTCCAAGTGCTTTACGCTTTTGCATTAAGACATGATTAATAACACCACTGTTAAAGCTCCACATCAGCTTACATATAGCACCGAGTTAATAGGTATTGCTAATTTAGTAATCATATTCTTCTGCATATACTTTCATCTAATTGTCTTCCTTGCATCACTTCAGTTTGTCCTTCAGGACCAATAGAAACTAGCATTAATAGAGGAAACTATAGTTTCTTCTTTTTGTATCCTGGCTTCCCAATAAACTTAGATGCTTTCAAAACATTGTGGAAGCATTAATTGAAGGAAGCAGCTATTTTCTGAAGCAGCCAAAGGCAATAAAAAGCCTACATAAAAGAATAGGTTTCGTTCAGACTGGCCAGGGTTGTGGGTAATTTGATGTTTTCTAGATGTTATTGGACTGTACCTTCCATCATCATTGATCAATAGGCATGTTGGCGGGAATTGATGGAAATTACAGGCCTTCAACATTTGGTGGACATCACAGTTGCTATCACCTGCTTAGGGCCAATTTGCACTTGTGTGGGTAGGGCACATGGAGGATGCTCCTTGATGGAGCATCTGCACTTGAAGGAGCCTTTTTTGCACCATAAATGGTTCCTTTCATGCCACAGCATTCCCCATGCATGTTGCATGGGTTTAACTGCACCATACATGAACCGGCATTGGAGTTTGCAAGGCTCTGCATGCTCCATCCACACGTCTTCCTGTTTGGAAGACATGTAGGAGGATCACATGCCCCAGTTGTCCTCATGATGGCACTGCACTGCTGCCCTGGGACTAGCACCAGCAATAGGAAACAAAGATGGCCACATCCAAGTGGCCATCCACACCTGAGGTAATATTTGGGGAGGTTTAGGTGGGATTTGTATGCATTAAGGACCTGTAAGTGTGGGTTGTTACTAGATCCATTCCAGCCTTTGCATATCAGAGGTGGGAGGCAAAGTGTGGAAAGGCCTTTATACTAATCCAGTTTAAGATGAGATACATCACATCAAACATGGCTAAAATTATGAATGAACTTTCTCACAGTTCCACTTAATGGAATCTTATTATCACTAAGGAGCTCACATATCACTAAGCAGCCCACAGATAAAAGCCCAGAGCCAACTGAAAGGAGGTGGGACTCTTATTTGCTTTTACCTTGCCAAACCACATTCTGTAGTTCAGGCCAAACCACAGTTTGCTGAGATCAAATAAGCCTTCCAACTACAGCCGAGCCCTAACCCTTCTCCATCATAGAAATGCTCTGACCACAGTCCATAGGGCATCATGCTGTGTGCTGAGGGTTTCAGTTTGAAGCATCTCATGAACTAGAGACATGAAGAAAGTCAGGAATTTAATTTAGGAAGAAGATGCACAAGATACAGATTAAAACTGGCACTATATTGTGGCATTCCTAATCTAGTCTTAGGATTTCTAGGTGATATTCCCAAACATCGCTATTATGGGAAATCTGGCAATGATGTTGGGTTTATCATAACAGTGATGGTTGATGTCCTTCTGCTGGCTCCTTGCATGATTGTTCCTGTCCCAAATACCCAGAACCTAGACAAGTGCAGTAAAAAAACAAACAAAGGGCCTTGGCTTACATCTGGGTATTTGAAACAGGAATAATAGGAGAAGGGGCTGGCAGACGGGGGTAAGAACCCAGGTTTGACTTCTGCTGTCTGGTGGGGGGGAGGGGTAAGAGGCAATCATGGGATCTAAAGAAGATTCTACAATTCCTTTCTTCTGTCTGCAGGCACCCTAGATTTGTTTCTTGTTCCACATGTAGTGGCTTAAACTTTGGGGTAGTCTAAGGACCTTTTCACACTTATCTGGGGCTGGAGCAGTCCAGAGATGTTTTTGCAGTACCCTTCCCATCCACTGGATGGGAAAGGAGCATGATGTCCAAATGTTGACTAGTGTTCACATTTGAGCGCTAGTCAATTTTACCTGCTCCCTCCCCCCGGGATCAGATACCTTATTTGATCCCAGGGCCTGGTCCTCCTCTGGGTTTTGCCATTTTGGCAGTGGTGCCTCTCCACCTGTATGAGTTCCCCTGCTAAATTAGTCCAGATTAATCAAGTCTTATCTTCCTCGAATTTGTACAATAATATTGTACAGTGAAACATGAAATGTTTGAAATGTGAAATGTTTGGAATGGAAGTCTGTATATATATAAAGTCTGATACTGAAAAACCCACATTTGTTTCATTGGCGAGTCTACCCTGATATTGAACATTCTTGGATGGTTTGGCCTGATGTCGCTGCTGAGTGTCATCATTCCAGATGCCCAAAAGATTGATTTGTTTCATTAGGGTTGTACGAGAAAGAAAGATAAGGGGGAAATGGTGTGCTATTAGCATCTGTTGTGCCATGTTTAAACCTTCCATTTTGGGGACTGAATGGGAATAATTGCCATAGGCTCCTGTACTATAGTCTCCCAAGGTCAAAGGTATGAAACAAAAATAGGGAGGAAACAAAATGTTAGGAGGGATGAACTCAACTGCATGGTAGGAATCTATGGCTACTGGGTGGGTAGTAAGGGTGTGCACAAATGTAATTTTTGGAATTTGATTCAATTTGGACCAAATACCCAAAAATTCTATTCTAATTTTTAAAATTCAAATTTGTTGATAATATTTTGTATATCTCTGGCAATGCAGACAGAGATTATAGCAGAGGAGCAAAGAGCTCGTGCACAGAGAAGCTTGTTCTCCCGAGATCACTTGCAACATGGCAAACACTTAAGGTTCTTTCCAAAAGGAAGGTGCTTTATTCTTCAGTGCATGCAAGTATAACACTACAAACCAAGGAGAAACAATTGCATGTAGGTATGAAATGAAAATATTGTACAGCTTAACATTCAGCCTCAATCTCTTGGACATAAACAGTCCTGTAATGGTTACAGTAAATATTCAGTTATCTCTGTTAACACAAACATCAGAGTAACTAGAAAGCAACACTCTAACACCCTAGCACTGTAACAAAAGCATAAGGACAACTTAGTCTTAGTTATACCCACCATTGCAGGACAGGTGTATGTTGAACAGGTATGAGTGATTAAGCCCCAAGGGAGAAAAACTATTCCCAGTAAGACTCGTGAAATAAGATAGCTTGCATTAAACAATAGGGTAGGTATACAAGCCTCAGGTAAAAGTAGATTCTGGAAGCACATACCATGGCCTTAAAGGGGCCCAAACAAAATTAAACCAATTTTCATTCGAACTAAGCAAATTTCCAATTCAAATTTTCACTTATGAATGTCAACAATGTTCATAGATGCCTGTATGCATCTTTCCCGCATCCGTATGCATCTGTACATGTCTGTACAAGTCTGTATGCATCCCATAGTTATCCTGTATGCAACTCGTTTTCATCCCGAACGGATCCGTACAAACGTGTACAGGAGCAGGAAAGATGCGAATCTGCAAGTACACATCATGTATGAACCTATACACAGGCAAATGTCCAGATAATTTGAATGAATAGATCTGAGATTCAAATTTTGTTTGAATCTTTAAATTCAAATTTATGGACATTTGATTAGAATTCAAATGTCAAAATTCGGCCAGATTCAATCGAATTTTGAACATCTTTCAATATTTATGCGCACCCCTAGTGAGTACTAGGCAGAAGATGCCATAGTATTGATAGGTTTGTGTGGAAAGAGTGTCCCTTTAAGAATGCTCCCTGTTCAGTCCCTGTTTATCAGTTGGCAATGGTTCCCCTTCACAGTTATGCTCCAAAAAACAAAGTTTAAGAGCACTGTCGTGAGCTTTGGAGCTGGTGTGTGGGCTGGCATGGAACAGGCCATCTCAGTTTGGACAGCCTTGTTCCACATCAGCTTTGGTCACAGCTTGTACCAGATAAAGGCCAGTCTGCTTGTTGAGCAGAATGGGTAATGATAACATTAACTTCCTATTTGCAAATCAGTACCAAAACTGATATATGAGACCAACCAGTTTCATAAAGTGACAGAAACAAACATCTACTCCGGTCTTCATTCTTTATCCAGGTTTATGAATGATTTTAAAAAAATGTTATTTACTGGATTTCCATGGGAGCCTAATAATCCGAGTTCCCGGGGCAGCCTTATTACCAGAGTGAACTGCATGTGTAAAATGTGTAGTACAACAATAGTGCATTTAACAACAGTGAGCAATATTTTAAAAATAAAGAGCAGCATGGAGTCAAACTGAAAGTTAACCCCTGATGAATCCAAATGAAAGTCTCTTAAGTTACTTATGGCATAAAGATGCAATATTTAAATGAACTCTTTCTGTAAAATATTTGTAAAATATTTATTTAAAGTGACACCAAGATCATAAGCCAAGATTGACATTTTTTTTCCAGGACATGAATTATTCTTACAAGTATCCCCCCTCCCCCAAATCAAAGCAGTACTTGACTCACTGCAAAGGAAGATTCCACTTGATTTTCTGATCATGTAACAGTAGGCAGAGGCAGCCAATGCAAATTTTGTAGTAAAGTTAAACAATTAAGGAACCTATTGATCTTATTGACAGTCCTTGTGGCTGACCTTCAATGTCTAAAACAAACTAACCAGCCAATAAAACCAGGAAGAGCAACCCCTCGTGGCCAATGGGAAAAATGATACTCAACAGAATGCAGAAAAACCATTCAGTTTATGATTATGTTATGAACCACATGAAGGACTTTCACAGTTTCAGAAGAAACTCAAATCAAATGTTATGATATCCTAGGGATGTGCACAAATTATTTGCACATTCGGAATCTGGGACTGGAAGGGCCAGTCTCCAGCTTCCGGAAAGCCTGTGTGGCTTCCAAGAAGCCCCGGGAAGAGGCCCTGAGCGCCGCCCGAGTGCTTCTGTCCCCCTCCCTGGTGCCCCCTTACCTATAAGCATCAAGGGAGCTAATAGTAAAACTGCTCTGCTGGAATTTGGTGTTAATCCAAAAGCTATAGGTAAATGCTTCCAAGGGAGGGATATGGGAAATTTTGGCTACACCTACATTGGTGGTGAGTGACGGAACAGTCAGCTCCCCAATGGAATTTAGAGGAGGGATAACTCCCACCCACCCACCCCCATATTTGTTTATTCACCATGTGTCAATCCTTGTTTCCCAAACCATATCCTAAAAGTGGTTTCACAGTCAAGTACTCTGGTGTTAGAATCTCCCAATTCAATATCACCCTCTGGCCAGTCCTAGGGCTAGGATGCAGAAACGCCAAGCTTCAAGATCCAGAAAAGACATGACTATTGTTGTACCATAAGCCAACAAATAAACAGTTATCTTGTTTGCAGATTTGCAGATCTGAGAAAGAAGTTAATCTATTTATTTAATTACAAACTGTAATCCAAAACCCATGTGACTTTGGACAAGTCCAATAGAAGTTCAAAAACATTCCTAATTTTCCACAACCAATCCTACTCTTTGATGGAAAAAAAACACAAAGTTTCAGTAGCTTATCATCTTGTATTGGCATTTGGCCTATGGTTGCATTTATATAACAATTCAAAGACATTATATGGCATTGTTCTGTTTTTTGTTTTTTGTTTTTAATCCAAGCATCCTCCCAATCATTTTGATCTAAAGTTTCTGGTCAGTCAGCTTCCTAGTTCACCTTAAGAATTGGCTTTTTAAAAAAAATCCATGTTCTTAAGAATTCCATAGATTTTGAAGTTCAATACGTTGAATAGCAAATGAGGGAATATCAAATCAGTTCCAATAATCACAAAGATTCTGGTGAGAGAGAAATGGTGGGGTTGTGGGTGAAGGGCGACATAAAGGTGCATCTGACATCAGCAAACTCACGTTCAATCCAAAAAGAAATTAATCAAAAGTGTCACAATAGTGTGGGGTCAGCCACACAAATATTTTGCCAATTAACCCTGCTAGTTCCTGCTAACAAAAGTTCTGTATTCATGATTTATTATTAAAAAATGGGTGTCAAGTAGCGCCATAAAGACTAACAGAAAGACGTAATTGGAGCATGAGTTTTCATAGACTAAGATTACCTCATCAGAAGTGTGGTATGATACATCTGACAAAGTAGGTGCAGTCTGTGAAGACTCATGCCACAACATCTTCTTTCTGCTAGTCTTTAAGGTACTACTAGATCCCCTTTACTCAATAGTGATCCAGACTAATACGGCTATGTCTTTGAATTCTATGATTTATTATGCTACTCTTGTGTTGTTTGACATAAGAACCACCTTGTAATTTTGGGTTATCATCAATGGAAAATAACAGCAAAAAAGATGGGGTGCAATATTTATGCCATTGATTCCAGCATTTAACATAGTTAAGGCAAGGATTATGTAGAACCAATTACTCTTTCCATATGTCATCAAGACTATCTTCACAAAATTTATTTTGGGGGCTGATTTTCTCTCATGATATATTCAAAACGTGAATTGTTTTGAAGCAATCAGGAAAGTTAATTGTTTGAGCTGGATGGTATGAGAGAAGTAATGAATGTAGAATAAGGGCTCATGTCTTGAGTTAGTTCTAAAGAAATTATTCAGAGTGTTAGGAAAAGTGACAACAATTCTTGTAAAAAGATCATTTTAGAAACAACCCAGTAAATAGAAGTTTAAACTGGGTCAACATTTGCACTGGAAATGTGGTACAGTATATAAATTGATTGATTAGGATTTTAGAACTTTTTATTTCTTCATACATAAATTCTCTAAAGAAGAGGTAAACTTTGACAATTTAGGCTGCATCCAAATGTTTCCAAAACCGGGTGCTCAAAGGAGCTACATAGGCATGTTGACCTGTCTGCAACTGGCCTATAGGTTGTCCTGGGCTGTGGTCACACTTAAGGTTTAATGCAGCTTCAGTCCACTTTCAGAGTGAGAGGAAACACTAGCAAAGTGACAAGTGCCTTTCTTCAGTGTTAAGTAACTCAGACAATTCACCTTTGGGATAGATAACATGGAAAGAAAATTCCTGGTCACTTTGCTGATGTATTCTCTTGCTCTGAAAGTGGACTGAAGCTGGATTAAACTGTAGGTGTGACCACAGCCCTGGAGGTATAGAACGAATCCCTGGAGTTGGGTCATCCATATGATGGAATGAAACACTCAAACAGTGGATTGTGGCCAAATTCCATTCTGCTGTCAATGTGTAGAATGGCACAAGGAAGAATTCACTGGGATAATTTATGCTTATCCAGTGTATCACATCAGGATGAACATGGTTGATTTCTGAGGTCCCCTTTCCAGTCTGTCATGAAAACCACATGGATGTAAACTTTGCAGTTCGTTCTACCACTATAAGGATTTCAGAGGCCAAGGAACACTGGCTACGTGACTGGCATATTTTCTGCCTCTGTGCCACATCTGGAGCATCCTGGACAAGACAGCCTCAGACTCACTCAAAAGTTTCTAAAATGTCTCTTATTTTTCAGCAGTAAAGAATTTCATTTGCCACCATGCATGAGTTTCAATCAATCTGATTAACAAATGCAACATGAGGGAGGGTCTTACATATGTCCACACCTACCCCTCCACTATCTATTTTTCATTTTTAAAATCATTTTTAATTTCTTAAGGGAAGAAAAGCAAAGTTCTCTTTCCGGCCCACTGACTATGTAGACTAAATGAAACAATGAAGAACTGTAGATACTAAGTGACTGGCCAGCTTCTGAACCAACTTCATTTACTAGCTCTACTCCTATCTGGAAAACTCTCTTTCTCCGCAGAAGGCACAAAGGCTGAACGGTTGTATTTATCTTTATTATAAAATATTTAATCAAAGCTCCCTTGGGTTCCTGAACATGTGTGCCTAGTTTGCAAAGTTATGAGTGTTTATGTTGAATTCCTGGCACCTATCCAGAGCTTTCTTAGTATGGCAGGCATAGTTCTCAAAAATACTTTAAGTCTGTCCAACTTCTCATTAGCCACATTTGTAACAGCAACCAGCCTAGATGGCTTTAAGGAAGGGTTAGACAAATTT
>MTQE01001134.1:22639899-22654262 GCA_014337955.1 Aspidoscelis marmoratus | reverse complement strand
TCAATGGCTACTAGAATAGATGCCTAAGTACATCTTTCAGGCTGGGGGGATAAGTGGGATGTCTCTAAGGCCATTTGATGGGATTTGAGAGCAGGGAAAAGCTTTCCCTTGTCTCTTTTTGAGATGCCCATGGACAATTGGTGGGGCACTGTGTGGGACAGGATGTTGGAGTAGATGGGCTGTGGCCTGATTCAGCAGGGCTTCTCTTGTGCTCTTATGTTCACATGGATACTATTGGGAAAGTAGATGACTGTATGCACTGTCAGCAAGCATTGAGTTCTAATAGATTTTGTTGTTATTTAGGCATTTAGTCATGTCCAACTCTTCATGGCCCCATGGACCACAGCACACCAAGCCCATTTGTCTTCCACCATCTCTTGGAGTCTGCCCAACCTCATGTTTGTTGCCTCCACAACTTCAGCTAAGTACCTTCTCATCCTCTGTCATCCCCTTCTCTTGCCTTCAATTTTTCATGGCATTATACATAGCAAAAAAGAGAGCAAAAAGTGGCTTTGGGAAGATAGCATGTAGCCCTCCTGTTTTCGTCTCATTTCTAATTCACATTATTTTTTTCTTGGCTCAAAATGTTCATAGAGACTTTTTTCTGCACTAGCCTCATGTCATATAAATCCTGCCCTGCCATGGTCTGCGCCAACATGTGATTAGCAGATCCTTAATCCAGGACAAATCTAAAGCCCAGAGCAGAAAGGACTTTAGATTGCTTCAGATCTCTGTTGGTAGGTATCCATCTTTGCTCTCTCTCTCTCTCCCTTGGAAAGGAAAGCCCCCCATTTTTATTTTACATGAAGCCACAATATTTGTTTGTTTGTTTGAATTTTTATTCCTCCCTATACCCAAAGGTCTGAGGGTGGGTTACAACATTAAAAACCAATGAACATATGAATAATTACTGTATGTCTTTGTTTTTTAGAATAAGTAGATAGAGTTTCTGATGTCTGAAAGAAGTTAAAATAGATGACAACGCACCATTTAGATAAGAGAGCTACAGATAAGTAGAGTTGGCTCCAATTTGTCATTCAAAATCTTGTAAATATTTTCCACTTATCATTGCTAATGAGCTGAATTGCTGTTTGACTGTCACCTTCCAGCTGTACATCTCAACTGTCAATAATCCTGTAATTGTGAAGGAATAGAACAACAAGACTGTAGTTCTCAGACTCTGTGATAAATGACCCTCAAGGCAATTTCAAAAATTTATGCAACACTCCCAGCCTCTTATGATTAAAACAAGTTCATTAGGATGAAATATGCCCTTTTCTTAATTGTATTTCAGTCTATAAAAGTAACAGAACTTTTAAAAGAAAATACTTTCACTGGTAATAAACTTAAAAAAAACATTCTGAAGGAAAAAAGGTCATACTGACTATAATTTTGCTATATGTCTCTCTCTGTTGGTAGGGATTCTACAAGAGTTGAAATTCAGAATTTGAGAATTGTTCTGTCTTATACCATGTCTGAAGCAAAGAAAGATCCTCTCCTCTATGTCTAAGTGTCTAGTTTTGTTTGTTTCATACCAATTCTTCTAAATTTTAGTTTACTTTCTAAATATATTTTAGAGGTCATTCTCTGAAAACTAGACTTCATGTTTTGAATTACTTTTAATGTTTCTAGGCAAATTATAGAAGACTGTATATATAGTTTTAAGAATTATTCAATAAACACACTTGCAAGAAGCTCCAAAGGAGCATTTTTGAGAGAAGAGAGACCATGGAAGATGCTCTTTTATATAACCTTTAGAAAAAGCTAAAGGTCTAAGTTAACAGTAGGGCAAAAATACTAATATAATTTTGCTAGTTTAATTATATTGCAAATATTTTGTTAATAACGCCAACTATAAATGTCTAATTCATTCTAGTAGTCTGTTGGCTGAACTACAATGAATTTTTTGTTGCTATACAATTATCAGGTGATGGCAGCTAACAATCCAATAGATTGTTGAAAGATAGGTGGCAGTATTAGCATGGTCTGGTTGGATAGTGTCAGATGTAGTCTGGGACTGTGGGGTTTGTGTGGCCTCCTAGGGAATGTAGTGGCTGCATGGACCCCTAGTCCTGCCTGCTCTTTGGCATGGAAACTATGCCCAGGAACACTTCAGTGGAAGGCCAGATTGAATCCTGATCTGACACCACTATGCAGACGAGTGACAGCAACAGAATCTGGCAACATTTTCAGGGAAATGTCCCTGGCCTATAACTTTGGGAGAGGAGGAACTTTTATTTCCCAGCTGTGAAGATACTCTGTGAAGGTATAGCTTGGGAGTCAGAAATTCAGCCAGTAGTGTCCAGTGAATCGTGAGCTCTTCTTGCTAGAGAGGGGTTGCCGTGCTCTGGGACAAAACCAATGAGAAGAGGAACAAGATAGGAGACAACAACAACTGTACGATCCTGCAGTGACAGTCCCCTGTAGATCTTTCCCTAGGGATCACAGAAAGAGCCCTTTTTGCAGTGTTAAATTAAAAACTCTGAAGGTGCATCAAGATCATGCTTTGCCATAGAGATAACCTTTACAGATGTCTTTTTTCTGAGGACTAACATCTCATTGGTTTGAGGGAAGAGCAAGAGCAGGAAGAAATCAAAAATAACACAAGACAATCAGTGCTAGCGTCTCTAGTTTCCTTTGGAAAAGAACTTGAAAGAACAAAGGTCTTCTACTGTCATTTTCCTTGTTCCATGCAAAAAAAAGAAAAGAAAAAGGTTAAAAGCAAAAAGAAAAGAACAAGAGAAAGGTGGTTTTCAAGAGTAGCGATGTGAGGGTGGGATCTGCAGGATCTCAGCCATTCACAAGCTACAGAAATCTGGAAGCAAGGAGGAGGAATCAATACAGCATCACGGGGTGAGGTTTCTGTCAACTTGTGCTATCTTGTTGATAGTTTAAAAAAGAGCAAAAAGAAGGTAGTTTTGATAGAGTAGTATTGGGGCGTAATGTCAGACACTCACACTGTGAGATGTCCTTCAGGAACGGAAATCTCATGCAAGGCTTCAAGGCCAAAACCTGTTGAAACACTTTATCAATAGATTATGTTGTTGTATTCATACTTACGGCTGCTTGAGTGCAGTGTTGTTATGGGAACTCACAGCTCCTGAGAAAAAGGTCAGCCTGACTCCAGGAGTAATCATGCAACATGACTGGACATGAGAAGCCATGTGACTTTGTGTGTTGAGAACTATATCCTTCCACTCACATGCATGTATTCCTCCCTTCCTTCTTTTGTTCCTCTCATCTACCTTCTGACAATCACTTGTCATGCATTTATTCATATATCCATGCATTTAACCACCAAGTGTTATTATCATGTACTTTATTTTATGCCTATGTTTGGAACTATCCTGTTATTCAGCCTGCTGTGCTTGTGCCTGGATGCTCTGTCTCAGACCGAATCTCTGTTAATAGGTAAGACATATAAGAACTCAGACAATCCCAAGCAAGAGGGAAAGCAATGAGGAAAAAAGGGAGAGAGAAAGGTTCAAAGCAAGGCACTAAGGCCATGTCCCCATGCAAGCCGTTTGGCATGGAATGGGCACACATGGGATCTGGAGTTGGTCCGAGATCAATCCTTGCCCATCCCCATGCTATCGGCAACCTTAAAAAGGGAGAAAATCAGGCCATTATCATGATCCCCTTGGCAATTGGGAAACGGGAGGGGAATATTTGGGAAAAGGAACAAAAATCAATCCATTATCCTGCCTGCCTTGGCGACCAGGAAACAGGGGTGGAATATTTGCCGTGGAAAAAGTACAAAAATTAAGCCATTATCCTGCCTGCCTTGGCAATTGGGAATTTTACACTCCCCAAAAATGTCAGTGGCTGCAATTTCCAATGTACAGGGCAGGAATGGCAAGCACACCCCACCTCCCAATGATGCAAGCGCCAATCTCCTCCCAAAATAGTCCAGGATTGTCCCCATGCGCAGTCTCGGCTCGCTAGCCAATGCATGCTGGGACCCCAAACTGTGCCCAGACTTGTTTTTTTCAGGTACCAAACTTGGTCCTGGTTTGGCACGGTTTGGGGGGATTTGGTCTGTGGAAACTAGAGCAAATCTAAAATGCATGGGGACACCCCTTGCCAAGCCCAGTTTTGGTACCAGACCAAATGTGCATGGGGACATGCCCTAAGACTGCTGATGTTGAAAGCTTGTTAAGAAAATACTTTATCAGAGGTTGATGTGGCAGGAGCCACATTTTCATGCCCTTTCCTGTACCATAGATCCACGCTGAAGCTGTTGTTAGTGACATCTCATCCACAGATGTGTAGGCTTGGATCAGGGCCACTGGCGACAGAGGAAATCAAATGAAACCAATCATCTGAGACTGTGTTGCACCACCTGCTTATGTAATGAAGCATTCCCAATGTTATTTAGCAGCCTCTGTATTTGATTCAAGCATTTCCCTTTTTCTGCAACAGCTTTCAGTGCAATTTTCTGGATTTTCCACCAAATCTGCCGAAGATACTGTTTGAAGTATTTGCCTTTCAAACCCTCACAGGCAAAAAGAAAGAAAGAAAGAAAGAAACACTTCAAGAAGACCTTTAAAAACCTGATCATAGGACTAGATGAAGCGATGCAGAAAGGCCCTGAAGCGATCTGCAGGGTCTTGCTGTCAGCAACCTGAGAGAGTGTCAGTCCCATCCAAAGGGACTTATTACAAAGCTTTAGTCAAATTCACACAGGCTCAAGTGAAGAAGCTCCTGCTGTAGGAGAGAAAGGTTTGCTTAGGATAGATGAATTCCCTTGTCAGCTCAGGGGCTGAAATGTCAGCTCCCACTATGTTCCAGCAGCAGGCTTTTGGTTCTGCCTTAATCATTAAGAGCAGACACAGTGCAGTGAGATGAAATTCATTGCTTCCAAGAGATGAAAGGGCAAATATGAACAATGAAAAAGTAACCAAAGGCTAAACATTTAAAATATATTTGTTTTGGTTTCTGTCCTAAGCTTACAATAGCTTAGAACTACATGTAGCAACCTAGGGTTGGACTAGATAGGTCTTGGGTCTGCCGCAGAAACATTCTTGTCTTGTACTGATTTGGAATTGACAAGGGTGGGATGTAGCCTAGAGCTGAGGCTACTAGCCCAAATCACATGTGACCTGCTGTTGGGTCAGGAGGCATGGTGAACAAATGTCACATGCCCTGCGGCAGCTTCTGGCCTCCAGAGGTCTCACTGCTGTGGAGAATCGCTATGATACCATTGAGGTTTCTAGCTGGGCCACTTTTGTAGAGGACAAGAAAGGGCTCCATAAACCTACCATTTTTGGTCTGGCACAAAGTGGGCCAACAGATGGGAGTTTAGCTGATGAATTCCACTCCAGGGGTCATTCAGCCAGCATTAAAGGTGAAGTTGATTCTCAGAGTAGTTGAGAAAGCTGAAAAGAAGAAAATATCCTGTTAAGTAGGTGGGACTGTGAGAGCTCAGAAAGAAAGCCGTGACTAGCCCAAGGTCATCCAGCTGGCTTTGTGGAGTGCAAAATCAAACCCAGTATTCCCAGATAAGAGTCTGGCTCTTGAATCACTAGACCAATCTGGCTCACTGGTAGGGTAGACCCGTGGTACTGTTGCTTTTTCTTGCCCTGTACCCAGTGCTTTCCTTCAGTTCTTCATCTTGTAGCCACACTGATGTGATTTTTCAATGTTAGACAGTTCTATGATTTGCCAATGATGCATTTCATGGAGGGGTTTGTTATGGCAGGCATCTCCGATGCTTGCTCTTCATTCATGGCTTTTGCAGGCATGTATATCATAATATACTCATTATTTATACGAATAGTTTTCGGTATAAGCTTTTAAAATGCTCACAACAGAGAGAAACATGACTACATTTTTTCAAACCACAGTCTCGTATCAGTGAATTTAGTTTCAAAATGTTGGATTATCAGTGCCAATTCTTGACAATTTCTCTTGAGCTGTATGTAAATTTCTGTTTTCCCTTACAAACCAGGATACCCTTTACAACTCCATCTGTCTTTCCAAGAGTGTATTTTCAATCTTGAGTAGTTTTTATACTGCCACTTGGGAACACATTTTTGTAATGCATGTATATCATAATATAAAATAATTGCACCTTTACAAGTTCCCCTGTCTGGAATATGCTACTTTTCAAATAATCTTAACTATATTTAAGGATGTGATTGCATGGTAAATAAATCTGTATTCTTCAGATCAGGGGCGTTATTACTGTAGCTTGACTTCATCAGATTCCCATTTTCTCTTCACCACAATTTTTAACTGGTTTTTTTTTCCCTAGAGCTTGCTGAAATTACTTTTCTTTAAGGTGTGATAGTGAGAAAATGTTGACATTTTTGTATTTAGTGGCACCCACTATGTCAATAGATGAATTCATAGAACCACTTCTCTTCCAGTTTTGTGTGTGAGTGTGTGTGTGTTTGTGTGTGAGTGAGTGAGTGAGAGAGAGAGAAATAGAGAGAGATGTTACTTCCAGACTTGCCGAAAACTGCCACATCCTGCTGCTGCCACATCCTACCTGACAGTCAAGACAGTCAGAAGCCACAAAGGGATGTCACAGCCACTTCTGGTTTGCCTGACAAACCAATCAAAAGCTAAGCAGTCCCTTCAATGTGGCTTCCCATCCCACGATGGGATGCTCCATTGCCTGCAGCAGTATGTCCCTGAAAGCATGAAATCAAAAGATACTGATTAATCAACTAGCTTCGGAGCTAGTCTGGATGCAGCCAAAGAGTGTTTAGGCACAGATGTGTGAGAGTATGTGTGTGTATGCCTACACACAATTCGACACACAAAACCAAGGTGCAGTTCAAATAGGGGAGTTTGAAAATTCCCTCTGTCTAAATACTTTAGCAGATTTCAGATTTCACAAGAACTTGTGAGTGGGCAACTGTCTGTTTTTACCGCACCTTCAAAGAAGGTTTTGAAGAAAACATATCCATTGTTTTACATCTGAATTCCTTCTACCAGTTCTTCTTGCAAGTTCAGCTATTTTGGTAGAATTGCAGCCTCTCTCATGGTTGGACACATTGTTGAAACAGGAAAGCTAGCAAATGAGATGGATCAGAAATCAGGGATGATTTTGAACTTCCTTTCCTGTCTGCTGGGTGCGAAAGTAGTGTAATCATCCAATGTTAACTAGTGCTAGGTAACTACAGCCCACCACATGCACGACTTAACACTCACCTGTGTTCGATTGCACCACAGCTCCTCTTTTGGGTACCACCATCTTGATTGCGGCACCCTGTGCAACTGTGCATATGTCAGTACCATGGCTATGATGACGCTGATGCCCTGCGCATGCACAGTCACATCTTTGGTCATCCCAGTTGCTAGCGCACTTGCGTGGTACCTCAGATGACCCTGTAGCACCAGTAATGGTGTGGATGCTCACTGCTAGGCATGCAAGGTAAGGAATTGGATAATATTAATAAAATATTCCCAGAGGTTCCCTAATCATGGACTAGGTGTGAAGCACAAAATTGTACTGCACACCTAGCACATGATTCGGGAACTTCTGGGAAGGCAGGGGTCACCTGGATGCTGCAACAGCCTCCTCAAGGTGTGGATGCTCTTCCCCAGAAGTTGTTTAATTAGGCACTAGGGGCTGTAGTGTGAATAGTCTGTAGGAGCCCTGAAACTTTCCCTTATTCCGAATTATTGTATTTTGTCTGAGAAGGTATAAACTCACTCCCACAAGTACTTATAACTCTGCAAAATTTTCCTTACCATTTCCTATTATCTCCAGCATGCTACTGGCTTTTGTAGTAGTTGATGCACACTGGGCGGATTGATTATTTTTTAATTCTACTATTACCCTAGTTCACATTAAACAGCATCTGCCATTTTAATGGCCATTCCTCCATGTGCAGAGATTTTTTAAAAAAGATTTTCATAGTCTCTTTTTAATTTCCTCCTTCTCGTTCTACACAATTTGGTGGCAAGAGCAAACTGGCTCGCTCCTGACCCTAGATCACTTATGAATATATTAAAAGTTAGGTGCACTTTACTATCCACACAGAAGCACTTTATAGACTTGTTAGTCTGATTATATTTTATATATAGATTTGAGTGAATGTGGGTGGAAACAGTTTGGTCTAGTGGCTAGGAAGCCAGACTCTTATCTGGGAATACTGTGTTTGATTCCACCCTCCTCCACAAAGCCATCTGGGTGACCTTGGGCTAGTCACGGCTCTCTTCTGAGCTCTCACAGCCCCACCCACCTCACAGGGTATTTTGTTGTGGGGAGAAGAACAGAAGGCTTTGTCAACTGCTTTGAAACCCCTTCTTCTTCTTCTTCTTCTTTGTAATATTAACCCTGATGCTATGAAGAAAATACACCAAGAAACTATTGAGCTAAAGTCATACATATAGTGTCATTGGTTTACATAGAGAAACATTGGTTAAGGCTAGTGTAATAAGGCAACACGAGTACTGGTGTACTGGTTAGATTATGGGGCTGAGAGAAGAAATGAAGCTCTTAATGAAATCCAGGAGTCCTGTTGCCTAACTAAATCATATACCTATTGCCATTTGCTTATCAATTTTATATCATTCCTACCAACCCCAGCACCATAGTCTTATGCAGGTTAAAGTGTTCAGTTTATTATTTCCTCCAAGCATCTGTCAAGCACTTCAACCACCCTCCTGAGTCAGATAGCATGGAGAGATAGAAGAGAGTGTAGAACTCGTTTTAGGTAAACAGACACTTTAGTTCAAATACGATGACCTGTCCAACCAGAGAGGTACAACTGACCTCTGAGGAACCCTCTGGAGTTGGACCATTGTAGTGCAGTGCCTTCTACTCCCAAATTCCATAATTTTTCCAAAGGGATATCATGGTCAATGGTATCAAAAGTGGCCAAGAGAATCAATATATTTTTTTGAATTTGAATTTAAATTGAATCGAATATCCAAACTTTTGATTCGATTTGAATGTTTAGAATCTGAATGCAACAAAATCCGATTTGAATAGAATACATTCAAATCTATCCGTTCGAATGCTAGAGCTGAATCTGAAGATATGAATGTCAACAACATTTGTATTTGAAGATACGAATACATTCATATGTATTATATGAATCTGTATGCATTTTGTATGCATACCATTTTATCCCGTATGCATACCATTTTTGTCCTGTACTATCAGCGCAAATGTGTACAGATATGTATGAGATTCATACAGATACGTATGTAATACATACATATCTGTACATCTGAATCATTTGAATGGATGTTTCAGAACATTCAAGATGTGTTTGAATGTTTAAATTTGAATGTGTAGGCATTCTATTTGAATTCAAATGTCCACATTCAATCGAATTCAATCAAATTTTGAATGTTTAGAACATTTGTACACATCCCTAGTCAAGAGAACCAACAGGGTTCACACAAATCCTGTCTTTCTTCTGAAGAAGAACATCAACCAGAGCAACCAAGGTAGTTTCAGCGTCATAACTAGGTTTGAAGCAGCTTGAAATGGTTCTATATAATCAGCTTCTTCCAAGCATGCCTGAAGCTGCACAATCACAACTCTCTCCAATAGCTTGCCCAAAAGGTTATATTCGCCACTGGGTGACAGCTGTCACAGGGAAGCAGAGCCATGCAGACTTCCTAGTGTATTTGTACACAAGGAAACTTATAGCACATATCTAATAATCTTCTCAGCAGTTCTATTCAGTTCATTAGGACTTTTCATGCACATAAGTGGCTATAGGATTGCAGTCAACAAAGGTGCATTCATATTATGGCGTATGGCTTTTATTGTTTCTGTCACTGCATATTAGCAATGATAAAATGTTTATTTCCCTTGAAAAGACATATGTAACTATTTAAATATCAAAAATACATGATGCTGTTCTAGAACGTATCTATGGAGCTGGAGGAGATTATGGTTTTGTCAGGACAAAACAAACAGAATAAAATGAATGTCATTTCTGTGACATCAGTGCTTAAAAGTCACTGCCCAGAAAATGATATGGTGGAAAAACATATGAGATCCACTTGGATGCCAGAGACAACCAAAAAACTATACAGGTAGGAGACAGTTCAGTGTGCTAGGTACAAGAAATGCTGAACATTCAAAGTCATTGTCTTACAAAGGGAGTTCATCGATGGCGGCGATCTAAGGACAGTTTAGGAAAAAAGACTGTTCGGTTCAGCCATGAGACAGCAGATCCCTCAGAACTGCAATGGAATAACAAGGCATTGAGCTCAAAGGGCCAAATGAAGTAGGTGAACTAACTGTAGGCAGAGGGCTGGGATGTTACACAAAGTGAGCAGAACAGGAATGGAAGATTAATGAGTTAAAAGCAAGGACAAGGCGAGGAAATGGGACGAGGAAGGTCTTTTACATCTGCAGAGCAGGCTGCTCAATGAAGGGAAAGACCATTAATAACAGAAGAGATTAGGAGCTCCCAAGTGCAATAAGATAAGTCCATACAAGTGCAAGGGATGTGGGAGGCTGAGATGGTTAGAAGAGTAAAAATGCAATAGCCTTGTACAATGTTCCTGTGATGACTCGGTCCAAACCCCCCCTCCCTTGTGACTTGTACAGGTGATGGGAAAACCAGGAGGGCCTCCTCTCCAGACCTTAAGGCAGAGGCAGGTTGATTAATCTGATGATTAATCAGAAAAGATGAAAGGCAGTCCCAGGCAGGCCTTCAGTTTATTTGCCCAGCCTCCCAGAGCCGTGCCTGAATCTCTTGTTCAAGGACTTAAGCATCTGAATCCCACGGCAGATACGAAAGCAGCTGCGCCCCACAGAACCAAATCTCATACCTGAAATGCTAATATACTTAATTGAAAGCACAAATGAAACAGTCCAAATAATCTATTCCAAACTGACATGATATATTGAAAGGGGAAATATATGGTGATTTCCAGGACATGCTGTCCTGATTTCCATATTAGCTCAGGTAAGATTGTTCAAGATTGTGCTGACAAGATATGATGCGATTTAAAGGGACAGGCAGAGAAAATTAAGCACTTTTGAGTCCCATTGATTTCAATGGGGGAAATTTAAATACATTCTTAAATCTCTCCGCCTAAAATCAATGCGTCTGAAAGGTACTTAACCTTGGCTGAATTGCACCTTAATATATTTGCTAGAAGCTGCTATGCAATGTTCAATTTAAATGTGTAATAAATCTCTCCCCCCCCCGCACAGTACCAGTAAAATGAACTCCTGCAGTGCAAAAAGACATATAAATTATGCATGTAATTACATTTTTATCTTGCCATCATAATTTAGCAAATAAGACTTGAAAATATCATCATGGGAAGAAAACACAAGTCAAAGTTCAAACCTCATTATCATTTTTCCAGCCCTGGATTATAATTAGCAGTTGCTTGCCACAAGCAAAGCCCCTTATATTCTGTTGTGCCAAATTCTCTTTGTTGATTTTTGAGAGATTGTTTTGCAGGGAAATATTTTTTAAATAAATAAAATTAGGGATATGTGTTCTCTTCCTCCTCTGCTTTTTTTTTTTAAGCAAAGTTCTTTAGGGCTTTCTGAAACTTCCAATGTCAATACTCCTTTCAGCTGACAAAGTGGGATTTTGTTTACCAGACATTTTTATAAGGTAGGCAATAAAAGCCAGAATATCACTGGAGGTAGATGTATATGCATTTAAAACAACAGTGATAAGTTGTAGTTTTGGAGCTTGCATTAAGAATTGCATTTTGTTGTGAGCCAGCAAAGTGCTGTGCATTATGACTGAGGACCCATATGCAGAGAAATTCCTTATATCAGTTTTTTTTCCTTTTTGTGATTCTCTCAGGCGTTAGCCAAAAGACTTTCTTTTCTATGCTACACACTAACAGCTCCCTTTTGAGTGTAAATGCTAGGGTCAGTCACTCAGGCCCTGGTCACACCTAGATAGGACAGGACAACATATTAATAATTCAAACTGAGGTTGTACCAATTCTATTCACACCTAGATCACTATAGGTCATCCTCAGGCTGTCCTTCCTTTGGGATGCATTGCTCACACCTTTCTCTGTGATTGACCTGAGCCTCCTCCAGGGAACACTTGGCTCTCCACCCCTTTTCCTGCATCAAATCTATCTCCTTTCTTACTGGATGCCATTCTGTCACTCAGGGGAGGCGAGGGTGTGTGCTTGCAGTTCTTTTTAAATCTGCTTCACCACCTCCACTTCCCCCTCCTTTTTTTATGTGCTTTTTTCTCTGTGCGATTATTTTTTAATAATAATAATAATAATACATTTGTACACAAACACTAGATAGAAGAATGATACACATAAATTGAGGAGAGAAGGGGAGTTGCAAATGTTGGGTTACAAATTCCTTAATCATTAATTGGTCATTCTGCCAGAGAATGATAAAAGTTGGAAACTTATGTTTATGTCAGAGACATAAACAAGATTATGTGAGAGACATAGGGCCTTCCCACACAGGCTCTAAAAACAGATTTAGAGCCAGATGCGGGAAGGATTTGAACATGGCATCTGTACAGGGAACCCAATTAGGGTCCCTTTGAGGATGCCACGTCTGCACGTCGGTGCGCAAAACTGGTCTTACATTTGGCTTTTCGCCTTAAACCAGTTTGGAAAAGCCGGATTGCTGGCACATGTCCAGCTGTCAGAGAGGCAGAGCGCATGCTCTGCCTCTCTGACAGGTGGGCGAGTCCGGCGGTCAGCTTCGCTGCCTTCCCCCAGGCAAGAGAAGCGGCAATCGGCCATTCTCTGGCCAGGGTAATGAGAGTCCTACTCTCACCCCCTCCAAGAGTCCCGTGCTCTGCCTTACCTCATCATCGCCGGCCAGATTCTGGGACTGGCAGGGCCGGCACCAATCGTGCATGCACGCGCCATGGACTACAGTTCCCAGCAGCCCTGGGGCCCAGAATGCGCTCTGCCTCTCTGACAGCTGGGCATTCGCCGTCAGGGCCAGTTTGGGATGGGTGCTGGTGAGTCCACACAGCACCCACCCCAATCCATTTCCCCATCCGGCTTTGCCCCCGCCAACCCACGCGTGTGTGTACACACAGGGCCTCTGAGAATCTGACCCTCTATGGGTCAGATTCTTTTTTAAAACTTTCCACCTGAAAATGGATCTTTGAGATCCGTTTTCCGGCGGCATGTGCAGAAAGGCCCATAAACAAGATGCCTCTAACCAGTTTGGTCTAGTGGTTAGGGAGCTGCTTATCTGGGAATACTGAGTTCAATTCCATCGTCCCCCATGAAGCTAGCTGGGTGTCCTTAGGCTAGTCACAGCCCTCCTCCGAGCTCTCACAGCCCCACCTACCTCACAGGGTGTTGTGTTGTGGGGAGAAGAACAGAAAGCTTTGTCAGCCACTTAAAGTCCTCTTAAATGGGTGAGAAATGCCAGCTCTTCTTCTTCTCGCAAGGCTATTTGCAGGAAGTCAAGAGCAGGTGAAGGTTTTACTCTCATCTTCTCCTTGAGATGTCCATAAGCAATTGGTGGGCCACTGTGTGAGACAGAATGCTGGACTAGAAGGATTGTGGCCTGATCCAGCAGGGCTCCTTTTATGTTCTTGTGTTCTTATATATCCCCCTGGTTTCTCAGTTTTCTAATTATGCAGTTAGCTTTACTCCATTTCTAACCTCAGTCTGTGGACAATTCAACCATATTATTTTTTTCAGCATCAGCTTGCAGAGCATCTTTACAAGTGCACTCTCAAGTGGGAAATAGGTCTTTAGGCAATTCCACAATGGGTACAGAGGGGAAGTGTAGTGTGATTGCCACTGAAAAAGACATCTCTTAGCGCCTGTCCCCAAGCAATTTAAAGTGTGCTAAAAATCTTCTTTTGCCTCTGAGCACCCCCATGCCAGGGTTTTAAACGAGCTTCCAGTGCTACAAAAGCAGGAAAACCCGTGACAAAATACATGCCCTTTAAAGAAGAGTTTCTTCGCTCTTTCTGGAAGTTGTGGGTTTTCCTTGCAACATTTACCTTGGGGACGCTCTGTGGCAAAAGGGGAGGGGATTGCTGCCTGCACACACAGCCATAAAGCATTCACACATCTCCCAGAAATGCTGCAGCTTTCAAAGAGCCAGAATTGCTCAGAATTGTAACATTGTTATCAGGTGTGAAGTGGGTAATCTGTGAAAGTGTTAAGAGTAAATGAGCGCACGATTGCACAGCCGATGGCTGCAGCCAAACCAATTCGAACAGAGAACAGAGTGAAAGTAAGTGCTGAGAGTGAATGGGCGAGTGATCACTCTTTGCCAGCACGGGAAGCCATTTTGGGGGATGGAGATCTGGCTATTTTTCCTTTGAACAAGAGAGGGGGTGGGGAGGAAAAGATGCGCGGAACGAAAGCACGCTTCTGTGGGGATGGAAGGTGCATTTTAAACACGCATTTTGCTAAGCCTCATGCGGACGCTTATTCCGGAAGTGCAGGGCACT
>MTQE01001134.1:22583756-22606780 GCA_014337955.1 Aspidoscelis marmoratus | reverse complement strand
CAGATCCAGATTGCTTTCAACATGGATCGAGAGCAGATTAAAAGTGGATTTGGGAAAGGAGGGGTAAGGGAGAGGAGGGGAAAGGAAGGGTGGGAAAGGAGGGGGAGGGTTTATTCATTCCGGGCAGATATCCGAATTTTTCCACATTCTATTCAACTCGAATAGAATGTGGAAAAATGGCTCTGTACACACCCCTAGTATTGGATATTCATACAAATACGTGCAAATACATTCATATCAACTGCCTGAATAGAATTCTCTGTCTGCCTCCATAATCAATTACAGGTCAATTTTATATTGAAATCTTTCATTTCAGATTTCTGAAAAAATCCAAGCCACCCACCCAAGCCACTGGGGCTCCTTCTGAATACATTTTAGGTCTGGCTACATCTTGATTCAACTGTGGAATTGCCAGTTTGAACAGAGCCATGAAGCCCTCCAGGTTGTAATCAATAGTGCCAAGTGTGGCTTCATTAAGATTCCCACTTATCTGGATACAATGGGCCTGAAAAATAGCTCAAATATCCCACAACTGTAACCCCTGAGGTCAGACATCAGGAAATTTGTTGGGTGTGTCTCATATTTGTCTGCTTTTTTTGGATTTCAGAGGGCCTCTTCACCTTGGCATTTGGCTAAAGAATGAAATGGCTTTTCCTCCCCACATTCAGGCATCGCTATGATTTTAATATGTTCATTTTATATGTTCACTGGTTTTTAATGTTGTAACCTGTCCTGAGACCTTTGGGTACAGGATAGATAGATAGAGAGAGAGAGAGAGAGAGAGATCCTTTTTATGTTGAGATCTCTCAGTTTCTACTAGGTCTGAACAATGGCTCAAAATATCCTTTATCTTGATCCCTGGATTCAGGTGTCAGGAACATTTTCAGATGTTCTTTATTTCCCCTTTTACTTGGAGAAAGTCCTGGGACTTCAAGAATGATATCCAAATTCATTTTATGTCAAAATCCTTTGAGTTTCAAGTTTGTCTGAAATATGGGCAGCTTCCCCTCCCCTTATTTGGAACACCTTGGATCAGGCAGGCGTGTTGATCCAGACTAATCCAAACCCTTTTTTTTATTGTTGAAATGGATTTGGTCTGAAGAATGCTGAACTGTTCTGCCTTGTTAACCTGAGAGCTAGGCATAGTGTAGGGGTTATGAACACATTTCTGGTTTTCATATAGATCCAACAGCACTATGGGATCTAGAATAATTTGGAATAAATTTTATTTTAAAATTTCCCAGTGACTCAAAAGTTCTCCAAATCATCGCCCTAGTGACCATACTGTTGGGAGCAATGAACTAGGATAATTGATTTGAAATTTGCTCAAACCTAGGCAAAAGGACTCTGGTGGGATTGCACTAGCCAATTAAGCTTGGAAAAACAGAGAAACAGTCAGAGTGGTACAGTGGCAATAAAGCAATGGGATCAGAATCCTTCAAAACAACAATAAAACTGCATTAATTACACACCGTGAGGCTTCAAATGGCCGTGGTATACAAGCAAGGCAGCAACCAGTCAGCTTTGGCTGCCAATCACCAATAGTGAAGAAGTGCAGAGGAAAAGAAAGAAACAAACAAAAGAGGTTCACTTCAACATTAGATAAGGAATAGGAATGTAAACAAAGCTTATTTTCCTTGTTTGATTCTAGACAAATTGCTGGGGGGAATATTCAGCTTCATGCAAAGGGGCCCCAGCAAATGTAGGGACTATGGCTCCAGGGTTGAATATTTGTGTGCAAAGGAACCCCCATCCCTCTTCCCTGTCCCTTCTTCACACACACCCCTCACCTTCTGCTGCCATTGTGGAATATGCCACCATCACTCTTTCCTCCAGAACTCAACTAGGTCTTCTGGCACACAGGTTTGAATGATGCCCCCCCCCCACACACACAATTTCACAAGATTTACTGTGATTCCCAGATGGGGGCAGCCTCTAAAGTTCTGGGTGCACCCCTGGAAAGCCTAGTTTAGCCATGGAAGACGGCATGATGGTGGTGGTATTGAACGGTGAGTGGAGGGCCGAGGCAAGGTGGGAAAAAAGAAATGGGGTGTTCCCTTCACATGCAAATATTTGATAGATGTTGAAGTGAAAGCTCCCAGCATTCATGTGGAAAGCTTTGCACAGGGCCAATTATTCTCCCCTTTGTTTCATATCGAATTGAGGGGCAGAAATGGGCTTCATGCACAACCCTTGTCTTCTGTATGAATATTAACTGGAAAAAAAGCCACAGTGAGGGAGAATGTTGTTTTTAAAACAAAAAACATTATCTAAACCATCTATTTGAAAATCTACTATCAGATATAACCCCCCCCCACAGACTTTCACAGGTATCTCAGGCTGTGTTGACACCTAAGTTTTAAGCCAGAAAAGTGAGAAGCTGGTTTCTTTCAGCTTTATCTAAGTCAGAAAATCCACCTTTGGGTTAGATAATATGGAAAGAAAATGTATCTTCACTTTGCTGATGTGTTTTTCTGCTCTGAAGGTACACTGAAGCTGCATTAAAACTTAGGTCTGAATGCAGCTATAGAGTTTAATTAGTTTAGAATGGGAAATGGTTTGACACTTCAAAAATGGAAAATATTTTGATAACTATGACAATGTATATTTGTAAAATAAACTTTTCCGAAGCGATGCCAAGAGGAAATTTCCCTATTTTTCAGGTTGTTGATGAAATACTGAAAAGTATCTATCAAGTTACTAGGTGAGTAGATCATTTGTGCAGCAGGCACATAACACTGACACAGACTTCACAAAAGACTGATAGCAGTTCAGCTTGCAATAAGGAAAGATTGGTCTGTGAAATTTCAGAAGAAGGGATACCTTCTGGGAAGCTTTTCTTACTAAAAATTGCAAGTACGAAGAGGACCGTGTTCTTGTAACATGAAGGTGAAAGTAATTTTTTCCTTAGCAAATTTAGCAAAACACTATCTATCCTCCACTATTGAGAGAAAGTTCCCAGTTCACTTTTTTCGTCTTCATATGCTTTCTGCTATACCTGATAGATTTGTCTGTCTGAATTTTCAGCAGAGTCCACTGAGTCTCATTAAAAAGTTACTTCTCTGTGCTTATGAGACTGAAGATTGGGCAATGGTGAAGGTGGAGAGCATTGGATGCACCCAATAACAGGAAAAGTCTTTTCTTAACTGTGCACCTGAGGCCTCCCCACAGGCCATTTCCTACATTCAAATAGAAGGAACATCACCAACAGGACCAGTAAGTCCCTTGAATTAGTGACAGTGGAAACAAGGGGAGAGTAGGGTGAAGAGCTCCATGAGCACTTCATCCCATTAGGGAGTTGAAGTGTTACAGAAGTGCTTGCAGCACTGGGCCCTCAAGATGCATTCAAAGTACCATACAGGTGTGGTATGGATCCTGCCTTGGAGTCTTTGCTGAACCCGTGCCTCTGAAATTTGTTTCCAAAGAGCTTCTGCTAGGGTAGTGAGACAGCAAGATGGTGAAAAGTTTCTGAGAGCTTTTCTGCACTTGCTGGTAAACTTGTTGTAGTTCATTTCACTCTAAGCCCAAGGGTGACTCCAAGGATGGATTCTGGCCAATCAGTGGCTAACATCTATTGTCAGTGATGGTGTGGGCTGACTTGGAGGTGAATGAAGGCTGAATTGTGGTAGGTTCTCGGCCTAATATTCAGACACCTATTTGCAAGGCATTTTTGTACATCTGAGTATGGGATGCTTTTTCTTAAACCTTTCTCTCATCACACCCATAGAGTAGAGTGGGGCCATCTCCAGATGGTATCTAAATATTGTGTTATTCAGTGATTTTTTTTTTTTTGGGGGGGGGAGATCATTTCCAGAATAATCAATAGTTGCATGGCACAAGAGGAAGGACTTGGATGCTTGGTCATGTGATCTCATGACACATATCTGGGTATTAAATGCCTGGAAGTGTATGAGTGCCAATTTGCACAGATGTGAGGCCACTTTTTTAGGTCCAGTTTGGCTCCACAAATGTATGATAGCCGTTGCCAATATTTACATTTTACAATATGGTGGTTCCTGGGAGCAAGGTGCCAGACCAACTATGTTCTTTTGCCACATTCAGAAAACCTAGGTTGGGAGATGTTTTTCCCCTAAGAGTGATATTGTAGGAATATCATAGGGCTATGTTGTGATTGCCTTTGATTATCCCAGGTTTTATACCTTGTCTGAAGGTACAGATGTGCAACTGGGGAGGGAGAAGCCAAACAGCTATGGGCAGGATGGTAGGACATATATTCCTGGTTTGAAACAATAACAGTATCTGCCAGTGGAGAGGAAAGCGTGTCCCCATTTAGCCAAAGGCCAGGGCAAAGAGGTGCATCTTCACTGCCTTCCTAAATGGGTACAGTGAAGGTGATAGACACACCTCGGGGGGGGGGGGAGACTATTCCATAGCCTAGGGGCCATCACTGAGAAGGCCCTCTCCCAGGTGCCCACCCCTTTTGCTGCTGAGGGTGGTGGGACAACCAGGAGGGCCTCCCCTCCCAATCTTAAGGCACGGGTAGGTTGATATGGGAGTAGACTTTCCTTCAGGTATTTGGGTCCCAAGTCATTTAGGGCCTTATAAGTCAAAGTTAACACCTTAAATTGGTTCACACTACTTGTTTCAGTAAGATGGCATTAAGGTGGCAGCCTTCTGGTAGCAGTTGGGGAGAGAGGACCAGCAGGCTGGGGTCAGAATGGTAGAGCTCAACATCCACCTCCTTTTGATCCACTTTCCTCACATGGGATAGATTCAGAACCTTGTGCTATGCATAGCTTTAAGTTATCTGAAGCTGTTATGCCAGTGATGTAGCCGTTCTTTGCCTTCTGACCCTCACATAATGAGAGACAAGAGTAAATTGTGAGAAACAGAGCTTTAGATATAGACACCTGTGGGGAGAAAAAATAAATCAGTTCCCTGGGATTTGCATGACAGGCTTTCAAGCCTTAGTATATCTCATAACAGGCTAGGGCAGCTGCTCATCATAGGCATTTTTATTGGGTGGAATATAAATGTAATCATATTTAAAGTAAATCCATTGATTTTTATCTAATCTTTTTTCATAGAAAGGCTAAGCCACTGCTTCTGTTTTTGAATGCTAGGTTAGGAAACGCTAATATGAAAAGCAAAGAGTTGATAATTTTTCATAATAAGTAGATGTGTCTTTAGAAACTCTCAGGGTTTTTCACCCACTATAGGTTGTTAATTAATGAGACAGAGTGTAAGATGGTTACTTTTGAAGATAATTAAATGCCAATCTGTCATTCATATGAGTGGACATAGTGGAAAGAGGTTTGCAAATGAACAGAAAAATGAAAATGGAACAAAAGAAATAACCCTCCTTGCTCAGTCTTGAGAAGCAGTTGAGCCATAAAGCTGATGATGTTCCATGAAATGCCATCAAAATTTAAACAAAGGGATGCCAGATTATTGAGTTTCCTGTGAGCCTTCTCACTTTCCATAAGACACGGTCCCCCTCCCACTGCCATGACTTTAATATTCAGTCTTATTCAATCTTTTATCTCTCCTCTCTTTTAAATATAATAGGTTTTAGACACATCTGTCTTAATACAGGACAAAAGAAGAAGAAAGAAAACACGATCACAGCTCTGTTGGCAAGGTCAATGAACATTCAGCTTCAAAGAGGCATGAGTTTGTCAAAGTACTTGCCCAATTTGTCTTGAGGCCAAGAAATGGTATGCCACCAAGTATCCACCTGGGTCAAGGGACTCAAAATAATATTTCAGTTGAGTATTTATTATCCTTCCTTCATAAGGACTGATTAGCCGTGAGTACAAGGAACTGTGGACATTTCACCTGCAGTGAAATGAAGATGCTGAATGCCATCAGGTGGAACACACAATTTTGAACTCTGATAGAATTACCATAAATAATTTATAGCCTGGCACAAGACAAGGTTTTGAAGCCTTAGTGTTTGGTCATTCCTAGGCTGTTCTGTTCTGGTGGTCACTCTTTTCTGAATGATTATGCAGAAAGAAGGCAGCTTTTAGGAAATGCTCAAGTCAGAACAGCATCTGTTCTTCAACACTTATGGCTTTCCAAAAGTGACAAGATCACTTTCCAAGCATCAAGCCAGGAAAATACACAGAGAAAGCAATATCAGATAAATAGCCCTGTTAGTCTAATTCGAAAAGTCCAGCAAGGTAGTTAGTAGCACTTGGAGACTAACAGGAGAAGGGCTGGTGGCATGAGCTTTCATAGACACATCTACTTCTTCAGATGCTAGGGGACCCAAGAGAAAGCAAGTTTTCCTTTGATAAAAGATCACAAAGTTCATTGTATATATCCGACATCCTTTCCTGACAGATTCCCACATTCCATATCATGCCCGCACCACCATAACCTTGAGTTTTTATAACAATCTGGTAGTTTCCAGATCACTGCTATCAGCACACATGGAAATCAACAATGACATAAGGGAAAGCTAAGAGAGAAGGCTGAAAGAGGCAAAGATGGCAGTGTATCACATACAGTTTTTCTTATTGGTAGCTATGGACCTTTTAAAAGAATCTCACCTTTGACCTGCAATGAATTTGAAGGCTCTTTCCTCTCATAGTGTATTAGAAGAGCAGAAGTGTGGAAGAAGTTTTGATTGACCTTCGGGTATGGGGCGGGATAGAAATGTAAATAAATAAATAAATAAATTTTATATTATATAAATAT
Organism: Aspidoscelis marmoratus; assembly: GCA_014337955.1. Lineage (NCBI taxonomy): Eukaryota > Metazoa > Chordata > Lepidosauria > Squamata > Teiidae > Aspidoscelis > Aspidoscelis marmoratus. Next base: position 22,600,114 of record MTQE01001134.1, on the reverse strand, counting down.
ATAAAAAGATATAACATTATCTTTTAAAATATAATATGATGAAGTTTATAGTATTATAAAAGAAAATGCAGTGGTATAAAGAAGATATGGAAAAAATATGGTACCAAATCCACCTGTTATAATTATTATATTTAACATTATTTTCCCATATATTAACACTATACCCTTTTGTACACTTCATATTATTACATTCATTATGCCAATATATTTTAATTCACTATAGAGTCTGTTCTGTATTTCATTATATGCCATTTAATAGAAGAAAACAATTGCTACAAAAATACTATTACTGTACCTGATAAAATACATTTGTAAACTCATCTATTATATCTTATAAAAATAACTTCTATTAATATATTCTCACCTTTTCGTTCATAACCATCTTTCTGCTAAACTTCTCTCTTCCACTTATTCCCTAATCTCAGATTAGTTTTCAATTAAATGTTACAAACCAAATTCTTCTCATCCAGGTTTCTCCACTGCTTCGTCTCTCCCTGCCCCCATGTGTTAGTCTCATGCTCATCCAGATGCAGGGAACATAGTGCAATTATGGCACCCCTCTGGTAGGGATGCCTCATGTATCTGAGGCAACCCCACCATAGCCCCACTTCTTCCTCCTGAAAATGCACTAAAAACTATTGCTGGAAAGCCAAGCACTACTCACAGTTCCAACAATAGTCTGTTTACTTACCTTCTGGACAGAGTTGCCTTGATTGCTCCATCTAGCACACATATGTGGAGGCCAAAACATATGTCCATGCATGCACAGAGGTGATAACAAAGCACATCTGGCCAGAATGGATGACACATCACTCAAATGTGCACGTCACTTTAAATGGGCAAAGGCAGCAGTGACTGAAGTACTATCTAGCACAGGGAGGATTTGCCACATTATTGTCTCCTAGTGGGATATCTGGCTGCCATATGGAGGTGCCCTCCTTCTTTCTACCTATTCATACTATCCTCTCCTTTAGCTTGCCTTTTTCTCTCTCCTTCTGTCATTCTCATCTTTGTTCCTCTGTTGAGGATCCTCTGAGCTTTTCTCTTCCATTTGTTTTTCCTGATGCTCATTTAGTCTCAGAATTTTTCATCTCTTCTCCTTCTGCCAAATTTTTACAATATGAAGAGGAACCAAAGTACAGATTCCTTGTTTTCAATAGTTTTCCCCCACCTGACCCCACCCCGCCCCAAAAATAAAGACTATTAAACACATTGGATAATTCCAGGTATACCAGAGATATTAACCCTTTTCGCACTACAGCTGGACGGTTGTAGTGCACTTAGGCTAGGACACTTGGGGATGGATCCCTCATTCGCACTTGGCTGGTAAGGGATGCGTTCCCATGCATTCCTTACCATCCAAGTGAATGGGGCATCTGTCCCCATGTGTCCCAGCCTGAAAAGGCTGCCGTGGGTGTGGGACAGGCCTGCCACCATTGAGCTGTATTGGCCCACTGGCTGGCAGGCTGGTCCCACACTGTCCTTGGGTTCTGCAGGCGGGCACCAGCCTAATTGCACAGGCGTGTGCCATGGCCCAATCGCAGGTTGTAACACGCGCCTGTGCAGAACGCTGCTCGGTCCAGGTATGGAGCACGATTTTGTGCTCCACGCTCTGGCCGCAATTAGGCCACCCTGGGATGGGATGGGACACTTCCGGATGAAACCAGCCAGCAGAGTGAATGCTCTGTCCCAGGGCTGGCCTAACTGTTAGCCAGAAGCCCTTGTGCAAATAGGCCTCAGCTCTTGCCAATTCCCCCATGGTTGGTCATAACATGGTCCTCTGTTGTAACATCTCCTCCATTGATGAATTTTGATAAATGATCACCAATTATCCATTGTAATTCAAATCAGATATTTTCTGTAGTATTTTCCATACTTGGTCTCTTTTCCTTTCTCAAGTAATTGAAGTAATATTTTTGGGTCGTTTCCCAAATCCTGGCTTTTCTCTAAGACTTCAAGCAGCCATTTCAATTTCCTCTTCTTTCATTTCCATGCCAGTGTCCAGGGAATCCCACCATAAAAAATACTGATGAATTTTTCTGTTCCAAGTCTTTTCTAATACCTCTTACAATTAAATTTCTTTTTTTTTTCTGGTGGTTAATAATGCTACAAAGTCTGTCATTTAAATTTTACACTTTTTAAAAGGGCTTTTAACTATTTTGCTATTTTCCAAGTCCATTTCATATGCTTCATTTGCAGTTTCTTACAACTCTTATATGCTGTTAACTCTTCAATTTTTCCTTCTATACTTTGATATCCTGCCAATAATTTATCCATTTTTTTTATTCCAAATTACTTACAGAGTTTTTTGAGCTCTTATCTCTTAGCAATGATGTGTTCCCTTTCCTCTAGCAGCCATTACACCTTTTCTAGTTCCATGGGGCTCCTGGGAGAAAGATTCCGTCTCAAACAAAGCAGAAATACTAAAATAACCTTTCTGAAGACACTTTGTTCTGGATATTCCCATTCTTCATCCATTCCAGAGACTTAGTTTAACATTTTATGTTTTGAGGTCAATGTTTATTCAAGGGGTTTTTAATTTCATACTTTAGCAAGCTGGAAGTAGGTGTACGTGGCAACTGGTTGTGTTTAAATTTGGACATATGACCAACAAGAAAGTGAAACAGAATAATAATTCTCATTGTATGCTTTATAGTTAAAGAAATATGCTAAAGCCTGGCATTTACCATCTGTGAGTATGCTAGAAAAGCCCAGAACTATACCACCGGTCTGGCCTATGTCAATTGCTGTTGCTCTTTGTAAGCATGACCATGATTCCTGTCCACCTAAGAGCATTTGTTGTATCACCTAAAACCATACAGCTGCATCACACTTTCTCTGGGAGCATTTACATCTTTGTAGCATAGGGCACAACAAGGTAGAGAAGTTTGCTTCTGGGATAAGCCAGCCGAAAGGGTCATACTTCACTCTCTTCTGTTTTTGGAGCTGAGCTGCCAGCTCCAAAGGCAAAGGATATTCTCAACCCATAGAATGTCACGGTAGTGTGATTTTTTTGGCACAGGGCCTATATAGCGTGTAAGCTCCCTTGAGTGCACTCTCTGCCACCATTTGTCCAATGTCAAAGACCCAATGAATGGCAGGGGCACTGTCAGAGTCACTTTTCAGTGCTCTGATGGAGAGTCCTTCAGGTCTCAGAACACTGATGGTGCTCCCACCAGCTATTTATGTCAAGAGTGCCTGCCATAATTAGGAGTTCTATATCAGTAGAAAAGCATAGGGAAGTTAAAATAAATTGGTTTGTCTTTCTCCTGTTTCTCGTGTGTAGCTGAATGTATAGACATGGGAAAGGCAACAAGCCGATTGGAATGTGAGCTGCTTTTGACTTTTCCAAAAGTCAAACCCTCGGAAAATGGATATTGCAGCAATACCTGGAAGCTCAGGTTCTCAGAAGAAACCTGGAACATGGCATAACAGCCCAAAATTGCTACAAATGAGATTGTAAACAGCCGTGAAAGCCTACATGCGACCAACTGCTGGATTGCTTTGTTTTCCTTTGGTGGGAATAGATAAGCACATAACTTTAACTTTATGGAAGGGATGACTGTGCTTTAAATTTATCAGCTTGGCTTCTTTGCCTCATGTTCTGCAAACTTAAGCTACCTTGTAACACGGCTCTTGGAGAGCTGAAATAAAGCTTAGTTATAAATGCTAAACAAGTGAATTATTCTGTCTCAAGTCCTGACAAGGTTTCACAGTTTGACTGCTGCATTCTGGGGCTTCTTGGGGGCATTTGCCACTTAGGTGCGGATGCAGATTCTCTATCTCTCATAGACACTGTTATACTCATCTTCCTTTTTACTCTTGCAAAAACAAAGTGATTCCAAGACTGGTCTTTAAGGTCACCAGTGATCTTTGCAGATGACTGGTGAGGAGTGTGAAAATGAAATTCATTGGAATTATGAGTACACTTTCTGCCCTCACAACTCAGTCCTCCATAAATAAACATACACCACAATAAATCCCATCAGTGTGTGGGATGAACAAGGGGAATGTACAGTATAAGAAGTTATGAAGTGGGAAGGAATGATTTGAGCAGAATTCTAAATAATCACTTGTAGGCAAGTCTCTGCACTCATTTGTAGCTTCGTTTTAATAAAACATTATTCATAAAAAATACATATACAACTAAACACAAATGATGGATGAGCAAGCTAATGTCCAGTTTCAATCTGGCCATGTTCCCACTTGATTATTTTAATGATTTTGGGCCATTTTAATCCATATTCAGAACCAAGTGTGCATTCTGGCTGTTCCCATTTGCTTGACTATAGGGTTGTGCAAGAGTGCAGTTTTTGCATTTGCATTTGAGTTGATTCAAATATTTGAATATTCAATTCAATTCGAAATTCAAAAATGTGGATTTTTGAAAATCCAATTTGAATCCGGATTATCCAAATCCGTACTTTCAGAAATTCAATTGGAACTCAAAAATATGAATGTTGGCAACATTCGTATCCGATTTTTTAATTTTTGCACATCCCGTTTTTATCGCTTTTGCATCCCATATTAAAAGTGCAAATAAACACAATATTTGGATGTGATATACGACGTTCTATTCAGTTGAATTGTTCAAAAATCCGTATCAGATTTTCAAAAATTCAAAATCTATTCGAATTTGGAAATTCAGATTTTCAAAAACCTGATTCAAATTTGAATGTCGATAATTGACAGATTTTTGAATTTTCAAATGCCCATGCACATCCCTACTTGATGCTAACAATCTCAATTCAAATACTACAGTTCCCATTCAAACTGTCCAAATCCTCAGCATGGTGAAACAGGATCTTTTCATCTCCACCCCTTTTCCTTTGGTCCTCCCACTCCTCTCCCTAACAGGGACAGCAAGGATATACGGGGTTTGGTTTGTATATAGAGAATCAAAAGCAGCAGCTTGTGAGAAACGGGCTGTTGCTTTTTTCTGCACACTTGCTCACTCACTCACATATCAACCAACCCTCTTCTTTCAACCTCCCTTGTGCGATTTCCTTTTTAAAAAGTAATGAAATTAGCAAGCAGCTCGGGGAGAGAGGGGAGAGGCAGCCAAGCTGATCGTTTCAGGCAGCCCTGTAGAGCAGCGGCTGTTACAATGTAATGTATTTATCATAATTATAGTGGCATTCACAAAAAGGGGAACTCTATGTTCAAAGATCAAACACTTTTTTTGATCTCTGTACAGAGAAGACGAGGCAGGGCAGGGATGGCAAGGAGAAGGGGCAGACCTTCCCAGACATGAAATCCCACCCATCTAATGCCGTGCCGACAGTGGTGGCAGGCATTGGACAGAAGGATATCAGGGGGACAGCCCAAAAGGCAGATCTTCTCCCTGAATAGTCTGTACCATTCCCAAAGGAAAAAAAAAATGTGAGCTAGCCGGCAAAAGGGGACCGAGACCTGTTTTTCTGAGTTTTTTCCTGAGGTATTATGGACTGGATTCAGACTTTTCCTTGTATGGGAACAGACCCCCTGAGGTGCTTACGCACCTGACCAGTGCATTCATTTCTTTCCCAAAGCTGAGCTTCCTATAGGGACAAAGGACAATAAATATTCGAGGCACTTTAAAGAAGAGATTTTATAAATCCATCTACAGAGCTGGAAAGACAGGAGTTTGATATTTAGACCATTTTTAAAACATAAGGGAATAGTCAGGCTTGATGAATTATAGAAAATTGCCTTTAAACATGTCCTATGTCTATGAGGATATAAAGTCACAGAATAATAAGAAGTACTGACTGACAATTTGACAAAAGTGTGATGAAGATGACATTGTTTCAACATTTTTTCACCTTTCCTTTGGCTACCCCAACTTTTCACACTGGTCTCTCAATGTTAGGACACTTATAGGTTCTGGGAGAATATGTTGCTAGGGGCCACACACTTTTCTTCATGCCTAATTCATGCTTAGCAATCACATCTTGTGTGTGTGCGTGAGACTCCGGAGTCAGAGCTGATCTCTTCAGTAAGACTGGCGGCAAGACCCCAGAGTCCCTCTGGAGCGATCGGCAGAGACTTCGGAGTCTTGCCGCCGGTCTCTTCAGAGAGATCAGCGCAGACTTCGAAGCCACTCCGGAGTCCCTTTGGAGTGCCTCCAAAGTCTACGCTGATCTCTTTGGAGAGACGGGTGGCAAGACTCCAAAGTCTCTGCCGATCGCTTCGGAGGGACTTCGGAGGGAAGTCAGCGTGGTCTGCGCTAATAGCAAACAGACCACACTGACAACTCCAGAGCCTCTCCGAAGTCCGTGGCGATCACTTCGGAGGGACTTCGGAGTCACTTCGGAATTATTCCGAAATCACTCCGAAGCTAGGACTTCAGGGCTCCCATCCCCCATAGGTGCATCCCCTCCCCCTAGCCACCTTTAGACCCCATTGCCTGTTTCCTTTAATCTGGATTTTCTGGGAGAAGACCCCATTGTAGACCCCATTAATGGGGTCTACAGAAAATCCAGATTAAAGGCCCAAATGTACCCATTAGATCTGGATTTCCCCCATGGCAGTCGAAACAATTGGGTCCCAAATGGGTGCCGTGGTGGAAATGGGATCATCTGGCTCACACCCAAATGGGTCCTTAATGGGTGCAAAAATGGATACTTTTTGACAGGGGAAAAACACCCTAGAAATGCCTCCTCTCTTACAAGGTGCTACCCGAGTGTCTACTAGCATTTGTGTTCTAATTCCTCCGTAGTTAATCCCTACCTTGCAAAACCAGGTAACTGAGTGGTGACTGGCCATTCCTGCTCCCTTGTGATTCTTCATGATCATTACAGTCCAGTCTTGTGTTAACCAGTCATGGTGGGGGCTGCCTGACAGTAACTCATTCATTTGTCCTGCTAGGTGTTTATACAGCAATGTTAGTTTCTTTAGCCAGTATGTGTGGATTGTGTCCAGCTCTTATTATGACATGTGGACCATTACAGAATGTCTCTTATGTGGTGGTAACTGGTTCCTGGTCTGGTAACTGCAGCAGTCTGTCCCCAGGTTTTTAGGTCACTGTCCATTGATGTCAGGATAGGATTGTTTTTCATAAGTTTTTCTAGTATTGTTCAGTTTCAGCTCTTGATCAATCCGCCCTTAACAGCTTATCACCTTGTAATTGAGAATATACCTTATATGACTCTTTAGAGAAGAGAATATTGATCCTTTTGGACTCTGCCTCTCTAATGTATCTCTTCAGCCTGATGGCCAATGCTGTAAGTATTGCAGTTTGAAGGGCTTCATTGTGGCATATCTTTGTATTTCCTTGATAGTTGTGACCCTTGATCTTTGCACCCATAATAAATCATGTCAGCTTACTGATGTCCTTGCCTATGACTCTAATTTTGGCTTCCTGTCTTGGCCTCCAAGGAGGACATTATTATCATGTGTGCCATTGATCGTATAACCAAGTATGTGGCATATATCAGTTCAATAGTTTCAGTTATGTATTGCTGCATTGGCATTTGAGGGCCTTTCACATTTGCCCTCCTTGTGCTTGTTGGGATAGCTTCTGGGAAGCACCATCTGCACTTGCAGGAGGCGTTTCCACATCAGAAACATCTCCTGCTATCCCAGAAGCCATTCCAGCATCCACTAGTGCACAGAACCCGCATGCATACCTGTCCTGGCCAGTAGAGAGAGTATTCACACCTCTTCCAGTACTGCATGTCAGGTGACTTGGGACACTAGTGTGCATGCAGGGCATGGTGCAATTGTGCAGGTTGCCAGGATGAAGATAGTGGCACCCAGACATACGTCTGGACCTCCAGTAGGTCTGCAGATGTGTGTGTGTGAGGGACGGGGTGCACTAGCACTTGCAAATGTGGGAGTGCCCTATTCCTGTCCCCTGGACAGGGCAGGAAGTGCAGAAAGGCCCAATATCTTTTGTGTTCCTGGAGAAGTTTGATATGGGAAATATATAGCAGTTCTTCACTGGTCAGTATACTGGATCACTGAAAGCACTCTGGCCAGTATACTGGGATCACTGCAGGCACCCAGTATACTGGATCACCTCCTTTCTGCACCCTGTTGAGGTCAAAGGGAAGCCTCAGATGGGGTCACCATCTCCAAGTACACTTGCTGAACCAGTATACTGGTCAGTGTAGAATCACCCCATTTCCTCTATTACTTAGCTCCATTTTGTTTTCCTGTTCCCCATGAACTCAACAGTGACTGTAGCTTGCCGAAAAATCAAATCCTATACCACTGAAAATAAGTAATGTTGGTCACATAGGTAGAACAAAGATATACAGTACAGTACATCATTATTAATTAACTCAGCCTAAATAATTAGGAATCTTTTGTCGCAATTACGTTAATAAATTACAGTTTGACAGCTTTAGAAAGTATAGTTTCATCATCAGCAGGAAAGATACAGCAAGTTGGCTGGATGCCATCCTTTGGTAAGATTGATAGAAGAAAATAGAAGACTTGCAGAAGCGCTACAACCAAGTACAAAATTCTTTGAGCAGTCTTCATTTACCACTCCAACAGGCTAATAAAGAGCAGATTCTAATGTTGGTAGTTCATTATGTACCACAAAAGCCCACTGTAGAAAGGCTGAAATATTGATCTTCATGAGATGATTCTTGTGGTTAATTTTTCCTCCTAATTTTATGTCATATCAATAGCAAGAAGCCAATCTGTTCAGAACGTATACCTATATACTCATCTCTTAATTAGCATCCATTTTCCAGATTTTCGTGCAGCATTGTTCTCCGGGGTTTCTTGTTCATAGAGAGGCAGTTGTTAGGGTAATATAATGCTAGCAAATAGTTTGATAAATTCATCCGGAAGGGCTCCTGTGCTTCTGGTAGGAATGAGTAGGTGTGCCCTGGTGAATTATTCTGCATTTTTCTTTTTGGTGTAATCACTAAAGAGGAGCACATTTACAAGACAATTACTACAGGAAGCACAATTTTTCCAACAGCTGGGGGAGGTTACCTCAAACCCTGTCAACTTTGAGCAAGAGAACTCACTAGAGGACTTCACAAGAACTGCGGTGCTGAGATTTATTTTTCTGGATATTCATTTATTTGATCAAGGAAGCATATGGGAGTAAAATTAAATCTAAGCAACCATTCCTCCTTTCTCCTTTAATATGTCCTCAGTGCTTAGGACACTCCTGGCAGTAAGGACTGCTAACTGCACTTAGGGACTGGCAGGGATGCTTCATGTGTAGAATGGGTTTGGTGAAATACCACCCTCGGGATTCCACAATCAGAGTGCATTCCTGTGCAAGATTAAATGCAAATCCAGTATGTTTTCAGTATTGGGCAATCCCATTTAATTTTTTATTCCCATACTAAACTGCTAAAATCCACAGAAAAAAAGTCCTCGAAAAACTGTTCTAGGTCCCGTTTTGGTGGTTAGCCTGCTTCCCCCCCCTCCCCCCTGGGAATACTACCAGACTATTCAGGGAGGAGATCTGCCTTTTGGAATGCCGTCCCCCCCCCATATCCTTCTGACCAATGCCTGCCACCTCTGTTGGTGCAGCACTAGATGGGTGGGATTTCACAGATGGGAAGGTCTGCCCCCTGTCCTTTCCATCCCTCCTATGCTAGAGTCCTGGAGATCAAAAAAGTGTTGATTCTTTGAACATGGATTTCCCCTTTGTATGAATGCCACTTTTATTACGAGAGATACATTACATTGTTACAGCAATTGGCAGAGGAAATCTTTTAAAATAGTGTTTAAAATAGGTGTTTAAAAGAGGAACAATAATTAGACTTGCTCTCTTTTAATATCCTATCCTAGCATATTACACTATATTATATATACTTTTTCTTTTTCTTAATTAATAAAACAGTAAACAGTAAATAGGTACAGGATAACATTATAAAACTGAATTATAACCAATTCATTATATAACAAGTGAATTACAACAAACCTTTTTATATATAAGACTATAATAAAGAACACAATAATGGAATTTAATATAACCATAGGAAATTATAATCTTTTAACAAGTTGTCTGAATAACAAGCCACATAGAACATAATCGTTATAAAGAGAAATATTATTTCAGTAAGCGTTCAAAGTAGGATTTATATTGAGGGTCTCCAAGAAATGAGTGGCCATAGGAGTCTAGGGGTGTTTTTCCATTTAGCACTAGAGCACCCTTTAAGGGGTTTTCCACTAGCACTAGAGTACCCTTAATGGGTCCTTTAGTGCTAAGTGGAAAAACACACTAGGAAAGGGGTCCAGATTTTAGCGAAGGATTCCTTTAGCTCCACACCTTGTGAGACTGAGCATAGGTAAGTAATTAATTTTGTCAGGTCCCAAACCTTCCAGAGCCAACATTGCCCAGTCATAATCAAAGAACTTTTCCAACCCAAAGAGATAGTTTGGTTTTCAGTAAAACACTACAATTGGCTAACCAAATTGGATAAAATATTCTAATATTTTAGATCATAGATTAATCAAAGTTTTCTTAACCTTTCATTTTAAACACTAGGATTGCAAAAAGTAGCCATAGAGAAAAGAGGATAGGGTTCCTGAACCTTTAACTGTTGTGCAAAAGAGGAAATTTCAATACTACTCTTGAACTAACATGTCTGAAATTTGTGTTTCAGCCAATGGCCTGGAACAGCTATGGCAGCTCTTTCATTTCGACATACAGCTGATAAACAACTGATATGCTCAAAGTTAAGAGTTTACTTTTATGTCCTCAATGAATGAATGTTGCCTTTGTAAGCTTCTAGATTGCATTTCTTTCCCAGAATGCTCAGCGACATTCAAAGGTCTGGGGTCAAGTGCTTTCCTGTGGAACTTTGGGAAGTATTTAGATATATTTTCCACCATAATTTCCATACTAAAATCTGTTGATTTTTTTGTTCATGTTCTGCACATGCCTGCAAAACCTGAAGTGTTCATGAAGCCTTAAGCATCCTCAGGCAGATAAAATAATGCAAATTAGAATCCAGCCTCCCTCATTCCAGTTTAAATATTAATTTTGACATCAGGAATGAAGGGGGAAGAAAAGGTGAATTGCAAGGAGAGGCGTCAACCCTCACTTTGTATATGCCTGTCTGACTTCAAGGTATTATTTATCATATTTCATGGATGAGAAGTAAAATAGTTGAAAGGCATCAGAAGTGGAGACCTGCATCTTATTTTACACCGATTGTGTTATTATCCTGACTTGACAGAAGGACAAAAGACATTTATCTGTTACAGCGAAAAGGAATTATGTAATGTTTTCTCCCATCAGGCTGAGGGTTGTCATATTTGAGGTGAAGGTCAAATCTCTTCCTCTTCAAAAGGTCTATAATGCGCGGGATAATAAGATGGAAAATTCTACCTGTCATACACAGTGAAGCTTTGACTCAAAAGTACTTTGCACAAATCTTCATCTTCCCCAGGCAGATTGATTTTTATTTTAATGTGTTGAAGAATTTTTTTAAAAAAAACACACACCATGGACTGACACCTCTGAAAACGTCCTTTGCTTATACATGAACAGAATACAAAATTTTGCAAATTTGGGCAGCTTTGCCCAAATGTCTCAAAATAATCTAAGACAAGATTTCCCTAGAGTTCATATGTCTTTTTCACATCGATTGAGCTATATTTAGCACTTATAAGATGGCATAGCTACATCTCTGCCTCTGATATACCAATGGTAGCTCTGAGAATACCTTGGCATTAAAGGCCACACTGCAACAAACATAATAAATACATTACGTTACCATTTTCATTATTATTACTACCAACATAAGGAGTTCAAAATCACTTTTTACTCTTTTGTTTAGGAGAAAATTAGGCTGGTTCAGACATAATCAAAAGGGGCACCTCAGAGGTGCCTTAGAGACACCTCAGAGAGATAGTTGGTCTATTCACACTTGGCAAACAGGGTAAGTTTAGGTATGCTCCAAGATGGAGCACCTGCATTGTGTGGAGACACTTTTGTGCTCCACATCTATACTAGGCACAGGCTGATAAAACCCAACACAACATGAGGCAGCACAGATACAGTTGTGTGGCGTGTCACCCAGTCACCATGACATTTGGAGCCATTGCCCTGGTGATGATAGGGATTTTTGAATAATTCAAATGAACAGATCCACATATATCGCATATGAATATCATTCGCATTTGCGCTTATAATACGGGATGCATACGGGATGCAAACGGGATATGCCAGCATTCATATTTTTGAATTCAAATTGGATTTCTGAAAGTACAGATTTGAATAATCTGGATTCAAATTGGATTTTTTGAAAATCTGGATGTTTAAAATTCGAATCGAATATTCTAATATTCTAATCAACCCAAATTTGAATGCAAAAAATGCATTAGTGCACACCCCTAGTTTTCTGCCATGGCAGATTGCTCACTTTGCCTGTGTCTTCCCTGAAGAATCACTACTCTTGTAAAAATACCCAAATGTATGAAGCCCCCCAAAATCCAAGAGAAGGTGGATGTGTGCTTTCTCCATACAGGAATTTTTGCAAGAACCGCAATTCAGCAAGGAAATGGCAGAGAAGAGTCTGGATTTGTCCCAGAATTGCCTCCCACCTTCACTTTAAACCTTCAGTCCATCTTCAACTCTGACTGCTCACATCTTTTCATTTCTGTCCATTTTATTGGTGGACTTCCATTTGGACTTTCCTGAATGGAAAGTCCACAAATAAATGGATAGAAATTAAAAGGTGTGTGGGCAGTCAGATCTGAAGATGGACAAAAAAAGGCAACTCAGATTCCTCCACATGGCCCAGGTAACAATGCCTCTCAGTTCTTCACAGCACAAGTGTAGTTGATGAGAATTCAAGTTTGGAGGACAGCAAGAGGCTGGACAAGGCTTTATGCATCATGTTTCTTCCTAGAATAAGACCGTTGAAAAATAGCATGAAGTCTTGGGATTTAATTATTTTTGCTCACTGGAAGGATTAAAGTTTATGCTGTTATGACTTCTAGTCTCTTTTCTTGCAATTAATTCTAGCTCTTCTGCATGTAAACATCTTTGGATCTTATGTATCCTTTAGCTACACTATAGTCCAATACTCTCAAGATCAGCATCTGTGAAATCCTGGAAGGGAGGCGAGAGGGCATTATATTTGCAATTTTGTTTTGATGTGGTTGTTGATAAGAAACTGGCTAAGGAACAGAAAATAGAGACTAGATGTCAATGGTCATTTTTCATAGTGGAGTGATATAATAAATAGATTCCCCCAAAATTCTGTCCTTGGAATGTTGTTGTTTTTAAAAACTTATTTATAAATGATGGGGAATCAGGCATGGCCAGTGGAATAATCAAGTTTTCTGATGGCTCCAAAGCAGTCAAAACAGAAACAGTGAAGAACTCCAGAGGGATTCCTAAACATTGGGGAACTTTGCATTGAAATGTCAAATGCCATTCGGTATGAACAAGGGTAAAGTGATCCCCTCCAGAGCTAAAAATCCTAATGCATGTATACTAATGGGATCAGAGCTGAGTAGGATTGATCAGGAAACATATCTTGTAGTAATGGGAGAATGTTCAATGAAAGTGTTGGCAAAGTATGCATCCACTATAAAAAAGGGCCAGTAGCATCTTAGGGATAATTTTAGAAAATGATGTTGAGAACAGAGCTGCTAATTTCTCAATACCCTTGTGCAAATCAATGACGTGATTGCATCTGGAATATGATATGCAGGATTTAGCAGAGTTGGAGAAGGTTCAGAAGAGGGTGACTAAAGGCCTTTCTGCACTTGCTGTAGCTTATCTGGATCATGCAATCCATCCTGTTCCTGGGATAAGACCTTCTGCATGACAACAGCTGTTCCTGTCTAGCTGCCATGCTGGCCCTGAAGTTCCACCGAAATGAGTCCTCTTTTGTATAGAAAATGTCAGGGCCTGCTGCAGTCTGCACCAGCATGTGACTGGCAGGATATAACTCTTCTGGAATATAACCCGGATTAAGGGCCAGTGCAGAAAGAGCCTTTATCCCCTGTCTCCAAAACAGTTCCTTAGCCTCTAGCCCTCATTATAGAATTTTAACAGACAATGTCCTTTCCGTGCAGCCATAATCCTGCTTGAATAACTGCCTCGCCTCACCCAATGAATTTTAAAGTGCAAATGGTGAGCCTACAACAGATTGGCACCTTTTGTGTAAATAGCGTGAATTTTATATCAAGTCTTAAAAAGATATTGGGAAATGCCTGATCACTTGTGACGTATGAAATTTAACAAAGGTCATTAAGAGAAAATGGAGGTTTAGTAAATAACTGATGGAACACAGACTTCTAATGGCTTGAAATACTTTTTTAAAAAAACTTTTTAATTTTACCCCCTGAATGCCAGAAAGCAAGAATACCATTGGGCCTCTAGTGAAGAATTAGTGAACTTCTGGTAAAGGGCGTCTGCACATGGAGTAGGCTGTTAGAGCCTCCAAGCGTGTCCTGCCTCACCAGAAGTTCACTAATTGTTGATTAGGTGTGGAGCACGAAATCGTGACAAACGTTTACCAAAACCTTCTCTCAGGTGTCCAGCGGCATGATCATTCACACCTCTTCTGGTGCTCCAGGGTCATCTAAGATGTTGCGCAAGCTTGCTGGCACTTCAAACAACCATAAACATGACTGTGTATGCACAGAGCGTCAGCGTCATCAAGGTGAAGGCACTGATGCACATGCAGTCATGGACAGTGCCACAGCCAAAACAGCAGCACCCAGAAGAGGACTGGCCCCAGGATCAAATAAGGTAAGCATTCAATCGCAGGGGGAGGAAGGGCCAAAGTGAGTGCTAGTCAACACTGGTTAATTGTGCTCCTTTCCCATCCAGCAGATGGGAAGGGCGATGTGAAAATGCCCATTGTTTCCACACTGTATCCAAGTACTCTCTGGCTTTATGGACCAGTAAGTTTATATGACCCCAACTCTGCAATTGGCCTCTTTCCTTTGTGGAACTGAAAAGACAGTTTCTATCTGGGTTTGTCTGTTCCAGGAAGTGTGAACAGTTTCTCAACAACAGAAACCTTTTACAGCATCCCCGACATTTGAGCAGTGCAGAGATTAGACTGTAAGACATGACACACAGCTCATATATCTGAGATAATTACAACTAAAATCTGTGTTGGACATGCCTGCAAAAGACCATTTATTTCCATCTAATTTTCTGTGAGCCTACAAACTATTAGATTGGAATCTAGATGAAACCTGGCTTATTAGGCTGCATTAATTAGGTCTGCTAATTCATGTTTACTGAACTTTCATAGAAAATCTCCCTCAGTTCCTTTTATTCCATAATCCTGTAGCAAGATAATGGTCAACAATCAAACCTGATGATAAACTTTAACAAAAGTTTACTAGGTGTTCTGCTTATGTACTAGTAAAGCCTATTATATTGTATGTGACAGAAATGAATATGGAATAATGCAGGGTAATGCAGGAAATTGAATGTCTATAATTCAAATTTAAACATTCAAATGAATTTCAAATTTTTGAATCATTTGTACAAATTATTCGGACATTCGTATGTGTACGGTTACGTATACAATGCGTCCTTACCCGTATGCATCTTTCCCACATCCATACACATATGCATGGATCCCTACGAGACAAAAAATGATGCATATGGGATGCTTATGGATGCGTACGGACACATACAAATGTTGTCAACAGTTGTATTTGCAAATATGGAATGAACATTCACACAAATAGATTCAAATGTATTCTAATTGAATCGAATGTGAATACATTTGAATTTTAAACATTCAAATCAATTCAAATTTTTGGATATTAGATTCTAATTGAATTGAATTCCAAAAATTGCATTCACGCACCCCTCACTTTAGACTGGTTGTTCTTGTAGCTGCTGGCCTGTATCAGCTGTCCACAAGGAATACAGTCTGTACTGAAGACACCAGGGGGGCTATTCACACTACAGCCCATGGTGTATGATTAGGGAACTTCTGGGGAAGAGCATCCACACCTAGAGGAGGTTGTTAAAGCCTCCAGGTGCCCCCTGCCTTCTCAGAAGATCCCTGATCATGTACTAGGTGTGGTGCATGAAATCGTGCTCCACACCTTTACCAACTTTACCCAGGGACTTACCTGGTGCATCCAGCGGTGAACATCCTCACCTTTTCTGGTGCTCTGGTGTCATCTGAGGTGCCACACAAGTGAGGTGGCACTTCAGACAACCATTGATGCAATTGCATGTGGGCAGAGCATCAGCGTAGTCAGGTTGATGGCACTGACACACACACAATTATGGAGGAACCAAAATGCCGGCATGCTGAAGAGGGCTGGGATCGGTCACAGGCGAGTGATCAAACATGTGAGGTGTGGGCTGTAGTTACCTAGCACTTGCAAATGTGAGCACTAGTTAATGTTGGATGATTATTTATTTATTTATTTATTTATTTATTTATTTATTTATTTAT
>MTQE01001134.1:22549185-22567072 GCA_014337955.1 Aspidoscelis marmoratus | reverse complement strand
ATTATATTAATCTTAGACAGGTCCCTGCCCTCAGGCTTACAATCTCAAGAAATGGCAAAAATAATTTTAAAAACCCAGCTGTTTGAGCAAAGCTGCTACAAGGTTTGGTGGCAGTTGAGAAGTTGAGTAGTTTTGTGCGCCTCCGCTCCACACAGGAACCACAAGAACACCCAGCAAGTGGAAAAGGGAGAACAATCAAGCCATTATCCTGCCTGCCTTGGCAATCGGGAAATGGGGGAGGCATACTTGTCATGGAAAAGGGGAAAAAATCATGCCATTATCCTGCCTGCCATGGCAATCGGGAAATGGGGGTGGAATACTTGTATAAAAGAGTCTCGTGGGGCAGTACAGGCCATTTGACCCCCTCATCATTTTGGCTTTAAC
Source organism: Aspidoscelis marmoratus (assembly GCA_014337955.1). Lineage (NCBI taxonomy): Eukaryota > Metazoa > Chordata > Lepidosauria > Squamata > Teiidae > Aspidoscelis > Aspidoscelis marmoratus. The sequence goes on along the minus strand of MTQE01001134.1, from coordinate 22,566,688 downwards.
ACCATTTACTCCCCCACCCCAAATCTCAGTGGTTGTGATCTCCAATGCACAGGGCAGGAACGACGAGCACCAGACATGAAACCCCACTTCCCAATGATGCGAGCACCAATCTCCTTCCCAAATAGCCCAGGACTGTCCCCATGCACAGGCTCGGCTCACAAAGCAATGCTTGTGAGCGTGTGAGAACAGATTTTTGTAGGACCAAATTTGGTCCTGGTTTGGTCCATGGAAATCGGACCAAATCTAAAATGCATGGGGATGCGCCTTCCCAAATCCGATTTTGATTTGGACTAAAATGTGCATGGGGATGCTCCCTCTTTCTCTAGAACACATGGTTAATTTTAAAAGTTGAGTGCGAACATCCTATTCATATCTGTACATATTTGTACTACAGATACATAAGGGATAAAAAATGAGATGCATACGGGATAAAAACAAGATGTACGAATAGATACGAATTGATTCAAATTTGAATACATTAGTTTTTTCTATTCGTACGAATTCAAACATTTGAATATTCAATTTGAATCGAATCGAGCTGTTTTGAGAAGAATAATAGAAAGCTTTGTCAGTCACTTTGAGTCCCTTAAATGGGTGAGAAAAGTACCATAGAAAAGCCAACTCTCTTCTTCTTCTTCTTCTTCTTCTTCTTCTTCTTCTTCTTCTTCTTCTTCTTCTTCTTCTTCTTCTTCTTCTTCTTCTTCTTCTTCTTCTTCTTCTTCTTCTTCTTCTTCCTGGGCCATTTGTAGTTTGGCAGCTGCAGGGTTTTGAAGCAGCACAGCATGATGCATTTAAGCACTGCACCTCTTGTCTCAGGGATCCTCCTACACATTTCACACACTTCACATCCTCACCAGACTCCATGCAATTGCAGCCTCAGCGCAATGCAACTACTGATCGTTTATAATAAAAGTGTAGATATCAGATGTTAGCTGTGGTTTATTAAGCTAAGGGGGAAGCCTATTACATGTAGTTGGATTGAAATAGGGAAAATCAGAGGACATGCATATCCGTGAAGGACAATAGACTTATGGTTTTTTTCTTGTGTGCCCCATTATAGTTAAATGTATCATTGACTGCACAGTTCTTATTGTGTTCCACTACACAAAAACGCATAGAGGTCTGTTCAAAATCCCTAAGATATACTTACCAGTGGGCATGTTCACAGGTCATTATAGCACTAATTGGACTTGCATATGTTTCATTCAACTTCTGGCTTGCCTTTCAAAGGGGTGATTTTGCTTTCATTTTACTCTACATAGTAGCTGATTCTAACCTCCTCATTAAATTTAATAAGCAATCACACCAGCAAACTGCTGTTTTCACACTGAGACCTTGCCTAGGCCAATACCAGAAAGATTTTGCAGAGCACAAAAATAGCACATACTACACGGATACCAAAATATACAGCATTCCAAGATGCTGAAAAATACTTAATCAAGGCCAAATTGTTAGGTTTTTTAAAAATGCAGATGTAACCTATTCCCTCCTCTTCTGTAGCTTCCTGGAAGAGACCCAGGATGCATAGAAGTTTCACGCATGAGCCAGTTTGGTCTAGTGATTAAGGAGCTGGACTCTTATCTCAGAGTATTGGGTTTGATTCCGTACTCCCCCATGAAGCCAGCTGGGTGACCTTGGGCTAGTCACAGCTCTCTTCTGAGCTCTCACAGCCCCACCTACCTCACAGGGTGTTCTGTTGTGGGAAGAAGAATAGAAAGCTTTGTCAGGTGCTTTGAGTCCCCTTCAGTGGGTGAGAACATCTCCCTTGTGATTCCAAAGTATGGGATTGAATCAGGATGCTTGAGAGGTTCTTTGAACAACAGGCAATTGCTGTAGAAATGACAGTAAGATCTGCATGGGCACAAAAGTATTCTGTTGCTTTGGCCAGAAAGTGGGGCCATGGTATCTGCTGGTTCCATAGATCTTGGCATTTGCAAACATCAAGGCTGGGGAACAAAAGTTCCTCAGTGTTGAAGTTTCCTGCTAGTTAGTGCTGGAAATGGTCCTGGCCATTAGGCCACTTTCAGACTTTTGTGTAAATGTGCTGTGACCCAGGCATGAAGACAGGTTGATCCACTAGCCACCATTCCTCTTCTAGCTGCAGGAGTGAATCAGGACCCTACTATTGCAGTTGTTACATGCCCTGCAAAATGGGTACCCCCAGAAGAGGGGATTCCACCCTTGGGAGTGGGCTGGGTGCCAGATAGATGCAGTGACATGCAGTCACTACAGTCCTGGCCCTCTTTTGGCATGGCCTGAAGTGAAAGTACAGATCTGACCTCTGATTTCACCCAAAGGGTCATGAAGAAGAGAAAGGGGACCCTTCATTAACTTTCTTTGTAAAAATTGAAATATACTATTGGTAGAATTTAAAGAATAGTTTATTCTTTTTTTTTTAGAAAAAAGCAGTGAAGTTTAGCAGTATTTAGAGTAAGTTGTAATGTGAAAACACAGGCTGCAGCCACACTTGTAAGTTTTAGTTTGTTTCTGAGCTGGACAGAGGAGAGAGGCCATTTTGGGCCTCCACCAGCCTGGAAATACCTATCCTATTGGCTGCTGTCTTCATGGGAAGGTAAGTTTCTGCAGGTGGTTGGGGTAGGTGGTAGGGACTGATAGCAGCATAGAGAAGTCATTGAGTTATGTCGGGGGTGTGGGCAGGGGCAGGGGCTGCATAAGGGAGGGTGACAGGGCATGAGAGCCGGTGATGGCAACAGTGGTGGCATTGGGGGAGTGCCAACCACATCAGGGAGGATGGTGGGGCATGGCAGGTGGCAGCAGGAGGCATGGAGTGTGGTAGGTCTTTGCGTGGCTGGGTCCATTTCTTGGTGAAACAGACTCAGTGCCAGGATTATCCCCCAGCAGGCAAGAAAGTCTGTGGTAAAACTTGGTGTCTGGTTTCTGAGGACTCAAGATAGCCACCATCCTTAAAATTAGAAGGTGTGGCCGTGGCTATAATCATTAAGGGTGCAATTGGAAGTCATTTTAAGATTATCTAGTTTTTTCATAGATTTTGGTTTATTTATTTTCTATTTTTTCCTAGTTTCCCAATTATTGCACTTTGCATTCCTTTAATGTTTGTTGGAAATTCAATGAAATCTTACCAAAAAGAGAGAGAGATGCTATTGTAATATGAAAATAGCTTCTGAGAGTGTGGCAGAATGACATCACAAAGTACCATCTAGCTTTATGGTTCGTATTGCACAAGGATAAGATATTATAACTAATGAAAATGATTTTTTATTCTGAACATTCTCATTTTATAGAACAGCTAAATCTAAACGTAGGTGAGGCAGGGCAACACGGTGCCTGGAAAACGGGAAGGATTTCCCTTTCTCCAGGCTGGAGCCATGTCTGGCATTTTTGAAGGGAATCATCTTGTTATAAAAACATTGTAATTTAATCTTACTTAAGATCATTGATATCCCACTTCTGATACTATTATTTTTTTATATTGCATTCATAGCATTTCAAGGCAATTTACCAAAAGAAAAACATGATCAATATAAAGGCAGATCAATAACATTAAAGAAAATTTAAAAAAGCAATTGAGATTGCATTAATTAAAACCTCCAGTGGACAGATTTACCCATCATTTAACTATTGCTTTATCAGAACAGTTGCAACCTCAGACCTAAGGAAATGTGAGAGGATTATGTAGCATTGATTTCACAAATAAAAATAAAACTATTATTTTCAGAGTCTAGCGGCACACTGAAGAGCCACAGATACCTGCAGAAATGTGGGAAAGAGCAGATGTGTCTACAGTATCTAAATCAATAGCCTAAAACCCACCATGACAGTGGCTGGAGTGCATAATACAGAACTCGTATTCCATACAGATGAAAAGGAAGTATGGGAATGGAGCACTGATTTCTATTTTCTAGTGAGAAGTTTGCTTGACTCTTTCTAGGCTGGGTTGAAAGAACAGCTTAGTCTTGATCCAAACAGGCACACAACCATCCACTAGGCCACCTTGGATGTGTGGAACTTGGTGTTGGCCTAACTGGAGGAAACAAGAAACAGCTCCAAGGAGTCAGATTGTGGGCTGATCTACCTCCTTCTCCACGAAATAGAATGATGATGGAAAGAGGAGTCAAATTATCAGGGGCAATTTCTACCTCTTCTTGTATTCCCTCATCAAAAATGGCTGATTTCTAAGGCCATTTCTGGTTTGATGCTAAACCAGCACAGAGGGAGAGCTTGCAACATTCACTTCCACAGCTATGAGGAACTTGGGGTCTGAGAGACACCACAGCATATCTGACATGCCTCCTGCCTCTGAAGCAGATCTGGAGCTTCCCAGCCCTCAGATGTCTACTTGGTTGCCTCAGTGTGGCCATATTTCCATTTTCAGTTTCCTAAGTACATCTTAGGAGCTCTAAATATTAGCAGGTTCTGAAGAAACTTTACAAAATTCCACATGAAGGTTAAGATCCTGCAAGTTCTCTTCACATGAATTATACTGTTCTTCTAGTCATTGTGCCCTTTCTTCACTACTCCTTATTCCAGAACAATTCTGGAATGAGGTGCAGCAGACCACACATTAGTGTGTTCTGGGCTCAGTCCTGCCCTTGTCATGCTTTGTCCACATTAGGCAAAGTGTGAACCATGCTGAAAAGGCTCCGTAGTCCAGTATAGTTGCAGGCCTCATTGTTGTGGGCTGAAGAATCATAAATGGATCCATCACAAAACCAGGAAGGCCAGAAACTTTTCAGGATGGGACAAGGGATGTGTATGAAGCATATCCCCTCCAATTCTATTTGATTAAAATAGATTCCCATTCACTTTTCCTGCAATTCCTGGATGGGGTCGTCCTCTCTAGCTGTGCATGTACCTTCAGAAGGCCTAGTTAAGCTTCTGAGAAGGGTGTGGTGGTAGTGGCACTGGTAGCATCAGCTGTGACCAGATTTTCACGTGTGTGTGAGGCTGACGTGGGCAGATCTGGCCATTTTCAAAACTTTTACAAAGCTGGATACGTTCAGTTTGCGGGCAAAGGGAGATTCTACACATGCAAGCCCCTTTCAATTTGCCCGCGAATCATTGAAGCTTCAGATTTGATTATTATTTTTTGCCCATTTCTAATCAAGAGATCAAATTTATTCCAACCCAGAACAAAATTGACCTCAATAATATACTGAACATACTAGCCAATCTTGAACTAGCATCAATATTTCCAATTACTAGTTTATTATTGCCTATGTTATTCTCTTTTGTAAAATGGGTAGTCTTCTGAAATCTGTGATATGTAGACAGAAGAAGGGGAATTTGACTCTAGATTTACTTGATAGGGTGAAGTACTGCTCGGGTTGCCCTTATGACCCAGCTGCCCCTATCTGTGGTTCACAAACTTTAAAAGTCCAAGCTTGTATTGCTCTAATGCAGCTTCTGTCAGAGAAGAACTAGTAGCAGCCATTTTATTTGAATTTCCTTGTAGAAATGTTGTGCCATATCGTTTAGCTGATACTTCCCAGGCTATATTGAAAAGGTCAAAAATTCCTTTTATAGTCTAAAGCAAGATGAGAAGATAGCTAATTGCTTCTGTTCTACCTTAAAAAGGTATAATGTATATTTCACTCTGAGAATGTGCTTTGTGCTTCTTCCGTTATTACTTTTTCCATTCTTAATTGGATATTAGGACTCAGAAAATGACTGTGCCTAGCCTAAATGCATGGATACACACACAAGTATGCATAACTTTTACAGATCTTTAGGTCACGTTCTTAAGGTTTCATCTCATTGTCTAGATTTTAGAGACATGTTACCGTTCCTCCAGAGAATAACCAAACTCTAGAGTTCTAGCCTTTTGCCAGGCCCTTGTCTCTTATTCCTTGTATGTGTCTGGGATCCAGCTATGTGATGTATGCACAGAAATGTTTCTGTGGATAAGATACAAATATTAATGATTAGTTGATTCAGTATGAATGTGGAAAAAGAGGGATATTCAAACTGCTTTACATGACATAAACAGAACGGCTGTCATATGATTCCTTAAGAAAATATACATACATATATCTATCAGGGCATAATTGGGTAAGAACTGTCTCTGATTTAGGGGTTGGTGGGCAGATAATTTCCTTTACAAATTCAGGAATGATAATTATCATCCCCGAGAGATGGGGATGATAATTCAATTTGTTATAGCTAATTTGCATTTCAGATTATCATTGTGGGTACATTTGTAAAATACATAGAATCAGATTTCCATTTAGTTGCATGAACTACAAGGGTGTAAGAATTTCTTAATATATTTCTAGGATCCACCCCCCATCCAGTCACTCCTATGGTGTCCCCAGTTTTCTCAGAGATAGGTCCCAGGACAATTAGATTAACCTTAGGAAAGAATACTCCAGATTGCATTCCTAGTATTGACAAGGATTTACAGAGCTGTTTGTAGGTAAGCAATTTTGTACCTAGAGAAGGCAAATGTCTTTTTTTCTGAATAGCAAAATACAGCTCTGCTAATCCTATCCTATGGGTATGTGTTAGATACGTATCGTATACGTATAGAAGCATATTGGATACGTATCAGATACGTATGGGATTAGAGATGTGTGTGAATGGGTTTTTTTGCATTCGATTTATACAAATACGAATGTTTCGGAACATTTGTACAGTTTGTACATTCGTTAAACTAGGGATATGTATCAGATACATATCGATATATATGCATTGGTATAGGATACATATCCACTATGTATGCGTTTGTATAGGATCTATATGCAGGATCTGTATGGAGGATACATATCCAGGATACGTATGCATTCATATCGGATATTCGTACAAATTTCTATGAATACATTCGTATCAAATTAGGGGTGTGCATGAATGCAATTTTCGGGATTTGATTCGATTTGAATCAAATACTCAAAAATTCAATTCAATTGAAATATGTTAAATTCGAATTTAACAAAATTTGCTTTGAATTAAGGAAATTCAAATTTATTCGTTTGAATTTTTCATTCGAATTTGCACTTACAAATGTTGACAACATTAGTAGATGCCTTTATGCATCTTCCCTGGGTCTGTACACATCCGTACACATCTGTATACATCCCATAGTTATCCTGCATGCAACCCGTTCTCATCCCATATGGATCCGTACAAATGAGTATGGATGCAGGAACGATACAGATCTTCAAGTACACATTGTGCACAAAACTGTACACATGTGAATGTCCTAATAATTTGAATGAATAGATCTGAAATTTGAGATCCAGATCAAAACTTTAAATTCAAATCTAAGGGCATTCAATTTGAATTTGAACGTCAAAATTCAGTTGATTTGATGGAATTTTGAATGCATTTGAATATTCGTGCACATCCCTATATCGAATAGAATCTTACCACATTCAAAGGCAATCTATTCAAACTAATACGAATTTTCTAACATTCGTTTCATCACAAATCAAATGCCAAAACATTTTACAAATACGAATATCAATGTACAAATGTTGTAACATTCAATTCGTATACGAATGTCCATATTTGTCTGAATTAGTTTGAGTATTGAATATTACGAATATTCATGCACATCCCTAGAAGAGAGACTTGATCATTTCAGTTTGCCAGATCTACAGTGGTAAAGGCTACTCTTCAATAGCCAATATATATGAGTTGTGATGTGGGGAAGTAATTAGGGCCACTTAACTCTCTGCTATACTAAGCAGAAGGCAAAATGATGATAAATATTCCATCAAGTCTTGTGTTTACAGTATACATCAGCAAGTGATTAATTTCTCATTCCTGTGTTATCTGACTACAGCTTCTCAGCACAGATGTTTTTGTTTTAAAATCATGAAGAGGCTAGAGTCATAATCATTTCTCTGCTTGGTGCTGTGGAGAAGCTATAAGGAGCCTGGTGCCTGCCAATAAGGGAATTTAAAAAACAGCAGGGTTCAGATTAGGTTCACATATAGAAGACTGCTAGGATAGTTAGTATCAAGTCAACAATATAATGCTCCCTTTGCTTATTGCTCTGTACACAAGGGTAGCTAATGTACGACTCTCCAGCTGTTGCTGGTCTAGGCTATATTTACACTGGAGGTTCATATTCAGAACCAGTGTGGGACAAGCTGTGATAGATTGCTCCTGGTGTGGAACAAGGCTGTTTGCATTGGGACAGACAGCCTCCATGCCAGCTTTGGTGCTGGAGCAGTAGGGCTAGGTGAAAATCTTCATCACCTTTACAATTCATACAGATTGCAAAGCATCAAACATTCACATACAAATTTAATACTGGCTCCATTTGAAAGTGGACATTTGCACAGAAACATTAGTTTGAAGCTTCATTACATTTATGAAGGTGAATTCATGGATTCTTGGTAGATTTTGAGCAGATTCAAAGTGGAGTCCGAAGTATCCCTTGTGGTGGCAGGGAGTGGTGAACATTTGAAGGACATTTGAAGTTAATTTAAAGCCTACCCAATTGAAATGTCTCCATTGGCACAAGTGCAAATTTGCGTCAAAGTCACGTCAGTGTGGAGCAAACAGGAAAAAGGTTTAGTGCACATCCCGATGATGCAAGATACCTTCATATATTCTTAAGGCCAGGGGCCATTCAACACTCAGCCCACTGGTTGTTGTGCAGTACGCTCTGGGATGGAGCATTTGCACTTGAAGGAGCTTACCTTTACCTTTCCAAGCTCTGGCAGGCCCATCCACCTCTATATGGTGCTGGGAGGGTCACCTGACATGCCACACAAATGCACTGGCATGTCATATTAGGCTTGCCCTGGTGACAGCATCAGCACACACATGCTGACGCCATCTTTGAGACACAAAGATGGCAGTGCCCAGACACCACTCACGCTGGAGGGATGGCGTGTACTAGGAATGCTAGGACATGCATGGGCAAGTGCCCTTCTGAAGTCTACACCAACATGAAACTAAATTGCAGAAAGTTGCAGAAAGGAGGCTTGCAGGCTCTTTGATTTGGTCTACTAGCAAGTATGGAAATGGACCTGGACTTGATATCAGCCCAGCCAGAAATGTAACTGGTGTGAGAAAGGATGTTGTAGCCCAGCAGCTGTTGGGGGTAAAAGTACAAATTCCTGCTTATACACACTTGCCAGGGAGTAAGGCCACATCTGTAATTTAGAAGAATGAGTCAGTATTTTATGCTAGCTCATCAGCCTTTAGACACAACTTGGGCTAGGAGCAGCCAATTCAAGTGGTACTTCTACTTTCTAATCTTAATTTCTCAGCATCAAGCTGCTTTGCTGCTGCTACCGAGCTAATACCACTTCCTTAGAAACAGTAGCAACAATGGTGGCACCACTCTCAGTCCATGCTGGTATATTCACAGGGTTATGATCAGCTAAATCCTCGATCTTTGAGGAGCTGGGAATGCATTCCTGCAGCTTTTGAAAACAAGACTTCCTCAAGCTGTATGATTGATGCCTAGAATTCCTGTTGAGGGTGAATGCAAAATATAAAATTAAATGACTTTTGAAAGGAACCATGGTTTTGGCATATGTACTATTAGGTGCTATTGTTGTTTTTAAAATCACAGATCAATATGGAAACACACACACAGTTGTCCTGATTCCTTGTTATTCTTGAGTTTTAGTGTCCATACCATTCTGGTGGAACTGAACCTTCAGAAATTCCAAGAGACTCCTACGTGTGAAAAATGACATGGATTGGAAATTCATTTATTTCTATTCTTCTACTTCCCACAGGGGAACATGAAATTAATAAGTAGTTTTCAGGTGCATATCAACATGCACGCAGAAGCATGGGAGCCAATGTGTTCATAACAAGTTATTAAAGAACAAACGTACTGATTTTATATCTCTCTCCTTTAATAAGCTTGAAAAAAATATAGTCTTTTTTTTACCATGAAAAGATGTAGGATTACATTTCATTGAGTGCCTTAAAAGTCAATTTCTTTTTGACACGGAGTTTTAATTCTTCTGGTAACATGGGAAATACTTTCAATGGTAGAATAGAGGTTTTCAAGGCTGGTTGCAATCTCACTTGTTGCACTTTTGGGTAGGGGTGTGCAAAAGTGGAATTTTGGGGATTTGATTTGATTCAAATTGAATATTAAAAAATTTGAATCGATTTAAATGTTTAAAATTCAAATTATTCATATTCTGTTAGATTTGAATCTATTCATACAAATTTTCAATTCAATTTGCAAATATGAATGTTGACAACATTTGGATGTGACCGTACACATCTGCACACATCCGAATGCATCCAGTATTTATCCTGTATGCATCCCATTTTCATCCCATACGGATCCATACAAATGTTCACGGATGTGGGAAAGATGTGTATGGGCAAGTATGCATTGTGTACATATCCATACACATACCAATGTCCAAATAATTTACACAAATAGATTCAAAAATTCAAAAATTGTTTGAATGTTTAAATTTGAAATTATGGACACTTGATTCGAAATCAAATGTCCAAATTTGAAGAAATTTGATAGAATTTTGAGTGTTTTGAATATTCATGCACATCCCTAGTTTGGGGTTGTTATGCCATGTTTCGTATTTCTTCTGTGAACCTGAGCTATCCGAAAGCTCAGGTTCCCAGAGGAACTATGGAACATGGCAAAACAACAAGTGAAATTATTATCTTCACTTGCTGACAAGCAGATCAAAATCTTTCTGTTTGTTGCACTAATTTCTAGTATGCCAGAATAAATCGTTAATTTATCTGTTGTTGTTGTTTTGTAATAATGATCACATTGTGGTCTGGAATCATTCACATCTTAATCAGATACAATTGGACAAAAGCTGTATCTAGACTGTGCTGACATCTTCTGCTATTTTTGAATATTCTTAAATAAAGCATGTATATTCTAGAATAGAGCAGTCCTCAGAGTGCTTTATTCCAGAATGTCAAAAAATAGTGGAGTGGGTAAGTGATGCCCAGATGCAGCCAAGATCTTTCATAATTTTGAAACTTCAGGAATCCACTTCAGGAATCCACTTCAATGCTATTAATTCAATATATAGTGATATTCTTGCTGAAAACTCTTGTCAATAATTTTGCTCACAGGAAGCTTGGAATTGACTTGAAAGAAGAAAGTTATACTGTATCCGATTGGGTTAAAATATCAGCTTTTGTATTTTTAAAATCTGGTGGATTATGGGTTGGCCTTGATGTTCCTCTACTGACCTACCTGCCATCAAGAGAGTTTGAGAGTTTTGAAGCTAGGCAGCTTCTCCTTCCACAGACATGATCAAGAAGGAAGCTTGTTATCTGGGCACTGAGGAGCTCTTAGACATTATTTTAGATATGAAAAGAAACAAACATTGTCAAATATGTTCCATAATGGAAAATAGCTGAAAGTGAGGGATGCTTCACCTGAAATCTTTTGTTGTTGTTGTTGTTGTTTTAACCCAGAGTGACTTTGGATGCAATCAGACCTGTGAAAAGAGGCAGCCTCTAGATGATTTTGAGGCTCTAAGGACAGACCCCCCCCCTTAAATTCTCCTTAATCCACCTAAAAAAACTGGAAATTGGTGTCTTCTTTTTTTGGGGGGGAGGGGGGTAAACCACTGAGAATGACCCTTTATTTTACTCAAATTGGGTGGGAAGCTATATAAGCACAGAGAGGGGAAATGTAGCCAGTCATAGAAAATGGTTGCCACAGAAAATCTGGCAGACCAATGGTCAATCACTTGTAGCACTTCTTATCAAGGAAGCTGTTGCCAGACCTGGAGGCAAAGAGCACTGGAGTGATGGAAGAGGAGATGGGGGTTATTTGTGTAACTGTTCAAATGCCATTTCTACGAGTCTATGGAAGGAACACTTCTTAAAGGGGTGATAAAAAAAGCCCTGTCTGATCACACCGTTCCATATAGAAAACTGGGTGAATTAAGTATACATGATTAGATGCAAAGAGAGGAAACCATGTGAAGGCCAAGCTGAAGGAAGGGGAGACTGCTCAAAATAAAAGCAGTACTTGAAATTTAGAAGTTGAGGGTTTTGCATGTTTGTTTTTATTTTTAAAAGTTTCATTGGCTCTGAAGTCTTATCAGTGAGAAATTCTGATCTATATTCCTTGGTCCACTTCACAGATTATCTTCAACCAAGATAATATTGCATTAAAAGCTGAGATAATCTTTCCCCATATATTTAAGAAACAGAGTGATCAGTTCAGGTAGACAAGACTTGATTTTATTAATAAAATGTATATATATATATATTTCCTCTTGGAGGTGACAGTTACAAACTTTGGTTTTTAAAAAAGCAATTCTGAACAGCAAACTGTTTGACTTTAAAATGTGTTTTACATATAAGGTTTGTATGGATTTATAAAGTAGGTAGAAGCGAGATTGTGGACTCTGGAATCAGTTAATTTAACAATTTTTTATAAGAAATAGTAACAAAACCTTTTTTTTTTCAAGTCTTACATATATTATGAAAAATAAGTATAAAAAGATTTGTGTCAAGTTACAGTTTTATGTATGACCTGGAGGAAAGTTTTGTCTTGAGGACAGGCTAAACCAGCTATTTAGGTGGGGAAATATATTGCAAATTATAATTGTTTGGGTCAGAACATATGCTCCATAGCTAGAAGATTTCTCACAGGTTCCTTGGCAACTAGGTAGAATCACATGACCTGAACTTATTTGCCACAGCCACAGAAAATGGGGTCCTGAACAGTTATCTGTGTTCTACATCTTCTTCTCTTTGGAAGAGCAAATAAATTCTAGGAATACATATTCACAATTTGTGTGTTAACTGCATCCTCCAGTTTGCTCACATACCATTGATAGGATGATCAATCCTGACAGTCTTCAGCACCTGCTCTGTGGCATCTGCCAGCTGGCTGAAAAAAGAAGCAGCAGCTTGATCTGGTCTACCAGCACCTTTGACTTCAGCTCGAAGGCAGAAATGAGCTTTTAAGACCTCATTAACAGCTGCATAACAAGCTTGTTTGAAAGCACAGCTACTGGAACTGGTGATACAACTAGCAAAACTAAAGATTATCTCAAAACGAAAGTGCTAATAATCTTTCCCTTGATGGCAGAAGCAATTGTGTTGCTTCTTGTTGTGTTCAAATATTTCTTCATTTAGACCAGAGACATCTGGCCTAGCACTGAAATCATAGGAGAAATTGGTGGGCTGGGCTGAGAAAATAATATTCATGGAATTGGCAGATACAGTCTGGGACTAGTTATATCAAAATACTGTATCATTCAGGGCAGAAAATGTTAACTGCTGCTCATTCATAATTTAAATATACCTGTCAATATCTAGCATGACTCAGTTAGATAGCCAATGTGGCACAGAATATAAATGGTTTAGAATCCAGTTTTAATGCCTATATGTCAAAATCTGGAGGAACTGCAATTATAGCTTGATATTCATCCTGCTTATGATTGCATACTTGAGGAGTAAAGTGGGAGAGATGCTCACATTGTCCTTCTAATATCCCGGTGTTGTCCAGGCATCTCTGTTCCAGTTGTTTATCAAGTTATCTAAGTTCTTGACGGCAAAATGGCTTTGAAGCTTATTCAGGTGCATATGCTTAGAAGCCCACTTTAGACTTTCCTGCTCAATATGAAAAACTGGAAGGAGATGAGCACATCATATATGTTCTTTCTAACACCTGAAAAAGGTTTCTGTAACTAGTCAAGTAAAGCATGTTTATACAGCAGGGCAGCATGAACACTGCATGCTTCTCCACAAAGCCATGGTCAACATCTGGAGTTTTAACCACACGAGAGAACATATTTGAACTCCTCCATTTAACTATATTCCTCCAGCCTTTTGACAAGTGATAACACTGGGGTGAGAGGAAGTCACAGTAAAAGACAAATCTTTGAACATAACCAGAGTGGAAGGAGGAGGAGGAGAAAAGTTGGCTTTTATATCCCTCTTTTCTCACTATTTAACGAGACTCAAAATGGCTGACAAAGCCTCCTATTCTTCTCCTCACAACACATACTCTGTGAGGTAGGTGGGGCTGTGAGAGATCAGCAAGAGAGATGTGACTAGCCCAAGGTTACCCAGCTAGCTTCATGGACCAGTGAGGAATCAAACCAGGAAGCCTCCAGATAAGAATCTAACCACAAGACCAGACTGGCTCATGCTGAAATTACCATGCAGGTCACAGCAGAAGGGATCCTCCACCACATCTTCCACAAATTGATTTTAACCATATATGATTCTGTTCCCAAACATAAATCTTGCTTTGCCTTTTTAATTATTATACATATAATATATTTAAAAAAGGAAAAAAAAGTCTGAGGTATAGCACCATTGAGGAGCACTTCAAGCAGTGCTTTCCTTCTTGGAATTTTTTATCACAAGTTGCAACAACAGCATGATACTAAAATGTTTCCAGTTTTGCCACCTGAGGTTTGTGATGGTGATTTCAAATTGAAGAGGTCTTAAACAACAATATATACAAAGGGATTTATTATTATTATTAATATTAATCAGAAAAAATATGGAATTGGATTCACTGGAAATTACAACTTTATTTTTCATAATACATACACAGTATTGACAACATAATTTTGAAATTATTATAACATAAGAGCCAGTTGCAATTGAGGGGACCCATGCAAGTTTTGGAAATAGACACCAAAGGACAGCGTTGAACTGTACATAGCATAATTACAGTTTAATAAAAATAACTTTTTTTTTAGCACCTCTTATGTTGTAATTGAAGGAGCACCATGATATTCAGTTTTACAGCACCAAAGAAAATTAAGGGAGGGCAGGTAGGCTGGGGTGGAAGAGGATGATAAAGGACATTTATAACGTTAACCCCTGGTTGCCTGTCTCTGCCACAGGATCCTTCATAGTTGGCCAAATAAATTTAAGTCATGTGATTCTGGTCCCAAAGGAAAGTGGGGTGTTTTTTTTTTTTTTAAGAGAAGACATACATACATGATGAGACAAGTACTCTACTCCATCTTTATTCAAAACTTGCATGTGGCATCAAGTGGGCTGGTGGTGACACCAAAAAAATTCTTGTGGATCATTGTCTTTTTGATCTAAAACTTAACCAAGGAAACACACTGGACCAACTTCGAATCCAAACTTCTGATTTTGATCTCCAAAGTCATTGATCATCACATCAAAAATAGGTACTTGGTCAATTTTAGGGGTGTTGATTTCAATAACAGTCTTTGAATAGCCTTTCCTTGACTGAAAAAAAAAGCAAAGACAAAGATTAGGTTATTATTTTATGCAGTCAACATATATAGACTCATCATAGAAGACGATGAGAAACTTTTTAATGTTAAGGGTCAATCTCTTGAAGGCTGCTTACCAAAGATGAATGCAAAGATAGTGAAAATAATAAGTTCCTTGCTCCAAAAGTGACTGAAGATTTTAGCACTAATTTTTCTTCCCTACTTCCAAAGAGAGGCAAGTGTAGTCTTCTGAAAAACTTTTTAAAACAGAAGTCCATGGTAAGGAAATACCTATTTTCTCCAGCATATTCTGGAGGACATGACATAGTTTGGGACGCAGCAGGACAGTATGAGATGTTGGTGGGATTTCTGATGTCAACCAAAAAGAACTACCTTCTGTAACATTGTTTATTCAAATACTGTGAATTCATCTCATGCAGGCCTGCTGGCCTGCTCATATCTTCAGAGTAAGCCCTCCTGGCTATACCCTCTCTTGAGGAATTTTGTGGAACTATGGCTAGGAAGAAGGCATTCTCCATGATGCCCCCCATCAACTGTGGAACAGCATCCACAATGAAATTTGTCAAATATCTATGTCTGATTCATTCAGGAGCCAGGCAAAATTTTATCTTCTTTTCCAGGCCTTCATGGAATAATTGAGGGTCCACTATTCTTAATTTTTTTCTGAAGTTGTTTTGTATTTAGACATCTTTCTTTTTACTTGCTATTTTTATTTTGTTTTTGATATCTATATTTTCTATTTTGCTTTTTAGAAGGTTGCTTTTAATTGTATACCACCCTGATATACATACATACACATGAATCTTCCATAAGAACTCTTTTGAAGCCTTTTCCCTCTGGCTTAAAAACATCTTTCCATTCTGCCAGTGGTTCATATAAACAGCAATTTGGCAACTGTAATTGTGACTCTCAGGTCACCTCCTTTCATTTGGCTAATGCAGTTGTGGTCCCTGCATAGGTATCTGAGATGAATGCTACTACTGGAACATTGATCACCATCATCATCATCACTCAATAATTTAAATTGATCTGTGGCTGATAAGGTATGTAGTTCATTGATCAACTTGAGATACAGCAAGAAGTCCTCCTTCCTTGAAGGGTGGAGAGAAAGCTGTGTATTCAGAGTCCCTGACACTTTCCACAACCTTTTTGATGCTAACAAAACTTGAGATCTGAGTGATTCTTGCTCCTCTTCACTATTTGGTTTTCTAAAAACAATTTATTGTATTTTTAACCCACCCTAAATCCAAAGGTGTCAGGAGAGGATACAACAGTAAAAACAAATTTAAAAAGAATTCACTAAAAACAATAAATGTCTGAAAGTGGAAGTGGAAGTGAAAGTGAAAGCTACTTCCTCAATCAAAGACCAGAGTGAATAGGTTAAAGGTTTCTAAATGTTTATAGTAAAGATGCCTGGCACACCTTGGGGGCAGACTATTCCACAGTCTAGGGGTTATCACAAAGAAAGACCTATTCCAAGATCCTTGGGCATTTTCACACTTCCCTTGCCATTCCGTGGAAGGGAAAAGAGTGCAATCAACTAATGCTGACTAGCAATCATGACGCTGGCCTATCCCACCCCACAATCAAACACCTCTGTTCAGTCATTGGCCAGTCATCTTCTGGGCACCACCTTCTTGTGTGCAGCGCCCTCCATGACTGCATGTGCGTCAGCACCATCACCGAGATGATGCTGATGCTCTTTGTAGTCACAGGTGTGTCAGGAGGCCAGCGGAGCTGCCAACACGCTTGTGCAGTAGTTCCATTGACTTTCCTGTCCAGCAGAGGTGCAGATGGTCACCACTATATGCTTTGAGGTAAGTTGGGGTAAGGGTTTGTAATATTGTGGAGCACCATTTCATGCTCCACTCCTAATCAGCAATTAGGCAACTTCTGGGCAGGCAGGGGGCATTTTTAGCAAGTAAATGCCTCCTGCAAGTGCAGATGCACCTGCCCAGATGTTGTCTAATTACTGGCTAAGGGCTGAAATGCAGATCAGCCCCAAGTCATTTAGCTACTGAAGGTGGTGGTGAAAACAGGAATGTTTCATCTGCAAATCTTAAGGCAAGGACAAGTTGATATAAGAGAAGGCATTCCTTTAGACATGTGGAACTCAAGCTCTTTAGAGCCTTAAGGAATAATTCTTCAAACAGGCCACTGCGCAAGTTATGAGAAGGGTGAGGAAAGGAAATTAAAAATATAATAGGCAGGAGGTTGTGCAGAAACTCTGCTGAGCTCAGCAGAATTCCAAGGAAAGATGACCAATCCCAGAAACAGATGATCTGGGAAGTTGGGGCTGCCTTTTTTCATTGACAATGCAGGGGGAGGGGGGCTTCCCAGTGTTTTGCACTGAGTGTCATATGTAT
>MTQE01001134.1:22519714-22544943 GCA_014337955.1 Aspidoscelis marmoratus | reverse complement strand
TGGGCTGTGGCCTGATCCAGCAGGGCTTCTCTTATGTTCTTATGTAATATCAGATGCTGGCTCCCCCCCACCCTCCAATTTGGTTGATCATAAATAGAAAAAAAATCCTCATGGAATCAGTTTCCCCACCTTTCAAAAAGATGCCTGGCACACCATAGAAAGTCCTATTCAGCACTGATTCAATACTTTAAAAACTCTCAGGCGCTCTCTCTTTAATATTCTTCCATTTTTATCAGATCTCTGTGTCACTTCAAATAGCTGCTCATAAGATATGAGGAACAAGAAATACAAGAACCCACTGAGCCTCCCCCCTCCCCTGCAACTCTGTGGCTTTGCTTCCACTTCCATTTTCTGTTTCTGAAAGAAAATTATATTAAAATTGGGGAGGGGATTCTTTTCTTTGCAATATTAATCTTATTCAATTTCTATGTCACACTCTGCAGCGTACAAATGCTTTCCGATTACTATCTCACCCCTCAATATTCTTTCTCTACTGACTCCCCTTGTCAGTTTAGAATGGCACTTTGTCTATTGCTGTCTGTCTCTCCTTTGCCTTAAGTTACAGGGAACAGTTTTTTTTCTCTGTAAAGTTTCCCCCTTCCCTCTAAAGTTCTTGTTCCTTTGTTTTTAGTGTATTGTAGGGTAAGAGCAAATGACAAATCATATTTTTTATTGGCCTTTGGTTACAACAATAATTCTATTCCCATATAATAGGTTTTAAAAAGATCATTGAAGATAGGCTTCAAGAATGACATTAAGCCAAGATATATCTAAGCCACTTGGCCATCTGAAATTAGAAATGGGTGTCCTGGTCTTATACTTACTGCACAGCCGTCATAAAGAGCTTTGATGTAGGGATTGTTGTCATAAGACATTTCTTCATCATTTGAACCTAAGAACCTCAGTGCTTTGTCATAGCTGTTCGAAGTCTCATCATGCCAGGCCACAGACTGATGACAGCTGTAAGTGAAGTTCTGCCGGGCAGAAGCACTCAGTAGTTTAAGGAATGTCATTTGGACCATATTAATGGAGTTGCCTTCAGCATCCACATAGGAAAGCTAGGAAAATTCAGAAGAGACAAGGAAAAACAGACCTGTAATAAGGCATGTAAACACTGTCCTCGAAGTGCAAAGCAAAATCATGTTTGGGACAAAAGCACATTGACTCCTCTCCCTGTCAATCAGCAGACACAAGACTGTATGTTGGGCCACTAAGAACACGGTCAAGACTAGGGATGTGAACAAATGCAATTTTCAGGATTTGAATCAAATATCCGATGATTCAAATCGGTTTGAATGTTTAAAATCTGAATGTATTCACATTCGATTCATATCTATCCACAGAAATTTTCATTTCGTATTTGAAGAAACGGATGTCAACAACATTCAAATGTGTCCATACGGATCTCATTTTTGTCCTGTATGAATTCAGGACAAAATTTCATCTCGTACGTATCCGTACTAATGCGTACCGATACAAATAAGATGCGTGCAGATACGGATGTAATGCGTATGTATCCGTACACATACAAATGTCTGAATAATTCGTAAAACGATTAAAAAGATTAAAAAGTTTGTTCGAATGTTAAATTCGAATTTAGAGACATTCAATTCGAGTTTGATTGTCCGAATTCGATAGAATTTGATCCAATGTCAAATGTTTTGAAGATTTCTGCCCATCCCTAGTCAAGACATAAAACATTAAATAGATTTTCTTTGTGCAGCACATTGGAGCAGAGTATTACCTGTAAGAATCCCAAAGGAGTGTGCTATAACCATGCAAAAACAAAGTTAAAAATAAAATCTAAGGATGTAACTTCAGTTCAGTGTTAACAGTGTGACCTGGCTTAAATGGGCCAAAAAGGTCTTTTATCTGTAGCACAAAAGGTGCACACTTCCCTTTAGTGCTACATATACAGTATATCTGCATCTGCATCTGCACCTATATCTATATACACTGCCCTATACACAGGGGTCAAACCAATGTAAAAGACAACTGAAATGATCTGACTAGTGCAGATGAAGATAGAGGTCTGAGTTGCATAACCATTCCTTTAAAAAGGGAGAGAAAGGATTGTGGATTTGTGATTGTGGATTGTGAGAACAGTCTAATGGGCTAGATGAGTCATTAGTCCAATGCAAGATGAAACCACTTCTGTCCTTATGCAAGTGTTGTCCCTCAGGTCAACAAGGCAATCAAACTTTTGCCTGCCAAGTCATGTGTATATCTAAAACATTCAGTTAAACACATGGCTTACAATTTCAAAAGTTCTTTTTGTTCTCGGTGTTCCAGTTTGGAGGTGGAAAAATAGAATAGTCTGCCAGGGAGACTGTAACTCTTCCTTGTCATTTTCATTTTTCTGCTATGGAAGATTATGAAGTGAAAGCAGTAAGCTGTGATAACAAAGGTGGACTAACATGCTTTTTGCTGCCTAGATAAGCTAACTCAAGTATGCAAAAAGATGAAAGTGAATAACTCTAGAAAGTAAGCACCCTTTTAAATTTTAGTTAGATATCATATTCTCTGTGACAGAAATGTAGGTCTTGAGATGTCTGATCATTCTTGTATAGGTCAAATTGTGTGATAATAAATAAATAAATTCTATATTAATTCTAAAATAAGGAAATAATAACTTACCAGCTTTCCTCTCTTAAATTCACTAAACCAGGATCCTGGGATTTCCTTTGGCCATGATGAAATCCTCACCTATGAGACAGGAGAAAATAAAAAGAGTGTTAATTATGTTGGTAAGAAATGACTAGGAATTAAGAGAGTGTATATAAACACTGTCAAGTATTTGTCTTCTCTAAAATTAGACCCCAAACCTGGGCTGTTTGCCTAGTTTTAATCATATTTGCATTTCTGCAGGAACAAATTTATATCCAATTATCATCTTACATATTAAATAACCAAATAGAGTAATTGGATTGTTCAGACAGATGTAGGAGAAACTGGTTGTAGATTTTGGTCCCAGGTGAGCCTCTTCTCCCATCAAACGTTATAACTTTATGATGTTAATTCAATCAGTTATGTCTCCCTGAAAGATGGCAAGACATATCTAGGGATGATCAGATATTTCAGTTTGGATGAGGTTCAATCACAGAGCCATTTGATCCCGTTTTTTGAAGACTTTGTGAAAGCATGTCAATCAGTGCGTTTTTAACTATGTTTTTATATTGGTTTTATTGCAATTTGCCCTCAGACCTTTGGGTATGTGGTGGAACAGAAATATTAAGAAACAGCATAAATTTTATATCAAATTTGTATCCAGCACTTCTGGAGAATACAGAGTTTTCAGTGTCTTCTGTCCCACTCAAGACACTATCTAATGCTGCAGTCTAGTGCTTATACACCCCTTCTGCACACCAGCTTGAAAAACCCAAGAAAACCTGAAACTTTCTTAATCCCACAGAAGTTCACAAATGCAGAAAAGTTCTCTAAATATTTTCATACACCTGATTTAAGGAGGACTTGCACAATACTAGCAAGGAGAAAGTGAGCTTGCTCTTGCTTGTGCTGTCTACACTCACCATGATGTAGTTCTCTTTGTTTTACTGATAACAGGAAAATGCCTAACATCTGCAGCCACTATCATAACAGCAGCAGGCATGCAAACAGCTGCAGCAATGGACAACATGACACAGGTTCTATCATCATACAGAACCCACCATAGAGCTAGGGAGTGGGAAACATATGCGATTTCTTGATCTCCAGTTTTGTCAGCATGCAACCAAATATTTTCCACTGAGTTCTTTTCTCAGATGAATCACAAATTTGAGTGCCTCAAATTAGTTGATTTTATCTTGTGCTTCTTTCTGGCATCTAATCCTCTGTGCTGCTTTGACAAAGATGCATTTAGGCATAGCTACATTTGGCCTCCTTAGATTTTGGGGTGAGCCACCATGGTCTTTGTAAACCTTATGAGTGCTCCAGAGGTATCCTGTATTTGAAATGGAGGTTGCATTAACAAAATTGAAGATATTTTCTGTGACGTGGCTACATGGGCTGGAGCAGATAAGTTTCTGAAGGGTTGATAGAGGTCATCCATTTCTTGTCATTCAGGTCAGTCATAACAGAGCAGTGAA
This sequence comes from Aspidoscelis marmoratus, assembly GCA_014337955.1. NCBI lineage: Eukaryota > Metazoa > Chordata > Lepidosauria > Squamata > Teiidae > Aspidoscelis > Aspidoscelis marmoratus. The sequence goes on along the minus strand of MTQE01001134.1, from coordinate 22,540,858 downwards.
AACAGCATTCAGAAAGAACTGAAAAGACTATAAAGTTATTTTAAATTTGTAGTACTGCCATTATTGCTTGGATGTTTAGAAGATTCAGAATGGCCTGGAGAAAGTTTCAAGGTTATCCTTGGGACAGAAGTGAATTTTTCTATCATCTGGGACAGCTTGAGAAAGGAGAATCATGTTAAGGTTCCCCTACCTTTTATTTTTTGACAAGTTGGACCAAAGAGCTACAGGGAGCAGATTGTGATATAAATTAGTGTTCTAGAGTCTCTGTTGTTGGTAAAGGACTTAAAGACCCTAAACTCTACGAAACCGATAGGCCTTTCACCTGTTCCTTCAAACATCTCCTCAGAAAGGCCCTATTTTCTCTTTCAGATGACTGTTGGAACAATTCAAAATTAGAAGATCATTATACAGAGGTAGAAAGGGACAGGGTCTTACTCTTTAGCCCCTAGAGATTATTTGAAGGCTGTGGCCCATCCAAGGTATATTTCCCTTTTTGGAAATGCTTGCAACATTTGAAGTCTTTCAACTTCTGTGTCAGAGGAACAAAATTCCATAGAAAAGAATGAGTCTCGGAGAAAACTCCTAGAATTTTTTTTAATTTCTTCTTTTTCTTTGATGTAGGGCTGTTGGTGTTCTTTTAGAAGATGACAAGGTGCTTTTCTGCACTTACACTTAAGCCAGTCCAGGAAGGGGTCCAAGGCACCCCTTCCACATGTTGGACTGACTTAAAAAGAGTGTCTGTCCCCTCCAGCATGCTGCATGTGCATTGGATGCAACATAGCCCAGTCTACATGGCCAAAATGGCCACCTTGACTACCTCATAGGTAGACCATCTCAGAAGTGCAACAAATTGCACTGTCCAAATGTCCCCTCGCCTGCTGACTCAGATAGCCTGGAAGCTGGCTCTGAAGATCATGCAGAGTTATGCCAAAACAGCCATCTGAGTGTGGAGGGCTTGCTCCAGGACAGTGGGTGCATTTGTTTGCTATCAGAACAGGCCTAGCATTCCCTGTCCTGCTGGACTGGGTCATCCAGGCAAGCGAAGAAATAGCCAGAGACTTCGGCAAACACATGTATGAAACCGTGAGTAATGCAAGGTATGTACTTGTGTCCTGCTTGTGGGTTTCCACATACAACTGTTTGTGACTGTGAGAAAAAACTACTGGGCCATATGGCCACTGGTCTAACTTCTATGTAATTTCTATGTAACTTCTCTTTAAAAATCTCTAAGCATCAATAAGAACAGATAAACTTATCAATAATAATAATAGTTTAAGAGAACACTGATAGTTTAGACTGAAGTTTCATTCACTCTAGAAACTTGTTCCAGAGATATATTTTGATTTGTATCCGGCTGAGCATTCTAGATATGCTCCCATCTTTCAATTCAGCAAGCAAAATAGTTGAGAAATTGACACTTTTTCTATTATAAAACTTGATCTGCAGAACACAATTTAGCTGAAATTTCCAGTTTTTAACTTTATCAAATATTCAGGTGCAATTTTCAATTAAAAAAGCAAGTACAGTATAAATGGGATAAAAATAAAATGGTTTGCACATGTACTCCAACGTGAAATTGTTACCAATTCTGTAAATGTGCATATTTATAATTAAACGATCATAAAGTTTATGGGTAAACATATTTTTTACTGAAACCAGGTATTATTTTTCATGTGCAGTATTAAGAATGCAGAAATCTGCTTACATGCTTACACTGCTGCAGCTAGATGTGTGCAATGTAAACTGAAAACTAGAGTGGCCAACCTAGCACTCTCCAGATATTCTGAGGTCAAAGCCCACCTGTCTCAGCCAATGTGACAAGTGATGGCCAAGGATAATGGGAATTGTAGTTAGTTTGGAGAATACTTCCATGGTGGTCACACCTTCACTTTCAGTCTTCATCAGTTCATCTGCCTTCTCACACCTTTTCATTTCTACCTATTTTATTTGTAGACTCTCCATTCATGGAAGTCCAAATGGAGGGTGGAAAGTCCACAAATAAAATGGATAGCAATGAAAAGGTGTGAGCATTGTAACCAGAAGAAGAAGACTTGGCTTTTCTACCCCACTAAAGGGACTCAAAGTGGCTTACAAAGCTTTCAGTCCTCCCCTGTGAGTTGGATGGGGCTGTGAGAGCTCAGAAGGGGAGCTGTGACTAACCCAAGGTCACCCAGCTGGCTTCATGGGGGAGGATGGAATCAAACCCGGTATTCCCAGATAAGAGTCTGGTTCCCTAACCACTAGACCAAACTGGCACCAGAAGATGGAATGAAGAGTGTTTAAAGTGAAGGTGTGATCACCACCTTTGTTGGCTGTTCTTGCTGTTGACTGCCAAGATTTAAAAGCAGATGTAAATAGGTTTTTTTCTGAGAGGACAGCATTTCATATTGAAAACGAGTCCACAAAAATGGTTAAGAAAAAGACTAACTGCAGTAGCATTTTCCAGGCCTCAGCCAGAACTTCATATTCTCATTAAAAATTGTTTCGCAGCTGTGGCATGGGAATGAAAAATACTGCTGGCAAGCAGGTGCAGCAAGCTAACATCTGCATAAAATGAGCATTTGAGTCCAACTGGGAGTGGCTCAGGTCCTTGCTAACACAGTATTATCACTGCATTGCTTTGTTCAAGTTTATGTAAATGTAATGGAGTAATTATTCTGCAAGAAAAGGCACATGAACAAAAATGCACTTGTGGATTACTATTTTACTCATACTCTTGAAGCAAAACAGCGGGAGGCCTCAATGCTGAACACTGGAATAACTCATACTTACTCCTTCAGACTTCTTGTCTGGATAGATGCAAGTTTCTCCTCCTGCTGTGAAATTGCAGTATACTTTGAAAGAGTCTCCGGTACAGCCCTGGTTAGGATCAATCCAATATTCTCCTAAAATGAATAAGAAGGGAATTGTTTCTAATAATTCTGCTGCGTATGGCTGTGTTCAGACATAGTGAAAAGACATATGAGGTATCCACTGCTGCAACATTGTAAATGTCAATCTTCAAATGTAATCAATATTCAATTTGAATGTGAATATTCAGATTTATACGGATTTGTCAAATTGCGAAGCTGACAAATATTCACGCACATCCCTAGTGGGAGAGGAAAGAAGGAGAGTGTATGATAAAGCACTCTCTTCAGCTGTTTCTTCTCCCACTCTACCAGTTTAAGACATCTAAATAGGAGCATGGTGACAAAGGGTGCTTCATGTTCTTTTCTGACTGCATCCAGACCTCAGTTATTTATTCCTCTATATTTGGATATTCCAGAACAAAGCATTCTGGAATATCCATGCATTATGCTGGAATATTCAGATGCAGCAAAATAAGTAAATGATGTCTGAATGAAACCATCTATTTGCAAAATATAGCTTGTGCTTCATAAAGCATGGAGAAAAATTCTTGAAGCACTGTACACAGAATAAAAGCTAGACATTCAATAATATGCAGATTTTGATCAATGTTCTTTCAGGTGATTCTCTTGCAGTGAGAAGCCAAGAATGCAGGATTCACAACATATTCTGCTCCATGGTGTGATTTCCATCTAATATATCTAGTATGCAGGGATTTATACAAGTAACCTCAGTGAGAGGGGGTTAAGGAGGGATCGTGTTTGGGGCTGTTCTGATGTGTTTTCATTCAATTCTTTTCCTGCTCCCTTGGCCATGCCAGGGATATCATTATCTGAGAAGACCGATTAATTACTGTCTCCAAGATTGTTCTGGGGCAGGAATAAGGTTCTGGAAAGACTGGTGCTCTGGGGGACAATTGCCAAAATAATGGGGAAGATGGCAAACAGTGGGGGCACTGTGGAGAAATTGGGGTACTGATCACCTTGGCTATAAAGCAGCAGCAGGACATTAGGGCTACCATGTGTAATCCTAGCAACAATGAAGTACCAGTTAACTAACAGCAATGTGTTTGAGTGGCTCTTGGAGGCTGGGTGGCCTAAGAGCATGTAATAAGCAAGAACTGCTGTGAACATTTGGAAATATTGATCAGATTACACCACTTCAGAACATGAGGTGTATTTTAATGTTAGCTGTTTACTAAAACAGCTAGGCCTTCTGCAATTAGAATAAGTGTAAGCTGCATCAGGAGAATTTTAATGGCATCCCGCTGAACGTTTAGGTCAGCCAAAAAAATCAGAAGAGTATAAGGTGAACTGTGGAAAGATATATATCATTTTTTCAGATACAAGCTTTGCTATGACACGGTAGACACAATATTGTCTTTGAAGACAATACAGCTTAAGACTGGGTCGATAAGCAATAAAAGATAACTATATATAAACTATTTGGTTATAATGTGGTTGTTACTGTGAACTGCAGGCTCTGTTTTTATGCTTCATCTCATGCAATTGCTTAACTTCTTTTCAAGGCCATGTTCTCCCCCCACACCTCTCTACGGAAATCAAATTTGATAAAGTTGACATAATATACTTTTATTTCTGTTGAGAGGAAAAGATTTAATGGGGTGAATCATCTCCAGGAATGATGAGATGATCAATGACAATAATGTAAATGATGTGTTAGGCAAGAAGTTAAAAAATGGTGGGCAATGGAAGGGGAGAGTGAACCTCAAAACAATCAACACTGTTTAGTCACACAGAACTGAGGGCAAATGACTGTGATGTTTTCCATAATATCCAAATACATGGGACCTTTGTACATATCTATTTTCACCTGCCCAGTCTTTAAGAACTATCAATAACCCTCAGTTCCAGGTCATTATTACTCAGGCAAACTAGATAAAACACAGACGCTTCTCATTCTTCATGGTGGCATGGGGAAATTAGCCATCTCAAGTCATAAGAACATAAGAGAAACCCTTTCGGATTACGCCACAACCCATCTAGTCCAGCCCGAGTTGGCTTTTCTACCCTGCTTTTCTCACCGATTTAAGGGGACTCAATGTGGCTGACAAAGCTTTCTGTTCTGCTCCCCACAACAGAACACTCTGTGAGGTAGGTGGGGCTGAAAGAGCTCAGAAGAGAGCTGTGGCTAGCCCAAGGTCACCCAGTTGGCTTCATGGGGGAGGGCAGAATCAAACCCAGTAAATCCAGATAAGAGTCCAGCTCCTTAACCACTAGACTAGACTGGCTCACATAAGAGGAGCCCTGCTTGATAGGTTACAGCCCATCTAGTCCAGCATCCTGTCTCCCACAGTGGCCCACCAATTGCTTCAGGACATTTCAAGAAGACAAATGCAAAACCTTCACCTGCTCTCAAATCCCTGCAAATGGCCTTTATAGGCATCTTGCCTGTCTCCACAGGATGTATACCTGTCATCCTTAAATTTGTCTAACCCTCTCTTAAAGCTGGTTGCTGTTACCACCTCTTCTGGCAGCAAATTCCATAGACTGATGACCCTCTGGGTGATGAAATATTTCCCCATGTCTGATCTGACTCTCCTATCCAGCAGCCTCATAGAATGCTCACTGGTCCTAGTGTTGTGTGATAGGGAAAATAACTGTTACTCAGGCAAGCTAGCTAAAACACAAATGTTTCTCATTCTTCATGGTGGCAAGGATAATTTAGCCACTCCACAACAGTATGAAGTAGACAGAATAAAAGTAAACAAGGAAATAGAGTATCTTTAGAATTTATAACACTCCTATTGTGTTAGGTATTTAATATTTAGTTGCACAATTCCTGGTAATCATTTCTTTTACTTTTGGAAAAACAGTACCTTGCCCATGAGAAGATTATTTAAAGAGTGAGATGAGCTGCTGAGAAGGCATCTCCTCAGGAAAAGTCACTCTCAGGGAGGAGGAAGAGTTGGCTTTTTTACCGCACTTTTCTCACCCATTTAAGGGGACTCAAAGTGGTTGACAAAGCTTTTGTCTTCTTCTCCCCACAGCAGAACACCCTGTGAGGTAGGTGGAGTTGTGAGAGCCCAGAAGAGAGCTGTGACTAGCCCAAGGTCACCCAGCTGGCTTCATAGGGGAAGACAGAATCAAACCTGGTATTCTCAGATAAGAGTCTGGCTCCTTAACCACTAGACCAAACTGGCTCACAGAGCAGTGTGTACTCACACAAGTGTGTTATTCATGCTCCAAACTACCCCACAGGGATAGCTGGGAAGCTTTCTCCTACTCTCAGTCCATTTTTCCTTACCCTTCCACAGCTTGCTCTTGGAGTAAGATTCTGTGGGTTTAACTTAAAACTAGCTATTGATTATTTTGTTGTCAGTCAGTCATCCCATCTCTAATCCACCTTTTCCAGCCTAGAATGTTCATGGAAGAAGGTGCACACTGGAGTGGGAACAATTTTGCAGCTCATATGTCAACAAATATACACACACTTTTCCCTGGTGAGTGAGAAGCAAAGAGAGGGTTGAAGTGAACTTGCCTAATTTACAAGTCTCAGACCTTTCAAGGTTCAGATTTGTAAGCTCTAATACCTTACAAGCCCAGCCTTCTATGAAGGTGAGAGGGAGGTAATGGCTCAGAGAGATGAAAGGTAACATTTCCCTGTTTCTGTTAATTTCTGCAGCATCCTTATCTCTGTTCCCAGTAGCTTTACTGCCATGATGGCACAGGGCTGAGCAGCTATTGTCACAATGTCACCACATTGCCCACTGGAATCCTGGGATTGCTGAACCTTTCCGTAAGTCCTACCGAACCTGAATGGGCTGTAGCAGGCTACACAATGCTCTCATAGCTCTGTCCTTTTCTGGCAAGGCAGCCTGCTGGAAGTGAGGAGGCTGCAGAGAAAGCAACATCAGTAGCTAAGAGTTACCTTTAACATTTATGATTACTCAGCCAGATTACTTCTCCTTCACAGAGGTCCAGATGTGGCAATCCTGGCAAACCCAACCCTCTTTGGCAGGTTCATATGCTGTAAACAGCATAATGAATCTGTTCATGAACATGCCTAATGCATATTTGCCTTTCTTTGTATGGATGAACAGAGTCTAGCTAGTTTGGACCATTTGAACAATCTGGCAAGTTCCAAACTGGGCAAACTGCCCAGTCAAGTGAAGAACAGCATGGTGCAAAGTAAGGATAGATTGTATCAAATTCTCAGTTGGCATATAGCCAAACCAAGATACACACAGGCTGCTTAGCTGAAGAAACAATACACATGGTTAAAAATCATATCAGGGACATTTTTTTAAAAAATCAATCAATCAACCAATAAACAAAATCAATCAATCAATCAATCAATCAGAAAATAGGTACAGACTGAATATATGACAGAACAAGAGAAAAATATTTGTTGGGCTGATTCACACATTCCTGGGTTTCTCTGCTCCTTGTTGCTATGACAGAACCTACTTAAACTCTTTTTACTTTCCAAGTTGCTCTTGAGTGATTTCCAAAAGAAGCACATTCCTCTATCAGCACTACTTCACTTAGTCACAATTTCTGAACAACTGGCAGCATTTTTCCTTGACCATTTTTTTTAAAAAATCTATTTGTTCAAGGTATATGTTATTCATAGTACCATGAAGCACATTTGTAAATGCAAATGATTTTTCATTCTTCAGCAAATATTTTATATTGGCAAGTGCTTCCCCACCCCCATTCCTGAACAAGCAATGGTTTTTCCAGGCACAAAGTTTCTTTGGTTGGTGTTGAGGTATAAAGAGTTGCATAGGAATTTAATAGGTTTTTTAACCTGCATGAATGGTTTTAACAAGCATTTTATTTAGTCCTTTTTAGAGACTGTATTAGCCATATAACTAGAATAAATGACCTGACATTATAGCTTAGGAAATCACAACTTCAGAATATTTTCCTTTGTCATGTAACATTAGCGTACCGTCTGGGAAGTCTGGGTGGCAGAGCTGGAGATCCTTGCATGTTCGAGCTGGGTTGTTCTGAGTCCCCATGGGGTACTTCATGTGCTCTATGTCTTGCTTCAGAGAGTTAAGCGAGCCAAAGATCTCTTCCATGCCATCAGTGTAATCAAGAATGCTATCAGCAGCGTCAGACAACATGGCATCAGGAGATCTTCTGGTCTTTTTGGGGGACTGGATTGGTAAAGGCTGAATAACTTCACCTGGAGGACCCTGGAGAAAACAAAACCGATGACCTTTCCTCTTTATCTCACTTTTTAAAAACACACACACAGTGGTAACTCTAAAGCATGAAATACGATGCAGATGGATCCTGGGTCTGCTTTGAGGTATTAATTGTAAAAAGTGCTTCTGATTGTCTCTTTTTCCCAGCATGTATTTGTCCTTTCAGATCCTGCACATGTGAGGAGGGCTTGGGCTGAAGAAGTTTAAGGCCTTCTCTAATCCATCAATGTGTCCAGACTGGGGGATATTGCACATTCTGATGCACAGTCAGTGTGTGGGCATCATACCTGATGCCCTATACTTCATAGTGGCAGCACATTATGCCGCCACTACTTCGAATTTAGCTACTGCAGAACGATGAGCACTCGCTCCCCAGTATCAGGTAACTTCAAAGTTTCCCACTGCACTGACAGGATGGCAAGAAACAACCAACGAGAGCTGTGACTGCAGCTCAGCTCCCATTTGCTGCCTCATCCTATGTGATACACGCCTCACCGTGTGTGCCACAGAAGTCTCGCAGCTGCCAAAGAGGAAGCTGCAGACCCCCTTTTGAGTGGGGACAACGTGTCATGACTTCATAGCCAGGTAAGCTGTGGATTTTTATATAATTGCAGATTTTTATCTGCTAGCCTGGAAGTGACCCATGTTTCTAGCATGGAATGTTCATGAGAAGAGGAGGGGAAGACTGGCATGTGAACAATCTCAAAGTTTTTCCTATATCACCTCAGAGATCCTTCCCCTTTTTTGGCTGTATCTGATCACAGCCTTTGTCTGATAGCTTTCCCTTTCTCAAGTACCTAGCATTAAACTAGTAGCAGCCAGAATGAGTTAAACACAGCTTGAAGCTCCTTCTCCCACTAAAAATGGTTTGTGGCACTGGCAATTCTTCCCTTGATCTGAACCATTTTCAAATGTTCCCCAAGTGGGTGGAAGAGCTTCCAGATGTCCCAGCAGCCACTACTGAGATAAACCTCTTCACGGTGTGCAAAACTGTTCAAGCCAGCCAGCAGTCTTTTTTTTTTTTTAAGCCAGCCAGCAGTCATAGCAGGCTTTCAAGCTCCTCACAGTCCTTACCCAACTTCCATGTGAAACTTTAAAACACAGGAGACTGTGCAATCATCATTCAATTTAGGTTGAGCCATGGTAAAGAAGCCTGGGGCTGCTAAGTGTTTCACCTAGCAAGCTTGGGCTCCTTTCAACATCTAGGGAGTCATTAAGGAGCAGGTGAGCATGGATAAGAAGATGCGGGAACTCACCTGCTTGTTCAACCATTACTTCTGCTTCCATACGTTTGTGATGCACTTGGGCAGATGTCAGAGTTGGCTTTTCTACTCCACTTTTCTCACCAATTTAAGGTGACTCAAAGTGGCTGAGAAAGCTTTCTATTCTTCTCCGCACAACAGAACACCTTGAGAGGTGGGTGGGGCTGTGAGGGCTCAGAAAGAGAGCTGTGACTAACCCAAGGTCACCCAGATGGCTTCATGGAGGAGGGCAGAATCAAACCCAGAATTCCCAGATAAGAGTCTGGCTCCTTAGCCAGGAGAAGAGTCCAGGCTTGCTGGGTGAAGCACCTAGCAATCAGCCTCTTTACTGCTGTTCAGTTGCATAGCAGTCATACAAGTTTATAATCCACAGCAGAGGACACTTCATTTCTGATAATTTTCTAAGGAAAACCTCCATCTCCCATGGGCTCCACTCTCCCATATGCAGAAGTGGTTTTCATCCATGCAGCAACTACCGATTTTGTCTCAATCATGGCTGAAACAGGTTTCTAATGCCAACAAAACATGGGAGCTTACAATACTGCCATAAAATAGAATTGTGAGAGTATTTGATGCTTAGCATTTATGAGCAAAGAACTAAGCTCTAAAGCTGTGTCACAGTCATACCGCTTTTCAGAAAATACAGCAAATCTTTAGTTTGTGATCATTTGGTCAGATCTTCCCATGTGTAGGCTATGTACTGCTGTAACATTTAATTGTGGAATATATGTTTACATCTGATCAAATATTCATGTGCAGTATAGTAGGTTACCTGACATTGTAAGGCTTATCTTTTACTGTAAAGTATAAAAGCCAATCTAAGTGCTGAATATGAAGTAACAGTTCCTGGGGCTTAAGTTCTCTTAGTTTGTAAGCTCCTCATGCCAGCTGCACTATTTATATATTCCAAAGCAAAATATTCATAATGCTTAATATTTGGTTTATATCAAATACGCAAATGGCTGTAGTTCAGTGGTATAGCAAACTGACTGGAAAACAGAGAATTGCAAGTAACATTTGGTGGCAAACCACTTCTATATCCCTGACAAGTAAACTGCACTGAGGTGCCCATGCAGTCAACCAGGAATTGGTCACACTCAGAGGTACTCAAGAACAACAAAATAATTCTTCATGCTACAACATCTGAAATTCTACACCCAGGTATGTGCTTACCAATATATTCCTGAAAATCTGAAAACAATTATGATATGTAGGACAAACTGACAATTTTTGAATGATTTTTCCAAGTTGGCATTTTTACTGTTAACTAGTTATAGGAAAAAAGAAAAATGCTGTGAATGTATACAGCTCTTTCTTCGACCAATGAAGTAGGTATTGCTTCTAAGCACAACGGAGTAGAAATGTGCCAAACTAGTTCAGTTGGTTCACAGTGTGCAGCAAACCAGTGAGTGTGCAAATGTTCACACAGAAATGCACAGACAGTTGTTTGAATATCCAAAAATTACATGGAATCAAACCAGTTCCAAACCAGTTACACACTTCAAATTTGCTGTGGTTTTGCCCTGGGTTTTTTTTTTTCAGTGAAAAAAAAAAGTACTGTATTTTCTGGCGTATAAGACTACTTTTTAACCCAGGAAAATCTTCTCAAAAGTCAGGGGTCGTCTTATACGCCGGGTGTCATCTTCTTATACGGCGAGTATATCCCAAACTCTATATTTTAACTGGAAAGTTGGGGGTCGTCTTATACGCCCAGTCGTCTTATACACCAGAAAATACGGGTATTTCTTGTTTTTGAACCAGTTCAAAATCAAACCCAATCAATCAAATCAATTGTTTGATTAACTAGTCTGCCATTAAACAAAATAAATGGGCAAACTAAACACATAAATGAGAAATCAAAGGACCAGAGTTAGACTGTGCTATGTGCTATTGTGCATGCTGACCCCCATCCATGAAGTAATTTTTTTAGAAATATGAAGATATCAAACCTACCTTAACCCCAAACTGGGTGCTACCGACATTACACAGAAAATGGATAATCATCTTTTTTGGTATAAAATGACGTAGTCTGCATCATGTACCTAAAGTTCTTAGTTGGCTAAGAAGCACTTTTTTTTTTTTTTTACTTACAGGAGGCCCAGGAGGTCCAGGTAAACCACCATCACCCTTCTGACCACCAGGACCCTTTGAAAGAGTAATAGAAATGTCCAGTTAGCATTTCTTTTGAAATAACTTATGCATAAGTTCAACTGAAACAAGGTAAAAGTCTGACAATGAGGCTACTTACTGTGGAACCTTTGGAGCCTTTGGGGCCTTGGGGACCCTGAAAGAAACATAATACATAACATGGTTTTGATGTTGCCTTGGCAAAGGGGTATGTGTGTCAATGCTATTGAATATGGGAAGAAAAACATCAGAAGAGCTACTCACAGGTAAACCAGGTGGCCCGGGAGGACCAATAGGACCAGCAGGACCAGGAATTCCCTTGGGAGAGAATAGTGCACAATAGTTATTATTTTGCTTCCTCAATTCTTACCATCAGGAAAAAAAATATATAAATTTGCTCCAATGCATCCCAGCAAACAGAGGTGACTGGTTAATGATTTATTTATTTGCATTTTTATCCCACCCTTATATTCAGAGTTCTCGGGGTGGTGGTGGTGGTTATAGAAATAAGAGCATAATGTGAAATGGACACACTAAAAAAAACAACAGTGTGTGAATTAGGACAAAGTTGGCAGTTTTTTTGACACTCAAAGCCTGAGTCCACGCTCCCTTTCTTCTTCACACATTTTGCCATTCAAAGCTCGCTAATACAAATATAATCACAAAACTTTGTCCTAGCTTTATTGGCCTTCATCTCACCTATGATAATGCACGGTGTCATTAAAAGTTTTTTTTTTAAAAAAAAACTATCAGCAATGATAAGAACTACATAGGGAAGTGCAAGCCACTGACTCAAATGGTTGTAAAACATTTGAACCAGCCATGCCAATAAAAGACCTAGCAAGCATTTCTCCACTAGTAAGGGAGCTGAGATACACCCTTTTCTCAAATCACTTCACACTCCTGGATGCCAGGAGTCCCAGCCTATCTGCAGAGCTAGGTGGTGTATGTGTGTGTCATGTGATTATGTCATCAATTATATCATCAAATGGCTTAGTATGATCTTGGAACTGCCAGATCTTTTCTGGATTCTGCTCTCATTTAAGGAATGGCAAAGATCAAGGAAGACCAAAAATGCCATTGGGTCAGGCTATGACCGCACTTATGATGCCATCACATGACCCTCCCCATCCTGATTTTTTTAAAAAAGACCAAGATATGTACCCAGAGAAGTGAGCCGAGTTACCGTACTTTTTCTCCTCTGCCTCTAGGGCCAAGTTTGCTATGTATTCAATCTGATCTAAAAGAAGGTACTGCTTGTTCAAATAGTTTATGAACCACTTGTGTTCGTGGATATATATAAATAAATGTAGGCATAATAAATTTAAACAGATCCTCATTTATTAGAAAGCTGTCAGTCATTTCTTGATAAACAAAAGAAGCCTAAGCCTACTGAAGTGGAATTGAATTTCAGGTATTATCAGTATTTAATTTAACAGAAGGCGCATTTACAAACATCTTGTATGCAGAAATAATCTTGTGTGATGTCAGCTTGTGCACTGGGGATCGTTCTTCTTTTGCACACTCTGCTGGAACATTTTTCTAAGTTTTCTGGTTTTCTACAGTAATCTTAAAAGAGTCAAATATTCACACCCAAAGTGTAACTGTGTACAATCTAAAAGGGAGTCAGATTTATTTTCCCCAAGCGAAAGAGAGCTGTCTTGGATTTCACTGTTGTTGGCTCCATAGTTTACCAAATGCAATACCTATAGTTTCTTTTGTTAATTCAAACCTAACCAAGGGCCTATTCGCATTTGGCTTTATTCTGGAATATATCCCAGAATAGGGGGCTGCTGTCTACATGCTAGTGCAGGCTAAAGCAGGCCACCAAGTGAGGCCTGCCAGAGTCTTCATAGCATGCAGACCACAGACCCCTATCATGAAATATACTCCAGAAAACATCCAAGTGTGAATAGGCTCCAAGAGTCTAAAGGTGGTTCTGCAATGGTCAGTATACTGGACCAACAAGCATACCAGGAGCCTCGTTCCTATTGGTGATGCAGTCTATGGGAAGTCCTGTTCAGGGCTCCCCTTAGATCACAGCAGCATAGAAAGGAAGCTCTTATGATGCTTGCTGATCTGTTATTCCAGATAGTGCAGAATTGGCCTCAGTATCAATGAAATCTGTTAAAGTATCATTGAGATCTGGTTAGTTGCAAGTAATGTTAAAACAAGAATTCTGCAACTTCAAAAATTATCTATTGTTAATGTCTTCCCAACATTTCTGAATATTTAATTTTGATATTGCATCTAACACATCACTGATAACATCTTTTTCTCCTTCTTTTGACAGAAAACTAGCTCTTTGTGGAAATCAACAGCTTGTATTCCACAGCAAAAATGATTTCTCACAATCTAAATCATGTCCCTGCTGCTTACTAATCATCAAATGCTTAGTGGAAGAAGCCTAAAGAATACCTATTCCAATAAGAAAAAACTAATGGTCTGCTGCAAAGGAATTAAGAGTACTAACTCCATCTCCTTTTGCTCCTGTAGCTCCCTGTGGGCCAGGCAGACCTCTGTCACCCTTTTCTCCTTGCTCTCCAGGAGGTCCGATCAATCCAATCAAACCAGGATGTCCCTAGAAATATACAAAACACAAGATGGTTGGTCAATGTCAATAGCAAGTTTTACAAAACAACTATGCACCCAAATTATGGAGTTCTGTTAGGACATTTTTTTTTTTTACATACCTTTTCACCCTTGGAACCTGGATCACCTTTCAATCCGGGCAGGCCAGGTGGACCCTAGCATGTGAAGAACAAGCAGATATACAAGAACGAACATCTATAAGCAAATATAATCACATCCTATGTCATCTGATGGGTGTCATCAATCCATGCATCATGAGATAAAAGCTGACCTTTAGCAACAGACTTTCAGAATAAGCTTATCAGAGCAGATCACTGTACTAATGGTGTGTGGGGTTTTTACATCATCATAAATCACATTTAAAGCCCTTTGTGTGATACTGAGGAGGTTTGCTGATGCATGAGCCTCCTGTGTGCAGTATATTTTCTGATAATACTACTGGTCATATACAGAACTTCTATAGCATGTATGACCAGGATCAGATTGGGTTACATTTGCCTATGAGATACTAGAAATGTGAAAGGTCTAAGCTAAGCAATGAAGTTGGAAAATCAATTTTGAAGAAACCAATAATAAAACCACTTCCATATTGTTGCCAAGAAAACTGTGTGGCTATGTTCATGTGGCACCAAGAGGTGAGCTCAACTCAAAGACATCTCCACTTTTTTGTTTAAGGTTGTTAAGCACTGAGCATTAAAGCAACACCTATCACAGCTTTGGAGCAAATCCTTTTTGATTGTGGTGACTATCTTTGAGAAGAATCGAATCGAATTGTAAACTCTCCTCTTGCCAGTTGTCTAAAGTATTGAGAAAATGCCAAGTTGGGGAAGGATGGAACACAGACAAAAATAACTCTGCCTCCAATGCTATAGATCTTTATCTGTATAAGTTTTCCAATAGATTTATTGGTTTCCTTCTAGTAGTAGAAATCTGTGAAATCATATGCCAGTAGAAGAAATCTGTAAAACAATACTATGACTAGCAATTAGAAATAGCCATTACAATAAAGCAGGGATTGAAAAGCTGTAACTCTTGATGTGTGAAAATATTATTCATAGTGAATCTTTTTGGTTTCTTCTTCACTTTATCAATAGATATTGAAAGTCCTGGCAAGTGTGTAATTCTTAAACAACCAGTAGAATAATGATAGTACATTTTTTTCCTCTCTCTTTTTAAAGGTTTCTGAGATGAAGAACACACTTTTCACCTGCAGCATGTTCTGTCTTCTTACTTTATCTACGAGTTGGCATTCTAGACACAAATGCTTTCCATTACATGGAATTTTAAATAAGATCTACACAAAAAATGAACCTAAAAATGAGCTTTTAGTGGAATCAGTGTTCCAGATTTCAAGGACAAGTAGCTAATTAATTGTACTTCTTCCCTCTACTGAATGCTGGATCATAGGCCATATTCACACACATGCAACCCAATATTCTGGACTGGAGCAGGATGCCCCAAAATAAGCAATCCATCCTAAACTGGGACAGATTGCTACAGGCCCAGAATGAGGCTGTCTGCATTGAGATGGCCTGTTCTGATCCCTCATGACAGCTTGGAAGCTTGCATGCCTCTATGGTCTGGTACACCACTATCCAGTATGCTGATAAACCATGATCCAGTCTACTAAATGAATATACTTTTCCAAAGAACATTCAAACAGTCAGAAATGTGAAAACTGCAGGGATTATTTCCTAGACAGGGATGGATGGAAGGAGGGACTTTGATATGGGATGGCCAGTTTAGCCATAACTTTCACTGTGTATATTTAAAAGAAGTCATGCAAACTGTTGCTGCTTATTCTCATTTTGCACACTGTTTTAAATGCAGGATAAATATCTGAGAATCTTAAGGAAGATAGGTTTGAACTCAAATGTAAATTAAGTTGGTTTGCAGCCCACTTCTGTTATTATTCCATACTATCAGAAAAGCCTTTGCAGAGAGTTAGAGGCATTGTCAGCAATAAGGTGAAAGGGATTTCTTTAAATCTATTATCTAAGGTTATATCTGAATAAATGTGAACATTAAAAAAACTTTTTTTTTTGCTTTACCTTCATTCAAGACTAAGGGTGTGCACAAATGCAATTTTTGACATTTGATTCATATTTGAATATCCAAATTCATACGAATAAATAAAAATGCATGTTGGGACATTTGAACCAATACAAATACATTTGTATATATTTCTTCAAATATTTGATACGTATCTAATAATACAAATCTCATACGTATCTGTATGCATTCCGTTTTTATCTCGTACACATCTCATTTTCATCACAAGATGCATATGGATACGTATGCAGTGCATACATATCCATACACATATGAATGTCCGAATTATTCATAGAAATAACTTGAAATATTCATATTCGTAAGAATACTAAAAACCGAATGTCTGGACATTCGATTCGTATATGTATATTTTGAATTTTCGTGCACATCCCTATTCAAGAGTGAAGTCAGAGAAAAGCAAGGAAGGCTGCAATCTTATCAGTGACTGTCTAGGAGTAAGTTTCTGTGGATCTCAAAGACCTCACTTCTGGGTAGAAGAATTCCATTTATATGTGAATATTCAGCTAGGAATATCTTTTGTGAAATTCTGCACCGGATGATGTTTTGGTAGATTGCACTCCATATGCTTAAAAAAAAAAAAAACATTTCAAATGTTTCCCTTTGAAAATAATGCTGTGCTGAAGAACATGGACTGCATTCTGGGTTGATTTCTGTCTGCAAAATAGAGCCATAATAAAGACCCCTGTGCATGGATCATAATACAGAACTGATTATTTTGTTTTCTGCTGAAGCCAACTAGGTGTCTCTAACGACGCACCATGACAAAAAAGGCCTCTGGTGAGATGGGAAATGATCCTGCCAGTGCACAGGCTTTCCGTGTGCGATGGCATGTTACAATTATGTCACCATGCCCTCTGGGACACTAGAGGTCTCTGTATATCAGGCATAACCAGATATGATTAGGTTCTCTTTTTCTTTTAATCTAGCTCCATATCTATCACAGTTGCAAATTTCCAAAGAATTGCAAACCTGGAGAGTCACTAAAGTAAGGTGCATTAGAAAAACCTTCCCCAATTGCAAGTACTTACAACGGGACCTGGAGGGCCATCTTGACCTGGGGCACCTGGAAGGCCTTGTTCTCCCTATAGAAAAGAGAAAAACAACAACTCTTTTGTAAGTGGATACTACTGAAGGGAGAAAGGGAGAAATTTAAAATTCAAAAGTGATGCACTCACCACAGGGCCAGGAATACCCCGAAGACCCTCTGGACCAGGTTTTCCTGCAGGACCCTGAGGTCCAACTGGGCCTGTTTTTCCTGGAGCACCTTCTGCACCAGGTTCACCCTATAAAACATTCAGCATATAAACAAAATTACTTTAACATTTCATCTTTGT
Organism: Aspidoscelis marmoratus; assembly: GCA_014337955.1. Classification (NCBI taxonomy): domain Eukaryota; kingdom Metazoa; phylum Chordata; class Lepidosauria; order Squamata; family Teiidae; genus Aspidoscelis; species Aspidoscelis marmoratus. Next base: position 22,523,441 of record MTQE01001134.1, on the reverse strand, counting down.
GGGGGTAGAAACAAAAGTTTAAGAAAGGGTTTGGCATGTATTAACCAAGGTCCTTTCTGAATTTTTCTCAGGTTTATTTGCTCTCGATAACTTTAGCAGTCACAAACATAGCAATAAATACACCTAATGTACAGTATACCTAAAAAGTATACTTGTGAAATAGGCAGTTGAAAATGTGTGCATTGTATCCTGTGGACATATTCTGAGTCCTAATATTGGTTTCCAACCAACATGTTGGCTGCAAAAAAACAAAAACAAAAAACAAAAAACAGTTCTCTACTAGAATTGTGAGGGAATTTGCACTTACTGTATATTCTGGCGTATAAGACTACTTTTTAACCCAGGAAAATCTTCTCAAAAGTTGGGGGTCGTCTTATATGCCGGGTGTCGTCTTCTTATATGGCGAGTATATCCCAAACTCTATATTTTAACTGGAAAAGTTGGGGGTCGCCTTATACACCCAGTCGTCTTATACGCCGGAAAATACGGTACCTTCCTGAGGAATTCTGGCAATGTTCCAAGACAGAGCATATGCATTACCAGAAGTGGTTCCATGTGTGCCAGAGTTGCCCTCTTTGTGTGGGGGCAGCGGTGAACAAATGGGGCCTGTCTAATGAGCTGATTGCCACATTAACAGATAGATGCGAACAGACCGTATGAAAACAAGCTGCTAGATGGGGCACAGATACAACCAAGCACAGCATTTACTACATTATGAGGTGCTTATATTCCTAAAACCAACCCTCAGAATCCACCTTCTCAAATTGCAACATGGAGTAGGTAATACACAGATGCGAAAGGCATAACGTTCTTTTGACGTGGCTTCACTGCTGAATAATACAGAGAAGCATGTTTGAGTGATAAGCCTCTTGCTGTGTGACTTGCCCTTTATAGCATTTAAATGATTACTTTTTTGTTAAGATGCTGAATGGGCAAATCACAAAAGACAGGCAAATTATCTGCAGATAAGATTAGCATTAATATACAGTCTGGAGGAAGAAATTACATGCTATTTCTGTAACACAAAACTCATACATTCTTACCTTTGCTCCTTTTTCACCTTGCCTTCCTTCTGCACCGGCTGCTCCTGGAGGCCCCTGTAGAAGCAGGAGTTAGCTAGTTAATATGTGGAACAGGTACTTCTTATACATACAGTACGTACCTTTTAAATTAACACCAAAGTAAGATGAAATATTTGTTTAGCTTGACTAAAGTATTAGCAATGAAATGTAGAAGCAAAACCACCACAAAGCTAACTTGGTTCATCTGTGGGACAAAATACTCAAAAGCTCATCTAACCTTTCCTTAAAAATGGTTTAGATCAGTGGTTCCCAAAGTTGTCTGGGCTACGACCCATCTAATATAAGTTTACCAACTCAGGACCCACCTCTAGGAAATTTAACCGTTACCAATATGAATAAAGGACTTTTCAAATAAAGTTTTAATACAATTTTTTTATTACTTAATTAAATAATTACATCAAAAAGTTATTTCAAATACGGTTAAATTTCCTAGAGGTGGGTCCCGACCCACAGTTTGGGAAACCCGGGTTTAGATAAAGATGAAAGAAAAATGAATAGACCACAGTACTGCCTGTACCTACTATTTTCCTGTATTTACGTTTACTACTATGCCTAAGTTTCATAAGGATATGTACCTGAGCAAAAAAGTGAAGTTACCCACATTAAAGTATATTGGATAGTACTACACAGGATTAAACACAATCTTCCAATGAAAACTGTATGTATTGCTGCTTTCTTTGGAGCAGTGGGTTAGATGTACTGAACACATTCTAACTAAGGTTATATTTGTTTGTTTATTCAAGAATGTGCTGGTTTCTTTAGGTCTGGTTTAATTTATGTTATTTATTTAAGTGTTGAAGCCTGGAAAGTATGCATGCATATCTGCCCTAGTCTGCTAAGGTTCAAAATGATATCCAAAGCTAACACTTGAGGTCAATATCATCTATTCTATTCTAAAAATTCAAAGAAATCTCTTATCAGCTCCTGACCTGACCCAAAGTTGCTTCTTGCTAAGGTTCATTGCCTTCAAAGAGCAGCGGTACCCATGACTGCTTGCTCATCTTCTTACTACAGACTTCTGGGCAGTTATAGTGACTGGACTCAGCAGATCCTGGAATGAAGTAATAGGCAGTAGAAGAGCATGCAGTGGCCCATATATCTCTCATTTCTCCCTAGGAGCCATGTAGAGCTTGAAGGGCACTGGGTCCCAATGGAAGCATTTTTCCAAGGCCCCTTTAAACTGCTGAATTGGTTTTGTCTACAACTGCACAGCAAAGACAAATTCTAGAAAAGCAAAACACCATTTGTCTTTGTCAGCAAGAAGACAAAATCATACTGGAGTGTCTTAAAGATGAATTGATTTGTCGCTGCATGCACGTTTGTGAGCAACTGCACTGTCTGCACAGACTGAATTTAAAATACACAAAGGAGTAGGGAGGAAAGCTTCCAAAACATACAAAAAAAGTAATCATCTTCCAAATGAAGTAAACAAACAAAAATCTTAAAATGCCAAAAGCATGGCTGTTTGTGTAATAAATAAGCTGATGTGTTCTTATGAATGACAGTCAAGCTGCACATAGCTCTGCTGAATCCAGTGAGACTTTAGAACTCCCTCAAACCTTTGCTATGCACCTGACTACCTAGGCACTGCAGGTTGGTTGTGTGTTAATTCTTGAAGAAGCACAAAGAATGGTTTTATTTCACCTTTATTAGATGCTCACTTTCTGGTAAAGATGAGTCTAAAGCAGAAGTTGCTCATCCTGTGAGACTCAAAACAGACCTCTGGCATACTGTGGACAGGCAAATATATCACTGTTTCCTTTCTTCAGGTAATGGATGAAGTGCTCAGAAGCCTTTGCGGAAACTTATGATACTTTGGTCACTATACTGGTGAACCCTGGCCTAGCACTTTCTTAAGTGTGATTAAGGGTATGTCCAGACTTAGGAAAGCTGTTAACTGGAATGCACAGCCGAGGCATGGGGATCACGCCTGACACCCAATCCTAAGTAGCAGCAATGCATTATGTCGCTGCTACTTTGTATTTGCCTATTGTGGAACAATAAATACTTGCACCAAAATATAAGGTAAATTTGAAGTTTCCTGCCATCCTGATTTACTTCATCTCTAATGCCTCCCACCACCAGTCTTGCCTCCAAGTCCATTCTGAATTCAATCTGAATCAGCTCTGAAGCTTCAAATTCCATTCCATTCCATTTTTATTTATATACCGCCTTTCCAAACGTAAAATTTGCTCAAGGCGGTTTACAACAAATGGAAGAACAAGGTACAATACAAATTCAATCAATTCAATCAAAGAAATACAACAAATAAGAATAATCAACAACTCAAATTGAAAACACTTTGCCAAGGCAGTTTACATACATCAAAATTACATTACATGTTATAACCACTAATACGTTATGCAGTAATAATAATAATTAGAAGGAAAAAAAAAGAAAAAAGAAAAAGTTTTTGTTTCACACGAGGTCAGTCTTCTAACATAGCCAATATCTGATTTGAATGTGAAGTTTTGTATGAATTGTGAAGGTAATGAATATTTTTAATCCATCCATTTTATACGTTACAGCTGAGTAACAGATTATTTATTTATTTATGTTATTATTTACATTTTTATCCCGCCCCATGCCCAAACATCTCTGGGCGGGTGACAACCTTAAAACAGATTAAAACAAAGTATACATTA
>MTQE01001134.1:22463876-22513496 GCA_014337955.1 Aspidoscelis marmoratus | reverse complement strand
AAGTCAGGTTATAGGCTTTGGTTTCAACAACATGGATAAGCGACAAAACTATTGTCAGGCACTGTAGCTAAGACCTACAGATTAAGTTTTTTCTAAGGATAATTCTACACTGGTTGGTTCCTAGGACACTTGCTGGGCCAGTATACTGACCAGTGTGGAATCACCCTGACACTTTGTTAACCGCATTTCCTTTAAAAAAGAAAAAAAACCCTGATATCTACTTAGAGTAAAATTAGAGATGAAAACCGCTTTTTCTAAGCTTGCATCTTTTTCACCCCCCCCCCCTCGCTGGAGCGATGACAGGCTCCATTCAGCTGTCAAATTCAGCTGCCATCATTAACGTAAAGAACTGCAAAAGCAAATGAGCGATCTCTTTCTTTCACAGCGTGTCTGTCTCTGTCTCTTTCCCTCCCTTGTCTCTCCATCCCCATAAACTTCACTCGTGTCTGTCTCTTTCCCTCCTTCCTTCCCTTGTTTCTCCTCCCTGTAAACTTCACTCATGTCTGTCTCTTTCCCTCCTTCCCTCCCTCCTGTAAACTTCACTCGTGTCTGTGTCTGTCTCTTTCTCTCCCTTGTTTCTCCCCCCTCCAAAACTTCACTCATTTTCTCCATGCTGTTTTCTCAATCGCTCAGGCAAGGGCTTCCTTTAGCCCCAACAAGTGCCTGACAAGTCAGCTAAAATCATTAAAAGCAACTGCTTTCACTCTTCCCAGCATTTTAGCGGGTCTCATTCTCTCTCCCTCCTAATAAAGCAGCCTACGATGATCAAGGCTCTGCTTTGGTGCTGAATCAGCTGTCCTTACGTGACCGGAGGAAGCTGAATCTGACAGTTACAGGGCTGCAAGGAGTGAGTTGCTTTCAGTTCTGCTCCCAGGAAAATCCACAGTTCCCCCCTAAGTCGGATGTAGTCTTGTTTAAACAGGGGTTTTTCTGCTGCGGATTTTCCTCCTTTACACCTGATATAGCCTGGAGTAAATCTGTGTATGGAGATACTCCGAGGCAAAACAAGTTTAAATCTGGAGTATTTTTGGCATGTAGATGCACCCTAAGTATATGCTTAAATACTCTAAATACTTAAAATGAATAAAAATGGTAATAAATATACAGCTACACTGGTCAGGTAGTTGAAAATTATCTCAGGTTTTCTATGGTATATTTTGTGTGAAACTGAGTTTTGTTATTGTATTACACATACAACTGTCTTCATAAAATAAAAATATAGAAATCATTGTGTCCTTTTATCACACAAAACTCCAAGCAAGCTTCTAAAACAGTTGAAAAGCCAACTTCTTCCTGGTGGGAAAAGCTGGGAAAGAACTTTGTAATAATTACAAATACGTTTCTCGCATAATCTAGGAATGCAGCTGCAACTTCAATTAGCAGAACTTAAGAACACTGTGATCGCTAAATTATAAGTACAATGAATCATGATTGCTAAACAAAGGCGGTGCAGTCGATATCAAACACCGCCAATTCTGCATTGAATGCAAAGTGGGTAAATGAACAGCTCTTGTTAACACCCTCTGATTGCTGGCATGGCACAGATGGTGCTTTTACAAAAGAACAGTTGCTAATTGTTATTTATCTTATTTTCTTATGCTTTAGTTTTGTAGCATTTGGGTAAAAAATTTAACTGGCTTTAAAAAGCCCCCAGAAATGAACAACCCAGAATGTATTCAACTGAGAGGCAGGATTGTTGGGATGGATAAGGGGAAGTATTTTTTTCACCCAGAAGGTCATCGGTGTGTAGAATTTACTACCAGAATTGGTGGTGACAACAAACAGCCCAGATAGGTTTAAGGAGGACAGGTACATTAATGGATACTAGAATGGATGCCTAGATACTACCTCCTGGAAGGAGATTCAGGCAGGATGCTTCTCAAAGCCATTTGCAGGGAATTGAGAACAGGTGACATTTGTCTTTGGCTTGATATATCCAGAAGAACTGGTGGGTCACTGTGTGATACAGGCTGCTGGACTAGATGGAGTATGGCCCGATCCAGCAAGGATCCTCTTATGGATATGAGTGTTTTCCTTACTGCACTATTATACTGCCTTTCTTCTAAAGATCTCATAGTACACTAATTCTTCTCTTTCCTCCATTCTTTCCTCACAACAGTCCAGTGAAGTGGGCTATGTTGAGAGGCAGTGACTGCCCCAGGTCATCCCTTACATGACTGAATGGCAATTTAAACCCCAGCACTCTTAGCTTTTGACCTGATACTGTGATACTCTTTTCAACAGATATTGATGCAGCTCAGATACTGATGTAGCTGAAATTCACTGGGTGCTTCTCAGATATGTCAACTCTCTCTTAGCCGCCCCTGTGTCACAGGATTGTTGTGAGGTTAAAATGGAATGATAGCACATATAAAAACTGACATCATCCAAACTACATTGCTGCTTGTGTAAAAATGCATTCTGCCACTGCACAGGAATGTTGTGACAACAAAACAAAACTAAGCAAACCCCTGTGCAATGCTCAAAACAGGTCACACAGTAATTCTTTGCTATAAGAGATATCACTTTTAAAAAGAATGCAAATTCCTACCTGTCCTACAGCAATCAAGTATATATTTTTTTTGCTTGTAAGATACTGCAGCAATGCTACAAGCACTACCAATGAACTTGCTTCTACAGTTTTTACTCTACTAGCAGCTTCCACAGTTTACACAGAATGAACTACGGCCATTTCTACACATGTGAGGGGTGAAGGAAGCAAGGTAGAGGTGCTCTGACTGGAGAAGTTCCAAGCTGGATCAGTCCAGCAGGCCTGGGACTTGGATGGCCTGTTCCCTTGGATACCCCATACACCACTCCAAAGTTCACATGAGCTTTAGTTTGATGAAAAGGTCCAAATGGTCAGGAATGAAAGTTCCTGGTCTCAGAGCTAAACTGCCCCACAAACCAATGAGCCCTTTCACATGCTTCTCTGGGAAATTCTAGCAGCCCTGGACTGCCAGCAGACCTCTTAAAACAAGTCAACCAGCATCCTGGTCTAGGCGACCATTTTGGCTGTCTTGACCAGCTAAGCTGCCTCCAGTGAAGATGGAGAATGCTAGCAGATGACAGGACATCTCTAGTCTGCACCACAGAGTGGAACTGGGATATCTGGCAAGTGCAAAAAAGGCCTAAATTTGTATAATTAGGGAGAACTGAAAGACATTTTAAAACATGTCAGAATTTACAGAAGCCACAAAATGTGGCTGAATCATAATAAGAGCTTTTTACGCTTGGCTTATCTGGCTGAGCATATGATTTGGGCCCGCTAATATGAATTTATGTATGAACTGCAAATAGATCACAAATCGATAAAAGTGTATACAAGTCACTTTCCCCCCTCATTCAGCCTATTATACTTAACACTATATAGGATTTTATCTATCCCTTTTTATAGCCTTCATGATTCCAAGGTAAAGATGTTCAAAATGCTATTGAAAGTCTCAAGCAACTGATTGAAAATGTGCTGATTTGTCTTTTAAGCAAAGTGACTTTCATTATTTATAAGACACAAAAGCATAAAGTGGCCATTTGTCAGAATAAAACAACAGCCACACCTGTTTGTCCCATTAATGGAATTTCTGTGTATATGGACTCAAGGGAAAAAAAGGAACTTATTTACACGTTTCAGAGACAGTCTGCTGAAGTAGCAATATGCTTTACTTACTAGAGGTGTGCACGGAGACATTTTTCCACATTCTATTCGAGGAGAAACAGGGTGACATAGGTAACTGTTATTTTATGGAAAATTAAGCATCCTTGTCAGATTTCCTGTGAAAGCGATGTTTCAGGATATTACCTTGACATACGTGAGTTGTGTTGGGAATGCCATGGATACCTGTAGCATTGCCAGTATAGTCCCAGGAGAAACATGGAAATATGTGTCATATTTAAAGTATGAATTCCTTTTTTCTTTATTGCAGGAGTTCTTAACCAGGGAGTCCATGGAAAGATTTCAGGGGGTCCATGAGTTTGACTTCACCCGAATAGAAAAAGGGTGCATGGAACAAAGGGCCTATTGTAACAGCAACTTCGACATAAGGGGGTATTTCTTTAAAATGCATTCAGGGTTACACATTACAGCAAATTGATTTATCAGGAAATCTGCAAAGGTAGTTCCTTGCTGAGAGAGCTATTTTGTCTGTACTTTAGGTTTAAAGCACTTTTGTTTTATTTCTTTCTTGTCCTTTTATTTCAATCCAATTGCCCACACCTAGTTCATTGTAAGTCACACAGCAACAGACTAGCACTTGTGAGGCAACATTAAAAAGATTAGCCCAGCCAAAAAGCACTGGTGGAAGAGTCTTTGCCTTTCTTCCTGTATCTGATTATTCCTAGGGCTTGCTCGAACTTGTGTCATAGAGTGATCTAGGTCACTCCCTGGATCCCTCTGTCTGCACTGAGAAGCCACAACAACTCAGTAGAAGTTGCCATGGGTTCCCCTGGAGTAATGCAGCTTATTAGGAGCATCTAGATCGCTTCTGGACCCTGTGGCCATGTCCACTTCCAGATGCAGCACAGCACATAGTTGCGGCTGTGTGACTGCAGCTGCACAGTCACATGCAACATCCAGATCACCATGGCAACATCTGAGAAAGCACCAAATGTTGCCTTAGATGTTGCCTTGCTGATCTGGCAGGCTCCAGGCTGGCTGTTCTCACATCAAGCACTGCTGGCCAGTCATGGGGCTAGTTTAGCACTTGTGGTGCAAAAGGCCATCCCCACAGGGCATTCTTATCTAGGGGATTTTTGCAGTTACCTTACCTGATCCAAACCGGTGGGGCTGGACCAGCAAGGCCCACTGGTTAGGACCATAGCAAGGTGTGGTATGGAATAGGCCTGGTCCAGACCAGCCCTGCACTGGCCTGAAAGCCACATGAACTTCACAGTTGCTCTAGGGCTCTGAAGTGCTATGAACATCTGTGTATTGCCAAAGTGGTTCCCTCAGTAGCAAAAAAACCAGAGGTATGCCTACTGCACACTTCTGTGTATCCAGACCAGAGGCATTTTCGCATTACACGCGTTCCAAATGGAACGCGTGTAGAACGGGAAGCCTAAGGCACTTCAGGACGCTTTGATCATTCACACACCGGAGTGCAGGAACGCGTGTAAATGCGTTCCGGCGCGCCTGTGTGCGAATGCTCAAAGCGTCGTGAGCTGCCTTAGCCGGCAAACGCCGGCAAGGGGCGGGGAGACAGCTGAGGAGGCTCCCGCAGCCGGCGCTGGCTGAAAACAGCTGATTGTCAAAGCTGCGCCGGCGTGGGAGGCGAGCCCGCGGCTGTTAGGGAGAGAGAAGCAGGCGCGAACGCTTCTCCTCCCGAATGCCTGCGGGCAGTTCGTGCGCACCCGAACGCATGTAGAACACTTTAAAGTGCTCTACATCTTGAACGCGTGCAAGACAGCTCCGGACATGTCGGAGCGCAAGCCCCGCTGAGCCAATGCGTATGCCGTGTCCGGAGCTGTCTTGCACGCGTTCCGAAACGGCGTGTGCGAAAATGCCTTAGGTCAGGCTGGTACAGCAATAATCCATGATCTTGAGTGCTATGGAATGGAAAATCTTGGGGAGTGGGTTGGCACCTGTTCCTCTAAGTGCCTTGGACAGAGAGAAGTACTCCAGAAAAAGCCTTTTGCCTTAGCTCTAGCTAATGTCCTCAATTTTAAATTTTTAACTCTGTCATATCCCAGTGAAAAGATTAATAATGTTACAATAATCATTTTGAGTGTTATAAATGTTAGCAAGTTGGTAGAATGAATAGATTATTGTGTAAAATAGATATAACGAATTACACATGTCAGTTCATTCAAGCCTACTATACAGAAAGGTTGATCTCATTTTGTAAAATAGATTACAGCTTATATTTAAATACCACTGCATGTTTTTTTTTTAAAGAATAAAAATTCAACTAATTGCCTGCCAAGGAAGGTTTAAATGCTTGCATATCTGTAGAGATTATCCAGTGTATGTATCTGTATATCTTTGAGAGACTAATGATAGTGTGATAATTACAGACCGATCAACTGCTTGGATGTTACTAAAACATTAGTTTTTCTTAAAAATGGCTTTTTATTTGGCACTGAACATTACTAATTTTTCTTCTAACGTAATGCTAAAATCATTTGTTATGTATTAACTTAAAATAACTCATGTAGAATTAAAATGTTATCTATGCAACAGAATGGAAAATAGTGATCTAGAAAACAATCCTCTTCTCCTTGATTCAGCCTAACTGGATTGCTTCTTCCCCAAATTACAAAATAATTTGGCTTATTCCAAGACAAGTTCTGACTCAAGTTCACAGTTCTGGGATCAATCAGATTTTTTATTTAATTCACTTCCTTTCTTTTAGTACTCTTCCTTTTCTCTAAAAGGTTCACAAATGAATCAATTTCTTTCTTCCCTCTTCACAAGCCATTTGTTTCTATTTCCACGTGATTCATGATCCAGCTACACAACTTATATTTAACTGTTAAAGATTGTGTATCTCTTAATGATCTTTTCTTGGATTGTTTTGTACTTTTATTGCCATTGATTGTACATCACTTTGGGTTACTTAAAGAAAGATAATTCACAAACAGACCTAAAAAAAAAGTTTTGTTTGAATTTAGAAGATGTGCAGATTTGACTCTAGATATTAAACAATAGCAAACATCTTCCTTATTTCACAGAGATAGGGGAAAAGTAGTTAAATTAAAAGCTTTAGTGATTTCTGCAAGTCACTAAGAGAAGAGCAGATACTGTGGGTACAGATGCAAAAAGCTCAAATGGGCCCAGATACTATTATCTCCATATGGACTGTGTCTGGAACTATATCCAGATGCTGGTTACTTATCCTGCTACATTTAAATATTTTGGAATAAAGCATGGATATTCAAAAATATTCATGTTTTATCCTGGGTTATCTAAAATATAGCAGAATAAATAGCCAACATCTGGATGCATCCTAGAAGTGGTCTGAAAGTGGACTGGCACACAGGGCTTGTTCTTGACTTACTTGCATTATTGCAAGCAGATACCTCCATACCTAGGACTCCATTGGCACTTTTTGATATCCTTCAAGCCTGCATGTGAGCTCTAATTCCACTGTTCATGAGTGTTGATAGTGGGATTCCTGCCATGAGTGGCTGCTCCAACTTCATGGTGGAGGGGTATCAGTCCCTGACACCTGGCCACATGGTGATGTCTAACAGAGGACACAATATGAGCCTCAGAAACTTCCACACATGCTTAATGATAGCTATATATACTAATCACCACATTAGCAGTTCACACTAATTAAAGGAACAAAATAATGATTTCTTTTTTAAATGAAGATTTTATACACCTGCCTATTTACTTCTCTGCTTGACTTTTAACTACTGTTTCTTTCCATAAACTTACAGCTCAGCTATGGCTGTGTCAAGAAATAATGTAAAGCGCACTTTAGGGATACCCCGGAGACAATAGCGTGTGGCCCTTATGTTCCCAATCTCTAATCAACCTTTTCTAGTCATGGGACAGGGAGGGGCAAGCTGGTGTATGAATAATCCCACCTCAGTGATGCCTCAAAGATGTTCTCTCTCTCTTTTTGCTGTATCTGATTGCACATTAAGGGCCAGAAAAAACACATTCAAATACATTAGAAGTGGATTGTAGTTGGGATGAGAACACTAGTGCCACATGCTACCACTTCCAAGATGGCTTTGAACCATTTTTTAACACTTTATTCGGCTGTGTCTGACTGTAGCCTAAGTTCTGTCTCCCATTCCATAGGGTAGACTGAAGTCTTAACCTATCATACTTTCCTATCATACTTTTTTGGGCTGGTGGAAATTAAGACACAATTAATGTTTTGGATCATTCATACGGATAGTTTGGACATTTGTAATGTTATGGGATATGTATTGGATACATGTTCGGTCATATTGGATATATATTTGTTTGTATCGGATACGTATAGGATACATATTCGTTCATATTGGATATTCGTATTAATTCATATGAATACATTTGTATCAAATAGAATTCTACCACATTTGAAGGGGATCTATTTGAACAAATTTTCTAAAGTCCGATTCATTATGAATCTAATGCCATAAAACCCATTCATCCACATCCCTACTAAAAACAGCTCATGCTTAGGAACTACTCTTTAATTATTTAGATCCACAGGAAGGGGTTGTACTGAAGTACGCAATTATCCACAGTCCTCCTGTACTTGCATTAAGTTACTTGAGGAGCACACTGTAAGACAACTTTTATTACATTATACTAATAGTTCATTTTCCATAATTCCAGTAACACACTAGTATCAAAATAGCTTCAAAATGCACTGTTAAGTCACATCCTTACTAATTAAAATGTGTCTCCGACTGATTAATTCTTTAGATAATTAGCATCAAAGCTTGCCTCCCCAATTTAAATGAATGAACATATATTGATGAACAGCAACCTTTTCTTCCCTTCCTTTTTGGAGAAATGGAAATCCTAGAAACAAGTGGCAGATTTAGAAAACTCAAATAATTTATTTGCACCTGAGACTCAGAATGTAAACCTGACTAAATTAATTACATGATTTACTTGAAAATGCATTACAGCAATGCTTACACACACTACTCATTACCACTAATCCTGTGATCTGTAACTCAGGTATGCCATCGAATTCAAGTAGATGGCAATTTTATCAAGGGATAGCTCTGATACAATCCTACTCACAATTAATATTGAATTTCACTCTGTTTGTGAAAGGTATGTCAGCAGCCCAGCTTACAGGTATCTAAAATTTTGGCTAAAGTGACTGTACTGAGGGGTTCATAAACTTTCATAACACAAAGTACATCTTTCTTGACAGAATTTCTATTCACAAGCAACAAATGAAGACACTGTATAAAGAATGCATTTTACTGGAAACAAATAAAATACAGAATCTGTAATTTGTGCCGTGCTATCGTATCACTTCACATTCAATTTGGAGATTAGGTTCACATCCTGAGATCAGATATGATTCACTGTAGCATCAGCTTCAAGCAGATTTCTCTGACAACTCAACTACACAATGTATTACAAAAGCCCGTTCAGCTGAATGAAGCTTGAGAGCCCTGAATTGCTTGTCAACCAACCAATTTTGCCTCCACCGGCAAACAGGAAAAGAGAATATCTACAAATAATTTTATGAGATATCACAAATGACTGTTAGGTCATGGTCTAAGATAGGTAAATCTATCCATTCCTGGTCTATGACACTTTCACTGATTCCTTAATTCTACCTGCTTCTATAAACACCTGTATTTTTTAAAAAATCCACAATGTCTAAACAAGATATGAACTGAAATGTGTATTATTTTTTTAAAAAACTCAGGAACTGTACTGTAACATTTGCAGCATTGTGGACTCTGCTAAGTTCTGATAGGATCATTATCCCAAAAGATGCAACTGAGGTAATTACATTAAATTTAATTACTTAAATGAATACTGTAGATTTCTTGGGTGTGTTTGGCATGAGAACACAGCTGCTGAATTTTAAAGGTTTGTTAAGAATGCAGTAATACCATAAATAAACAACACGTTAGGAAACACAGGAAACTTAGTAAAATGGGACTGAAGTTTGCCCATGCTGTTGTGAAGATTTCACCAAATGTTGCAACACAATAACGAAGCTTGTATGTTTCTTTAGCCTGGAAGAAATGACACCCAAATAGCAAAATAATATTCTTCAGAAAAAAATATTGGCAGAATCATGACTTACTCGCTTTCCAGGAGGTCCAGGTGGCCCAGCTTCACCTGAAGGCCCAGGTGGACCCTGAAAGAATAAAACCTCTATATTAATCTTGTAAATGATTTCGGTGTCTTCACCAAAGAGAAGACATGTTGTTCATGAGGAATAATTATAACAGCGACACTTTAAAAAATGATTGATCTGAAAACCCTTGTACTAACATTAGAAAGAATGAGCAAATCTGTACATTTCCATTCTTTTCTATCTTGAAAGCAGTACATTCCACTTCTTTTTCACTTTCAAAGTATAGCTTCATGGAATTTATACACCTTTAGAAAACATTTTTCCTAATATGTGCATTTTTGTACACAGGTTTATATAACAGAGCCCACCTGGATCTATTAGAGCAAATTACATTCAGGGGGCCAGAGTTCAAAATTGGTCTTTTTAGCACCTTTCGCTTTATAGGGAAAACTTTCTTTAACAACAGAAGTTTCCCAAATGTGGTCTCATATACACACACAGTAAAGCTTTGTTTTCAACATAAAACTTTAATGGCTAGGACTGAATTCAACTGTACTGAGCTTTCACAAAACAAATGATGTATGAATGTGAATACATTTTTCAAAAAATAACAGCACATTTTATATGTTGCTTTTATGTCAAACTTTCTCCAATATATGCATTTTTAAATGCATAACTGTATGGAAATTCATAATATATTTCATAGAAATTCATATTTCTCCTCAGTTATTGGAAGAAATGGATGATTGACATAAATCCCCTCCATTAATCAATAAGTGATATATAAAGCTATATAAATTGGAGTAGGGAATATTAACAATACAAGACTGATCTGGTCATTCAGATCTCACTTTTGGGCTATTTGTATGTTCAACACTGTTAGACATTCTTTTGTTCTATTCTGTATTCTCCTTTAATATGTAAATTAAACTGGATGGATATACTGTTGTAGATATTTGTATTTTTCTATTTAAAAGATTACAATTTTATTTACCACCCTAGCTTTCTTTTGCCATGTATTTCATTTAGCTCCAAAATGGTCCCCTAGGCCAGCAACAGGCAGATCAAGATCTGCTGAGCTTCATCAAGGCAGAAACTTGATGGTTCAAGGGACGGTTCACAATGTTCATGAAGTGATATGAGGCTTAACAAGTTCCACCAACTGATCCACATATTTTTAAATCTAGTTTTGTCCATCACAAACATGTGGTTCCCAAAATCTTTCTCATAAGAAAATACAATTCTCCAGATGAAAGAGGATTTCTCAACATTTACATATGTCTACATTCACTTCGGCATTTTCTTTTCGGCAAAAATTGTCACAGAGGCACAACTGAATATGGCACTATTGAACATCTGTCCAAACACATCCATGTTTGTATTAGCAGCCCAGGGCAAGGAATAATCCCATAGGAGTCATACATTCATTCAAATTCATTCTAGAGGCACACTGTTTTTTTAGCGGAGTGGGATACTTAAGACTATTTTCACACACACTACAGCAAACTTGGGGGGGGGGAGAGAGAAATCCACAGTGCAGCCTAAACTTCATTATCCCTAATTACCATACTCTGAATTCTGTTTCTTGCCTGTTACATATTCTTTATACATTACGTATATCAGGCATACAAAATGATTATCTATTGCTTACATCATACTTGTCTGTTCAGAGAACAATAACTGCATAAAATATGTTACGAATTAGTAAAAAGTTTAATCTAAGAGAGACATATGATCCAAAGAGGTAGGAAAAATCTACATTTTTCTTCTGAGTCCAAATATATCTGTACTTTTTCAAAACAATGCATATGCACTGTTAAAACTGAACAGAATTCTTGGCTTTCCTAATATTATCCCTAAGAGTAAAAATCCCAGAGTCTGAATACTGTAAGAAAATTATTATGTGGTTTTTACTTACAGGTTGACCTGGATCCCCATCTTCACCTTTTTCTCCCGATGTGCCATCAGTTCCCTAAGGTGAAAGAAGAAGACAATGTTCACACATTTAACTATGCATGAACACTGATCCAGAAATATGTAACTTTTAAATAAATAGCAGTTCTGCACCTATCTTCTTTGTAACGATTAACTAGTTTGCTCCAGCCTGTACCAGCGCAAGCCTAGCAAATGTTGTCCCTATTGCCGCAAGCAGCACTCATCCTTCCTTGTGACTGGCCCATGTACCCACCATTCCAGTGTCATATCTGATACATAAAATCAGGGCTGGACTGCTTCCATGTCAGGTTTTCAAAGATGATCTTTGAAGCCTGCCTAAGAAACAATGGAAAACACCACAGCCCTATCTTCAAAGCTTATGCAAGCTCTGCAGATGGGGCTGTGGTGTTTTCCTTCCACAGTCCAAATGCAGAAGGTTCAAGGTCTGGACTAGAACAAGACAGCATTGGAACAGTTGTGAACTTATTCAAATAAGTCCACCATTAAACTGAAATAAGGAATCCTTAGTGAAGTTCTGAACCAGATCACCTCTAATCCTGTGTGGAACATATTAGCAAACTGCTTTTTCCAATATACTAGGCGAGTGGAGAAAAACCCTAAGTCTCAGAGTGGCTTATTCATGCTCACATGGAATATTATCATCTAGGCAGCTTTTAGGGCTGGATGCAAACAATACTTGTGCAAACAAATCCTGAGTCAGTATATTAATCAATTTATACAACAGTCAGAAAAGTGTGCCCCTCCCAAATTTGTTGGATTTTTTTTATGTTACAAGGTGTTGTGGAACTGACATTTTAAGGACATTGTATTAGCTATCTCACATATGGGGACAGTTGCATTGGCTATTCTTAAGTAGCATACCAGAAATTCAACTCCCAAACCTTGTATAAAAATAACTTTCTTTCAGATAGTCAATATCTCAAATATAGGTTGGTGATAGAACTCATCTCTGCATACATGGAGACAACGGCTGCTTCCAGACTTCTGATGCTGCACATTAGAATGTGCAGCAAACATGGAGCCATCACACATAATGGCCGATACTTCGTAGCGGTGTCACTTTATAGAGATACGATTGCGAATTTACTTAATGCTGATATGGCAGCACTCACTGTGCAGCATTAAGTAAATTTGAAGCTTCCCACCAGTCCAGAAAGGATGGCAGGAACAGCCAACAAGAGCTGAAACTGCACCTCAGCTCCCATTGGCTGCCCTATCCCATGTGATGTGTGCCTTACCTCATGTGACCATATATGCCACATGGAAGTCTCACAGCTCCTTGAGCAGGAAGCTACAGGGGGCTGCTGCAGTCTGGACACCAGACCATAGCTTCACAGCAGGTAAACTGATTTTTTTTGATACTGCGGATTTCATCCGCTAATTGGGAAGGGGCCATAAATAAACTGGAAAATATCTGCTTATTAAAGTGGTGTCCAAAGAACTATGAAGGTACACTGAATCATAGATCCCTTTTCATGAAATGAGTATTATGAAACTATGTCAAGAAAATCCCAAGGCACATGAATGATGGTCTGATGGAAAGCACCCTTTAAAAACGGCAGACTTTTGGCTTTATAGGAATAAATTCTACTGAGTTCAGGGGAGCTCGTTTCCAAATAAGAATGCACAGAACTACATTGCTTCTTCTGTATTTTAGAATTACTCACAGCAGGACCAGGTTCACCAGGAGGGCCAGGGTCACCAGGAAAGCCAACAGGACCCTAAGTAAAAAGATATTCAGGTCAGAATCAATTAATGACAAAATGCAACGATAAATAATAGACGTATATACTGAAGTTCAGGAAATGATCTACAGATTATAATCAGCTTCAAGGTAGGGATGTGCATGGACTAAAAAGAAATATGGTTCTGTTTGCAATTAACCCAAAACACAATTGAAATAAACTGTTTGATCTGGAACTTAGAACAATACAACCAATTCTATGAACTGGCTGGCCTATATTTCAATTTCTACAAACCAAGCCCTGGCTTACCCCTTTATGCTTCCTTCCTCCTTGTTTCACACCTTACTGTCTCCCATTCCCTTGGATTGTGGTGCATCATTTGGTTTTTTTCCCAGGATGTTCTGCACAGTCCCTTCTCTCAAATTGTACCTGAACATCCTATCTTTTCCTGGATGGATCACTGCCGATATTGCTTCATCAAGTGGTGGAGAAATAATTATTTCATAATTATCCAGACTCCTTCCAGTTTAGGGTAAGTGGCTTTAGGAAAGCACCGTAAGCTGCAATAATTTTGTTCAGATGAATTTCATACTGAAAATTGCTTTTAAGATTGTGGCCTTATACACCTTCCTCCAACTTAATAACCAGTTTTTTAGACACTATTTAACAAAATAAAAAAAAGTGTAAAATGGGTAGTATATTTTAAACCAAGACCCATTTGTTGGCTCACTTACTGGGTTACCCTTAGGTCCATCATCACCTGGAGGCCCTTTAATACCAGGAGGTCCAGCCGCCCCTGGTGGTCCAGCTTCACCTTTTTCACCTCGTTCACCTTTGGGACCCTGTAAGTAACAGACATAATTTGAACAGCTATATACAGAGTCATACCTTCTTTCAGAACAGTATCAAAAGAAATAATACCAGGGAAACTTTGGCAATACATTTGACTCTTTGCTGTGACATAGGACATGCCCAGACATGTTAATACTGCACAGCAGAATGCGCAGTTATGATGGGTGTGTCACACAAGATGGATCATCGTTGTGAAGCATTATCCCATTGCTACTATGCATTTACCTGAATCCTGGATTAGGGACACCCACTGTGCACGATTAAGAAAACTTGAATCTTCCTGGCAGGACGGTGAGAAGAGACGAACGAGTGCAGGACGGCAGCTCAACTCTGATTGGCTGCCTCATCCCACATGACCATGAGCGCTGACTCAGCTCTCACAGCTTCCAAGGAGGAAGGTACAAAGTTGCTTTTTAGTCAGGATGGTGGGTTGTCGCTGCGCAGCAGGTAAGCTGCACCTTTAGCTTTAACTTAGGATTTCTTCTGCAGGTCTGGACACAGCCATAGAAGTACCAAACTGCCACTTTTCCCCATCCCCAGAATATGAAGAAATTTAGGAAGATGCATAATCAGCATCCAGATGATTCATAAAAATAGGTCATCTTCCTGTCAAATTCTGACTATTCTTTCCCCCTTGCTGCAAGGGAAAATAACAGCCAGGGCATATATTAGGTAAATAGCTCATAATGGTGAAATGAGCAAAAAGATGAAATAAACATGCAAATGTTGATGCTGATCTTAAAGATTTATAATAGCATCATAAACAAAGCTGTATTTACCCCTGTGCCAGGTTCTCCCGGAGGTCCAGGGTTCCCGGCGTCTCCAGGTTCACCCTAGAAAAATCCAAGGGGAAAAGGGTTATTCATTGATCTCTTTTTCTCTTATATGAGGAACACCTAACATACTATTCACTATCTGAACTCTCATCAAGCACTAGGTATTTGCACGAATATTTGTAGGCATCTGAAATCTGATGAAATGTGCTGAATTTTGACATTTGAACTTGGAATAGAATGTCCCAAAATTCGAATGTAAACATTCAAATTGGATTTTGAATTTTGGATCTATTTGTTCAAATTATCTGGACATTCGTATGTTTACGTATTTGTACATGACGCATACTTGAAGATCCACATCTTTCCCACATCTGTATGCATTTGTACCAATACGTACCCGATGAAAACAGCATATGGGATAACTACAGATTGTATACGGACGTTTATGGATGTGGGGAAAATGTGTACGTGCACATACGAATGTTGTCAACATTCGTATATGCAGGTTCAAATAAAAAATTTGAATGAATAGATTCAAATTTGTTAAATACGAATTGAATTTTGTTAAATTTGAATTTAAAAAATTCAAATTGAATCAAATTTTCAGTTATTTGATTCGAATACAATGTCAAAAAACCTTTTGTGCACATCTCTATCAAGCGCTAACTTTCCCTTGGTACAGAAGTAATTCCCTGAAAGTTAAGTAATACTAATTGAAAACTACTTCAAGGTGATTTAATTTAACTGAAAACAATGCTAACCACTTGTACTATGGAAAGAATCACAACTAAACATGATAACAGTAAATGAAATAATATGCCAACAAATAATAACATCTTCATTGCAGGTCTCATATACTGATGCTGCACAATTTATTGGTGATGATAGCTCTTTAGTAACCAGATGTCTTTCAAGAGATATGTAAATAATTCCTGCAAAGGCAAAGCTTCTACAGAATTCAAATATAATATTTAAGCTAATTTATTCTTCTCTTGAGCCTAGGCTAAGGATCACAAAAAAACCCTAAACAGATCACTTCAGTAATAAGGAGTGATGAGTGAAATCCCACTGGCTCGATTTGCAATTGACTCAATATGTATGAGATTTCTTGGCAAGCATTTAAGAAAAGGTCTTCTGTTCTGCTTGTCTTTCTTTTTGGCTTGCAACACAGGTGCATGTGCTCTGAGCTCACTATACACATATGTACATTATTGCAGGAACTTTTGGGAAACTGCAGTGTGTTTTAGTACTTCCTGAAGCTTACTCTGGCCATGCGTGAACAGAACTGCATTTTTACATCACAGCCTGGAAAAAACCTCTGAGAACAACAATACCAAAACACAGTTGAATGCTAATAAGCCAAATAATTCTCCCACTGGCCGAAGTAATTAGAAACTTTGGTGTCTCTACCACTTTTGAGACAGACATATTCAAAAAGTCTTCTCCACTGTGCACTGGCAAATTATTTCAGCTCTGATGAAGGCATGGGAGGACATCAACTCTACAGATCCCACTTTCATCATCATCAGCAGATCTTTTTAAGTTATGTAGCTTCTGAAATGATAATCTTAATAAAGTGTGGTTGGGATATGCTTGCAAGCATGGAGTCACACAATTCATCCTATCTTCACTATATTTTGGTGTAGTCTTTGGAGCAGAGAACATTTCCTGCTAACAAACTTAGCATCATAATCATCATGCTAGTAATACACAATCTACTATGCTTCCCCCACTGTAAACACCATATTGGATTTTAGATGTTGTGATGGTTTTTATTATTCTATTATATATTGTTATATGATATAGTGGATTTTAAGATTGTTACCCGCCCAGAGACCTTCGGGTATAGGGTGGGATAGAAATATAAATAATAAATCTACTATGTCTTCTAGACTGGGTTTGCCAGTTTTCATTATCAGATCCTTCCCAAGGATTCAAGAGAGTAGAAGTGATGGTTATTATTTTTAAAAGAATTCTGTTCAGAAATTAAGTTTATGCTACTATCCACAGCAAGAATTTTCTATTTCCTCCTAACAGAGTATGGGCAGTTCTACTCTGGCAGGTAGACCGGATCAGCAAACATCTCAGGAAACTCTCTTCTGCACACTGGTGATCCCACCTAGGGCCTCTTTTAGACTGCAACAGTGTGCAGAAGGGAGGCTCCAGGTACTCTTGTCGGTCTACTGTAGTATACAAACCACTGAGGAATTGCCCTATGCAAACAGCTGATGCCTTTGCATATATGACACATATATGCATATTTGACACATATATGCATATTTGGATTCTGCTGCTGATGTGCAACGGAAGCTGCATTCAGACTTCAGCTGAGAAGAATTTTACAAATTCTACAGGAAAAGTGATGGAATTAAAACCCTGATCTATTTACATCTAGGGCTAACGATATGGAGAGACCAAAAACAAGGTTCTGAACTGCAGATCAAACATCACTTTAGAGAGATCAAAGATGGTGAAGGGGTTAAAACTGTATAGACAAACCCCATTATATGAGAAATCTCCCTCTGTCTTCCATATTAGTACAAATACTATAACCCTCCCATCTTTTGTGTGTTCAACAATGGGTATGATATGCTAAGTTTGCTTTCATGCTAGCTCTGCTTTCCCGCCAGTAAGTTTTCTATATTTAGCAAACTGCTTGAAAAGTGCTGATTGCATGAATTCTAGCAAAATGAAACTTAGAACTGCCTGTAAACAACGATCCTGCGCATGTCTGGCTCAATGGCCTTCACCAAGGAAAGTATAAGATAAGGGTTTTGGTGTCTGAAAAGAAGCAGGGAGGGGAATTCGGACTGTGCCATGGCAGGCAGAATTAAAACTCTGGATCCCTGAAGAACCTGTCTCGGGTCCGTTTGTGCCTCCAGTTTTCCTGTTTCTATGGGGCTATAAGTGGCATCGTGGCCCTTCCACACTGCTGCTCCGAATAACCCATAAAGAATTGCAGGGTCATGCTGCCTGTCTGCAGTAAGCTCTTCTTTCATCCTAAAGGAGCGTCAAAACAGCCACTTATATCTCCATTTAGAAATGCAAAAGACAGGACAGCGGGGAGAAGACTTTCAAAGAGAATGAAGAGCACCGACAATTTAGTCTCAGTTTGCATTCCTCTTCTCCTCCAAGAATGTCCCCCACCAGTTCAACTAATAGCCTGTAGGTTTTCTTCTAAGCCTTTATTCCTTTCCTTCACCTTCCTCCTTAATTCCTAAAGCTGCTTTGAGAGAAAATACTTTAGGGAGAACTTGGTTTTTAAGTGTTTTACGCTTGAGTTTAATAGAGGCTCTTTTAGAGTTCTATCCTACTCTGAGGAGGTTAGAATCATTAATCATTCAGTATCAAGCCGTATGTTTTTACAGAGGCTGGCTTTGATCACTTTGCCCTATACAACCGCACGCACAGCAGAGAAAAACAACAGGATAGTTAAAAATACATGACATTAACTAGAGCAAAAAATGTTTACAGTGGCTCAGGCTTTTTTATAAAGAAAAAAACACCTTTCAACATTGGTGTCAGTAAATATCTCTCTTCCACATTTGCAGTTTTTAATGTGATCAAATGTTCTTTGTTCTATGAACAATGTTACTCATTTCATTTATTACATATTCTAATGCATCCGTGGGCAACTACTCTATACATTTAATTAACAGCCACAACAATAGCAGCATGCCAGCATGTTCCACTTCCAATAATGACTGTAGTGAGCCCAGGATGATGAACGTAGCCCTCAAGGGGAGCTTCATTTAAAGCCAAAATGTGGTTTCATAAAAGCACCACAGGAAGAAAACAGAAGACAAAGAGAAATTCACAGATTGATTTTATGATGTGGGGCATTGAATTTTGCCTGAAAAAGTAAGCAGGTTTTCAGCTCTGAACAGTTAAATGATAAAATAATAATAACCTCAGTTAAAAAAAAAACACCCAAAGGTTTATTTATTTATTTATTAGGATTTTTATCCCACTCTATACCCAAAGGTCTCAAGGCAGGTTACAAACCAAATATAAAATCAACATTCTAAAACAATAACAGTGCCTGGATTGCGGAGGAAAAGCTGTTCTTTATTTAGCCAATGGCTAGGGCATCTTCAAACTTTCTTGAACATGCCTGACACATCTCAAGGGAGACTATTTCACAATCTGGGAGACATCACTGAGAAGGCCCTATTCTGGATGGCCACCCCTTTTGGAAGAAAGCATTCCTTTAGATATTTGAGGGGGAAGCTATTAAAGACCTTATAAGTTAAAGTTAACACCTTGAATTGGACTTGGTTCTGAATTGGCAGCCAGTGCACCTTTTTAAAGATGAGAGTGATCTGCCCAAACTCTCAAACTAAGTACAGATAGTATAGCTTTACACTCTCCAAACAAGGCTTCAAATTGCCCCTTAATGATTCCCCTCCCCCAAAAAAAAGAAGAAAATAACCCCAAAGCAGTTTACATACAGGTTAAAAATGAGGGTAAGAACAGTTAAAAACATACAATTGAAAACATATGAAAATTCATATTGCTTTCTATGTTTGATTGTTAATATTAGAAAGTGATGGAAAGTATAAGGAGAAAAACTATGGCGCACTGAACTTGGATGAATAACAACAAAAGATGCTGCTGCTTGAAGGAAACCTATTAAATTGATGAGAGATAGGACAAGATGTTTCATCACACATGTCAACAACAGTGGATTGTATTACCTAAAATAAGAAGAGAAAACTGGAGATATTCTAAGGTGACTTACAGCTGTTGTGATTTATTTGATTGGTTTATTTTCTTAAAAAAAATAAGTGGCAGAATCTTTTTGCATTAGTAAGGAATCATATGCTGGGCTGCAAGATAAAGTACTGCCTCCCTTGCTCTTCTTTGAGTTGATTAAGAAGTGGCCCATGATAAATCCAAATGATTTTGACTGACCTATGACTTCAGTCAGTGTTTCTGAATGCAGAATTATGACAGATCTTCACCTGGAGGGATAAGAGCTGGGTAGTGTACCAAAAAGAATATGGAAAGGACTCAAGGTGCTCAGAGGCAAAACAACTTAGATAGGATTTCAGCTTTGAAGACTGAAAGAGGAAGGTTTAAAGGAGCTCCACCTTCTTAGGCAACCTCCAGGTCAATAAAACAGAAGAAGTGTATAAATCCCACCAAGGCATCCAGTCCATCCTTCCAGTTTATCATGACATATCTTGACATTATTAAGCTTCAAAGATTTAAATATTATTATTTTCAAATGTCACACTATTTCAGGTTATGATTGCAAAACCATGCCATCAGTTGAACTCTAATTATATCAGAAAAATGTATAGATATATACATGTCCCTTTAATGAGCCTTTATAGCATTCTGCAATGATTTGAAGATTTCTTTTTCCATGGGCATGGTCAGTGCCTTCAATATGAATATGCAGAAGGTGATGCCAGCAAGATTTTAAAAATTCAATTCAAGAGAGACGTCTCACATTTTTGTGACTACATTCACTTTGACAGAGAATCTGCCACTTGCTTTGCATTACCATATTGTGAGATAGTTGACTTTGCACTGAAAAAATTGAGCCAAAATGCAGAATTAAAGACCACCTCACCATATACATGCTTTGGAGAGCATGAAAACTATTTATAAATTTGAAAATCAACAATTTGAACTATAATACTTATGCTGAATTTGGGTGCTTTTTGCTAATAAATTTTCTGGCACAGACCTTTACTTAAGTTTATACTTGTTGTATCACTGCCATGTTATATGATACTGGCTCCTTAAGCGTCCATCACATAGTGACGCGTTGCATACTATGTAACCATTAAAAATTTAAAATACTCAGCTTTAGCAATGGGAATGAAATCAATCAAGGTTTTAAAGGTGTAAGTGATTCTGTGATTTTTAGTCCTAATATATCCATCTGACTGAAAATCAAATTTTGCTAGAGGCTATTATGTTTCAAAAAATAGCTACATATATTTTTTACCCTGCATTCAATCAGGATCAGCTGTGGTGGAATCACATCAAAGCCTGGGCTTGCCTGTCAAATGTGCAGTATTCTCAAATGCAATTTTGCAGAACGCTTCTAATCATGGTGTGTGTGTGTGTTTTAAAGGTCTACCTGTACTGCAGATTTATAGGTGTGATGTTCAGGAAATGGGAGCTGATAATGCTCTAGACCCACCATAAAGAGATCCAGATTGAAAAAACTCCTTAGTTCTATTTTTTGTTGTTCTGTTTCCAAGGTTGCATAGGATCTCATTTTAGGCTTATTGGTTTCCAGTTTTCTACATGAATATTCTTTTACATCCATTTTAGGCTTTTGCTTTCCATTTTTGGCACAAGAATTAATTTGAGTATAAAAACAGTGTAGAAGAGCTTGACTTAAAAGTTGTGGTGATCAATCACTTACAGTGGAGAAGTTTCATACAGGTTGTGGTGTGGCAGGGTCACAGCTCTCTTCTTGACAAACACACTAAATCTCCTTTAACTATTCAGATGTGCCATTTTATCCCCAAACCCTTGCTATTTTATCCAGAAATCATTTTAAAGTATGGAGTATGGCTTATGTACAGCTAGGGCCTCAGACTCTGTTATTGGGGAAATTCACACTTAACTTCCCTGGGACCCTATCCCATGGATGTTAAGATCAAGAATGGGATCAGCCCTATGAAAAAACCTACCTGAAACTTATCCTGCAGCAATGGCCATAGCAATGACCATGAGTAGTCGGCTGTTGCTATGCCACTTGGGTGATGTGTGTGACTCCAAAGCCACAGCTGCCCTGCCCCACCCCTCCTCCACCCTGCCTTCACACAGAAGATGTGAAGGCTATGTCTGTGCCTGTTCTAGAAATGCCATCAGCACTCCTCATATAGCTGTGAGACTATTACATCTTGTAAATAGGGATGAAAGAGGAGACCTGATCCACCAATCCTGAATTCATCTGAGACTACACTCATGCACTTCTTTAGATACGGAAGTGCAATTCTGTGGGTATACTGTTCCATAATTTTGAGAAATGAAAACCAAAGTTCAGTGTAGTTTCATCCTTTCAAAACTAATTTTGTATGCCTTGTTTTTATATTTTTCTTACTGCATAAAATGGAAAACATTGATTTTTATTGAGGCAAAAGAAAGCTAGCAAGAATGAATTGTACTCCATAAATACATACTTTTTCACATATAATAGGATGAGGAAGATATACCCTGACCACTAATTTTCTTAGTGTTGTAGAGAAAATAATAAAATGTACCAAATAGTAGGAACAATGTTGGAAGGGTCTTAATTTTGATGAAATATTCAAAGTTTGCACAGAATGCTTAAGTCATGGTTAAGCCTACTATAAACTGAAAACACTATCATAAATACAACAAAACGTCTAGGATGTGAGCTCATATACATGACAAAAAACCTCCTCATAACACCATTCCAAGTATTATCGCAATGTCAGCTCTACCGAAACACTGGCAACTAGCAACAAAGAGGCTTTAGCACAAAGAAGAATAGTTGGCTTTTATACCCCACTTTTCTCACCCATTTAAGTGGACTCAAAGTGGCTGCCAAACCTGTTCTTCTCCCCACAACATACACTCTGTGAGATGGGTGGGGCTGTGAGAGTACAGAAAGAAAGCTGTGACTAGCCCAAGGCCACCCAGCTGGCTTCATGTAGGAATACAGAATTGAACAGGGAGAATAACAGATACGAGTCTGATACTTTAACTACAAGACCAGACTGGCTCACAAAGATGACTACTACGTGGCCCTCAAAAATCTAGACATTGCTAAGTTACAATTCCAGTTATTCTTTGCCACTGCCCACAGCAGGTGCAGTTAATTAAAAATGACAAATTTATTATGCTATAACTGATGTGTTCCCTGTGCCGTGAAAGCAAACATTATAACAATATTTTAAAAGTCTAGTGACATGCATAACTACTCAGAAGTGAGCATGATAGAAATGAGTGGGAAATTTGTCAACCCACTTCTGAAGAGCCCTAGGGTGTTTTTCCACTGTCACTAAAAGTACCCATTAAGTACCCATTAATGGGTACGAAATGGCATTTTTGTACCCATTAATGGGTACTTAATGGGTACTTCTAGTGACAATGGAAAAACACCCTTATAGTTCTAAAATTTTAAAACACAACAAGACCCTTTTGAAGTACTGTAGTAAAAAAAAAAAAAAAGCTAGATCTTTCTTTGGATACAATACAGTAAACCCTGAGTAAGAAGACACTGTAATGGCATTTTAGAAAGTTAAGAATTTGTAGCCAAAGGCAGTCAACAGAAGAAACATTGCCACAATTAAATCCTGTCCCCCTGCATTGTATATTTAATCCACCATGGATCAGATTTGCAAAATTAGATGCTTCCAACTGAAGTGTTTCATTGTTATTACAGAGTATTCTACTCATAACTTGTTTAAAAAGTTTTTTTTTAAAAAAAAGACAGACGATGTGTATTTAGGTGCAAAATGGTGTAAAAAGAGAGAAGAGGGAAGGAGGTGAATCTGAAGGGTGGCATAGCACCACACCCACTCAGTATCTTGAGGTTCTTCTAAACGTGTAAGGGATATAAGTGATATTTATATGCATTTCACAGATTTGCTTGCATCCCTAAACTGAATCCTGAATTCAGTGAATTTTGTGTTACATTACAATTTGTATGAATGACAGTGGTGCACATGAACTGGAATCTATAGACCAGTTTGCAATCTTCTTACTTTCCTAATGAGCTACTCCTGTTTTTATCAGTCTGGATGAAGCTATGTAGGAGAAACTGGATAAATTGTAATAAAATCATACATAGATAACACCTAGGCTAAAGATGGGCTTCAGAATTCATATCTCTTCATCCACCATCCAGATAAAACTTTCGATAAAATATTTTTTGCCAAGGCAAGGGAATATCATGATATTCCATGTAGGTACCAGACACTGAGCTGGTCTCCCCCTTCTATACCACAAAGTATATGAAGATTAAAGCCAGTTAGGGCTCTAGCTATTTTTCCTCCATATTACTTACCTTTTCACCAATTCCTCCAACAGAACCAACTGATCCTGGTGGACCTTGAGGGCCCTAGAAAAGTAAGAACATCGGTCTCAGGTAATGTGCTACTTATTTCTTTGTCTAAGAAGAAGAAGTAGAATGTATAAGGCATTCAATGGATGGATTTCTTACATCAGCTCCATTTGGACCTTGAGGTCCTCTTGGACCAGGGGGACCGGGAGGACCCTGTATAAAATAAAAAGAAATTCAGCAGTGAATTAGATTTATGGGAACAAATAATCACAATACTTTTCAACACTTAGGACAGCCCTTTACAGAAACAGCTATGAGCCAAGAACAATAGTATAGGGAGTCACAAACATAGTCAATACTGGCATTAGTTGTGTAAGTGTTCAGAGGACCATACTGGGGTAGATCATTAAGTCATGTAACAAAACATCTCAGAACAAAAGGGGATGAGAGGAAAGTCTGAAGACATTAGGATTAAGAGACAAGATGGGCAGGGAGAAAAAAAGGAGGAGGATAATATGGAGATAGATACTCTTACATAAAGTTCTCCAAGTCAATTTAATGTAGACTAATGAGGTGGAAAGTCCTTACCATTGGACCGACATCACCATTTTCTCCTTTTTCACCTGGTGGTCCGGGAAGACCCTGGAGGGGGGAAGGAGCATCTAATTTATAATATGAATTTGAGAAATGCTGTTAACTGAAATCCCTGTAAGGAACCTTTTCCAGTAAACAGAGGAAACAACGCTCTCACCCTCTGAAACAGCTCCAGAGACAGACCACAGAAATGGGTGCTCCACCCCCGCAGTTCTCATAATGCCAAATTTCGCCATTACATTATCCATCAAACACAATGGATTAATAGTTAGTTCACTTACCAACATAGATGCACACAATTTGAGAGTATGTCCTGCAACATGTGCTGGGATCATGACGGACTGCACCAGCCCCATACTCGTCACAGGGACCATGGAGTCCTTGGCACAGAAATTAAGCACCTCTAACATCACAGTAGTGCAGAAATGTACTACCACTTCCAAGGTAGCCTAGAACAGCTTAGGTAGGAGGATGAGTGGATCGTATACAGGCAGCATACCTGTTCTATCTCTACTGCCCAGGAGTAGGAAAATATTCTCTGTCCAAAGACCAGCATGGACTGGATGTGTGGTGCAAAGGATAGAATTTCTATGTACTACAGTGACCCCCAGCCTTCCCAGCTAGTCTGGACTGGTGTGCCTAGTTAAACAGCATCTGATGTCCTGTGTTGGCCTGAATCCTTTTGTGTCCTAAGCTGCTTTATCATAAATTTGCACAAATGTAATGGCCTTGATTTTCTTTTTGCGCACTTGATCCACTTCACCCCCTAATTATTTGGGAGTTTATTATGTTGCATTCAAACAAAAGGCTATGATGGTTGTAAGATACATAATGAAATGTATTCATTGACTGAAATATTGAAGAACGGGAGAGTCAATGCACAGATGTCTCATTATAAGTTTCTAAATACAATACAATGGCAGGGTGTGTTTTTTTTTTTGATAAGCACTGATTATGTGCTTATCAATGAATACTAAGTCTGAACATTCATATCTTTTAATATAGTTTAATATGAATTCATTTGGAATCACAGCTTGTTTGGTTTCTTCTGTGAAATACACTTTTAACACCAGAATGATTAAGGGGCTGGAACACCTCCCTTACGAAACCAGGCTGCAACGTCTAGGCCTCTTCAGTCTGGAGAGACAGCGTTTGAGAGGGGACCTGATTGAAGTATATAAAATTATGCACGGTATAGAAAAGGTGGATAGAGAAAATTTCTTTTCTCTATCACACAACACTAGAACCAGGGGGCACTCTATGAAGCTGATGGGTAGGAGAGTCAGGTCTGACAGAGGGAAGTATTTCTTCTACCAGAGGGTCATCGGCTTATGGAATGTGCTGCCGGAAGAGGTGGTGACAGCTACCAGTCTAGATGGCTTTAAGGTAGGGTTAGACAATTTTATGGATGACAGATGTATCAATGACTGCTAGAATGAATGCCTAGGTGCATCTTTCAGGGCGGGGGGACCGGGGTGCTTCTATGGCCATTTGCTGGGATTCTAGAGCAGGAATAGTTTGTCCTTGTCTCTGCTTGAGATGCCCATGCGCACTTGGTGAGCCACGGTGTGCGACAGGATGCTGGACTAGATGGGCTTTGGCCTGATCCAGCAAGGCTTCTCTTACGTTCTTATGTTCTTATGTACATGTACTCCCCAATGGAGTGAAAAATGGTCAGCACCAAATAAACCAGTTGGCAAAAACAAAAACAAAAAAGACCCTGTTTGTTACTTTTCTTTGTGTATTCCTAGAGGTACCCATTTAGGCACTGGTGATGCAGTTGTACTAACAGATGCTAGAATGGGCATCCCACTGTCAATATATTAAAGAGTTCTCTGCAAAACATTAATCTTAAACAATTTTGATTGTCATAAACCGTCCCCAGTGTGTTCTAAGAGGCTGTTACAGGGAGCCTTATGTTTTCTGCTTTAAAATTCTGGACTGGATCCTGCATTGGAACAACATGGCTAGTTTGAAGAGAAAGATGCTGGCTTCCTACTCAAGAAAAAGAAAGAGTGAGGAAGACCCCTTCAGTCTTATGTGGTGATCTTCCCACTTGTCACAGCTGAATGAATAAAGGGACATGATTTGTGTGCTGAATTTTGATGAAATTAGTTTATCAGTACATATTATTATTTTGAGTGGGGTATGCTTTATATAACATAGGAATACAACACATAGATTTGCAGGATTGTGCGAGCTCCTTTTTAACTTGAGTGAACATATACTCTGAAGGAACCATTCAAAATACAAACGTCTGGATTGTGTAAATTACCCACTTATCCTACAATCTACAATGAGAGGTTTGCTGCTCACTTCAACAGAAGCAACATCTTCCCTTGTGAACTTATTTTTGAGAAAGTAAAAATTTGAAGCTGTTTATAACGGATCAACTCTGAAGGAAAATTTGATGCCAATTTTGGCCTTCAATAACCAATATGCTCAGCTGTTAAAATCCTCCACTTTGCAAAATTGAAAAGACTGGGCTCCACAGGCACAACCATAATGTGTCCATTACCGCTGACAGAATTTTGAACACTGATGGTTTAAAAGTGAGTGACATACAGCACCAGCCGCTATCTAGTTAAATGGCTAACCTTAGATTTAAACTGATTTGAATCCCGTTGAAGGCAACGGGGTGCAATTGGCTTAAATGGAAGTATTTTGATTTAACTGAGTTATAGAACTGATGCTTTCTTATTCTTGGAAGAACTTGTAAACTATATGGCCCCCAATGGAACAATTTTATGGTCTTCAAACATATTATAGTCCAGTCCTGGAGATGTCTTCTTAGAGAAATTTCTTGTTGAGGGATGTGGCAAGTGTGCTTGTATAACAGAGCATCCATATGAAGCATTTGTGAATAGTCATGAAGCTAAGTCATGAGATTAAGGGAGGTTTATTGTTGACACTCAGGGTTGATTGCATGGGTACCTCCATGCAGCTTTCTTGGCAGAGATACAGAAGAGGTTTGCCATTGCCTACTTCCAGAGAGAGGCTAGGGATCAAACAGTTATCCAGGCAATTTGCATTGCCATTGAGCTTTAGCCACTATTATTAAGCTTATCCTAATTCACAAACTAATAGTGAGCTAAAAATGGAAAATCTTTGCAATCACTGGTATGGCACTATACAATATGAATTTCTTAGGGCAAACACTACAAAGAACTGTTAAAAGCATACATTT
This sequence comes from Aspidoscelis marmoratus, assembly GCA_014337955.1. Taxonomy (NCBI): domain Eukaryota; kingdom Metazoa; phylum Chordata; class Lepidosauria; order Squamata; family Teiidae; genus Aspidoscelis; species Aspidoscelis marmoratus. The sequence goes on along the minus strand of MTQE01001134.1, from coordinate 22,485,729 downwards.
TAAAAGTAAAGAAAAATGTAAAATTAATACTAGAAAGGCATATAAGAAAGAACAAAACACTTATGTTCCATAAAAATCCAAATAAATTTAAAAATAGACATAAAAAATACATGGCACTAAAAATATCACAAAGTAAGCATCTCCAAGTTGACTATTCTGTGATTGGTGTAGTGTATTCATATAAGAGAGCTTCCAAGATGGACTTTAAAATTTCTATAGCTTTGTGTGGAAGATAGGAGTCTACTAGGCAGTCTAACCTCAAACGTATTACTTTAAGGCCATCTGCTCATCCTTTTTTTCCAAAAGTCATCCCAATTACAGTTTCATTTGACATAGTCACACAAGGCCTTTTCATATTTTGACTTTCCTGGAACATCAACTTAGGGAAATGAAGATGTGGGATGGATCAGGAGTAACCTCTGATCTGATCCATCCAAAACTTACCCAGGACTGGTAAATACCAGGTAAATGCAATCACGACTGTATTAGCGGTGATTGCCTCACCTCACCACAGCAGCAGCCATTGCCACAGCGACTGGGTGACATGATGCACAACTGCAGCTGCCCTGCCCTGCGCCACACACCCTTTACACAGAAGAAGTGCAAAGGGTGTGTGTGCTGGAGCTCTACTGCTATTCAGTCAGGGGAAGGTCTGGCACGGTGTGTATGCTCTATGCAGGAGCATTCTTGGACCAACCTTTTTGTCAGAGTGCAAAAAGGCCCATAGTTTTGTTGTATATTCTGCAGGAGGATGAAAATTCTCACAATTTAAGGGACAAAGTACTATTTTATCACATTAGAAACATCTTCCTTTCTAACTGCTGTCTCTAGTTCTGGACTAATACACTTCTTCAGTAATTGTAGGCATCTTTAACCCTAGAGATGGCTTCATCATTGGTTCTGAAGACTCCATTATGCATTAAGAAGGGGCATCTTCCCTTGAATCATAAAAAGCCTTGGAGCTCACAGCAAAATACTGAATTACATAATAAAGCCCACACATTGTTTCCTTTACTGAATGTCATTAATCTAATTTTAAAAATCATAGAAATCACTGAAATTTAGCAAGTGCTTCATTTTGGCTGGTTTATGCCACTGTATTAAGGAAGAGATTTTAAGCCATACAGCAATTATCTAACTATAGAAGAGGTACACTGCTATCAAAAAGGTTAGGACAACTTCAGCTTAAGTGTTTTAAATGAATAATTGCTTACAGTTCACTCATTTGGAGATGTTTCTGTAGAAAAGGTAAAGACCTCTATGTTGTGGATCCAAGTATCTCATCAATTACAATTTGCTGTCATGACAGATACGAACAACTTACCCAACAGTTTGTTATTAAGATTTATTGAGCAATAAACATGCCTTTAGTAACTCAAAATTAGGCTCTCAATTATTCTGAAACTTATATGTGGGTCTGACTTTTTAAATCTGTAAACTATTAATGACTATGGGGAAATGGGCATGCTTAAGGTTAAGTATGGAGGCATTTGCTAAACTAGTCTGAGTACAACCTCGCATATAATTCTGCTGAGAGACTCCAAAACCAGTGGGGACTTAGTGTGCCTTGCTATGAATGAAACCAAGATTCTCTTCTAAGCAGTTTTATGAACTTATTCTATAAATAGTGGCCAGGAGTTAAGTCTAGAGGACCTAAAACTGAATCTACATTTTAATTTATTCTATCTGTTCAGTTCACTGGATATATTTATGTTCCAAAATATGAGAAGGGATTTTTGCATCCTCCTAATAGGAGTAATTCTAAAAAAACAATATTACTATAAAAATTTAAGTGGGGAAATTACACCACCTGTCATCGTAACCAATAAGCATGGAACTACATTATTAGCATCAGGCAACATTTATGAAGTATGCTATTTAAGCAACACTTCCTAAATAATTGTACTTGTATAATCAGCATGTTGTACAAAAATTGTAAAAGCGGAAGATAAATCTCAGATGAGCCAAGATAAGTGCCCATAAGTAGCCCAGTAGCAGTCTTCATAGGGTTAACTTGCTACTCTGGCTGTAAATGATTTTGCCTTTTAGGGACAAATAATATAAGCTCTTGCAAGTACAATTTCAATTAAAGTAGGATTCCTACAAAATAACCATTGTCTGCAGCTTAGGAACATAGAATGGTTGTGGAAATAAGCTCTTGAAAGCTTCGTTTTCATTTTTATTTTTTGTAAGCTTCGTTTTAATCTTCCCCAGAGGTATTCTGGTTGGGTGGACATCAAAATGTGGTTTGGAAAGGTCAAAGCAAGCCATCTAACTTGACTCAACTCTGATTGTGCTGGTCACTGGACCATTACTACTAAAACAAGAAATGCTGCATCTACTTTTTCTAATATGTATGGACTTGAAAGGGGGTGGGTGGTACATCTTTAGGAAAATTTTGTGCATTGAGTATGACTTGACTGACATTTTTCCTCCTAAGCAGCAGAAAGGAAAGCTTTATTTGTTATTAAGAAAAACACATTACCTACAATAACACCAAAAAGAGTCCTTAATAGTTCAGAGTAGGGTTGTGCACGGAGATCCAAAAATTAAAAAAATTGATTCGAATTCGACAGATTTTGAATTTCTGAAAATCCAATATGAATTGTTGAATAATTCGACTGAATATATCTGTTTATATTGCATCCGAACATTGGGTTTATTTGCGCTTATAACACAAGATGACAACAAGATGCAACGGGATGCAAATGGGATGAAAACAGGATATGAGCAAATTTGAAAATTGGATACGAATGTTGCCAACATTCACATAGTTCGATTCCAATTGACTTTCGAAAATATGGATCCAGATAATCCGGATTTGAATCAGATTTTTGAAAATTCAGATTTTCAATTTTTTAATTGAATCAAATATTTTAATATTCAAATCGACTCAAATTTGAATGCAAAAAATGCATTCTAGCACATCTTTAGTTCAGAGATCCTTTATTACCATCCCCTGTTGTGTCTAATTGAGATACAACATTCATTTATTTATTAAGTCTCAAATTTATGGGTGGCTTACTGCTTGTAGCATTTTATCTGTATCAGTACACAGCTGTACGGATACGTATGGGATGAAAATGTGATGCATACAGGATAAAAACAGGATGCGAAGAGATGCATACGGATACATACGAATGTTGTCAACATTTGTATAATCAAATATGTACCAAATATTCACACAAATAGATATGAATGTATTCAAATAATTCAAATTTTAATACATTTGTTTTTTCTCTATTTGTACAAATTCGGACGTTTGCATATTCTATTTGAATCAAACGTCGAAAATTGCATTTGTGCACACCCCTAATCAGTACTGAAGTAAATTAATGTTTCTCCTCATTTCCCTCCTCTAACTATTTGCCTGCTCCAATGATGTTGTGATTCAGGTCCCCTTCTTCTCTGTCTTCTGCGACAAAGGGTGAATTAAAGGAAGATACAAGTATAGACGTATCACCTACCTGAAGGCCAATGGGTCCTGGAGGACCAGGGAAACCTCGTGGACCTTCATCTCCTTTCTGCCCAAACATCCCTTGTTGTCCTCTTGGGCCAGACTCTCCATCACCACCCTAGTATTTTAGAACATACCAATAGGTTGTCATTATTAGTAATTTTATTTCTCCCTTTAACAAAATGTTCACAAACTGTTTTTTTTTTAAAAAAAAATCAGAACCACTAATCAGTAGGAGGCAGAATACCAATAAAACTGCACTTAAAAAAGATCAGTGAATCAACCAGCAAACCAGCATTAACTAAGACAGGAGGAATGTTTGGGTATAGTAAAGGGTAGATAAGTGTGTAGAGACAATGTAATAACCTTAAGGAAGGAAAGAAGAATTCCTCATCGGTTATGCCATAACAAAGAATCTCTGCTCTACTAAGAATGACAGATCCCTATGGGACCATGAACAAGTCTTTCTTCAGCAGATCTGGAGAAGCTGGCAAGTAACAAATGCAATGACTCTTTCAGTATCTGGGTTTAAATTACAGGGTATTGTAGAGCAAACACATCCTTACGTGATGTTGTTGGAGAGGATTTTTAAGCACATTTTGCAAGATCTGCAGTTTCCGAATAGTCTTCATGAACCATCCTGAGTACCTTATACGTTTTAGTCTAATCGATGAGCCACTAAAGCACACAGTACCACAGAAAAAACTGTAGTTGCCAGAGCTGAGTGCTGTATACATAGTTTTTGTTCATAAGGACTGGGAAGCCACCACCCACCCACCAATTCTTGGAGACAACAATGGCTTGCCAATGAGACCTTCCTCTTTGTTTCTCTCAGATTAAAAAAAAATCTGACTCCCAATTAGTGGGAATTGAGAAAGAAGCAAAAATTAAAATCTAAAGCACCCTACTGCCACTTGTGATGTGTTGCATTGTTATTAGACATTGAAATTAATGAAATTTAATTCTATATAAGGTGGTTAGGATGATATTCTACATGTAAAAAATGAAGACACTGGATAATTACAATGGACTTCAAACCTTGCCTTTTCCAAATACAATTGAAGTAAGTGGCTTGGTCACCAAATAAGATTTGGTTATGTATCAGACTGATTAGTGCAGCTACTGGGTTGAAGAACTGCTGGTAAATTCCAATTCAGGAACATTTGGTCAGATCAAATTTTGGATGATTCAGTGGTCTGCACCTTACCAATAAGGTTTTTGTCCCCCTTCAAAGTGGCTAAGTGGCCCAAATTGAGTACTACACCTAAAATTCCTATTTTAATGGTGCAATGCTATTGTCCTTCCTTCCTTCCTTCCTTCCTTCCTTCCTTCCTTCCTTCCTTCCTTCCTTCCTTCCTTCCTTCCTTCCTTCCTTCCTTTTCTATGCACAGAGGTTTCAGGGCAGGTTACAATAAAACAAATTAAATTCCAGCTAAAAATAAAACAATAAATAACAGTTCTTAAAAGGGGAGGGGAAGCTGCTTCTTCAACCAGACAACTAAATGTGTACAGTCAAGGTGTCTGATGCACCCCAAAGTGAAGGCTGTTTCATAGTCTGAGGGCACCACCACAAAGGCCCTCTCATGCATCCACTCCCCTCGCAACTACTGACAGTGTAGCATACCCAAGTGGACCTTCCATGCCTTTGAATGGGCTCCTCTCATATATAGCATGAAATTTCAACATAGGAGACTACATTAACAAATAACAAACTTTCTAACTTTTTAGATATTCTTGTTCTGTTGATACATTCGTCAAGCAATGGAGCTCAGGATACAGTAAATTTTGACTACAATTCTCCTTGCAAATCTACAGTCTAATGATATATGAGACTGCAACTTTTATATCACTCTTGCATATCAAGTCACAAAAGTTACTAGCTTGATAAACAAGTACTTTTACAAGGCATTTCTGAAAGGCTGTGGGAGTTAGAAAGCTAGTCACAGAAAAATGCATGTTACTCAACAGGTCATATTTCATACCATCAGCTTAAATGAAAGGTGACATGACCAAATGTTCAAGTCTGAAGGTAGGGAGATAGCAGTAAATCCATGCTATTTCTACTGACTTTCAAAATTCTCAAAAGTAGTATATTTATTGCTTGGAAATAAATGGAGGGAATTGAAAGAGTGGATTCCCAAATTAAATTGTCATCCATGACTTTTTTAATGCATAAAAAAATTGTCATTGAATAGGTAGATGTTTGCAACCCACATATTGTAATCTTATTATTTGATCCAAGTGGAAAGGCTGGGGAAACAAGTGAATCTTGAAATTCATCCCATCTACCTTGAATTATTCCGATAATTCAAGAACAAAAACCCTAATCCTTATCTAACTCCAAAGTAACTGATTTCATATAAGCAGCAAGGAGCAGCAAATATGAGATTCCATGTTCATTAGTTTGATACCAACTGGTTAATGAAAGCAACACCAAGCGACAGATTGAGCCATTAACCCTGAGATCACTCAGTATCCTATCATTTCAATGGATTCAACTGAGAATCCTCAAGTGATGAACATCAAAGGGAACAAGAGGAAAAAAACGACCCTTGGAAATAACCATTGTGGCTCCCATATGCATGCAATAACACAATCAGGAATTAATTAAGCAGAAACGGTAGCCCAATGATTCATTCATCCTTTTGAATCACAACACTCATGGGAGATGGAAGTAGTGAAGCAGTGACCCAAGACTGGAGTCTGCAGTCAGCATGGAACTGCTCAGACACAGATGCCTTGAGGACATGAGTTAAGATCTTCTCTGCTTTACGCTACATAAATTATGCCTGAAGTTTTGGTATAACTAATGAGAATTCAGCAAAAAGCACTCATTTGTTATGTATAACAAGCAAGATACTTACAGCTATACCAGGAGCGCCAACTGGACCTTGAAGACCTGGTGGTCCAGGAGGACCCTGAAAGAAAAAAATAAAGAAGGTAGCTCTGGCATCAAAAGTCAGATGCACAGGAGGGTATTTTGCATTATTCAGGCCTAATAAGCTTCAGCGTATTTCTTTGGAGAGATGGTGCAATTATTCCAAAGTCTTTTTACATTCAGAGCAGTCAAGCATTATTTGTTCATCTCCCAAAGTTTTACACTTGCTTGTCTACAATGCATTTGTAACTGACATTTATCAAAGGTAATTATGCCGGCCATATTTCAGGTTATTTAGAGCTACATTTTCCATTCAAACATGAATCACGACCTGTCCTGGCTTAGCCAGTATGAAAAACACAAAACCTTTCTTGAAGTCTTATAAATAGAAAAATCAACTATAGTCTGGTTATCCATCTGTGAAGGGAATGCTCTCATTAGAAGCACATTTTCTCAATAAGACATTTATTGTGACTGGACAAACCCTCCTACACTGAGTTACGTGTTAAATTTGGGTGATTGCATTGCAAGGTGGAAAACTGACCTGATCTGAAGAAAAGAAAGTGGCTTACTGAAAGATGATTTATGTTGTTGTAGTAATCTACACTATGGATAGAGTTGGTTTCCTGTTAACTGTGCTTGATTTTTCTTTTAAACAGGATTTAAGATGACATTTCAACAACCTATCTTGATAGACAAAATGTGCCTTAATTTCTTACAATTTCTTACCAGAACTAACATAATAATGTATAGTATAGTACGGTATGGTACTGTACTGTAGTGTAGCGTAATTAATATAATATAAAATAAAATTATAATATAATATAATAATATAATATATAATAGAACACACAGAGCAGTCTTCAGAATCTTCAGAATCTCAGATTCTTCAGAATCTCATATGAACAGTTATTTCACATTTAATGAAACTAAAATCTAACGAATTTGTCATAGAGGAACATTCATCAGACACACTTCTGTGAAGCAATATTATAGCCTCTGATCTTCTAGGATGGATGAGACTAGGACACAGAGGGAATGTTTCTCCAAGAGAAGAGCATCATTAACCACAGATCTGTATAGTCCTAGCCCTAGCCTTTTGAGGGGGAGAATTCAAAATCAAAAAAGAAGTTGGCTTATTTATGACCACTTGTATCACTTTCCAGAAAGTCTCTTACATGAAAAAGATGTGTTTGGTGACAATCTGAGTGATTGGGCAGGTTCATATTAGAATAAATTGTATGTCAGATATCTACTGAAATAAGAAAGAATTGCTTGGTATTCAGTGATACTAACTTTAATTATTTAGCTTGACCACTGAAAAATGGGCCAAGTTTGTGACACAAATTATGTTTTCATGTGTCGGGAACAATAGCTATGGAAGACAGAGAAATCTGACATTCCTCATGAGCTTAAGGTTCTTTAATCTAAAGGTGTTGCAAAGTAACACCAAGACCTATTCCTTGGCTTTTTTTTTTAAGCTTTGAATGTCAGTTTCTCTGTAAAACACAGATAGATTCCCTGTTAACAGCATTTTGCAAATGTTTTTGCTCCTTCCTAGAGACTTCATTATCTTTAGTGACTGATAACTATTGCTTAGGTCACCTAAAATGTTTCTAAATTTGGCTTCATAGCATTTAGAATCCTTTGTGTGTGGATGATGCCAATCCTTACTAGAGATTAATTTCTAGATTAACTGATTAGATTTAGTTTTGGTTTTAAAGTGATTTCATAAGACTGCTGCTTTAAGTATTAATATGTATTCTGATTTGGATTATAATAAATAAATGACTAAAATAAGGGAGGATGAAAAACAATATGGTAGGAGCAGAAGCTAAACAGAAAAAAGAAGAAATACTCACATTTTCTCCCTTATCACCTTTACTCCCTTTTTGACCTGGTTCTCCAATTTCACCCTGCAATATAAAGATATTTGTTAAATTTCTCCTTTAAAAGGTCATGAAATATTTTTAAATGTCATCTTATTATTCCCTCCGCTTTAAGCCACCATTTTACAAGCAAAGGTCTATGGCAGATATTTTAGTATGGTACATTACTCCAGGTATTGACCATTATGGTTAGAAGCACTTCATGACCTCATTTTGAAATCTAATTTAATTATATTTTGAATTAATCCTATTTGTTTATGACTCATTTTTTCCAGTAAAATTGACTAATTGCAATCAGCTACAGGATAACTCCTTGCTCTTTCACACAGCATACCATAACTCATATTATAAGCACCTCTTTCATAAACTATAATAATAATAATAAGCTAGTATTATACATAAGAATGGCCCTAATAAAGTCAAACTATCATATCTCAGTTTAAGATATACAGGAAACATTTATGCACACATACAACATAGAGTATTATTTCTTCATGCAAGTCAACATTAAGACAGAAATCAACCTCTTTTCAGCTCTGTTATCCTCATATACATATACCTTCTCTTCTGTCTCAAGTTTCATAGAAGTATTTTACTGAAGGTACCATAGGCTTGTGGCCCATATGTTTACACTTCTGCTTCATCGAAAGGTTCCTTCCCCAGGTTTGTTATATTGTATTATTCTCAGATTGCTGTTATCAGGAAGTTAGTAGGGATATGCACGCTTCCCTTCAATTCAAATCGAAGGGGCAAATGTTCAGGTTCATGCAAAGCCCCTCTCCATGAATGTTCATGTGCAAAGGGAGCCTCGCTGTCCCTTCCTTTGAGTCCCACCTCACCCCTCCATTCACCTTTTGCTGCCACCGCCATTCCACTCTCTTCAAAGGCTCAATTAGGCCTTCCAGAGATGTGCACACAGCTGGAGAGGCTGCCCCCATTCATGAACCACTTGGAATCTTGTGTGATTCTCCGGGAATCATGAGGAACTGCACAAGCTTGCCCATGGTTCCCAAATGGGGGCAGCCTCTCCAGCTGTATGCATACCTCCAGGTGGTTGAGGGGGTGTGACTCTGGAGGATGCAAGTGGGGGGGCAGATCCAGTCCCATCAAAGCTTCTATGAAATTTCAATAAAGGCCAGATGCATTCACTTCATGTGTGAATGACAGCCTATTAATGTAGGTCCCTTTTGATTCGCAATCAAATTGTCAAAGCTTCAAATTCAAATGTGAATTCAAAGCTGACAAATATTTTTTCATTCATCCCTAGTGAAATATAGAAAGACTTTAAAATGATGTGGAATAAAGGCAGAAATTTATGGATAACATGAACTTCAGTTTCAAATATGATAAAACTTTTAAACTAGAGACAATACCGAGCTAAGCACAGCTTTAAATAATTGTATATGCTAACACGATCTTCCTTCTCCATTTTCTCAAATTCAGAGGTGCCCCCTGTCCTCTACTTTCCTGTTTCTTGAGTTTAGGAAACATATGGCTGTTCTGCAACTTTGACATTATTTTTAAAAGAAATCTGGAATTTCCCAAAGGCAGCATAAGGAGGGCACCAAATTCTTTTAGCCTGTTCCACCACAGTCTCAAATTGAGCTTCTAGAAACTTTCCTGGCCCCTTTCTTTCTTTCTTTCTTTCTTTCTTTCTTTCTTTCTTTCTTTCTTTCTTTCTTTCTTTCTTTCTTTCTTTCTTTCTTTCTTTCTTTCTTTCTTTCTTTCTTTCTTTCTCTTTGCACTTGCAGAAGTTCCAAGATATCCATCCCAGCACCATATCAGTGAAAATTACACCACAATACTGTGACAGAGATACTGTGTTTACTTGGTTAAGACAGTCTAGGACCTCCTTGTCTTTCTTTAAAGCACAATTTGTGGGGTAAAGGATCAAAGAGGTCTAAAATAATATAGTGCCTGTCTACAAGACCCATGGGGGGAGGGGGGCAGCATGATGCTGCTGCTATTATAGCATCTTATAAACCCCTTTGTTTGGAAAACTACAGTAAACCCCTTGAAAAATACATAATTCTAAGATTCAGTAGCAACTGACCTTGTCACCATCTTCTCCAGGAGAACCAGCAGGACCAGCAGGGCCAGGAAGACCTACAGGCCCCTGTACTCCATCACGCCCAGCTGGGCCTTGAGGACCTTTTTCACCCTGTTTTCAACAAAAAAGTGTTATCCATGTTACAATTGATGTATTAATTACAGTAGGTTAGTAAATACAGATATTAGTCTAAGATGATGAATCAAGTCCAAATCAAAGTCTGCCCACTATAAAACTTGTGAATTACTTTAACCATATCACTGTTTTGCCCATTCATCTCTGTATTTGTCCACTTTGTAATCCTTGGAAGTCCTTGTCTGCATTTGACTATAATTTAAGCTCGTCTGGCAATGAATAGTTTGTTGTCTAGTTTTAGGGCAATTCTGCACTGGCTTAGTATAGAAGGAGTAGTAGTAGTTGGCATTAATACCCTTCTTTTCTTACATTTTAAGGAGACTCGAAGTGGCCAACAAAGCTTTCAATTCTTTGCCCCACAATGGACACCCTGTGGGGTAATGGGGTATGTGTGGCTATGAGAGCTCAGAAAGAGAACTGTAACTATCCCAATGTCACCCAGATTCCTTCATGTAGGAGTGCAGACTTAAACTGAGAGCCTACCAAAAAAGAATCTAACCCTCTAACCACAAAACCAAACTGTACTAGGAGCCTCAATTCCACACAATGACACAGTATAAGGGACCCCTCACGGGGTCTCCCTTAGACCAAACCAGCATGCCGAAGGGGTTCTCTTAGTATATTTCCTGGTCTGGTATACTGGTCAGTGCAGAAAGAATTATGAGCTACTCTACTGAACCCATCCAACTACACCTGTAAATAAGGCAGACACTTCCTTACCTGCCTAGCCTTACCCCACTACAGCCATTTGGCTGTAGTGCGAAAAGGTCTCAGGTTCCTATTCCAGATTAAAGCCAAGTGCGAACAGGTCTCTGGAGTATCTGTGTTTGACAAAGCTGTTGCTAGACCATCATGCCACCCTCATTATCAACAATATCAATGGTCAGGAACATTGAGAATTACAGTGAAGAACCTCATGCTTCCAGTTTTCGTAAGGGGGAATTCTCTCAGGGACTGAACTTGAATAAAAAGTTAACTGAAGTTAAGGTTAATGAAATATGATAAGCAAACAAGAAATAAAGGAGCACTTTGCAAAACAGAGAATTAGGACACTATGTTTAAATCAAAGCTACAGTTTGACAAGATGTTTTATCATCAGAGGAAGCCAACAATTGTGCTTATAATAATCAACTTTGTTTAACCTCCCTCCCTAGGCCTTAGGGTTTGATAAAGTGTGCCAAAAATGTCACTGAGTTTAATTAAATTTCTGCAGTACTCTACTGTAAATAGAGAGGGAGAATGCTGGGCACATATGCAATAGAAAGGTATTGGAGTGTGAAGAGCTAACATTATTGGATATGAAAAGTAATAACTTCTGTAATATAATAATCTTGTGCTCGCTCGCTCTGCTCACAATTGCTTACCGGAGCTCCTTTTTCCCCTGCTGGCCCAGGTGGACCCTGAGGACCAGGACGTCCTGGTAATCCAATAGGACCGGCAGTACCTGCTGGGCCACGCTCACCAGGTGAGCCCTGAAAACAAAAGAAAAGAAAAAAGCACAATGACTAAATAGTCAATTTAACAACTAATCATGCAAAAAGGCTGAAATACTGATGTGCTAAATCTTCCGCTGAAAGGCATATATCCACTGCTACAAGATAACTCCCATTGACTTCAGCTGGCATGGTTATGCTTCTGCCTAGTAGAATGTGTTCTTCAACTGTGATAGTGTCTCTTGAGTGGAAGTGTGGACTTTCCAGTGTTGTCTGGAACAAATGCAAGTGCCACTTCTATTACTACACGCAGCATTTGCTTGTGTGCCAAACACAAGCTTGATATGCATGAATAAATGCAGTGTGTGAGCTGAAAAGATTCCTTTCTGTCATATCACATATATGTTATGTCATTATAAAATGTAATACATTTTGGAAATGTATAAAGTACAACGTAGTGAAACGCTCTCATAAAAGGAACTTTATATATGGCTGTAAGGATTGGTCTTCATGACGAAGTGGATATGTAGAAGACAGTAACTGGACTACTGTTTGGGTTGGCACAATTACTTAATGGCCGTGTCTTCACAGCAACCTTATGTCGGATTCAAAATGTTTTCAGTCCTTGGAGTCCACACAGCAGTTTGGCTTAATACGCTTTTCCCGTGTTAAACCACCCCAAAGTGTGGTGAATCTCAATCCTGATTTCAACAGGTCTCACTCTGGATCCTGCGCTTGAAATGTTTTACATTTTTTACTGTGTGGACAGTACCATTTAAGAGATGGGAATCCATGTTTCCCTCTCCCAATAGCTTGCTTCCAAAGACAGTGATTTCAGTGTAAAAATCCAACTAACAGGGATCGCTACACTGTAGTGCTGGAACCACTTCACACCTTGATGGCTGGAATAACGATGTTGCAATTTTGCGCAATTCTAGCTCTTTGGAGTTCTGACTTTAGAAAGGGAAAGGGATGAAAGCAGCTGAAAGTGAATGTTTAAAGCAAAGGGGCTTTAGTTGCCGCTGCTGCTGTGTGCCCTGAGCAATGGGGAGAGGAGGGGAAAGAATCGCTGGCTGGCTGCCTGCTGCCATTTTTCCTCCATCCATGGAAGCGGCAGCCACCCAGCCACCAAGTTAGGCTCGGTGAAAGGGTCCCTTATGGGTGACGCGTCCATGCCAGGAGGAAGAGGGCAGGGCAGCCCCGAAAAGCAGCTTTTAAAAAGTAGCCACTTGAGTCCCCCTTTGAGTCACGTACGCCACGTACGATCCTCAGAATCCGGATCGAATACGATTAAGTTAAAAGTAATGGGAACAGGCAAATTCGCGTTTGCATCCGGTTCTATTATTTTGGTTTAGGGAAAGCGAAATGAGCTTGCTGTGGGGATTTGCTGAATAAGGAGTTGGTGGTACATTTGGATCATTGCCTTGAAATCAATACACCCAACAATCATGGTCCCAAAAACAATTTCTCCCCCCCTTAACTGCCACTATGTAGCTCTAAGAATGATACGGCCTAAAGGAAATTGATGGGACCTTAGATGGGAACCATCTGTTCTACAAAAGGCTTCCTTTCCCCTCCCTATAATCTTTTTCTTGTGTACCACACCTAAATATATGAGAAGGTACCTGTTTCATATTTATTTACAGTTTATAAGCCACTGTCAGGCCTTTTTAAAGGTGTAATAAAACAGAGCTGTGCAGATTCAGTTTGGGTTCGACTTAGAGTGGTTCAGTCCAGTTTGAATCTCACTGAACCACTGCCCTGTTGGAGAGGGACCAGTTTGATGTGAACCAAACTAGGTGTTTGATTTGAACTGGTTCAAATCACCCCACCCCACCTATCCCAAAAAATCTGGTCCTGTGAATAGGGCTTTCATAAAGTACCTTATTATAATTTTTCTTTTTCAAAATGATCAAAACAGTTTGTGGCATGTTCAATTAAAATTGGGCCAAGCTTGTTTGACCTGGTTCTAAACTGAACCAAAGTGAACCAACGAATTTGAGGGTGTTTTTCCACTGTCACTAAAAGTACCCATTAAGTACGTAATGGCATTTTTGTACCCATTAATGGGTACTTAATGGATACTTCTAGTGACAATGGAAAAACACCCTGAGTTTGTGCCCATCTCAAACATCTCCATACTAACAGCAGCTGCAGTGACTATTGAAAGAAATGGATTATCTTGATCCATTTCATTCTGGGTTCAGGCTGGGCTTTGGGGCAAAAATATGTTTTGGGTGCTTTGATGGATGACTTCTTATGGGACAAGTGAATGAACCCTAATGACAACTACAAACAGATTTCTTTCAGAGCTGAGAGCCAGTAGAGGCCAGTTGCTTTCCAGCAGCAGTTAACCTCATGTTAGTGGTCAATAACATATTCCACTTGGTATTTTTTTTTCCCTGATGATGGTACTTATGACAAGCAATATCTTCAAGGACAAAAAGTAGTATTGGTAATGATGAACAAAGGGTGCCTCCAGGCATAAATTAAAAATGTGAAGCTTACCTTTTCTCAGTCCCTTCCTCTCTGAAGGCCTACTGCCTCCCTGAGAAGCCTGCTGTTATCCCAAATGAGGGCAAACTTTCACAATAACTCACCCAACACCCAGGAAGAGCGAAAATCTGAAGCCAACGCTGAGGTAAAGGGGAATTGTTTGCTGCTCAGCTTTGGGTTTTGCTTCATAGAGACTGTGAAACATTCTGAAAGCTGTGTGGCACTGTGAAAGCTGCTCCACAGCCTCTGCAAAGAATACATCCTGTCTGAATGCCCCCAAAATTATTTTCATTAGGAAATTCATAGGGGAACCTAGTCTATAGTGACAGTATGTTCTGCAATTAGGGTGCACAATACCACTTCTGTCAAATTAAGAAGTTTCTCTGTATTTATACTGAAAATATTTTTCTAGTCATCAGCTCATTAGATATCATAATTACTTGGAAGCTGCTATTGACAGACCTGAATGACAACCATCTGTAATACTGTTCACAAGAGGAAGTAAATATAAGGCAATAAAACAGTGTTTTTTTAAAAAAAACATTCTTGTATTTAACATTTGTTTCAAAAAATATTGTGTCATCTTTGTAGTACAATTATTATACTTACAATTGGGCCTGGTGGACCCTGGGGACCTTCACCTCCTTTCAGACCAGATGGACCCTATCAAGACAGAAATGAAAAACTGTGATTAGAAGCTGCACATCCTTTTAAAGACTGCAAAACAATTCATCAGTTATCACTAGAAAATATTAAGATCTGCTATGCAGATTATTTTTTTACTCAGACCTTTACATCTTTCTCAGATGTAAGTTCTTCTGTGGTAAACAGGAATGTGCAAAGTTGGTTCGCCCTTGGAAATTCAATTGAAGAGTTTATGTTCATGAATGTTTGCATCAAACTGAACATGCATTTGTTTGGATATCCAGAAATTTGACTGAACCACAATCATCTGCCATTTGCGAACACAAACAATTTGATCACAGAGTTCATGTCTGATGGTGAACCAAACATCTGATGTTCATTCATGCATATCCCTAGTGATCACTTTGGAAGCATGCAAATAGCTCAAACTTTCCTATCATTCATCCTTGAGTGAACTAGAAGAAATGCAAGCAGTGTGCACTGCTGCCGTGACCAGTGGAGTATTTTTTTTTATAATTTTGTCTTTAAACCTAGGTTTAAACCAGGTTTGGCAGCATAAAATGTACCATGTAAATCATTATATCACCCTTCCTGCACTGGCCAACTATTTGTGTTGTGCCAGCTTCCCCCAAATAACTTCAGTAAGGAAACCAAACTATATAAATTTGATTTTTTTATTTTTTTTTAAATAACCTCCAGGGCCTTCTGGCACTTGGCTTCAGTAGAATAAGGCCATCCACATTGGGATGACCTGTTCCATTCTAGCCCCTGTGCTGGCCCAAATTTGCACCAATTTGGAGCCAGCACTGGGTCCGGGGCTCCAAAAGCACTAAGACCCAGAGAACCCATTGCAGTGACATGTCTTATTGTTCCAGTATAATGTGTCCCATTGTAAACTGGTACCATGGAGGCAAGCCAGCCACATACCTCTATGGTCCAATATACCACCCCTAGAATGCCGGCACTGGTAGTCTGGACCAACCTACCATTTTGGGCCTGCTGGTCAAAATGTGCAGAAGAAGGCTCCTAGTACTTACTCATCCAGCCTACCAGCAAGTGCACAATGGTTCCTAGTTAAGTTTGTTGTTACAACCACTAATTATGAACTTTCAAGCAAAATAGGCCAGTGTATTAGAAGAGTTTTTAGGGAAAGGTGGTCAAGATCTTGAACCTTAGAGGCTAGACTTCTCCTAGCATTTGAGTTAGATGTCCAACAGCATTTCACTATCTAAACATTGCCCTTCCTTCACATGAGCTTGGCCAGAGGGAATCTACTGAAGGTACAGAAAGGTGTCATCTCTAACCATCTCATTTTGGCTTAGGAGATGCTGGACTCCAGCTCTGATCAAATGGGATGACCAACAGTCACCAATTATGGAAGCTGTTGTCCAACACAATATGGAGGATTAAAAAGCACACAGATTACAGCTTAAAAGTTACTGCAGGTGAAATCTAGATAGTGAGACAGCACTTCTGTTCTCCTTTGATTCTCTGAATCATATTCTGACCTTCTATGGATCAGAAGGCAGTTCAATGTGATCAAACACACCATGATCATTGGTGCTCTGTCTCTCTCTCCCAGCTGTTCTCCTTCCACAGATAAAATTTTGAAAAGATGCCTTATGTGGGTTATGTTACCCCTCATTAAGGATGTGACAAGATACCACTGAGAAGACACTTAGGGTTTACTTTCTATTATATTTCTTTATATCATGCCTGCATGCAGGACACAGTCTGAATTCACACACACAAAATACTTCTGAGGTGGCACAGAGATGATCTAGAGATGGTTCACAGGTGAGATTGTTCACATATCAGTATGCCCTTCACCCTCTTATGAACATTCTAGACTGGAAAACATGGATTAGAAATGGGCTGAGAAGATGATGGCCACATGCTACTGCCACAGCCTCAAATTAGGAGAGATTATGACTAAATAGATAGATGAACAGATAGTGTTTTTTTAAGGAAATCCTTACATTAAGAGTAATGGAACACTGAAGATAGTTAGCTAGGAAGTAATGGGCTCTTTTTCACCGGATGCACTCTAGTGAAGCTGGACAACCAATTGTTATGGCCACTTTGATCTGGTGGCTTAATTGCTCTGTGCTCTTTATTGTATGTTGTGAAACTAATCAATCCTCTTTTTTTGTGCACAAATGACTAAATCACATATTGCTTTTTAATTTCGAGTTTAAGTAGCTGCCTGTTAATAAATAAATAAATAACCTAAACAAGTAAGTAAGTAAGTACAGACATTTATAACCTCTTGTCTAACCATTTAATATGATCTACCAAGCTCGCAGGAGGGAAACTGGTGGAGAGGATGGATCCACACCTTGTTGGATATTTTGGTATCACAGCATCTTGAGAACTTCTTATCCAAAAACAATGTATGGACAAGCACATGTGAAAGTAGACTGTAATATGTAACAGTTAGTAAATTAACTGCTTTTCGTATGTGCTTGTGTAATGTCCGGACAAAAGAAGTTGTCAAGATGGAGCCATACTGGTATCACAACAAAGGGTAGGCACACAGCTAGAATAAATACTAACTTGGGGGTGGGGGGGCTGTGCACACTGTATTTCTGTGCTAGTCACCCCTGGGAGGGAGCGTAAATTTTTAAGCTACTAAAGGTTTTGCTTGTGTTGAGTGGCTGGGCAGACTTTTAATAGGATGGTGCACTCATAGGAAAAAAACAAGATTGACTTTTTCTTCCTACATAAGATAATTTTTCTACAATAGAACTTCTTTTAGCAAATGTGACACTCATTTAGTGAGGGCAAAAGCCATCTTATTTCCAGCTACTAATGCTAGGCACTTCATCACCCCCACCCCAGGCCAGGGCATTTATGTCCTGTCTTTTCAATGTCACACAAAGCTGTTTTGTTTGTTATCTGCTTCAAACGGCTATTAATTATTTGAAGGCTGAAGGGAAAAAAATGGAATGATGAGTGGGAAAAAGTTGAAAGATGAATACCTGCTAACACCTGACAGAATGAAAAACCTAAATGACAGCACTAAGAATACCTCACGAAAATGAAAAATTTCTTTTGTTTCAGGGCATCAGAATTTCTTGAGGATTTTTGTTTTGAATCCAGACATTAGTACAGAAACAGAGAGAACGGACTTAAGAAGAAACACTTCAAAACTGAAAGGAAGTGGATAAATGTAACCCATTCTTCTCTAATTTATATACTAGACATTTAGAATTTTGTTTTATAGTATTAGGAAAAGAAAACCTGTAGGGTATTCTCTACGACTTCTGTATGAAAACTATTTTATAAAGAATCCTTTTCAACTTTACCTGAGCCCCTGGTAGGCCTCTTTCACCGGGGAAACCACGAAGCCCTGGAGGACCATCTTTTCCAGAAATGCCTTGAGGACCAGGATCGCCCTAGGAAAACAGAACAAAAGCCAGTTGTAACCAACTCTGCTGCGTGCTATCATGGACAGAGAATTTTTTTTTAAATGCACTTTTAGCAAAGAGATAAAGCAACCTTTTTATAGATATAGATATAGAACCACTTGTGGGTCTATAACAGGAGAGATGGACTGCCAGATAAACTAGTCCAAAGATAATCTAGCCTGGAAATTAATTGGTAACAAATGCATTCGCTTAGCCACAGGGGTATTTTGTACACAGTAAGGTTTCCCCTTCAAAACCAGTTGCAGCTTCCAGATAGATACAAGGGTAATGTTGTTCAGAGTGTGTTAAATATGAGAAGAAGAAAGAAGAATTGGCTTTTTTACCCCCACTTTCTCATCCATTTAAAGGGACTCAAAGTAGCTGACAACGCTTTCTATTTTTCTCCCCCCAACAAAACACCCTGCAGAGAGAGCTGTGACTAACCAAAGGGGGAATGCAGAATCAAACCTGGTATTCTCATATAAGAGTCCAGCTTCCTAACCATTTGACCAAACCAGAGCACATAGGTAACTGTGACTAGGCTAGGCTACATAGAGATATGATTGGCATGAAGACTATAAATCTTTCAATGGACCACTTTCTTTCTGTGTGTTCAGACCCTTCCCTAACACCATTTAGGCACTAGAAACACCTTCATCGGTACACGCAAATCTGGAGGCAAAGTGTGCTAAAAAGAGTACAGAAACCTATATATAGAAAATGAACGTAAAAAACTATACAAAACTCAATTAACAAAAATATGCTTAAAAGAATTTCACAGGACAACCAGCATAAGCAATATCTGTCCATTACTTACAAATTCTAAATTGCCAGTGTGAAGAAAAATGAGTCTCCCTCAACATTTATATCCTTGGGTGTAACTCTGCCATGCAAGATTTCTCTACAGTTAACGCTATATCAAACCTAAGCAGATCTTCTTTTAAGTGGACAGCTGAAAGTGGAAAATTACTGATGAGAGCAAAAAGAAAAAGAGAGATACTAAAAGAAGACCCTGAAGAACGGAGGAAGTGATTTACAGTTAACAACCGAAAGAAGTATTATTAATGTATGTAAGATTTTATATCGAAAATGTGAAGTTTTAAGGTTGGGTTATAAAATAATAAAAAATATTAAAAAAAAAACTAAACAGATCCTATTTTCATAACTAAAAATATAAAAGTGGAACAGCAAGTTTTACATATATCCCTGGTGCTGTTGTAATTTGTAATACATTTTGTGTACTGTATATTAAGGAACAATGCTTGAAAACTGAATACCTTAGCACCTTCTTTACCAGCAGCACCTGGAAGCCCTTGTTCACCTGGGGGCCCTGGGGGCCCAGGATGACCTCTTTCACCGATGGGTCCAGTCTCACCAGTGGGACCCTAAATTCAAAAAATGGAACATATTTTTCTCTCGTACCTCCAACATATTCAACTTCATTTCTAGAATTTATATCTTAATTCCAGGATATAATTTGACTTGAGAACGTGAAGTGGTCTTTCATTCTGTGCACAATTTCATCAGGATGGAATCCCCTTCCTTTTCTGTGCCTAGAACATAAGAGACCGGTATACAAGAGATCTGGTTTCACTGAATGTGGCTAACAGTTTGGTCTTTTCTTTCTTCCATTGGAGCTTGTTCTGGGATAAATTCCAGAACAAAGGCATTTCATCCACATGGTAGTGCAGACTATGGCAGGCCTCTCTCCCCAGTCATGCTTCAACTACATCAGATGGAGTGTGGACCAGGCCACAGTTCCCAAAATGGCACCTTAGCCCAGTGTAGCTATAGACATTGATATTAATGTCTGCAACCATCTATTCCTAACCACAGAGGCATGTGGACTGTACGCCCCTGTGGTCCAGTATACCATAGGAGGCATTTGGGTGGTGCTCTAGCAAGTGCCACCGGAAGTAGGTGTGACCCAAAAACAGGTAGGCCAGTGTCTGTAAACACAGTAGGGATGTGCTAGAATATTCAAAATATTCATTATTTGATCAAATTGGGCCAAATTTGAACATTCGAATTCAAATCGAATGTCCAGACATTCATTTTAAAAAAAATATTTCAATGAATACAAATATTTTGAATAATTCATTTGAATAATTTGGACATTCGTATGTGTATGGATAAGTACGCATTACATACGGGTCTGTACGCATCTTATTCGTATTCGTACGGGATAAAAACAGGATGCATATGGATGCATACAAATGTTGTCGGCATTCATATAATCAAATTTGTATTGAATATTCATACAAATAGATAGGAATGTATTCAAATCAGTTCAAATTTTAATACATTCATTTTTTCTCTATCAGTGCGAATCAAATCGAATGTCAAAAACTGCATTCTTGCACACCCCTAAAACACAGTGAATCTTTGCTGCCAGCCTTCAAAGCTTCTGCACTGCCTCTGAGGACTCTCTATAAGCAGTGATGGGGCTGAAGCAGAATGGGCTTCAGTTGAATTCAGATGGCTCTGCTGTGATCCAACAGCAACCCATCCCAACCTGGCACAGGTTGCTGGTTCCAGGACCATGGTAAGCCATCCTGGCCCAGATCAGTGGGGAAAGGCCCTTTGATGTTTTAGGCCCTGCAAAAGGAAAAAAAAACCCTCTAGTGCAGTGGAATATAACTTTAATCAGTCCATTCATGATGGAAACTATAGTAGAAAGCATCTGGAAGACACTATATTGACACACTTTTTTTCTTTGGTGGAGTTTGACAAGGACATTTTAAAATGCTTTTTGCTCTATGCTTAAACCACTGCTATTTAAATATAATTTACATCAATACTGGAACTCCACACACACATACAAAAGAGCAAGTTTCTTGTGAACCTAGAAGAGCACGGTGGAAATCGTGTATTATTCCCTGGTGACAGAAGTGCTGTACTTAAAAAATGCAAATGAGAAATAGATGAATTTAAAAGCTTATTCGGAAAACAAATTAAGAGAATTTATCAATCTTGGCTCTATAATAGAGCTGAGATTAGGTTTTTCTTTGCTGACAAAAACCAGTATGGCCAGAAAGTGGGAATTAAACATAGCTCAGTCAATAACTGTAGAGAGTAAAACAAAAGATAATGCAAATGAAATTTACACTCACTAAAACACCTGCTGCTTCACTCTCTTAAGATGGCTTTTCAAAAAAAGGATTCATATGCATCCTTTAGGCAAAATGGGACAGAAAAATACTGCAGAGAGGTCTGACAATTTATTACTTATAACAGAATTTTTAGGTTTGTCATCCTTTTTAAGTCTTGAAAAATAACCTGGGGTAGATCAAGAGGTTCTTCAAGCAGAATGTCAATTAAGTCAAGGTACCATGGGAAGTGGTTTTGGCTTTTGTTGTTTTTTTCCCCCCATTCCAAGTCCTCCATTCTATCTCGGCTCTTTTCCAGACAGTGGGGGATTATTTATTTATTTATTTATTTATTTATTTATTTATTTATT
>MTQE01001134.1:22451976-22463783 GCA_014337955.1 Aspidoscelis marmoratus | reverse complement strand
TATTTATTTATTTATTTATTTATTTATTTATTTATTTATTTATTATTTGCCTATTTCTGAAGACTCTGTAGCTCAAAGTAAAGGGGCAATATAAAGCCAAGAATAATCAAAATGCACAAAACAAATATGCTACAGCAGAGAAATACTAGCTTTAGAGGGATGTCCCTTAATTTATTGATACTATAGGGTTTGAAATCCAGGAAACATTTTTGAAGTTTAATATATAAAGCTTTCTTGTACATGTTCCTTTTGGGATCTGTTCTGCTAAAATGGCACAAATACAGAACCTCAAATATTGTTGTGCCAAGAACACATTCATTTTTTTCACCTCTTTTGTACAAAAAATATTACTCTGTGAAATGTGAATGTGCGAGTTTTCAATTTTTTTCAGGTTTAACAGTAAAACCACAAATAGTGAGGCATACAACAGAATTTTATCCTTACTGATGAACTAATTGGTCTGTACCAAAATGGCTTTGTATTGTAGAAATACACAGAATCTACTCAGCCATTTCCAAGGAAGAGAATACACCTCGTTCTGACTGCTAAAAAAAAATCCGGATTTTAACCCAGATTTTTTAAACCAGCCCCAAGGGCTACTTACAGCCATCCTGACTGCTCTCCACGGCGGGCTAGAGATGATGACAGACATGCCAATCTCCTCCACCGCCACCTGCCATTTGCCTTCCCCACCCCGATCGTCCCTCCGTCTGACATCATCTCTCCCACCATTTGCCTTCCCCCTCCCCATTCCTTTGTCTTTCATCACCACCCTGCCATTTGCTTTCTCCACCATTTTCCAACAGATGTAGGAATGAGGTGGAGGGAAGGCAAACGGTGGGAGATGACAAAAGACAGTGGAACGGCCAGGGTCGGGGGGAAGGCAAACGGTGGGTGATGGTGGAGAAGATAGGCATGGTGGCAGCTTTCCAATTAATAAATATTCAAATTATTACAGGATTCCTTAGCAAGTCCTGTTATAATCCGAATAGGGATTCCCTGGATATTTGGACACTTGGTCCACAAAAACAAGGAATACCTTCGAAAGTATTGGGATGCTGGGGGCTCGAGCCAAATTCAGGCTAGACTAAATGGCCAATTGGAATTCAGCCTAATTGTGCACTCTTTTTGCCTTCCTCAAAATTGTCTGGATGTTTTGTCTAAATGGAAAACTTGACACAGGTCAGAAAATTTCACTTCAGATGAATGGCAGTGGAAGATTCAGTCTCTCAGTGTATCTACTTCCTCCACTGCATGGAAAAATTCTTCCCCATCAACATGATGATGATGATGATGATGATGATGATGATGATGATTGACATAACACACCAGTAACACACACAGAAAACAAGATATTGATGCTGGTTATGCTAATTGTTATCACTAGTCAGGCCTTTCCCAAGTGCCTAGGACTGAGTAATGTATTGGCAAATGATACGAGCAGATCCCAGCAAAGTGGCTTTCTGTAGATTTGTCGATGGATGTTTTGTTGATGCCAATGCTTCTCAAGTGCCCACTAAGATCTTTCAGCACTGCCCCCAGTGTGCCAAGAACCATTGGGACCACCTTTACTGGTTTATGCCAGAGTCGCTGCAGTTCTATTTTCAGGTCTTCATATCTGGTAAGTTTTTCTGTTTTTCATCAATTCTATTGTCTCCTGGAGTAGCAATGTCAATGATAAACATTTTGTCTTTCTGCACGATTGTGATGTCTGGCGTGTTATGTTCCAGTGTTTGATCCATCTGAAGTCAGAAGTCCCACAGTAGTTTGACTTGTTTGTTTTCAACGACTTTTTCTGGTTTATGGTCCCACCAGTATTTTGCCACTGGCAGATGGCAGTCCTGGCATAAGTTCCAGTGTATCATTTGTGCCAATACCTTGTGCTTCTGTTTACAGTCCATCTGTGAGATCTTTTTGCAGCAGCTCAGAATGTGGTCAACTGTTTCATCAGCTTCTTTACAGAGTCTGCACTTGGGGTCTTCCGTTGATTTCTCAATTCTAGCTTTGAACATTCGTTCTTGTGCAGTGAAATGTAGTCCCTCTGTTTCTATATTATGATGATGATGATGATGTAAAAACAGCAGTTACACACAGCAATCAAGATCACTATGCTGGATTTCGTATTATATCACTAGTCCGGCACTTCCCAAGCACCTAGGACTGCGTGATGTATCGGCAAATTATGCGAGCAGACCTGATGGCTTGGCCACTTGGCATTTCAGTGCCTTCACTTTCAGTAATCATCATCATCATCATCATCATCATCATCATCATCATCATCATCATCATCATCATTATTATTAAATTGACTTCTTGGCAGAGAAAAATTCTGAGAAATTTTAAACTTTTCACTATAGGCCCTATACCTGCATACTTTACTTGTGTTGTTGTTGCATAGCACTGAGTCATGGCCAACTCCTGGTTCACTGTATCACCACCTCTAGAAGTGGTTTGCCATTGCCTACTTCTGAGGGGAGGGTGAGGATTGAAATGGCAAGACTCTTCAGGCAGTTTGCTCTTCTACTAAGCCCCAGGCACTTCCTAATTCATTTGTTAAATTCATCTTGATCTTTTGCTTGAGTCAAATTCAATAGCTGGATTTTCTCTTATAGCAAACCAACAGACATTATCACACTGGCCACTCAGGAACAGAACATATAACAATATAAATAACAGGCCAATTCCAGATGAGAACATTCTTCACTCAGACCCAGTGATTAGAGGGTTTTATTAAACTGGCATATGTACACACTGCCTGTCCATGTTCTGTTGCAGAAATGAAGGAAGGCATGAAAAGGAAGATTATGGGATTCTACCTTCTTCAAGTACTTCGGCAGTGCTTTCTCTTTCCTGTGCCAGCCTGGATGTTTTACTGACATACACTTTGACTTGCACTGGCACAGCATTGGAGTGACAGACATTTTACAACCATAAATCACACTGCATGTTGTATTCTTGATGCTGCAACCCTGACGAGGTGGTCACTTTAGCAAAGGGTCACCATTACTTTCACCTGTCCATCTGATCAGGACTAGAATAAGGGTGCTTTCTGAGATCAGCTGTGTGACAGTATCATCTTCTCTACATTTTATAAACATCCAAGTTAGGCAGAAATATGATACCTGAGGTCCAACAACACCCCCTGGGCCTGGCGGACCAGTTTTTCCTTGGAAGCCCTAAAAAAGAGAGCATACAATGATCGTTAATAATAGGATTTACACATATTTCAAGCCTTATTCAGTGCTGAAGCGATAATACACACAAAGTGCAGTGTCAGGAGGCTAATATTTTCCTTTTAAAAAAATACTGCCACTTACAGTATTATTCGGTGCACTTAGATATAAAATACTGGAGACATTTTAAAGATTTATGATGTCCAATTATTTTACGCTTAACTTCTCCAACAGCTTGGTTCAACATAGTAGTTTTCACAGACCACACTTCCTATGAAACTCATTAGAAAGCCATGACTGCATAAATACTGTTGCTTAAATCCAGTTAAAAGCAAAAAAACAAGCGTTTATACACACAAACACTTAAAATCAGACAAGAGGTAAGAAAAAAAAATGGGGAGAATGAGAATGTGATCTCTTTTTCCTTCTCTTTCCTCATTATAGTGGACTAGCAACTTGGATTTTGAAAAAAAGAGAGATGTTAAGTGTTTTCCAGGAGAAAATTTCAGAGGTCTCATTAATTTTTTTCCCGTTTCTTCTAAAATCCTCTGCATGCTCTGCCACATACAGAGGACTCAAAATTAGACTTAAAATTTTGTCCCAGTCAAAATCCAGTAGTAAATCCGGCTCTGAGATATTTGAAACAAATACTAGTGGGAAATGCTCTGCAAGGTGGATACTTTTCCGTATCAGGAAGAAAACAATGAAATAAGTTGGTACATAATATATGGCATATTATTTCGAAAACCTATCTAGTGCCTTTCTAATACTTTGAGACCTGCCATGAATCAGCAACTCCTGGACCTTTTTCCAAGGCCCACAAAAGGTTTTCTTTGGCGTAACTGTTCTGATACCCTCACAGGGTAGCAGCAGGCATTTAGCAGCAGCCAAAGTCCTTATCCTCTTTTGTTGTCACTAAAGAGATGAAAGTTTCAGTTCAAGGGCACAAGTGACTGTGGAGGGGGAATTATTATAAAGGAGGCATTCACTGACATCTAAAGTGCTATACATTATAGAAAAAGGTGAAGCTACAGAAGAGCTGCAGAGAGGAAGCAGCAGGCAAGGAAGGAGTTAACCATGCATTATCAAATCTGCTTAATTATTTACTGTAAGTCACAGCCTTGTCATTTACTACTAGCTGTGATCAGAATTCGCAAGTAAATCACCAAATTTCAAGTTTGGCCCTGGAGTTCAGGAGCATGTGTCAACTGGATTTTCACAAATATATAGGGAGATGTGATAGAGATAATAAACACTAAACATAATATATTTAAAAACCTGAAACAGAAATAGATGGTTGGTTACCATTTCTACACTGAACTCTGTTTTTTTCTAGAGCATGGATGCCTGGATGAGGTTTGAAATCCATCGATCAGTTTTCCAAAACTGACGCCGAGCCTTGTTAATTCTGCTCCTGACGTTTAATATTAAGGGAAAACTGCAAATCTCTTTTCATACTTCTCTCACATACACCCAATGTTGGCTTTGGAAATATAATTATACAATTGGGGCAGAAAATAAATAAATAAATATGAAATTTAAAAGCATAAATAGCATTTGAAAGGCTGCATTTAGAAAATTCAACTAAATAGATAGGCTAATTGAAACGAAATAGTTTTTAAAATGCTGTCAGACCATCGACGGCATCTATGTCTGCTCTTACAATTAACGTCAGTATTAATCATGAGCAAAGCAAATTATTACATTCCTCCCTAACAACTCAAGAGACATCATACCCCACATCAGCCAGATTATGTGGCATCTAAGTAGTTCCCATAAGAACTCTCCATTATTTAAGAACAATAAGTTAAATATGAAAGACTTGCGGCTTGCTACCATGCCTTAAAACAAAAATCTGCTGCTTAAAAAAACTTCATCAGTGCCTAATCGTGGTGCCAGCCCTGCCCACCTTTGGCTATGATCCAATGTTTTGTTTCATTTTATGAAGCATTGTGAACAGCTACCATGGTGCTTATCTGTGCTACTTCTACTCTAGATGAGAATATGACAGTGAATTTCTGAATCCACTTTCTGTAGGCTCCAGTCAGATCCCCCCCCCTGCCAAATTTGTTATATATTCATGTGTTTTGATTATGAATGAGGTATGATGTTTCAAAGGGTGATCTTGCATTAGCTGATACGTCAAATCAGCAAGTGTACTAGGAGCTTCCCTAGTGGTGACAGCAATCAGCCTAGACAGCTTTAAGAAAGGATTAGATAATTTGTGAAGAACAGGTGTATCTGTGGCTAATAAAATCAATACCTAGGTAGAAGAAGGAGGAGGAGAAGAAGGAGAAGGAGAAGGAGAAGAAGAAGAAGAAGAAGAGTTGGCTTTTTCTACCCTGCTTTTCTCACCCATTTAAGGGGACTCAAAGTGGCTGACAAAGCTTTCTATTCTTCCCGCCACAACAGACACACTGTGAGGTAGGTGGGACTGTGAGTGCTCAGAAGAGAGCTGTGACTAGCCCAAGGTCACTCAGCTGGCTTCATGAAGGAGTGTGGAATCAAACCCGGTATTCTCAGATAAGGAGTCTGGCTCCCTAACCACTAGATCAAACTGACTCACAGTTCTTCCTCCACGTTGAAGAGACAGGCAAGATGCCTCCTGAGGCCATTTGCAGAGATTTGAGAGGTGAAAGTTCTGCCTTCATCTTCCTCCTGAGAATGCCTAGAAACAATTGGTGGGCTAGCGAAGGAGGATGCTCAGCTAGATGGGCTGTAGCCTAACCCAGCAGGGCTCCTTTTATGTTCTTTTATGTTCTTATGTTCCTTCCACGCACTAATGGGAGGCTGTTAGTATGTCTTCTGGCCTGGAATGCCAACTAATACAAAATCACTCAAAGAGGGCTTCTGGACCGAAACTTTCTGAACAAAGGGATCAGTGGATACTCCACATCTGGAATAGATTTCTATAGTCTTGTTGAACTTAAGCTATGGCATTACCCATTGCTGTTGTTTTTTTAAAAAAATGTGAATTGCTTCTCCATTCCATTCAAACAGATTTTTGCGATATTAAAGCAACAAAAAACTTTGCACAGTAATGTAATAAAAGGAGGCAGAAAACATTTCTAATTATTTTTCACAGCGACATATCCACAAAACCCTAACCCTGAACATCATTATAGCAGAAAATAATAGTTTTTTTCTGTTGAGCATTCAGCATTTCTGATCAAAATGTGGTTCCATAATAAAGCTCATGGTATATAAAGCAATATAAACAATGTACTTACAGTTTCACCACGCTGCCCAGGATGCCCAGGAAGGCCATCTTTGCCAGGAGGACCCTGCGATGAGAAATTTAAACAATAAAATTCTCTTCTGAAAAGCAGAAGCAAAAACTTTTGTGACAACTGCAGCTTGTCAAGCTGGCTTTCCAACATCCTGTTATGGATGCAGATTGTCTAGCAAGTGCTGTTATGGTGACTGCTTGTCTATCATGGTCAAGGATGATCCGCTAATATTCTTCGAATGAGAATTAATGGCTTGAAATAGCTTTCTCCTTCCTTTGGAAGTCAAGACTCTTCAAGTTAGTAGGACACAAATAATGCTGGAATAGCTTGAAAAAGAAGTCAAAGAGAAGGGATCTGACAACTAGGAGGCTTTGGGGGCCGAACTCTAGTTAGCTTCAGGGCTCTGAGCAGTTTCCCACCTAAGGAACCAAATGGAACCTAAGGAACTGAATGAATGAGGTTTTGCTGACCAGCATTGCAGGCTGCAGGATGGCTGCAACTGGAAGAATTCTTCTGATCTCTCTGAATCAAGATTTGCTCTCATGTGGACCAAAGCATAATTTTTAAAGATAAAAATGACGAATCAAGGCCTTGTCCACAGTTACTGTTCTGTAGTCCTTATCTACAAGGTTTTTGCTACAATAAGGAATTCACATCCTTTCCTGCTTTCTCATCCAAGGAACAGATTATTATTATTATTTTGTAATTCTGGCCATAACCTGTCCATGAGATGAGTAAAGAGGGTTGAGTAGCACATTTTAGCTTTGGTGACAACCTGGATTTCCTTGCCTTTCTTTGATTTATAGAAGTAGCTGATAGCTGAGGACAAGAGAAGGGCTAAGTAACTATTTGATAGGGACCTGTGAAGTCAGGAATCTGCTATAAACAGAGCTTTGAGGTGTTACTCATCAAAACCCTCCTCCTGTGGTTTCTGGACTTCAAACGCTGCCTATGAATACCAGCATGTTGTCTGTCTTGATTAAGTTATATCCCCTCCAGACTGGAATGACTTCTCCGAAGTTCATCCAGATTCTTAAATATACCACTATTCTTTCATATCTCTGTTTTTGGTTTTTTAATGGAGCCTAATATTTATATTTTAAAAAACACATAGCTTTGTTATTTTATTGACACTGTTTTTACAGTCAGCTGCTATACAGAAGGTACCTCCAGACATAGAAGGAAGCTGCACAGCTGCTAGGAACCCGTCGATTGTGTGATTAGTCATGTGACCATTGATCAGCAGCAACAGGTGGGCAGTGGCAGGGAAAGTCTGAGTTTAAAAGCTGCTGTTTAATTAGCAGCTTTTAATTCCATACTTTCCTCTGCCCAGAGGAAGGGAAGTGTGGAATATTGAGCCTCCCATCTGGACGACAGGATGCAGCTTCACAGGGTCTCTGCCCTCCCCCTCCCCCCCGCACAGCTTTCCCTCTTCCCATTGGGATGATGGGAAGCAGCTGCGCAGGAAATTTGGACCTTTAAGGGTGTCTGAAGGCATACTAAGTGTTCTTCTGCACTTACCAGTAAAGGGGTACACACCTTGGTATGGTGCGAGGGAGGCTACACTCCCACTAGCACCTTCTGTCCTCAGTGGATGGGGTGTACATCAGGTTGCTCAAAATGGCTGCCTGGCCTGGTGAACTATTTAAAATGTTCTATCAGCAAACTAGCTGGTGGTAAA
This sequence comes from Aspidoscelis marmoratus, assembly GCA_014337955.1. NCBI lineage: Eukaryota > Metazoa > Chordata > Lepidosauria > Squamata > Teiidae > Aspidoscelis > Aspidoscelis marmoratus. Next base: position 22,455,699 of record MTQE01001134.1, on the reverse strand, counting down.
TCACGCAGCATGGTGGTATGGAAGGTATGGTTTATTGGGGGACTTAATTTTGGTGGAGCAAGAAGGTGTATGGATGAAATAGGGGCTATGTGGCCAGGAAACTTTGTTCCTGGCTGTTAAGGTTTGTGGAGACTGCCTCTAAAGCTCACCTGAGATTGGGACTGGAGCTGGTTCTGTCCTGGAACGGTTGTCCCAATGCAGACAACCCCAATACATGGACCATTCCAGCTTGTGGACTGTTCCAGCTGATCTGGTCTCACTGGAGCAGACCATCGAAGGTGAGTGCAGAAATGGCATAAGTAACATAAAAATGGGTCATTGCCTTGCAGTTCTCCCACCAGCTTGCAATGTCTTTTAATCATTGTTGTAGTCGTCATCATCACCAGTAAAAATCACCATAAATCATTTGTATTTTAGACTTGTAGCCCAATTTTAACCATGTATTACACTAAATAAATTCCTGAAAACAAATTCAGTTAATTCCGTATTAATTTTAACTCTTTATTTTCAGTTTCATTTTTTAAGAAAAGGGTAAATGCACTAGGGAAAAAACCACCCTCAAAAGGTGAACAACTGTTTTTTTCAGGAAGAAAAGTGATTTTTTTTGTTTAAAGCAGTGATCTTGCTGTTTTTTAATACTTACAAGTCAGACTCTCTGGAAAAAATTCTAACCATTTCACATTCTGGTATTATCAATAAAGCAGATTACAATCTTGGGCCTCTCACTATGGGCATACTGACACAGTTTAAGAGAGGCCTCACTCCTCCTAGTATTCTGCACAGGATGAACTGTAGACCGGACTTGAACACCCAAAATGGCATCCTGGTCTGGTCTATCAGTAGTCCTTTTTTTTTTTTTTTTAAGCTTTACTGGGGAATTAGAGGGTAGTATACTGGATCACCAAGGCATGCAGACAGCATGGCTCCATGATAAGGTATACTGGGTCAATAAGGTATGCTGCCAATATGCCACTCCCAGAATGGCAATTGTTCCTAACTTTCAGAGCATTTAGAGGTCCAACACTGGCTTTCTAGTTGGCATGAAATTCAGAACTATTCTGGGGCTGACACAGAACAGACCTTCTCAATGTGGACCTTCTACATCAACTGCTCAGGATGGATTATCTATGCCAGGCCAGAGGTTCCACTTGATCTGGGATAGTGCTGGTAAGAGTGGTGACAGCCCTAGTTCATAATAATTTATGGGAAGTCATCAGAACAAGGTAAATGATTGTGGTGGACAGCATCTTGCTGAGTGTTTATGGCAATGAGTTTTCTTTCACGCATCTCCTTGGAGGCTGAAACATTTATGGCAATGAGTTGACTGGTGCAGGTTTTAAGTCAAGGAAGAAGATGGAGGAGGTGGAGGAGGAGGAGTTGGCTTTTTTTACCCTGCTTTTCTCACCCATTTGAGGGGACTCAAAGCAGCTGACAAAGCTTTCTGTTATTCTCCCCACAACAGAACACCCTGTGAGGTAGGTGGGGCCGTGAGAGCTCAGAAGAGAGCTCTGACTAGCCCAAGGTCACCCAGCTGGCTTCATGGTGGAGGGCGGAATTGAACCCAGTATTCCCAAATAAGAGTCTGGATCCCTAACCACTAGACCAAGGAGTGTCTCTGCGACTGTAGGATTAAAGACTGGAGAATTGTCAGCAATCTGCTTGTCAGGGAGAGTGTCAGAATTACCCCTAAAGCTGTGCGAACTAGCCACTTTCTCCATTCCCTCAAATGCATGACCACAAGGAAAAACCCGCACAGGGTTTCAAATGCATGTCCACAAGGACAAATGTGGGTTTGTTTGTTTTTAATTCTGTAATACACTGGTAGCCAGACGTATCTCTGGAAAGGAATGTAATAACAATAAGACAAGGAAATTATTTCTTAAAGTGACAATCTGTCAGCCATGGATAATAAAAACAAGAGAAGCTGGATCAATACAATTTCAGGCTGGGAACAGACTCATTCCACACACCACTGCAAAGCTGATCCACGAATGGAACTCAGAGAAGGTTTCTTCTTTTCTAAGAGTTACATTAGTGAGAAACAAACATTTCAGCCAATTGATTTGAATGCGGCTGATCAATTCCACGAAGGCAAATAGGGCCCTAAAAGTTTTGAAAGCCTATATATTATTCCAAGACAGTGAATGTTTCAGTTCCATTTATGAATTCAACATTTTAGAGTCAATAACTCAGTCGGTGCATCTAGTGAACTCATTTTGGTGATAGTCTGCCAATAGCCTATCTCTTGTTTTTCTATCAATTTTGGGTGGTGGGGGTGGGGGTGGACACTGAAACAGCATTAAAGGGAATCAAGAGTGACCTCTAGCGGCCTCCTTTTTTATAACTTCCCCACAGAGGAAGTCATTCTGCAGATTTTTGTTTCATGTTTTGTCCCAGTAAGATTGCCGGTAGAGCAAATCCTAGTTTCCAATAACTCCCCTTAACCTGAATATGATCACATTATACAGTGCAAAAATCTGCAGCAGTAAAAGTGATTCCTGTGAGCATCACTACACAGTGAATGCCATATATTATGTTGCACTTTAGACACTGCAGAGAACAAAACAGGATTTCAGCCTAGGTGCAATAACCTATATACTCCGTTTTACAAACTGTAGATGCAGAGAAAGATTTTAAAAAAAATCTGCATTCTGCTGACATTTTTTTCCAAATTAATCTGTAATTATCTGTCTGTTTCAAGCCATTTCTTACTGTAGTTATCAGATTTCTTACAAGGTACTTTTTTTTTTAAATGTCAGCCAATCCATTGTCTGCATTAGCTTATGGCTAGCAGAGGGCTACCCTGAGATATATTCCAGAATAAGGCCAAGTGCAGAAAGAGGTTTAGCTGCTTACTCACTAAACAAGGAACTGCTCTGGACTAACTGTTTCTGTTTCACTATAAATAGACCCAAAGTGTATAGTGTCCCTTGTGGCCTTAGGCTGTCATTCACACAGTTTCATATACTGTAAAAATTGGCTCATTTTATGTTGTCATTTCACTAATAATCTTGCTTTCCTGAGATAGCTGAATGGTCCAGTCATGTATATATGTACTACCACTAACCAGTTACAGTGATATTGTTCTACATATTAGGGAAGTGATGATTCCTACTGCTCATTCTTCACCACTGAACTCAATTGAGGACAAGAGATCAAACTACAGAGAAATGCCTTAGAACTTTGCCATAACCAGGGCTGCATAAGACTGCAACTCTTAATGACTGTTATGTATGGACACATTGGCTTAATCTGGGGCCTTGTGCAGGCAGATGCGTTACACTTCCACTTCCACTGAACTACATCAATACTGAATCGAGGGAGCTAGTTTTCATAAATACTTCTCAGGATTGCTTGTTGTGAGCATATTTGGAATTGGTCTAAATTAGGCTTCTTCTGAAATAAAACTTTGGAGAAAAAGCTCCCTGAGTCAATACAATTTATTTCTGAAGGTAAACAAATTGGAATAGTTATGTACGCAAACTATGTAAAAGGAGGAGGAGGAAGATAAGGAGGAGGGAAAAAAGGAACCTGAACACTTTATACCTGTTTTTGCCAACTTGCTGTCCTTCAGTTGCTGGTTGGAGTTATAGGAATTGGAGTCCAAATCATCTGAAGGGCACTAGGGGTGTTTTTCCACTGTCAAAAAGTACCCATTTTTGCACCCCCATTTAGGACCCATTTGGGTGCGAGCCGGATGATCCCATTTCCACCACAGCACCC
>MTQE01001134.1:22434344-22451764 GCA_014337955.1 Aspidoscelis marmoratus | reverse complement strand
GTCTTCTGCCAGAAAATCCAGATTAAAGGGAGCCTGTTTCCAATGGAAACTGGCAATGGGGTCCAAAGGAGGCTATGGGGAGGGGATGCACCCATTGGGGTCCCCCTAAACCTAGGCACCAAAGCCACTTCAAAGCCACTTCAAATTGACTTCAAAGTCATTTCAAAGTCATTTCGAAGCCACTTCGAATTGACTTCAAAGTCAATTCGAAGTGGCTTCGAAGACTGCAACCCCCCCCCCACCCCCCGAAACACCTGGGGTAACGGACTGACCCCTTGGGGGTCGATCCAGATTCCCCACATGGGTGCAAAGCTGTTTCCACAGCAGGGATGTTAGCACCCATTGCTAATGGGTGCTACACCTCCTGTGGAAACATATTGGGTGCTTCCCTTAATCCGGATCTACTAGATCCGGATTAAGAAATGCACCCATTCCTTAGATCTGGATCTTCTTAGATCCGGATCTAAGGGCTGCAGTGGAAAAACAGTTTTTCCACTGTCACTAGAAGTACTCATTAATGGGTACTTAATGGGTACTTCTAGCTACAGTGGAAAAACACCCTAGATTGGTGAAGACTGGCTTAGGATGCCATCAGACATCCTTAAAGAGGCACCTTCTTGGCAAATTTGAGGCTTTAAGGATAGATATTAAATACATAGAAATGCCCTACCATGTCCTGATGCCTCTGAATGTGTGCCTATTTCTTAGGTAGGAAATAATCAGGGCAACTCATTGTTTGGGTCAGATTGGGCAGAAAGCTATGGATGCCCCTGTTGCCAATCCCAACCTAGAAATGGCTACTATGGATGGGTGACCAGTCAGGAACACAGAGGCCATCCATCCAAGCACAGGAGAGCACTCAACATCATGGAAAACCAAGGAAGAGAAGTGATATAGGGTGTTTATTTTGAAACTGTGTGATGCACTTTTTTTTTCCTGTGCCTACCGAAGGAACAATCTTTGGACAAGAGGCAACGGGAAAAAGCCCTGTTTGATTACTGTGCTTCTTAGAACTCAGTATACGTCAATGAACTAATAAATAAATAATTTCTTATTTTGGTTGTGTGCTACATCTTATTTTTTATACAATTACTGCACTTTCCTTAAAAGAAAAAAAAATACTTACAGGAGGCCCCTTTGGCCCTGGGAATCCAACAGGTCCTTGTGGTCCTTGTGGTCCCTAGGATCAATTTTTAAAAAAGCAGGAAACAGACTCATGTTATTGGTGGTTTGAATAGCAATGTCCTTATATATTTTAGAGAACATCCCGTGCTGTCATGATGAAAATTGACAAGGTGAGCAATACCCATGAATGCATGAAGCAGAGATATTCAAGAAAAAATGGTAAATAAAATATATATGGATGGCACATATGCTACACATATTTCAATTGTCTATGTCCTACTAAGAAGCAAGGCTCAGTAAGTTCTAGTGAGCATATATATGTAGCCTGTTTTCATAACATGTCAAAATAAGTCATTTTTTAAAGACATCAATAGAGATTAAAAGTGTAAGGATGCTGGTAAACATATCTTCTCCTGAAGTTTTACATTGTGGTAGAGCTAATCTGGAGTCTAAAATCCCATCTAAATCCTCTCTGCCTACTATGGCAAAGAGAAAATCTATTTTGGAGTTTTGTCATTGCAATCTGGCATGAAATGAAATGCACAGTAAGATCTAAATCACATTTGTCCCTTACAACTGAAGAAATGTATAACCTATCTGCAAGGAAGCATTCTGCTTGCAAAAAACAAAGCAAATGAGAAAAAAGGGGAAAGCAAACCCGGAGCCTGTTAAAAAGTGATCATCATTTATATATAGTTCATGTTCAGCCAGTTGCTTGCTCAGAAGACATTTTATAGTTCCATCTACAATTCCTACATTCAACTGACAGCATTACAGCGGAAAACAGATTAGGGTGCAGAAACCTCCTTACAACGCAAAAATGTTTGCTGGAAGTTACAATCACTTGAAAGAGGTCCTGTTTTGCTTTTCAGTTAACTGACTGCTCAGATCCGGGGTCCATCAAGATAATGATGGGTTCTCCAGAACTAGCACATTTTCTTTTAAACATGGCTATTTCAGATGTTGTGTATGATTCCTAATGGAATGGTCACTAGACAATGCTGTGGCAGCTGCTGTAGACTGCAGGAAAGGCTATTTCCAGAAGAAAATACAGGATCTTGTATAGTTTCGGCAATTGCCTCTCCCCATCTGTCAAATATCAGGGCAAAATCACATTTATTTATTTATATTTCTATCCCACCCTATACCCGTTAGGTCTCAGGGCAGGTAACAAAATTCAGTACATTAAACAAAACAATGTATCTTAAAACAGTAACGTCTACAACATTTAAAAACCAACATTTAAAACAAAATAAATATATATTAAAAAACAGTACTACCTAAAAGTGGGGGGAAAGTGTAACTATATTTAGCCGAAGGCCAGGGCAAAGAGATGCATCTTTACCACCTTCCTAAAAATATACAGAGAAGAAGCCCGATGCACCTCAAAGGGGAGACTATTCCATAGCCTGGGGGCCATTATTGAGAAGGCCCTCTCCCGGGTGCCCACCCATTTAACAACTGATGGCAGTGGAACAGCCAGGAGTGGCTCCCCACCATATCTTAAGGCACAGGCAGGTTGATATTGGAGAAGATGTTCCTTTAGTTATTTGGGGCCCCAGTCATTTAGGGCTTTGTAAGTCAAAGTTAACACCTTGAATTGGGCTAGGTAGTGAACTGGCAGCCAATGCAACCCTTTTAAAACCAGCGTGATGTGCATCTGGCTAGCTGTTCCAGTCAGCACTCAAGAAGCTGCATTTTGCACTAGCTGCAACTTCTGAACTGTCTTCAAGGGCAGCCCCATGCACAGTGCATTACAATAGTCCAATATCTAGAAGTTACCAGAGCATGGATAACTGTGGCCAAGTCATCTCTGTCCAGAAAGGCTTCAGTTGGTGTACCAGCTGTAGTTGGGAGTAGGCACTTCTGGCCACGGCTTCCACATGGCAAGTATGTACACTTACTTGTCTGGATGCTGGTCCCTACAATGTGGCACTGCTTACATCCAGGTATTTTAATGGCACAAAATACCTATATGTGCACATGCATCGCCCCACACACTTGTGTAACAGCTGTTTCTGGCCTGGTTTTGGCCCCACACATGCCTAATGGCCTTTTCCAGGCCAAAGACCATACAGGTAAACCCATATTGCTATTCAGAGAAAGCCTGCGGTGGGAATTGATCCCCCCCAAAAAAACAAAATAGTGATAGTGAGAGATTCTACCACTTTTTCCAAGATGATTTTGGAACCATCATGAATATGCACAGACACATTTCAAGCCCTATCTGGATGGGGCCAAAGACACATGCAGTGACATTTCAGTACTTCCCACCTCTTCCTCTTTTCTTTATTCCAATTTTTGCAGCTCTCATGGAAGCAGCCAGTTAAGCTTCTTCTCCCATCTTTGGAGCAGAAGTGGTAGGTTTTGCTAGAGCTGCCTAAGCAATCCCCTGCTGGAACTTATCTCTTGGTGATGGTTTTCTGTCTGCAGATTGGTCTCTGCATGTTCCATTAGGAATTCTGACCCTCCACCAAGTATAACATCTCACAGAGTGCTCTAGTTTGCAGAGATATTTTTGTTGACTGAAATGGTAAATCTAAGGAACTCTGTCACCACTAGCCACGCATTCCTGATCCCATGCCTTCCTTGCCCTTTAATCCCTGGGAAATGAGCACTTTCATTCTTTACTCCTCTGTTCCTCCATGCACATTCCCAACACATCTGGATCATGGGGAGGCAAGAGCTAGATCAGCACTGTCTGCACTGGCGGTGCTAATCCAGTTCAAGCATCCCTGGGTCTGGGAAGGTCACATGAGCTTTCCACACACACCCCAATGGCTAGGAGGCTAAGTTCTTAGCCTCAGGATACGTGTGGGCTTCTGATTTTCAGTGGTATACTATGACGTGCTGCTGAATGACAGCTCCAGGTAATTCCAGATCACAAAGACATGTCATCTGCACACTTCCGTGATCCAGAACACAGTCCTTACTCAAGTTTGTAAACCTGACATTCTACGTCTACAATAGATCTGGATTAAAGACCACTTAGTATGAACCTGACTCCATCTTGTGCAGATAGAGCTGGTCCAACTGGGGTGGGGCCTCCTTGATCCAGATCAACATTCAGATAAAGAAGCCCAAGATCCAGATCAGAGGCCCTTTGATCCAGATCAACACGGTAATGCAAAAAGGGCTAATGTGACAAAGTGATTGGCATACTTTAACAGGGTTAAAATTGCTATTGTGTGGGAACACTATAGAATGATAATGAAAGTGAATAATGACAAAAATATTCTGTGAATTATTCTGTGAATAATAGCAGAAAATAGCTAAATATCTGTAGTCTGGAGGCAGCCTTAGGCCACAGTCCAGTACACACTCTCTGCCTGTAGCAGCAGCAGTAATAGCATGCACAGTCCCACAGGACTTATATAGCATCTTATATAGCATGGCTTTGATCTTACTTTTTGCAAATTAATACAAAATAAATCACATTTCATTAAATGGCCAAGGAGATGTTATTTAAGAAGTACAGCATTTTGCTAACACCCAAGCAGGATAAAGTAGCCTGGTCATACTCAATCTAGACCTCTGACCGGGAAACATTTTGATAAATGAGCATAAATCACAATATGTGTGAAGCCAGAAGAAAAACCAGTAGGTAGATAATACAGAGCCTTGTACAAAAAAGGTAATTACAAGTCAGGTATACCTAATTGTTCGTTCATGTACCTCACCTATTCAGCTTTAAAAATATGGTCTGGATTATCTGCAGACTGTGGATAGCCACAGTCTTTTCACCTCTAAAGCCTCTTTTTATCCAGAAAGAAAGGAACGGTCATAACAAAACAAAAAAGAGTGCATGGGAAAGGGCTGAACTGCAGCAGGTTATACCTCTATTTAAGTGCAAGGTCCAATTTGCATTTAGATGTGGTAATGGAAAGATGAGTCCCCCCTGCTTGAACATGAATCTGAAAAATCCTAAGCACTGGGTCTCTGCAGAGTTCTCTTAGCCCTCCTCAATGTCAAGAAACAATCTACACGTAGATTAATTTCTGAACGACCACTGAAGCAATTCTGTGTCATGCTAAGGAGAACTCATTAATTATAAACTGCAGCTATTTTTTTTTTAACCAAAAGCTAGGATGGGCCGTAATTGTATAGATCACTTATCCTCTCTACCACGTAGAACACCAGACATTAGCATGGTACCTGGAGAATTTGCTACTGGAAATCCCCAAACTAATAATTCTTGCTACACCATTGCCACTGTTGGAAAACCATACTTTTTCCTTAGGAAAGTGGGCATATTAACATTGTCACAAATATGTTACATATTTCTAACATGAAACTTTCTTTATATCCAAATACAAAACTGTTTGTTTTAATCTGCTGTCTTCTCTCCTAGCCGTCATGTTGAAGCATGTTAACTAAAACACATAAAAAATTAACATAATAGGATGGATAATAAAACCAGATATCCTACTTACTGAAAAACTGCATGCCCTGGATCACTATATAAGCGAATGTCCTAAACTGCTATGATGCCTTACTCAGAATTTTTTTGTATGTTCTAGTATCACCTCTCACGCATACCTTATTTGCAAGTGAAAAGCTGTCTTTTTTTCATACCCTTTCTTAGGATTATAAATGTAATAATTGCAATTGCAAGGAGGCATATTCAAGGAAGACAATGACTAGGGGCACAGAGATACAAATGAAATATATATTTGCATACCCTTTCACCTGGTGGGCCAGGGGGTCCATCGTTGCCAGCTGTGCCCTGGAAAAGAACAATTCGTTACAAGATTAAATGTATGCTTGCATTAAGAAAAAGAGCTGGAAATTAAATTGATTCTTTGAATCAGTCAAATTACCTTTGGGCCCGGTTTTCCAGTTGGGCCCCTGGGGCCTCTTGAGCCACGTGGTCCCTATTAACATTGGAAAAATGTGCATCTGGTTATTTTTAACAATGCATGCACTATTACAGAGCAGCAGAGAACAAATGTAAATGAATACTACAATAAACACAGAGAAGGTACAGGAGAAAATGCAGAGTACGTACCGTTGGTCCTCTTTGTCCTCTAGGGCCTGGTTTGCCATGTAAACCCTGTCAAGCAACATACATCAAAATATGCTTAGGATGCAGTGTTTCCTTTGAAAGGAAGTTTTATTTATTCAAATCAGCAGACTAGAATTTTGAACAAGCATACTAGGACCATTTCCACAAAGCACGGGCTATCCTGTGCCAAGTTTGCATTTGGACAGGCTATCTGGTCCCACCTCTGATGGCTCGGATCAAAGCCTGGGCCCAGCTCTGAAGAGAAGGTCCAGGCTTTGAATATTCCCAGGCTTTGGATACTGGCAGTAGTTCAGTTCTGGACTACTTTTATCAGGTTTACCAATGGGGCAGGATACAGAGCCACTTTGGCACCTATCCCACTCCACTGTTTCATCTAGTGCAGACAGAGAATTCTAAATGGGGGGGGGGGCATCCATTGTTCCATGCAGAAGGCAGACCCTGAACCCTTATGTTGGCTAGTATGTGGAAACAACCATGTGGAAACAACCTGGAACTCTGAAAGGATCAAAAGTACACATAATGTATCTGTATTTGTTTTGCTGATATTTTTTAATAAAGAACTCTTCTTCAATAATTACACCTCTACTTAAAAGTGGAAAGTACAAGTTATGGAGCATATGTGGGGACATTTAAAAATGCTAGAGCAGTGGAAAGATCTGCTACCCCTCCTACAGCGGCGTCCTGCCCTCAGAGCTCCTGGGAGACTGTTTTGGTGGTATAATAAAGGATGTCACAAAAATGGGTCCCCCTGTAAACCGGAACATGGAGATGTGCACCTTCTGCCCGCCTCCGTGTTCTGAATCATGTCCTGCTAGTATGTTGGTAGACCTCAATATCAAGGAGCCTCCTGATCCAAATCACTCTATATCCTGTGCAGACAAAGTGCACCAGAGTGGGAAGGGCTCTTGATATTCCACACTGATATGCAGAAGGGAGGTCCTTCGGTGTGGAATATCAGCAAGTGCAGAAAAAACCTTAGACTGTCCAGCTAAACAATTACTAGAAAGAAAGAGATATAGTAACAAATCCTGCAAGGAAGCTAGAAATACAATGGTTTCTCATCAGATTCATATTTAAAGTAGTGAATTTGCATGACTGCCTTTGTATCTTACATAGAGTTGGATGTTACACAGCTTACATTATGATACACATCAGTTTTACTTAATGGTACACTAAGCTGTCATCAAGCTATCTTCAAACCATCCTCTTCCCTCTGATAACTTCATCATGTATCTAACCCAACTGATCAGCAACATCCATTTCAGCTTTAGAGTTACTGATTCAGTGACCTCACGGAGCTTACAGATTCTGCCTTAGAGATTCTACCCACCAGCTTCTAATAAACAAAGCAGCTACGACCTGACTCTATCCGATGCATTTTTAAATGTTTTCTTCAGCATCTTAGCTAGATTTTTCCTTGTTCAGCTTCACACAGTTTGAGTTTCAAGGGTCTCCTTTTGTAAATAAAAGGATGCCAGTAAATTAGAATGCACAGAGGATTCAAAACAAAGTCCCCTGAGGGTATACTGCAGGCTAGCTTGATAATCCATAGGATACAAAAGAAATGCTCAGCTGTTTACTTCCCTCCTCTGCATACTTTCTTGTCAAATGTTCAGCTTGAGGGAAAAGGTGATTACTAGTCTTCTTGGTGCATATCAATACAAATTCAAGTATCTATGGTGAATCTGTCAAACACATATTACTATTACTATTACTGTTATTATTGCTGTTGCTATTCCTACTGCTGCTGCTGCTGCTGCTGGTGGTAGTAGTTGTCATTAGTCGTGGTATTTCCTTGCTTATATAATTTTTGCATTCAGGAGAGAGGTCTTTTTGCCCTCCCAGAATCTGATTAACAATGTGAAATTATGATGAGCACAGACTCTGTTCAAGGAGAGCCATCTTAGCTTTCTTTTATGTCAAGGAATAATCTGATTCAATGGGTGTCTGTTTATCCTTAATGACTGCAGCGGCAGTGGCGACCTGAAAGTGAGCAGTGGCATTGGAATACAACTTCAGTTTCCTTTCCCATCAGTCCAAAAGCCACACTTTTTATTTGAATCAGGGCCAAACTAAACAAATCTCATGCACACAAAACGGGCATGTACTAAGGAACTGATAATTAGGGTCTCAGAAGAAGGGGAGGAGTAAATCCCTCCCTTCCCCACCATTGTAGTCCTAATCTGAATAACTCAAGTATTCAGTTGATGGTGGTGCTGTGGATCCTATCATTTGATTCAATGGAGGTTAAACTCCTTATTGGGCAAAATAGAAATAAAATACAACTTCCAGAGGAGGTATTTTCTAAGCAAGGGGGGGGGGAGGGTAAGTTCTCCTCATGCTTACTATGGTCCTCATAATTACTATCCCCTTCAATACTATTTCAAGTCTGTTAAAGACTGCATATTAAACCCCAAAACATAATGAATTTCATGTGAAGTTTGTCAGATTAACAGTGCATCTGTTTGTTGTTAGTTATGAAGCACAAAAAAGAAAGAAAAAAACCAAAGTGGCACCCATCCATGTTCAAGCTAGGCCAATGTTTTGAAATTGTATCTGAAGTGTTTCACTCAATACTCCCTGCAAGAATTCAAAGGCTAATGATGGAGCTCTGTAAAAAATCACTACTTAAATCCTTGATCCACTGTCTTTTTATTTCTACAGTTGGGGCCCTGGCAAATATATGCAAACATTTCAAAAAATTAATAAACAACAACAGCCTGCCCCTTGATTTCCCTCAGCTGTTAGTTGCATTTATGGGTTAATAATATTATGAATCGTGCTGTATCATACCCTTGCTCCTTTCTCTCCATTAGCACCTGGGAATCCAGGGAATCCAGTAGAGCCCTGTAGTGGGGTGGGGAGTGAAACATAAAAGAGAATTTGATGAAAAGTTCATGCCTTGAGAACAATAGCTCACCTACTTGATACATCATTTAGTCATGATCAGTTGTAACAATGTATTATGAGAGTGCTCATTACTTCATTGGAATTAACTACCACCTGGATAATTAAGAAAAAAATGACCAAGATGTAGTAGTGCTCATCAGCTTCAAGTCTTCATTATGGAGAACACTGACAACAACTATTAGCCCTAATGACCTCATCTCATAAGAATATAAGAGGCACCCTGATGGTTTGGGCCACAGCCGACCTAATCCAGCATCCTCACACCAATTGCATCTGGACATCTCAAGCAGAAGACAAAGGGTGCTTCCGCACAGGGGGTAAAAACCCGGATCTCCGGCACCCGGATTTATTAAAACCGGCTCCCCGGGGAACCGGTTTTAATAGCTCCGTGTGCATGGCAGATCCGGTTTTGCGTGGTAGATCCAGGCCTAAGAGATCTGGATCTATCCCGTGCCCCTGCCTCCGCACACACGGCACTGATCCGGATTGGAGACAGGTGCTGTGCGGATGGACGGGATCTGTCTCTGAACCGGATCGGAGGGCCCTCCCCCGGCCCGCCGCAATTGGCTCGCCGGAGCCAAGCATGGTGAGCTGGGGGACCTCGCTGCCCTGGCTCGCCCTCACCCCAGAAGCGGCGGATCGCCCCTTCAGGAGCCAGGAAGAGTCTCCCAAAAGACTGCCCTAGCCCACCCTTGGGGGAGCATGGCGGTTCCCCTCCTTACCTGGATGCCGTCACCCCGAAACTGAAAGGAGGCGCGCCGGACGCAGCGTGCCTGCGTCCTGCGCACCGCCTGAGTGGCCGGGGCTGCGCCTGGCAGCCCCTGCCCTCAGGAGCTCTCTGCGCAGGTGCGCTGCCAGGGCTTGCGCGCCGGCCAATCAGGCGGCGCACAGGACGCAGGCGTGCTGCATCAGGCACGCCTGCTTTCAGTTTCGGGGCGACCACGTCCAGGTAAGGAGGGGGATCCACCGTGCTCCCCCAAGGGTGGGCTAAGGTGGGCTTTAGGGAAGATCGCCCTGGCTCCAGAAGCGGCGATCCGCCGCTTCTGGGGCGAGGGTCAGCCTAAAGGTAGGAGCCCCCCGGCTCGCCATGCTTGGCTCCGGGGAGCCAAGCATGGTGAGCTGGGGGTGGGTCGTTTCTTAGCACACTTGCGCTGTGCGGCCGCATACAAAACAGATGCAGATTCACAGCGCAAGACCACTAAAAATGTGGTGTGCAAGAAACACCCATTAAGCACGGATTAAGCACAGATAGGTGCGGACGCACCTACCGGAAGTGTGCTTAATTGCCCCTTCTAATGCGGATGTGGCAGAATCAAAGCGGTTTTGCCGCTGAAATCCAGATTAGAAACAGGCTCGCTGTGCAGACACGCGTCGCCGGAAGTGTCCTAAACAGTGGCCTGTGTGCAGAGGCGCACTTTCGGATCCGTGCTTAATGGGTGTTAAAGGGCCTGTGTGGAAACACCCAAAGGCAAAAATTTTACCTGCTCTTGAATCCCTGCATGGCATTTAGAGTCATCTTGCCTGTCTCTCCAATCTGAAGACAGTACCTAGGCATCAACTGTAGTAGTTTTTGATAAGTTTGTCCTCTATGAATTTGTCATATGTTTCTTAAAGCTATCCAGGCTGGTTGCTGACACCACCTCCCCCTCTCTTGTTAAAAGGAAAAATAGCCAGATCTCCGTCTCCTGAAACGGCTTCCCGCCCCTAGCAAAGGCAGATGATCGCTCATTCATTCACTTTCAGCACTTACTTTCACTCAGTTCTCTGTTAGAAAAGGCTTTCTGCCCCGGCAAAGTCAGCGGCTGCAGGCATCGGCAGCGCGATCCTTCGCTCATTCTCTTTTAAGGCTTTCATAGATCACTTGATAACAATGTTGCAATTCTGAGCAATTCTGGATCTTTTTACAAAGGAAAGGAAGCGAACCTGCTGCATTTCTCAGATGTGTGAATGCTTTTTGGCTGTGTGTGCAGGCAAGCAATCCCCGCCCCTTTTGCCACGGAGCGTCCTCAAGGCAGATATAGCGAGCAAAACCCGCGAATCGCCAAAAGAGCGCTGGAACTCTTCTTTAAAGTGCACGTATTTTATCGCGGGTGTCTCACTTTCCTAAGCTCCCTAAGCGCCTTGTAAAGCCTGGAATGGGGCCGCTCAGAGGCAAAAGAAGAGTTCCAGCAGACTTTCAATTGCATGGGGACAGGGCCGTGGATAACTGCTCGGAGACTTTGAGTAGCACAAAGTATGTGGTTATGTCTGCCTTGTGTGTGGGTTTCCCTATGCAATTGGCTGCTTCTTTGAGAATAAACTGATGAAATAGATGGAGCTCTCCATGGCCATCATCACATCAACCACGTACAGTTTTTACTAATGGTCCAGAAGAAAAACAAATTAAGAGAAAATGCCTTTAACTAATAGAAGCCCTAAGCTTATCTAGTTCAGACTTGGGGTTGAAAATATTTTCCATCTCTACTCACATATGTCAGGGATTGAAACTGGATTATTTTTTGTGTGCACAAACAGGCCCTGCATCACCACCCATTAAATTCTGGCCATGTCTCCACTCCAGCACAGAGTAGGCTGGAGGTGTTTAATGTGTTAAATCAGATTCCTCTGTGATTCTGTTCTGAAGCACGGAGA
Organism: Aspidoscelis marmoratus; assembly: GCA_014337955.1. Lineage (NCBI taxonomy): Eukaryota > Metazoa > Chordata > Lepidosauria > Squamata > Teiidae > Aspidoscelis > Aspidoscelis marmoratus. The sequence continues at coordinate 22,440,072 of MTQE01001134.1, read as the reverse complement.
CAGTGACATTTTTGTTGAGGGCAGCAATATGTGTCTTATAGTGGTAGGTACCAAAGAAAGCAATTGTGCCCTTAATGGGTGTCAAGCTTGCTGTGGGGCATCTCTTGACCACCACAAACACAGATGTGACAGGCAAAGATGTCCCTGGGAGTGCCTTCTGGGGGTAAGTGGAGATGAAATATACATTAGGCAATAATATGACTATTCGTACAAAAGTAATTATGGATAGATACTTGCTTGGAAGCTTACCATAATACTTGACATCCAGAATGCATTAAAAACATGAATACTGGCATTATTTTTGGGGAATGAAAATGCCCAGTACACGCAAAATCACTTCCAACAGATAAATAAAGTGCTTTGAAGTCACACAATAGGTACATGTCAAAAACTTGCCACATTTATCAAGACAATCTGGGCAATGATGCATCCCATATACAGAATAAAGTATGCGCTCTCCATAAATTTTAATATGTGTACAAAAGACCACAAATGGGAAAACTATAAATGCAAATTATGTGCATGGGTGTCTGAAATGAAGTGGGTTGACATTTTCTTGCCTCACCACTTAGCTTCTGCTAGATCCACTGCAGAGGTGGAAATATTTTTGCCTATGCTACTTTTCAGGCACCTGGAAAATTTTTCCAGAATTGTTGTGAATTCTCCTTTTTGAGGTTTCATAGTAAAGCACACAAATGGTTGTTCCAAGTGGTGCAGGTGCTTGTGCCAAGGTAGACAACAGACAGCTCTGATACCATGATACCAGCATCATGTTGCTATGCAAACAGTCCCAAGCCAAACAAAAACTAATATGTTGGCAGTGTTTGCACAGAGAGAAAGCAATTAATCTGGCAGCTCAAATTTATTTTCAAGGAGACAACTGAAACAAATTTGTCATTATCATTGGTGGAGAATCATCTTGGCCAGGAAGAGAGATCCTTTGTTCACAGCTTAAGCACTTTTTCAGGTAGCACCTATTCTACCTATTTATTTATCTACCTACTTATCTGGAAAAAGATACAATATTTGAAAAAAATATATATACCAATACAATAGAAAACTATTGAAAACAAAATCTATAGCACACAGCTGTATACAAATAAGATATGAAAGATAATTACAGAAATTATAATGCAAAATAAATACCCAATTCAAAATACAACCGAAGCAAACAAATTAAATATAAATATAAACTCCATATTTAGCAATCTCCCAGTCTCTCGAAATAAACCCACTAGTTATTTTATAATTACTAGATTAGATATATGAACTCTTAAAATAAAAAAAATACAATTCCAGATTTCTGTGTATACTGTAACAAAATTTTATTTGTAGTATGTGACTCAAAAACTAGTTCTAAGGTAGAGATAATGTTAATAATATTTTGCCATATCGCAATAAATAATATTCCTTGGATATGCCCATTCACAATGGATAGATGGAAAGAAATAAACTCATTGACCATTAAGTTCTATATAAAATTTAAAATAAGGCCCAGTGCAGAAAGGACCAAGATTATTCTTGTTCCAGATAATAATATACTGCTAAATCTGTTTTTCGTACTGATCTTAACCATGAGAGCCTTTATCAGTGATCTTTAATAATGGTGAGTAGATCAGCCCTGCTTGACCTTTAAGACACCCTGTGAGATGCTTAAACTCTTGTTCAAACAGAGTTAATGAGTGAGACATTGAGCTCTTCATAATATTGTAAGACAGGGTGGAACAGAGAGCTGTAATTTTAAACCATGACTAAAAAGTGTTTCCCAAAATATTTTTAAAAATCTTTCACTTTTGGTCTATCCAAAATAATATTAAAATCTTTTAAACTTATGATACAGAATGAGTTTCAGAATTGGATGATGCCCTAAAAGTACAATTAAGGAGTGGTAAAGAATAAGTTTATCCTTCCATCCATACAAATCTTGATGCGTACATCCAAACCAAGGGTTTTTTTCTAGGTCTCTTAGAAAATATAGTAACAATGAGATTTGATAAATCTAAGAAATCTGGAATACATCAAAATAAAGTATAAGAGACATTCTCACTCTCTCATTTCTCTGGTATAGAAATACATTTATTATTATTATTATTATTATTATTATTATTATTATTATTATTATTATTATTATTATTATTATTATTATTATTATTATTATTATTATTATTATTATTATTATTATTATTATATCAGCACATATAAAGTTATCAAAACTCCTTTCCTATTAGAGATATGGAATAGAACTGGCAAAATTGAAATAAAAAATGCAGTTCTGTCAATGTGTAATTTGAATTAAGTGTTCAGTGCAGTTTACTCTATTACAATTAGACAAAATCATCATTTTAAATGCTGCAATTCTACCTAGAATGGAGTTATTTTTATTTCAAGAGAGAATACCTTTATCAATTTTATGCAATAACCTCCTGTAATTCAGATTATATAAATAATTTACATTTTTAGGAATACATACTCTGAAGTATTTGAAAGCCTTTGAGAGAAGTTTGATTTTTGTATTTCTGCAAATTTGAAGTTGAGATGTTGGGCCAAGATTAAGAAAAAGTTAATTGGGATTTATTTAAATTTAACCTTAACCCTCCTGGTATTCATGTTCATATCTATAGCTACTCAGTTATAATGTAACCTCCGTCTGAGATTTTCCAGGCAACATATTTTATTAAACAATTTTAAAAAGGTTTTATTTTCTTTAAATAACAAATAAGCATATAATACCAAATTATATTAATTATTATCCAAAGGTCTGAGAAAATATCCAAATCTCAGCAAACATTGACATGATACTCAGTGGCAGCACATTTTAATCCATTTTCAGGCCACTTTCTGAGTGAGAGAATACATCAGCAAAGCAATTAATCATTTTCTTTCCTCTTCATCTAATCCAAAGATGGCTTATCCAAGTTAGATAATGTTGAAAGAAAACAGCTTGATACTTTGCAGAAGTATTCTCTCACTCTGAAAGTGGACTGAAGCTGAATTAACATCTAGGTGTGAGCACAGAACTGAACATAAACAACTCTTTTCTTTGATTAACCAGTTTGCTGTTGAACCAAACAAGCAGGAATCTAAACAAGTAATTTTTGTTCATTCACATTCCTAGTTTTGGTGATTTTTTAAAATTTGAGGACACACAAAAAAGTGAGCTGCAAAACTACTTTACCTTTAATCATACAGTACCTCAAAATGATCATTTTAAAGAATAAAGAAAAGATAGCTAGAACACTAAAAGCAGCTACAAAATTTAAATAGCCATCATCATTAAAGCAGCAGTATAAGAAGACGATGTTACCACGATGTTACCTTAATATAATGTAGGTAATTTTGCCTCTTGAATGGAGGACATGAAATTATGACACCATTTCAGTTCATCCTGAGGATCTGAACTAAATCTCAGGAAGAGATTTTCTAGTGAGAACCGAACCTAAAGTCCACTTCTAGTCCACATCAGTCTACTTGAAGCCCAGCCCCCTGCTGGGATGCTCTATGCAGAGAGGTTCTAGTTGAGACTACCAGTAGATCACTTTAAACAGGTTCACTGGAAACCAGTGGGCTCTGGTCCAGACCATGGAGGTGTGCAGAGTGCATGCCTCCATTATCAGGAGAACCCAGGGGAGGGGGCATTTTGACAGCACTTCAAAGCATACAGCTAAGTTGGGTTCCCCAGAGGTTCCCACGTTCCTAGCCCTCAGAGAGTTTGGAGTCTGGTCTCAAAGCTCACATGAGATTTGGGTTCAGAGTAAGGGCTGGTCTTGACCAGCACAATCATTCAGATGACACTTTTCCAGACCACGTTTTTCGTGTTCCAAACTGGTGGTCCTAGTTAGTCCAGATCCACAGCATCAGTTCATGGATAGGTTAGTGCAGAAAGAGCCAGTGCCCAATTAAGCTGCCCATACACTACAGAAGGACCTAAAAAACTATTGAGAAACTACTGCCATAGCCTGATTCGCTCACTTCCTATGGAGACACACCAGATTAACAATGGGGGGAATGTACATAGGAATGAAGGAGAATAATTCAAAAGAAATTATGGGTAGGAAATGTGAATCATAAAATGTGTTCTAACATATGGTGAGGACACTGGGACAGGACAAGGTCTTCTATATATAATGGGAGTGTGGACATTTTTGACAAGCGATGTCACTTTTCAGAGTAGCTGAGGGCAATGTGAGAGAGGCTGTAAGCTTCTGCATCTACTGCTGTTCTCTGGAGAATTGGGCCAATTCTGCATGAGTTGGTATACTGGACTTATAAGCTGCCCCTTGTCAGATCCGACTCTCCTACCCATCAGTTTCATAGAGTGCCCCCTGGTTCTGGTATTGTGTGATAATTTTCCTGGTGACTTGTTAACATTTAGTTTATGCAAGGACCTCTTCCTTGGTAATCTCTGCCCAGTTTAATTCTTCAGACAATACAGGCTCAGCTACTTACATGCATCCTATGCCTTTCTCTGTATGTACAGAGGCAAAGAATTCATTTAGTCTCTTTGCAATCTCCATGTCTTCTGTCCTTTACCATCTAATGGTCCAACTGCTTTCCTGGTTGGATTCCTACTTCTGATATACTTAGAGAAGTTCTTAGGAGCCTCCCTTTCACATGCTGGTGCAGTCTAAGGGAGGCCCTGGCTGGACCTAGTACGCTTGCAGGCCCAGAATGCTGGCCAGTGCAGAATCACTCTTTGTTGCCTATAAAGTAGGAACAGAAACTAGCATAGGTCTGGTATTAACTCTAGTCACAGAGCTCTAAGGCTGAAGGCACATGCATGGAATATTAACATGACATTTTGCAGGTATCAGTACATTTTAACAGCAATGTAGCATTTTGGGGTTTTAAAGCTCTCGAAAAGTATTGAAGTGTTAAAAATGCTTGAAAAGTAATTTCAGTATTAACATAATGAAGAATTACATTAATAAAATTCACTCTGACATCTTTGTTTGCTAGGCTGGGGGAACAGGTTTCTTTTGAAGTGTATGCTGCTTGTGTTCATAATTTTGAATGAAGCAATATCCCTTTGATAGCAAGAATTTTTCAAAGAGGGTTTTGAAGCAGTGATGGGCATGAACGCCTGAGATCTTAGAAGTTTAGGTGGAAAGGCAGGTGCATCAAAGGACTACTTTTGAAGGTGAATATGCCTGATGAACACTTTCGTTAGCAGCACCAGTACCTCACATTAATACAAAGAGTTTGCTGGAGGAAAAAAAACTTTGAGCTCACCAAGGTGAAATGTGTGCATATATATGTATATGTGACAGTGGAAAAACACCCTATAACTACTGTGCACATCAGTGTTTCCAAAAGTGTGGTATGCGTACCTCCAGGGGTATGGGAAGAGTTTGGTGGGGGTAGGCATTGCACCGGAGTTTGGTGGGGATCATGTGGGAATATCCACTGCACCGTGCTTAGCTGCGCCCACAGAACAAGGAAAGAAATAGGCGCATATCGCAGTTTTTAACCGGGAACTCGGGCCATCGTACATCGTATCGCAACTCATTATGGCGGGAACTTCTGCGCATCCTTCGCGCAGCTCGGGTTCAGCCATTTTTAAACTGCGGAATCATTAACAGTTGACATTGAGCCACGGAGCTGTTTAAACACCGGAGAATTGCAGTGTTATCTGACGGTCTTGTGAGGCGTGACACGGCGTGAATGTACTGCACTTCGTTGTGTATGTACCAAAAAAATAAATAAATAAATATATTTTGATTTTTATTAA
>MTQE01001134.1:22403331-22423726 GCA_014337955.1 Aspidoscelis marmoratus | reverse complement strand
CAGGAGAGATGCAAGCAAGGAGCTAATTAATATGCACCTCTCTTATAAGGAGTTTGTCTTTGGAGCCTTTGTTAATCTATGAAGTCAACTTTGGAGATTGCACCCCCTGTTCCCCAAAACATCTGAGGTGACAGGCAGACCCCTTGTGGGCCAATCCAGATTTGCCACATGGGTGCTCTTGTGTTTCCACAGCAGGCAGGCTAGCACCCATTGCTATTGGGTGCTAGACCACCTGGGGAAACACACTGGGTACTTCCCTTAATCAGGATCTACTAGATCCAGATTAAGGTAAGTACCCATTCCATAGATCTGAACTAAAGGAGTGCGGTGGAAAAACACCCTCAGTCCACAATCCTCAACAGATGTTGCCCATGGTGATTCTTACATTCTACAACTTTCTCCCTTCTGATATTCATAAAGTGCTTACCTTTACATCTTTTACAAACTATGGCTGGATTTGCACTTGCTGGCCTGGTATGTTATGTTATGTTATAAAACTACCATATAGGCCAGTAAGGACCCACCATATAGGCCAGTAAGGACCCAGCGCAGTGGAAGCCATTCACACTACAAGTGCTAAACAGCTTGAGTCCTGGGTATCTGAAGGAACACCTTCTTCCATATTGATCTGCCCATTCACCTTGTAGTCCCTCAGAGGTACGAGGTATAGGAACATTCAGGAGGGGCTTTTCTGTGATGGTACCTAGACTATGGAACAGCCTCCCTCTTGAGGTTTTCCAGGCACCTACACTGTATAGTTTTCAGTACCTGATGAAATTATATATTTTCACCCAGGCTTTTGCTGTCTAATTAGCTTCCTCAGGGTGTTGTCCCATTAGGGAGTTTTTTTTTTAATATTTTCAATTATGTTTTAATAATTTACATGCTTTATTTTTTTACCCGCCTTGGGACCATGTGATGAAGGACAAGATATAATTTTATTTAATTAAATAAATAAGCTAATCCTATACCTGGCCAGTGGCATTATATCTGGATATTCTGGACTAAAGCATGGATATTCCAGAATATCCATGCTCTATTCCACAATATCCACATATATTAGAATAAGCAATGATGTCTGGATGCAGATTTAACTGCGTGGCAAAAGCAGGATTGCAAATTCAGCGGGAAGGCACCAACTAAACACTTGCCTTTCTTCCTGCTGTCTCTTGCCAGTCACCTCTGCTCCATACATATACAGTACACTGCTGCACTTCTCCACTTATCAAGAATAAGGGCATTTTAGCTCTCACTATTCAGCCCTAAGCACTGGTCAGATAGTGGGAGTGGAGGGAAGTTTTTCTATATCTGCTAATTGCTTCTACCCAAGGAATATCAATGACCAATGGGCTGGACCACAAAATTCTCACACAGTTCAGTCTTTCTAGAATTGTTCTGTTGTTACCATTATAATGACTGTGGCTACATATGCAATATTATTAATATGTTTGCTGCTTTTTTCACTAAGATTGTCTATTAATGTTAGTTGCCTTTGTACTGAAAGATATACTCTGAGAGAAAAGCCGAAATAAAATAACAATGATAAGATTACCTTTTCACCTTTGCCACCTTTTAGGCCACGGACACCATCAGCACCCTATTACACAATGACAAAGGTAACAGAGAAGTTAACAGAAATAACAGATGTTTGATTTGTTTTTTGTTTTTTCAATGTAGTCAAAAATATTCTACATACCTTTACACCACGGGGGCCAGGATAACCAATTGGACCTTGCGGACCTGGAGGACCCTAAAATATATCAAATTATGTCTTTGTTATATTAATTGTACACACTACATGCACAGTGCTAGGTTAATACATTTAACTTCTGAAATCATCTTTTTCTAAGCAGTTTCCAAGTAATGTTCTAAGCATTTTCCAAGTAATGTCATAATTTTTTAATCTAACTTTCATTTAAGTTTTCCAAAAGAAGGAAAACAAAAGAGGTAATAAGCTTGTCAAGCAAATATTAATGAACTGGATATCTAAGGCAGTGTCTGTGCTGGTCTGGGACCTAGTCCAGCCCAGTGCAGACACTGCCTCAGGTAGTCCAGGGGAGCTTCTAGAATGCATCATCCACACCATGGAATTATCTACCATGAGACAGCATCTCCCAGTAGACTGCTTTATCCACAATGGACAAGGTGTTGGAGCAGACTATAGAATAAAAATGGCACCATAGCCCACTTGTAAGTCCACACAGAGTCCCTTCCAATATACTAGACCACAACCTGTGTCTGGACAGCACATGGGTCATGGTCTGATATATCACACCTAACACCGTTCTGCCAGACACTCAAAAGTGGCACTGGAAGTGCATCACTTCTGGGCACCCAGCTAAAATAGCCCCAGCTAACAACTTTGAAGGCCAGGAACTTTCATTCCTAGGATCTGAAGCTGGGCTGGAATCGGCCATCTATGACATGAATCTGGCTCAAGGGTCCAACATCCCGACACTTCAGTGGGATTCCCCATTTCTGTGGACTCTATATCCAATAATCCAGGCAATTCCTGTTTGGATTTTAGCAGGACGCACTGTGGAATCCTGTTAACATCTGAATATTTATTAATGGGAATATATGCCAATCTCCTCCACCACCAACCATTTACCTTCCCCTCACCCCTTTCCTAGGTCTTTCCTCATCTCACCCAGTGTTTGCCTTTCCTCTCCATGCCTTTCTTCCGTCTTTCCTTATCTCCCCAAGTTCTTGCCTTTCCCCCTGCCCCTTTCCTCCATCAGTTGAAAAGCAGTGGGGAAGGCAAGCATCAGGATGATGACAAAAGATGAAAGATGGAGGAACGGGGCGGGGGGAATGGCACCCCAACACAGTCAGGATGGCTGCAGGGAGCCCTTGGCGCTGGTCAAAAAGAATCTGAGTTAAAAACCTGGATTTTTTTGACCAGTGGAAATGTAGCCTGTGTCAATCCAACTGCTGATGTATTTTATTCTAAAATTAGTCTGCAGCAAAAATTAGCACAGCAAACTGTGAAGTTAACAGATTCTTTGATGATAATCTTGACAACACAAAGAAGCAGCTCCAGTGGGACAATTCAAAATCCTGGAGTTTGACCAGGGAGTGAAGTTTCCAGTGCAACTCTTTCCTGCTCTGCCTGAAATTGAACTGCTGACCATCGATCACAATGGCAGACAGATTATTTAAAGACACAGATTCTCTGTTCTTGCATATATTATTCCATTTCAGAATTGATCTTGGTGTATAAATTGGAAGATTCGGGCTCCTCACTGCATGTAGTACTAAGAACATTCTCCACACAACCCCACCCCCTCCACTCCATTTACTCTGAGCATTCCTGATTTATTCTTGAACACCAAGGGGCCTGTTGACAGAGCAGCAATCAATAAATGTCTACTGGTGCATGCTGGAGGGGAGATGAAAAAAAGCTACAGCTTTGATTTGAAGTAAAATAGAGTTACTTGGATTTCTGGAAATTCTCTTTGACTGTAAGATGAGTTGGCAGATGGAACAAGCTGCCTGCAGAAAATTCATAATCTCCTTCCCCAGGGGCTTTAAAGGGAGTTACTTGACAAGCATTTTCAGGTAGAGTTTAAAATCTAGGCAAATTGTGGAACTGTGGAATCTTTGTTTACTGGAATGGACTACTGACCCTTACAAAGCACTATTTAATACATATTCTAGCATTTTAGACTGGAATCTTCTCCAGCCCCACTACAGATATCCTTCTGTTTGTGAAACATGTGCTCTACCATCAAAGCAAGAAAAATGCTTCCTTGTGAGTCAAGACTTTCCCAGCGATCTACCAGGCTCCTTTATCAATTTTCTGGAAACAACAGCATGGGTAGACAAATCTGCAGCTTTATCAGGTAGTTAAGATCAGCAAATAGGAACAAATCTGTCTACCTTCATCTTAGACCCCTTAGACCCCTGAGAAACAACATGTGGAACAGAGCTTGGGGGGGGAGGGGAATTTACCACGTAGCAAGCAACATTGTGGACATTCTGATTGCTATCTTTTCTTTAATTAGACTGACTGTTTGATGAATGGTGAGAGGAAAACAATCTTTTACTTCTAATTAATGGAAATCTGCTGAGAGGTCAAGACCAAGGGTCCTTCAGTGTGTTGGTGTGGGTAGGTATAAGAGATGGGAGAAGATAAGTGGCCTTACATATCATTATCATGCCACCTTTGGAGATTGATTCAGGTACTGGGGGCCAGAGAAGGGGGTTGCAGGTCAAAATCTCTCTCCCCCCACCCCCATGCCATCCAGTGATGTAAAGCTTTTTTTTTTTTTTGAAGTTCCTCTGCATGCAACAACTTCAAACATAAGATTGCTACACTGTGGGAGCTTGCAAATCAGTGTGAAAAGGGGGCCCTGGTCATACTAGTAGTTTAGGACGACCTCAAACAGGTCATGTTACTCGCGCTATTTTGATTTGTTTTCCAAGCTGGCCTACCCCCATTAGGCCATCTTAACCGGAGTCCTCATTTTTACAAGACATCTTCACTTCCTCTGTTGTGAGCAGGGGGACTGTCTAAAGGAGGCTGAACTGTGCTGTAGTGAGTGGGTCCAGTCTTTCAGCCAATGTGCACAAATGTATTTATTAAAAATAGTTGCACGGAGAAGAAAAATACATAAAAAAGGAAGGGTGTGTGTGTGGAGGTCGGGGATCAGGCTTAAAAAAAGCCCACAAACACACAGCCTCATCTCTCTTGAGTGACACAATGACATCCAATAAGAAAGGAGATAGATTTGATGCAGCAAAACAAGTGGAGAGCCAAGAGTTCTGTGGAGGAGGCTCAGGTTGATCTAAGAGTGATGCAGCCCAAAGCGAGGATAGACTGAGGACAACCTATAATGATCTAAGTGTGACCAGCACCAGTATGACCTCAGTTCAAATTAACGAATAGGCTGTCCTGTCTTAGACTTGTGTGACCAGGGCTGGGGAGAGGTTCCACCTGCAACCTTTCTTTCCACTTGCCATTGTGCTTAGGTTTTTTTTTTTAATAAACTTATCTATATTTTAACTGATTTCCCACCTATCTGATAGCAAGTAAAGAAATACTTGCCTTTGCTTGCCTATTTTACCAACTTCTATCAGTTGAACTGAGAAGCATTTTACAAATTATTTTAGCTGAGACTGGATTGCCATCAGTACAGGTATAGGTTACAGGTCAGTAGAACTGCACAGAAATCATATTTATGACTATTTTATTTATTTATTTATATTTCTATCCCTCCCTATACCCAAAGGTCTCAGGGTGGGTAACAACCATTAAAATCCAGCATATCAAACAAAACAATATATATTGAAACAATAAAAACCACCACAATATTTAAAATCCAGCATATTAAAAACAAAGATTATAAACTTACCATAGGACTAAACAAAGATTATAAACTTACCACAGCACCCTTTTCTCCAGACTGGCCTTCTTTGCCTGGATGACCCTACATGAGCAGAAAATGTCACATAGCATATGAACAACTACAGAGTCACTAGAAACAAGCATTTATACATTCATATGAACTCTGCATACTATTGGCATATTTACACTGATTACGAGCTTGTGAGACCATGTATTATAATTGTCCTATCACTTAAAGGAGACTTGGAAACTAGATCTCTGTTGTGGAAAGTTGGATATTAAGTAGAAAAGACTGAGACTGGGCCCAAGGAAGCTAAGGTAGTTGCCATCCAATATCCGCTGTGAAAAGTTTGCAAGGCACTTGAGAGTATATATAAAATCCTGAATGGTGTGGAAAAGGCAGATAAAGAAAAATATTTTCTATATCACACTAGAACCAGGGGACACTCAATGAAGCTGATGGGGAGGATAGTTAGGACTGACAAGGGGAAGTATTTTCTTTACCCAGAAGGTCATTGGTCTATGGAATTCACTACCAGAAGAGGAGGTGGCAGCAATCAGCCTGGGTAGCATAATATGTAATCGTAATAATATGCTGCAAACTTGTGGATAGTTCAACAGTTCTGTCCATTTAATTGGTTACTACTTGAGAGAGTGTGCAGTAGTGATACAACTGACACCAAATCCCTCTTTATCCAAAAGTCAATAGCACTATCTATCCTATCATAGTTTCCCAAGCACGTGTCTAGTAGAGATATTCCAGTCAGGTTCAACTGGTTTAATGGTTTTCAGCAAACAAGCTAGTTTGTGAACGTCTGCATCGAACTAAACATTTGGTTGTTGGAATGTTGAAAAATTATATCAAACCAAATGAGTTTCCTGCTTGTGAATGTGAATATCATATGAATAGTTTCAATTCATTATGTTTTGCCCATGAAAAGGACATTTTTAAATGGAAAAACAGTATTTCTTGTTTCTGAAATAGTTCAAAACCGTTTGTTTAATTGTTTGCTGTTGAACTAAACATACCACTGTTCAATTCAATGGTGAACCAAATACACAATTTTAATTTGTACACATCTCTGTGCCCAGTAATACTAAACTTGAACACTTTTCTTTAAGTGACAACCTTGCATCTACTACAAAAATCTACTTTCAGAATTAAAAAAAAAACACTTTGGATTTTTAAAGCATCCAGGGGAAAAAAAAAATCATTCATTGGACGATAAATTGAATATACGATAAAAAAAGATTAAAATAAAATCTTTTTTTATTACTCATTAGGAATAATGGTTCAAATAATACGTCAGGTAGATATCCCTAAAGCATTTTGAAAAAGTTATGAGAAATCGCAGCACGATTTAAGAATACTAGGAACATTAGTTCTTTTCAATGATTATCCTTGAAATGATAAATCACTACTCAAAGTAAAAAGACAATTTTTTAAAGCTGCTGTTCTGTTACAGGTCCAAATTACTCAAGGAAAATAATGTAAGAGCATGTAAAACACTCAGGGTTTTTTCCCACCCATTCAATGCATTTTCTCTGGAAGATGTGAATTGATTATTTTTATCTTGTCACCGAACATTACACTAAGCGCACCATTAAAGTTATGACACAACAAAATGAAAGCAAACAGTAATGGAAATATTTTATAGCTTCTGGAAATCAATAGCTGGAAGGCTTTTCCAGTTGGGCTAAATCCACATGCATTTGAAGAGCATCATAAATCTTCAGTTTTGTTGTCTCTATAGCCATCTTCAAAATATCGGAATGATTATTAGTTTTATGATATGAGCCAGACATGCACAGGTGCTTGGAGATGTTTGTCAGTTTGCTGTTTCTTTTTCTCCTCATTCTTCCTTCTTTTAGAAGATACCTGTTTCTCATGTTTCACATCCTCCAAATCCCCTTTGAAATTCTGCAGTCCAAATCTATTGTCCCCTCTATTTTACATTCTTTCAGTTTACAAGAACACCATGACAGCAGATTCTGTCATTTTGAAAGTCCAGAACAGCTAGTCAAGCCCTGGAGGCAGGAAGTGTGCTGTTCACATGTCCTCTCCCTTCTCCTGGGCATGTTAATGTTGGTGTTCTTCAAAGTCCTAAAATGCCCTGCATTGTCTTAGTCTGGAGGGCACAGGAAGTAGCTCTAGAAGTCTGCCATTTTCTGTATCTTTCACAATAGGGCCAGATAGATCATGCAACTGGCAAACTGGAAGAGCTACTGTTGTCCATTCTCATGACAGTGATGGATGAAAGGACATTCGAGTAGTTTTTTCCTGTTCTGTGGAAAAAGCAACTCTGCTGGCACTTTTGTCCCTCTATAGCAAAACAGTGGCTTCATAGGTACAGGAACATGTGATCCCTGAGTCCCTTGAGCTTTCCAATGCTGCCATTCTTGGATCACACAAATCCTACCAATGATAGAGACATACCACCAAGTTCCTCTTTTTATACAAAGAAGTACATTGCCGTCAGCATCACAGCCTTCACAGAGAATTCAAGGGAGTAGGAGGGGTCATTTTAAGAGAAACCTTAATTCACTGCATATTAGAACATAAGAGGAGCTCTGCTGGATCAGGCCAGCTAATCCAGCATTCTGTCTCACACAGTGGCCCACAGTGGGCATTCTCAAGCAGAAGACAAAGGCAACATCTTCAACTGCTCTCAGTTCCTTGCAGTTGGCCTTGAGAGGCATCCTGTCTGTCTCTCCAGTCAAAAGGTAATACCCATTCTAGTAGCCATTGATAGACCTGTCCTCCATGAAATTATCTAATCCTTCTTGCCATGCCCTGTCCTGCCTCTTCAGTTTCCTGGGAGGAGGAAGGCATGGTTGCAACAGCGCAACAGCTTGGGCAGCAACTGGGGCACAGTGCTGCAGATGTTGAGGGTCTGAGGCCAGTTTTGGGGGAGCACACAGACAGCTCTGGGGATGAGAGCTTGGACAGTCAACCCCAAGAGTGCCCCTCCCCTCTGCTCCTTCAGCAGCAGAAACAGGTGAAATGCAGGTTGCAGTGTTTGGCTCAGCTGTGCCAGCAAGGGCGTGGTGATGACTCCCCTAGTTAACTGAGCAGAGCATGCTGAGCCAGTGTTGCAGACAACTCTGATGCAACTCCTGCCGTGCCTGTATTCTGACTCCTGGACCCTCTTGTGACTTGCCAAACTTCTGGAACCTTGACCTTGGGCTGACTGAGTCTTACTGTGTCTCTTGCCATACCTCTGGAATCCTGACCTTGGACTGAACTGACGCTGATTACGTCTGAGCCCCCAAAGGACTACCATAAGTGTGTGTGTGTGTGTGTGTGTGTGTGTGTGTTTGCCTCACTGCCTGCGCCCGCCTGGGAAACAACATAGGATATAAGCTAATAAGAACATGTTGATATTCTCCTGATTACTTGGTTGACTTATCTGCTCTTCTAGTGGATTTTACTTCACATTTGTTATTTAACATAGTTATTTAACATCTCTGACAGACATTTTATTCAGAAAATGATAAAGACAGTGTACTGTGAAGAACTTCTGAAATGATGAAAAATAAGCTCGATCCTTCTTAATGGAAACTATATGTCAATGAAAGAATTGTATCTTGGTGCCTTAATTGTGATCTTGAAACATACAGACTTTTGAATATGAGTAACTGGGTCTATGAAAGCTCCGTACTGCTGAATCTGGATTTATTCTTCACTTTCAACATTTTATTTTCCTATACTGACAAGGACAATACAAGGAAGTATTTAAAAATATGGTCTTAAATAAACAAATTGTTTTTAATTAGGAATTACATCCAACTCTGTCCTCTATTTGTTAAGGCAACCGTATCATATTAAAATAACACAGTTCACACTTAGGAAGAGAATTGATCAAACAGAAAAAAATTACATAATTATATTTTTCTTTCAAATAGAGGACAAATTTGTAAAAACGCCACCTTTGAGCCAAATAATGCTGAACTAGTTCAAAGTTCTTACAGACTGCAAATTCCAACATTTGCAAATCTATGAATCCAAGCAATCTGGCATTTCATTAGAATGAAAGATAAATAGTCCATGGAGAACACAGAAATAATCACCCATATTTTAAAATCTGATCAGTCTTGCACTTTGGAGTGATTTAGTGGTTTAGATTTAATGGTAGTGAATTAGATTTGAGGCCTTTTCGCACTTCAGCATTAAGCCTAGGACAGATGGGGGACAGATTGACATTTCGCCTTGGCAGGTAAGGGACACGTTCCCAACACAACCCTTACCGGCCAAGGTGTAAAAAGTCAATCTGTCCCCCATCTGTACCAGCCTGAAAAGGCAGCTGGGGGGGGGGAAACGCCCCTCCCTGGGCTGCTGCCATTGGGCTATATAGGCCCCTGGCTGGCAGCCCCATTCAGGGATGGGGCGAGACCAGGTCAAGACTGTCCTGGGTTTCTGTGGACTGTCACCACCCTGAGTGGGCTGGCAGCAGCCAGTGTGTGCCACCTCCCAGTCTTTCCCCGCCCCCAAAAGGGACTGTGAGCCAGCAGGCTGATACAGCCCAATGGCAGCAGCCTGGGGTGGGACTCCAGAGCTTTCTGGCAGGGAGAGTGCAAATGTTCTTCCAAGCCATCTGGCTTGGGCTGGGTGTGGGGCATGATTCTGTGCTCCATACCCTGGATAGTTCCAGATGGAACTAGCCTTTTACAAGAGCGAATGTTCTGTCCCAGGGCTGGCCTACTTCTATCCCAGGCCTCCAGTTTCCCCAAATTATGCATAGCTAAAAGTGGTTTTCCTTTTCCTTTTTTTTAACACCAAGGTAACCTTTGAGCGGGTGTATTTTAATTATGTTTCATTGATTGAGTCGTGCTTTTATATGACATATTTTATTGAATATTGTGGCCCACTCAGAGATCTTCTGGTGAAGGATGAAATATAAATGCCTAGGAAACACATAAATTTCAAAACATCATATGGTCAGATAATGAGTGCAGTGCCCTGTGAAGGAGACTTTGAAAAGTTATAAGAAAGACCCACCTGAACCCAGGCAGTATTACATATAAATATATGTTTAAACACACATGAGATTATAAAAAGCTTAACTGCAAAAGACACAGGGAGGGTGGGTGTCAGTGGGATTGTGTGCCAAGAAGATGATAGTTTTCCAGGAGGGCAAGTGGCTGAATGGGGAGGGTCCACATGCCAAGGGTTGGGGTGGCAATGGCGGTGGGGCAGAGAGAATCTTGGCAATGCAGAGAGAGGTGGGTGGATTAGAGTGCCAGTGGGGCAGAGGGAGTCTTGATGAGAGGGAGCTTTTTCAGCAGCTTTTTACTTCATATTTCCCCTCTCATGCTGCTAAGACACAGCAGCATATTGATCATCCCGACTCGATGATGGGACACAGCTTAGCAGGGGCTCTGCCCTCCCTGCACCACTTTCCTTTGTCCCATCAGGATGAGGGGAAGCAGCTGTGCAGGGGATTTGGAGCTTAATCACATCTGGACGCACTCTCTTTCTTCCGCTCTGTATTTCTTCAGGTGATGATCAAACTTAAAGCAAACATAAACACCCCAAACCGGATCCCACTGAAAAGAGTAATCTGCCAACTAAACAAAAATCTGCTTTTAATTAAAATCAGTTTTCTTCAAATATATCTATCACCACCAAAAAGACAAACAGGTTAGGCAACAAAACTCTTTCCTTCCTGGGTCACTGCAGCTCTTTACCTGCCATTTTAGTTCCCATTCAAAAACCAGAAAACCATTGTTCTTTGGTATCAGTGCTGTTTCCTTGCGGAAATTCACGAGCACAGAACTACATTGTGATTCTTTCCCTTCAAGCTAAAGTAAAATGGGCAAAATCTTATACTACTTACCGGAGGCCCATCAGCACCAGGAAGGCCAGGAAGGCCAGGCTTGCCTTGGGGTCCCTGGAGAGAGATAAGGAAACACTTCTGAGAAAGCAGCCAACAGATACAGCATCACAAGATGCAAACATCCATGATCAAAATATGAAATAGCACTCAGTAAGAAAAAGAAATAAAATAAGACTTTCAAACTTGGCGTTTATGGAATGCATTTTGGTACTAAACACAAAATCCAAAAGCATGCCATGAGACTTCGTCTTATTTTCACAAGATGTTGAGGACATATCCCTTCCCATGATCAAAGAAGGATTGATGTAACTTTTGTCTGTTGGTGGAATTCTTGAAGCTGACCTGCTGGGATTGTTTGGTGCTGCTGCTGCTGGCACCACTGCTGTTATAGAGACTCAAGCTGGGGGAAGTTTACATTTGCAGAATGAGGCACAAAGCAGCCGGATCCATTAATAACACTTGCCCAGCTCTGCAGGACTATATTGGCTCACTGAGTGTGTGATATCAGATGGAACTGCTATTTTGGGAAGAATGAGGGCACAACCCACTCTACTTCAAATAGAATCTGGAGGATTTGAAGGAAGGGATGGGTGGATTGTGAGATTTTTAACCATTTTAACTTGTTCAGTTTTTAATACTATATTAGCCTATTTATTTCCATTATGCCTGCATTGGGGGGGATGGATGGAGCAGGGAAATCGTCATGGCAGAGGCTCAGCACCCACCTCAATCTGGATCTATGGAGGCCCTTCCCCCGCCCACCATGATTGGCTCCTCTGGAGCTGAGGATGGTGAGCCAGGGGACTCTGATTTTGTGGCTCCCCCTTCTGGAGCAAGGGGAGGCTTCACATAAGCTCCCCCAACCCATCCTGGGGCGACCGACTGTGAACCCCTCCTTGCCATAACGCAGCCAGCCTGATTCTGTCTGCGAGGACCCAGTTTCCTTCATGCCTGCATCCTGCACGCCTCCTGACTGGCCAGGGTGGAATAAAACCCAGTATTCCCAGCTAGGAGTCTGGTTCCCTAACCACTAGGCCAAACTGGCTCACTGGAAGGGCAATGCCTTTTTGGCTCCCAGTACAATTGCATGAGTATAATCTTTTGGTAGGATATGGAAGTAACACCATTTCAACATGCCTCCATAGGCCCTGCCTGCATGCACCAGTTTTTGCAGCTTCCGCCATCTGCATGCTCCCAACCACTTCTGTTTGCCATTTAACTGTGAAAACATACTGTGCATACTGGGAGGCCTTCTTATGGAGGTTTTATGGAAGCAGACACAAAAAGTCCATTTGGTTCCTTGACAGTGATCTAGTCCTGTGATGGGCACAGTCATTGAGGATTGCTGAATGTGCTAAATGAGCATCAGTTCCATGTACAAACATGGGCTGTATATAAAAATGCAACTGATATTCAGAGAGTGAACTTAACACAGAGAAAAGATGTCAGGGATTGGTTCCATCCTAAGAGGCAGATAAATATTAAAGCAGTGAGTTAGAAAACTGCAGGTATGTGCAGTATCAACCAGCCTGATTTGCTGTTGAACATGTGAAAGGAACTGCATTATAAAGGCTATGTGTCATTATCAAAACCTGGAATGTAACTTTTAGAAATCAAATATTCTCCCTTACAGAGAACTATGCAGCATATATATGCATGCTAATAAAGCTCCCCTCAGGCAACTGGAGAGAGTGATTCTTGACATTAAAATGCATTTAAAAATGAGAAAAATATAGACATCAATGGGTGGGAATACAATTCTAGGCAGATCTACTCAGAAATAAGACTCACTGAGCTCAGTGGTACCACTTTTTCCAAGTAATTATCTACATAATTCCAGCAAAAATAAGCATATGCCTAGAAATGTCTTCAACTCTCAAATTTCCCTTGTTAATTATAGAAATAGACAAGCAAACCAAAAAAGCCACAACAAAAACTGCATATTTATTTAATTGTGTATTATTTTTAAAATGCTAGAGGACCAAACTAAAATTAGTCTACTATAACCAACACAGAGAAAGCTATACCTTTCCCTACTTCATATTCTATAATTTTCTCTTTAATAATTTATTCATATAATGTATTACTAAATCATCCCTGTTTTTATACATTTCCCCTCTGACTTTGTCATCACTTATTTATTCTGGAGGTAATCAATATTCCAGTTTAAAGTTTATTGTCTATTCATGAGATAGAAACTCCAGGTTTTAGCATTTTCACAGCAGCAGAGTGGCATTGAACTCTCACTGTACTTCTTATATAGTAATCTAGGAAGAGCTGCAATTATAGAATAACAGGATAGTGCACTAGGATAGTTAATTTTACCAGAATAACAATAGCCCAGTAAATCAGGTTCATATTCTGTAATTGTACCAGAAGCACCATGATTAAGTCTGGCAAAATAGGTACAATTATGAAATAATTATGGGGTTCTAGCCCTGTATGGATGCAGCTTTTGTTCACAAGATAATAAGAATTAATGTTCTACATTTGGAACAATTAAAGCACAAAATGGAGCATTTCACACATTACAGGCTTGGAAGAAAATACATCCACTCCAGAGTATTTTGTTCTGATTTTCTGATCATCGTTTGGGCAGCCACTTATAACTTTTCAGGGTAGATCAGGGATTAAAAAAAAATCCCCAAAGATTAACCAGATGTTTGGGTGGTATGTAATATTGATTATGTCTCATCATTCACGGGCAGGGGTGGGGTGGGGGCTTGGACCTCCCCTACAAAGAGTAACCAGTTAGAGTGGTCCTCACATTGTTCCCTATGGCTGAAACACTCTGAATGTGCTTAGTGTTTCATTCCAAAATGTTAACCACCATTGCATTTTGTTCTGGTATCAGGGGAAAAATTGCTTGGCTCAGGATTTTGTCTAGGAAAATGCACATTTATTTTTTGTTTGCTTCTCATCAAAGTGACTGGGACAGACCTTCTCATTTGTGCAATGCAGCCACTTAGAATTGCTGCTGCCAACAACCGTGGCTCCAAATCTGCTCTGAAGCATCAAACAAAGGCACAAAAGCTTTTGTTTTGCATGCAAAGGTCAGTCTTCTAATATAAACAATATTTTATTTGAATGCAAAGTTTCAAGCTTTCACAATTCACCATCCCTAATTTTGTCCCCTTTAAATACTTGCAAAACATACACCAGCCAAGGTTTTTCAACACAGCAATCCAAGTAGCCAAGTATTGTCACCCATGCCTATTAGAGACTTAGTAACAGAAAATTACTTACCTTTTCACCAGGAACTCCAATTGGGCCCTGTGGACCTGGAAGTCCCTATTAAAAATATGCAGAGTATGAGAAACCAAATACAACAATAGGCATATTTTTCTTTACCTGGATGCTTCCTTAGACTGCTTCAAAATGGGGCCTTTAAATTAAAAAAAAACTGGATGGTGCTTGAGGTTAATGAGAGCTTTTACACTGCCTTCTCTACTGACAGAGAATGTGTAATACAATCCAATTTAGAACCCTTCAACGAGTGAGACGGCTATCACTGGCATCCAGGGAGCAATGAATGAGCTGCTTCTACTTTAAAGAAAGAGAAAGGGAAAGGGAAGATCTGAGTAAAATTTGCTCCCTCTTCACAGTAGGAATATTTTCAGGCTAGTTTATGAAGGGGTGTAAGCAAGAATTAGCTCACTGAGAGGGAAAGTATACACTGACATTCTTGTTCTCTCTCTCTGTTAATGGTCACCAATGATGAGTTACTAAATACTTACTTGTGGACCTGGGATTCCTTGTTGGCCAGGAGGTCCTGGTTCTCCTTGGGGGCCCTGAGGCATAAAGAGAGAATATTAGCTTGGCCTGAGCATATTTACATAATTTACTGTCACTATAATTCCTTCCTCTTACTTGATGGAGAACCTCATCCTATGTTACCTAAATTTGTTATCCACAGTTTACTCCTTAGATACAACTTGTATCCATGAAGATTGGCTGTATGGATGAATGGCTAGCCAGACTCTAGAAGCCTCACAACAGAATTAGAACAGTTGATCCTGCAATATCTGAAGACTGTGGAGTTAAGATTAGCATACTGAAGACTTCACTAAAAGCATAAAAAGTAATGGTGTGGAGTCTCGAAAATGTTCATATGAGACCAAGGGCAGATAGCTTTCTTCACCTTTATTTCAGAAATGAGAAAAAATACACGCATTCCTGGGAAGTAGAATGTACTGAATAGATCCTGGCATAGTATGCAGAATTGACCAGGAAGATGGAATCAACAAAAGCCAAGTTAGAAGCTACTTGCCATGAGTGGGAATAACATTCATCCCAATGTATTTAGTTTTATATTAATAGGTCAATACAAATTTACTCTAGCACGTTTCAATAACACATAAACAAGCAAGCAAGAAATGGATTCTTACCAGGTTTCCCTTTGGGCCCTGTGGGCCATCAATACCTGGAATTCCCTGAAAGGAAGAAGAGAGCAAATACAATTCTGTCACAGTCACATTTGTGAAGAAATTCAACATCAGTAATCCTGCATTTTAAAATGAAGTACATACAGGCTGTCCAGGTGGGCCAGGAGATCCTCTTGGGCCTAGCAATCCTCGAGGACCCTGTGGAGAAATGAGTTTTCAATTAACTGGCATTCTGTTAGGCAACCATAGCTTGAAAAGGCACAGCTGAAACAGAATAAAACAATTGAGATGTGCATGAATGTTTGTTTTGTATTCAGTTTGTATTGAATCGAACACAGGAAAATTCGTATTTGTTCAAATAGATCCCCTTCGAATGCGACAAGATTAGAATTTGATATGAATGTTCAATCCCATAGAAATCCCATACAAAGCATTATATGAATGTATCAAAATATCAAATGTATCATATCTCCAAGTGTGCCAACATTTGATTCAAATTCAAATGCCCAAATTTGGCTGAATTCGTATGAATTTTGAATGTTATGAATATTCATGCACATCCCTAGTTGTAAACCATACTGAATTATATTACTGAGAATGGAAAGTTAACTTGGGCCCTGATCCAGAACATGAGTGTGTGCTGAAGGCATGCCTCCATTTTCTGGAAAACCAGGCAACCCATTTCAGCAATACATCAAAACACACTATCGAAATGTGTTCTTCAATGGCTTTTTATTTCTAGCCCTTTGGAGCCCTCAGAGGCTGCCCCCAAAGCTCATGTAAGCTTCAGGGTTAGTTGGGGGAGGGGAACTGGTCTGGACTAGCACTGTTATGAAGATGACACTGTTCCAAACTACTGCTTGCCATAATCTGGACCAGCAGGCCTTGGCTGGTCCAAACGTACTGATCTAGATCACAGCCTTTGGGTGGAGAAAGGTCCAAAGTCTTTCTTCTTCTTCCTCCTTCTATCAGTTTTATATACTATTGAACATAAGTTCATTTTGTTGTCCTGTTTGCTACCCATTTTACTCAATTTATCTACCACATTTTTCAAAACATTTCACTATTGTGTGTGTCTGTGTGTGTGTGTGTGTGTGCGTGCATGCAGTAAAACTGTGACACAGATACCCTCAAAATGCAAACCAAATTAACTTCTTTTCATTTTGCTGTGTGTCTCATTTACAGTTTTCATCTATGTTTCTGGAATCTATCCTGTTCTTGACGAGAATGATACCTAATAATAGTGCCTGTGGCTAAGCAGATACATTTTCAAAGGTAAAAAGGAGTATCTGGGTGGCTTCAAGTGAAAGTTAATGGGATTTTAAAAAGTCTTATGTTGAAATGTCGCAGGAACTGTTCTGAGAATAATTTGATAGTCCTTTAAGACTAAAGTTCCTCAGGAATCATTCCTGGTTCAAACTTTGACTCACTGTGAGACAAATAGCAGTGTCAAATGAGGTAAACACTATTATTTCATTCTTAGAGGGGAAAGTATAAGTACATCATTACTCATGAAAATGCAATTGAAAGTTCCTCCTTTATTTTTTAAAAAAAGGCATTTGAAGGACTTCATTAATAAAATGGAAGTATATTGAGAAACCCCCCAAAATGTGAAAATTATGGGTTTTATTCTGTCTCTAGATTTCATAAAACAAATCATTCTAATGCATAAATGCATAAGTTGTAAGTGCCCTAGAAATACTTTTCCTTCAAAACAAACTGCAAAGAACTGCATAGTTATTTTATTAGCCCTTATCAAGACTGGTAAGTAGCTTTGTACTCCAATCAAATGTGGAAGTAAATGTATGCAATTTTTTTTTAAGGATTATGTAGTGCAATTTTGTAATTTTCGGACACCCATCCCAGAGAAAACAAGTCTGCAGAAATTAGTCCAATAGCAAACTTTAATGATCTGTGCAGTCCCCAGTCACTGAAGCTCTGGCAACACACCGAACCCCACCTGCTTGCTTTGGAAAATTATCTGGCCTTGAAGGCAAGACCATTGTGTTCATCTAGTCACCCTTTTGCAGGGTGAAACAGCAGATGTCTGGCACTGGGGATGAGGGAAAGAAAAAAGAGAAATGGAGGAGGAGGAGCTAAGTGGGTACAAGAATTTTGTTTCTGGGCAGTGCTTTAAAGGTGAGGCTGCAGGCTTCCCAAAGAGTCACCTGGAGCGATGTAAGTTGGACTCTGTGCACTGACTGGGAAGGGGCTGTACATCTGCCAATGTTCACACCATATCCTTCCTAAATTTCTCCCAACCTGTGAGTGACTCACAACCCATATTTGGAAAGCCTTGCTGTATTTGGGATCAAGAACAAGTGAGATACAAAACAATTCTGCTACTCACAGGCCACATAAGATAAAAATTGTGTGAGCTATCACTAAAATTGTGAAAATTCAAACAAAAGCAAACTTCGCTTACAGCTTCACCTGGGAGGCCTCTTGGTCCAATTTCTCCATCTTCTCCCTGTCACATCAAACCAAGATCAAAAGATTAAAGTAGTGGAACAAGCATTTCCTTTAAATTCCAGTCTGTATTTTAAGATAAGAAGGTTTTTAAAAAATCACAGTGAATAACATACTCTCATTCCATCTTCACCAGGAGCACCAGGAGGTCCCTGGGGTCCACGGTCTCCCTGGAAATAGCAAAACAAAATCGACTTAGAAGAAAAACTATGATTCTTTGTTGATGTACACGCATACTTCAGCTCCATACTGCTATATTGTATCTGTCAGCACTCAAATATTCAAATGTCTCTTCTAGATTATTGTACAAGAAATTTCTGATCAAAATTAAGGTTTAGGCCATTTCTGAGCTTAAGTCCAGAAGCCTCACTTTTGTGTGCTATTGTGGTTTATGAAGTGTCCACAACCTCTGCTAGCATGCTAGCATATGATCTTCAGAGCCAGTGTAGGGCTGTCACAGAACAGCTTTCCAAGTGTGGCTCATTCCAGCACTGGAGATGGGGTTCTGTGGTTGGAACTGCTCCAGCAATGTTGAAATAGCCTTACAATCTAGCACAGTTTTGCTGCCTCAGAAAAAGAGCAGGATGAAGTGCTTAATTATGGCCAATGGGGCTTAAACTTATTTCCAAGAAAGAAAGAAAGTTGCATATGTGTCCATGTTTCCTCACCTGTCAGAAACTGAACAACATTCTGAATTAGCAGAATAGGTTAGTATTTCCCAGGATGACTTATACATGTCTGTCACACAAGACCTATTTATGAATTACAAGAAGCATGTAGGAGCAGGAATGCCAGGTGCATCCTTACCATCCACGCTGAATTTGTTAAAAGATTTGGAGCATTTTAAACATGCTAAAACTGTGCAGAAATCCCTGCCAAATCTTCTACCTAATGCATAGGTTTTAGGCTGATATTGGCAGAGTGGTGAGACTAGCACTCACAGCTCTGCTTATTTTTCAACAACCTTCAAATAGATGTCTTAATGATACCATGCTGACTGCAATATCCAGTGATAACACAAGTGTGAATGACTCATTACTGTCATTCTACTAGGGCTGCAGACACTACTTTGATTACTGCCATATGTCATTTGACTCAACAGAAGAATGTGTTTTCATAAGAAACACATGAGCTGGTTTCTGCACAATTTGGTTCATAACAAACCTAAAAGGTAGAATCAACTGGCTGACTTTAGTCCAACAAAAACCACCCCCTCATGTCTATAGCCTTATCTTCTTGTGCAATCAATTTATACCATTCTCTTCTTGTGGCCATAGCCATTGCAGTAAACAGGTCTGGGGTATTGTGAATTGTGTGGTATTCTGAAGCTCTTCACGTCCTATAGGCAGCTATCTCATGCTTACCTGGGTCCTTCCAGCAATGAAGGGTCCCAAGTCCTCCAGGAAAGCCAAGCTTATGAACATGTGTGGCTCCAGCTCTTCAAAGGCCTCAAATGCAATTGCCCACATTTTGGGCATTTCAGGAAATACAGTGGTGCATATATTTGAGCCTATCTGGAGTCATGATTTGACTATCTGTAAATCTTGCACACTTCCTCCTGACAGTTATGAAATAGTGAATTATAGAGTGTGAAATTCAACAACATAAATGCATTGTGTAATTCAGCTTTAAGTGAACTACATGTGTTTTACAGCATTGTGTTGTACAGCTTATTTCAGCTTCCTTGTCCTGCCAGTCATTTGAGATACTCAATTCTTCCATAACTTTTGATACAATATACTATAGTTATAACCTGCCATCGGCATGGTGCAGACGACAGCAGGTCCCTGTTCCCAGATATAATCCAGAATAAATCCGAGTGCAGAAAGGACACAATTCTACTTGGTTTACATTTAATTAGCTTTCAAAATGTAGCTTTTTAAAAGGGAATCCCGCAAGACATGCTTTTTACATAACAAATGCATCTGCGTTATCCAAAAGTAAGTATTTTGCACTGATAATTATGTATTTTAGGGAAAATAATGCATCTTAAAATCTATTTTCTTTTGTAACAGAATACGTAAAGTCTGACATTTTTTCCAGGTTATCAATAAATACCTGATTGTGCTGATATTCATATAGCAATGTGTTTCAGATTTTTTTTTGCTTTTTGCATGATATATAGCCCTAAATATATTATATTCAGGTAATGCTGTGTTTTACATAAAAGTGTTTTGTAGGTGCATGTTGATATTCTATTTTGTTCTTCAATAAAATGCACAGCAAAGAATCTTTCTGTAATTAAAAAGCTGCATCTTCACAGACCTTGATAACAAGAGGCTTTTTCGCACCGCAACGCGTTCTGTTTGGAACGCGTGCAGGCGGGAAGCTTAAGACAGTTCCAGGCGCTTTCA
>MTQE01001134.1:22385612-22402283 GCA_014337955.1 Aspidoscelis marmoratus | reverse complement strand
TCCGGAGCTGTCTTCCACGCGTTCGGAAAAGGCCTGTGCAAAAAGGCCTAAGGTCTAATGGCATACCAGTGGGGCTAATCCAGATCACAGAAGCTCATGGAGGCTGACTCCAAAGGTCACGTGAGCTTTGGACCATCATGGAGGCTAATCAGGAACATGTCATCACTATGAAGACCTTGCTGTTCCTGTCTAAGGGCAATACATCCAAGTTGTGGGATGGATTGTCTAATCCAGACCACATGGACTGAGTCTGTTAAAGTAAGAGCAAAAAGGCCCAAAGTCTCAGGCTACATCCAGATGCAGGTTTGGGGTAATGCATGGTTACCTGGTGACTAGCAGCAGCACCAAAGAAATGGTCATGTGTCAACCAGATCTCCAGAAGGATAAAATTCCTCTGAGAGTGGAAATTTCACTCTTGTGATACTCTTTTGGGGAATGTCAGCACCAGACTAGCATTTAGTGCAACATGCTGGCCTCATGCCAACCTAGTGGCAAGTCGTTTGGCGGCAGGCTTCTGTCTGCTCCTGGAGTTTGGGGCACTAGTCTTAATTTAGGTTTTGTAATGAGGTCTGTATTTTCTTGATTTTTGTGTGTCTGGTCTTTAATTATTTTAAGAAAGACAGCTAATAAATTATTAAACAATAAGTTGTTAACTCAGATGAAGATGTCTTTCGATCAGGGACAATACGAATTGACTTTCAGTCACAGTATGAATAGTTAGTGCTTAATGAATAGTGGCCTCTGCTGGCCACCTGCATCACAAAGCTGATCTTCAAAAACTTTTTAAGGAATCTTATTTATCTTAATTATTTGAATACCATATTTTGCCAGACCCAGATTAATGAAAATAAAACTTTGTTCATTAAGTTGTTATTTAAATATGGAGACATTTTTATTTCTTTACTTTTTTTTCACTGATAGTACATCAAATGATAGTCACTGTGTTTCATCTTCATGCTAAACAACTGGCAGTGGGATAGACAATAGAGGAGCTATTTTCTAGGCACAAGTTCCCCCTTACTGGAGGAGGCTGGTACCATAGGCAGATGGGGGAAGAGAGGGAAATACTAATTGAGAGTTTCACTTTCATTTTCTTGAACCACATTTCGCATTCTGTAATTAAAGCATGATTTGGAATGGTGGGGTTGAGAGGAAGGGGGTTATATTTTTAATTATGATTTACTATTTGATATGTTTTAATCTCATTGTATCCCACCCTGGGACTATTCCGTGAAGGGTGGGCTATAGATTTTATAAATAAATAAATAAATAAATAAATAAATAAATAAATAAATAAATAAATAAATAAATAAATAAATAAATAAATAAATAATAGTGCCTTGTTGTAGCCTTATACCAAACAAACTATGGTTTGTTCTTAGAAGACTGCTTAAAGAAACCCAGTTCTCCGGAGCAGGTGAGGCCATGTGGGGATTCCATGTGATCTCATCATAAAAGTGTGGTGATCCCATTGCTCTGGGATTTCTCAGGCCTCTGTCTAGCACCTTATCTGTGCAAGGGCACTGCATGCGAACCCAGGATGACTTTGCCGTGCTGGGCTCCACAAAGGTCTGAGAAATAAAAAGTGGCAACAAAGAACAGAACAAGTGCATTCATCATTTGATTTACCTGGCTCTCAGCTCCCCTTCACCTTGCTGCTAATGTCAGGGACGTCAGGTTTGCATAGTGCAGCACCAAGACCAAACCGCAGTTCAGCATGCGTCCACCCTGTTGTCCATATCTACAGGCTGCTGATGCACTTCCCATTAAAAAGATTTGTGTTCTTTTTACCTTCTATTGCCAATCTGTGCATCCTAAACTGTGAATATTCTCACTTTCTAATGGATATTTACTCAAAATTCCCAATGAGAAGTGGACCCTGAATGGTGGCATTCTTCGTCCCTAGATCAGTTAACACTATCATATGCCTCTCATGTGGCCAATAAGGTGTGACACGCGTCAGAACATTTTTTTACTCATAGAAAGCATTCTTCAGTGGAGCATTCTGCCACCCTGTCAGTCTGCATCAGCTCATAAATCACAAGATAATAAATGACATTCTGTGCAGATACCAACATGCTGTGGATTTGTTACATAACTCTGTCATGATGACATCTGTGGCAGCAACGTACTGTTCAAAATAAGGACAAAGCTGAGGGCAAAAGAAATCTTAAGGATAAAAAATCCTCAGTTCAAGAGTAATGGTGCACTTTTGGTTTACTCTCAATTTTACCCAAATTTCCTTTCCTTGTGTAAAAAATATTGATTTATTGTTTCCTATGCATATATCACTCACTATTGGGCCTATGGCTATTGATTTATTTGTCTATCCATTTTCCATCCTTTCAGCTTATTTATTTGGCTTATAAACCACATGATACTACAAGTTTTACAAATTAAACAACTAGAATAAACAATAATTAAATGAGAAAAGAAAAATGAAACAGAATACATGTTGCCAGGACATTGGTTGGAATATCTCTATATTATTTTCTTTCTATTTCTGTACACCCCTAAGAACTATGCAAATACATACATACATACATACATACATACATACATACATACATACATACATACATACATACATACATACATACATACATACATACATACATACATACATACATACATACATACATACATACATACATACATACATACATACATAAATGGGAGCTACCACAGAAACCTCTTGAGCTTGTTCTGTTGAATATAAATAGCTGAAGATTGTCCTTTGGCCTTTACTTAGTCAACAAAATGGGGCATTCACCCTACAATGCTTCAACTTCCACTTGTTAAAGCTGTTGAATTCAAGGTTCATCAGGTTAAATTGTGTGGTTACTGAATCCTTGATTTTCATTAAGCAGATGTTCCAGTCTATTGGTCAGGAAGAATGCCAACATAACGTTGCATGAACATGTTATATATGGAGGAAAGTACCACTCAGCTCACTGAGGCTTATTTCTGAATGCTGAATTGCACTAAAATATGTCCCATTCATGGAGAACAGCCTCCAAGTACAGCACTCACATTTGTATAGGTTTTCAGATGAATTATGCATATTTTTCTTACCCTGTGACCTTTTTCACCAGGTAGACCAGGCAGGCCATCAAAACCTCTATCACCCTAGTGGAGAAAGAAATAAAAAATCTTTAGTAATTCACTACCACATTTTGTTATATAGCAGTACTTTAAACTGTTCTACTGATGGATGTATTTGCAGTAGCTAGGCTGCTAACTGGTATAAAGTATCAGAAGATACAGGAAAACATATAATTCCTCCACTGCTTATAGAGCTAGTAATAACCTGTTATCCGTAAACAACCTAGAGACCGAGACTGCATTCACGTGTAGCAAAACAAAGTGGCTCAAAAGCCACTTTAGAAGGTAGTATGTGCATCTTGTGTTCTCATTCCATCTGTAATCCACATTTTCTGGCTTAGAATGTCCGGGGGGGGGGGCAGAATGGCACAGAAATGAATCCTTTTGTGAAATGTGTTTTAATCCATTTGTAAGCAACCTTAGAAGGTGATCCATTTGTACTGTTTGTGCAAATGGAGGCCATCTTCTGTCCAGAAGATCCAGACATGAAAGCCTGTTTCTGTTTTTTTCTACAGACTTTCTTTCCCTGACTATGACTATCCAGTAAGAGGATTATTCCAGCACTGAGTCCCTTTCTGGTGAAAGAAACAGACCCAGGCAAAGATTTCAGGGAAAGAAGTCTAAAGCCTTGGTGTGGAGAGGCTGCCACAGCGACAGGACAGGGGTTAAAGACACATGTGTCTCCCATTTCCATGCTTGCTCATCCTGTGCCATTGCTGTAATGCCAAAGCCACTATACTGGAGCAGAGAGCACCCCATTCATAGCCCACTGCCGCACCACTGCCACCGTCACACCAGACCTCATCCATACTATGCCACCACTGCCACACCAAAGCCACCACACCAGAGCAAGGAGGGCCTCCAACTGTGCCACTGCCACCATGTCACTCTGAAGCATACCTTTTTTCCCAGGTGAAGACTGCAAGGAAAGAGGTCTCTAGAATTCACAAAGTTTTGGGTTGGCACTGGTGTCAGGATGGTGGTGGCGGCAATAATGGGATCTTCCCTGCTCTAGCATGGTGACAGTGCTATGGCCGTGGCAGTGGATCATGGCACATGAGTTCCATGCTGAAAACAGTCTGAGGTCCTTATCTGTCTCTAAGATGAACTATCTTTTTTTTTTTTTACTGTGACCACAGCCTTCGAGGGGCTGTTCTTAACTCTGTATGAATGCTGCCTTATTATCTGAACAACTGTCTTCCCTGTTATAAATTTGCTTGGTCAATAAGGAAAAAGCCTCTCTGAAAATATCCCCACTGCCAGAGGCTCATTCATCTGGCATGCAAGAGAGACCTTTTTTTGTTGCTGCCATTGCATTGCCTCACGCCATGAAACACACAGTGAAAACAAGACAACATGGGCCTTTAAACTTAACCAAACTACCTAATTTCCTAGCACGGGACCACTGTTATGCGTGTGGGAAAGGAACAGCTAATAGCTTATCCCTCTTCCCTTCCTTGGGTAAGCTGAGAGCACAGTTAACGTAAGTTTCACGTGTGCTTTCCAAACCCTTACCTGGCTATTTGTCTTCTTTGCACACCTTATTCCTGCCTCCAGCATAAATGACTGAGATGCCAGGAAGATGGAGGAAGAGATATGGAGGAGCATAAAGCTAATGACAGACTAGTGTGAACTTAGAAGCTGAGGCTGTTCCATGTGCTTCATAAAGCCCCTGTGCAAATTGCTCTCTCTATGCTCATGAGATCAGATCATCCCCAGGCAGTGTTACCATATGAAAAAGAGGACAGGACTCCCGTGCTTTTAACAGTTGTACAAAAGAGGATATTTGAGTAACTTTTGCTGCAATTCAGACAGGCACCTACTTAATTTCCCTCTTCTATACAACTTTTAAAGTTGTATAGGGGCCCTGTTCTCCTTTTTATAAGGTATCTAGAGCTTCTTCTACTACTAAGCCTGATTAATATATCACAGCCCTTATAAATAAATACATTAAATTATTGTCACCAAAGCTGAAACAGAGAGCCGATTCTTCTACGGAAACAACTGGCACAAGAGAAAAATCCATCTTTGCCCTGCTTCAGGCGCAGTTCTGTATGCTATAGCACCCAAAGGCTGGGATGTGATTGACCAGAGGAAGTCAAACCCTTAAGTGATGTGTGATCTAATTTCCTCTTTGGCTGACTGTGGCTTTCTCTGCATGGAGCTGTGAAACCCAGAACTATATATGTAAAGCAAAGCTGCTTAAATGTTTTTGACAGCATTAAATAATTCCTCTGACTCCTCTGAAACTGAAGCTTCATCGAGATATATTATATGGATAATCCAGAATAAAGCATGGATAATCCAGAATAAAATATGTCTGGATGTGCTTTATTCCGATTATCCCAATAATGAGAAATAAGTAAGTAATGTCTGGATGAAGTTTAACTTGGCCAAGACCATCAGATTCTGCCACAATTATATATCAGCAATGAAAATATCTGACTCTTAATTAACATGCACTAGAAACATGATCCCAGGTGAAAATTACCTTGGATATTTTTTTTTTTACTAACCTTGGAACCAGATTCTCCAGGCATCCCTCTGGCACCATCTGCACCTGGACGACCCTAGAGAATTTGTTTAAAGGCAGCAGGTTAATAAAAATTGAAAGTGCCAAGAGTAAATTTGCTGTCATTCTGGAATTCAGTAAATGTTAATTTACCAAACATGAACATTCTTGAAGCACTCAATACTCACCCTTTTACCAGTTTTACCAGGAAGGCCAGGTGGGCCTTGTACACCCCGAGGACCCTGAAAGAAAAGAAAAGAAATTTCAGGAACATATCCAGATTAATTATGATCTACTTCCTGCTAGCAACAATGGCATAGATTAAAAGATTACTTAGGATGTGATTTTAGAAAATGGAGGCAATTTTTTTTTTAGTAGTAGTAGTAGTAGTTTATTTATATGGTCTACATGGAGGCAAATTCTATATTAAATTAAAATAAGAGTATAGGTTTTGCTAGCATGTCAAATTGTATAAAAATATAAAAGATGGAAGGGAAAAAAGAAATCACAATTTATTATTTGCCTGTCGGAGGAAATCTATATAGTGAAAGTGTATTAATTTTCTGCAGAATGCCTGCTTTGCAATGCTTAAGTCAGAGCTGAATGTCTTGTGAACAGAGCTGACGAGTAACATGCCTAGGAAACAACTCATAGGTTTGTCCTGTGGTACCTGGAAGTCTTCTTCTGGCAAGGATATGTTAAGCAGTAGAAAGAAAGAAGGAAAGAAGGAAAGAAGGAAAGAAAGAAAGAAAGTGTAGTAATCTCCTGGCTGCACAGTTTTTCCTCTGGCTTCCCTTCCAGACCCCACCTTAATTCTCAAGCCTTGACAGTAAAGGGAGCCAGAGATTTTCCTTTCCATAGATTTGTAGTACATACTCAGCACCACCAGGGTGCTGAATTCTTTCCACTGCATGCAGTGCCCTTAGGCATTAATGGAGTCCACAAGCACATTGTTTTAAGAGTACAGCTTCCTTCTCTCCCTGCTCCCACAGGAAGTGACATCCGAAGGATCTCTGACCCAGAGGACACCAGCTTTCCTCCAATCACCTCCCCTGATGTTGTTTGATGTCATTTCCCCCATGCCCCTTTCTTGTGCTGTATGAAAACCCCTTGCAACATTAAGTGCTCTCTTTTTTCCAGCTGACTCCTGCTTCAAGATTCTTCATTACCTTCCCCCATTCTCTAGCCTAATTCAGGTCAGCCCTTGCACTCTGGTTAGCCTCCAGGACTGGGCCAGTCAGACCCTGGAAATAATATATTGTTACACCCGGCAAGTATTGAAGAACCTTACCTGAGGACCTGGGTCTCCAGCGTCACCTTTGGCTCCTGATGCACCAGGACCTCCCTATAGAACAAAAGCAAATGCCTGTTTTAGCTTAATCTAGCTCATATTTTAGCACAGGAAAATGACTTCTGTATTGCTGATTAAAACAATTTGGGACCTGTTTGATACAGTAAGCAGGTTTATGATTTTGTCTGGAGAACCTTGTCTGCTGTTGCAAGAAAATAAATTTGTTATTAAGAATGTGGCTCAGCTCTTCTTTTCTGGACTCAAGAAGACAGTTAATGGAGTGAGGTTTACCAATGGAATCTCCTGGCTAGAGTGTTGGACTAGGACATCAAAGACCATGGATCAAACTTCACTGTACCATGAGATACACTTGATTCACCTCTGTTTCTCAGCCACCATCCAGACCAGTGCTTGTTGCATTCCAGAGAGTGATCCAGGGACAAGCAGCTTGCCTCAACAGCTACATAATTGTAGACCACATTAAACTAGTCTTGGGGCCAGCTGCAGAGACTAAGCCATTCTCCCTATCCCACATGGGTACACCAAAGGGGGGGGGAAGTGGCTCACTGTGCACAATTTCTGCTCAGACCCTTCCAGACATATTTTTAGTCCTCCAGAGTGAACCAGGCAGAAGTATCATTGCTGTGAGGAGAGTTCCACTTGGGAGGTGTGGTGAGGTGAGTTCCATTTGTCCACTGCCACCTCAACCTCCACACTGGTTGCTATGCCCCAACTGCCCTAGGAGTTGTCTCTTAGGCCATGGTCACACCTTCACTTTAAACCACCTTCAGTCCATCTTCAAATCACAACACTCACACCTTTTCACTTCTTCCCATTTTATTTGTGGACTTCACGCTGGAAATTCCAAACGGAAGGTGGAAAGTCCACAAATAAAATGGATAGAAATGAAAAGGTGTGAGTGTTGTGATCAGAAGATGGACTAAAGAAGATTTGAAGTGTTGAGACCATGGCCTAATTACAGAGCACTTCTGGATGCTGCCTACAATGATCTTCTGGTAATACAAAAAGGAGCAGGAGAACTGTGCCTGTTCCCTTGAGCTCTTTCAGGATTCGTTTATTTAACTAGTGAGGAGAATCATGTAAACGCTTCAAGGAGCTTTTTGGATGCTCATCATGAGTATTTAACAATCCTGCCACTCTCCAATCAAAAGAGAGTCTTACCTTAGGGTAAAAAGGGCAGATAGCAAAAAGCTAGGGATGTGCCAGTCCATCATGTTCGTTCTCTCCTTCCTCCCTTGTTTATTTTGCTCCATCCACTGGTCTTTTAAATAGCTTTTGAAAGATGTTGGTTTGACTTCATTGGATGGAATGTAAAATGTTACAAGTAATACTAATGTTATTTGTAACATATACTTACAGTATATTCTGGAATATAAGACTACTTTTTAACCCAGGAAAATCCTCTCAAAAGTTGGGGGTCGTCTTATACGCCGGGTGTCATCTTCTTATACAGTGAGTATATCCCAAACTCTATATCTTAACTGGAAAGTTGGGGGTCATCTTATACTTCCAGTTGTCTTATACGCCGGAATATACGGGTAAGTATTTTTTTTACTTGTTAAAACTGTATTTGTATCAGAAGATTCAGGCTATCATGAACTAGTGCAAACTCAGTGCTTCATTTTTAACAGTTATTATTGTTGCTATTATTACTGTTACTACAACTGACGGCAAAGAACACGTGGGAAGTAGTGTCCCATAATCCAGCAAAACCATTCTTATTTTAGATTTACTGTGGTATTTCTATACTGCCCTGCACCATGATTCCAAGAAAGTGTGCAAATAACGCACTAAAAATACTAAAACCAAAACTATTATTTATGTTATCAAGCATTGGGCGAGGTCCTGTGTGGCATTCTGTGAGAGCCCCCAGGGCCCAGGTACCACATGTCACTGGCCCCGTAAAGCCCACCATCAGCCTTGGAAATGAGAAATCTGCCAGCAGAGCAGATTATGTGTGTAAACTGCATAAGCCGAAACCAGGGTTCAGTTTTGCCCTCTTGCACCCCTGCCACTGGGGTCATTTCCTGTCCGGTGACAAACTGCACCAAACTGCAGAAATGTTGAAGCTGCATGACTTTGCAGTTTTGAAGAGTTGTGGAAAGAGAGGTACCATCTGTGTGCTTTATGCACCAGTGTGCTTTATGCACCAGTGACAGGTCCAAAAATCATTTGCTGCTGAGACAGCTTTTGCCCAGGGTGTCTGACTATCACCCTTAATAAAGGACACCCTCTCCTGCTCATTATCCTCCTTTTCCCAAGGAAAGGATCTTCCTCGTCCTCTTGTGGAACAGAAGATGTGATTTCCTATTACTGAAACACACCCTGGCCAAAAGGAGCTACATAAGAAAACAAAAACACTTGGGATTGGGTCAACATAGTATTAAAGGGGTTCCAAAAATGTTATTATTAAGGCCTGACCTTGTAGAAACATAAAACACAGGTCTCTTATTGATGTGTAATATTTTGTGCATTGCATTTACTTAGAAAAATGTTGCTTCTTATTGGAAACTCTCAACTTCTTTGTGGTATATTAAAATGCATACTGTATGAGAAGATCAAGGCTTAAAGAGGGAACTCTTAATATTGTATATTTTTTGTTGTTATTCCAAACCTGAACAGCTAGCTTTCTACAGCCTCCTAGTGGCTGAAAAGAAAAATGTCTAAAACCACATAGTTTCTTTTGATATAATCCTGACTTAATATTGAATTCAGCCAGTGATTCAAAATGCATTTTAAAAAACTTTTTAAAACATCAAAACCAACATGAGCAAGACATAAATAAATAAAATAAGCTTGGAAGTGACATACAAATAATAAATAAATAAATATTAGAAGAACTTCATTTTAGCTGTGATGTATTATAACTATTTTTAAAATGCTTTAGCACAATTTGTAACCTCAAATGCCAACAAAGCACACTAATAACAAGATACTGTACATAATACAGTTCTAGAACTGTATAATGGGGCAGATTTATTATGTAGAAAATGCTTTTAAACAGCTGGCGATCTTCAATCTATTCTTCTGCAGTCAAACGCTTAAGGGCATGGTGGATATAAGGAAGGGACTCAGCTGAGATTTATCACTAGTCTTCGTGTTCATACATAACATAACTGGCACCTCATAGGTGTCTGAGAGACAGTAGTGTGGTCCTTGTGGGTGTTTCTGCACATGCCTCCTGAAAGCCAGATTAAGAGAAACTATTTTTCTCAAATGCATCTCTAGGAAGATCCGTCTGAAATAGGGACGGATCCAAATAATGCCCCATGCTTCCACACTTGCGTGGGAAGGCCAGATTCTGGAGAACAGATGGAGCAGGTGCTGTGCATACATATCAGCACATATCAGACATATGTATTTCCAGCAGTGCCTGGTGCACAGGGGAGGGGCTTCGGAAGCAGGCAGTCCTGCTTCCGCCCTTCCTAACATGGCGGCCGGAGGGACATCCGTTCCCTCTCCTGTCCACGTGTAGAAGTGTCCTCCTTTGATGCGGATTTTCCACGCAAAAACAGATTAAGAATTAATTTTTCAGGTCTTTCCGGGAACCGGTTTTAGCGGTGCCAAGACCACATTAGAGATGGATCTCGTGCGAGCCTGTACAGCAGCGGCGTCCTCGAAGTGCCGCGAATCTGGCCTCCAATGCAGAAGGTAAGTTCCAATGTGTTCTGTATGTGTCTTCAATGTGCTTCTAAATGCGTTCTAACATCCTGTAAGGAAACACCCTGTGTCCCAAACCTGATTCCTGTTTTCTAGCACAGAAAGTTCAGGAGAGAGGATACAGGCAGCCTTATATGAACAATCTCACATGAAAGGCTACCCTAAGCCACCTCAGAGATACCCTTTTTGGGGGCCTGTGTTTGATAACTGCCTTTGAAACCAGGAAATGGCACTTTCTTCCACAGGACATGAAAACATCTTTTGACAACATCGAAGACTAGTAAGGATTCAGCAGATGGTCCCTCACCTTCACAAGTGGGCACTTTGAGCCGCTTCTCCAGGTATCAACATTTTTAAAGTGTTCACAACTCAACTTTGAAATAACCTCCCTAAAATGCCTGGTGCAAAAATATAGCTTTATGCTATAAATCCTGGAGTCTTTTAACTTTATGCTATAAATCCTGGAGATCTAAACTTTCCTGGGACATTGTTCCATGGAAGTTAAGTGAGACAAAGCTCCTGGTTCAGTTCGTAGCTGAGCTGTTTGACTTAGAACTTAGCACTAGCTGGCCAGTTTGTTGAACAGTTCAAAAACTTCCCTTGCATGTTTGGCCTTCCTGCAGTGTGCCTCACCACTCTGCCAACATGTCCCAACCCTCCCCCATTCTCGATTAAGCACACAGCCTTCCCACAGTCAAGCTCCAGCCTACACCCCCCCCATTCTGTTCATGGTGCACCTGCAGTTCCAAGTAGCACTTATTAGGCTTCAGTCACTGGCTGCAAGGCCAGTCACCTAGCCATCTAGGCCTTTCAGGAATTGAGGACTATGGGTCTTTCCACAGGGTCATGTGTCCCTCCACATCTTTGAAGGACTTGAACATGATTGGTGAAGTTCAAGACCTTTTTGGAAAATGGATGTGCACATGGTCCTCCACTCCCAGGGGGCTTAGTAAGCTTCAGAAGCATGCCAGACAGCTGTCAAAAAGCCAGGCAGCCAGCAGGTGAAGACTGTTGCAGACCCCTTGGAAACACAGGCACAACAAACAAGGTAAAGCCATGAACAAAATGGGAGAAAGCCAAGGATGACTTGGGAGGCTATGTACATGATGAGATATCAGGGTGCAAAGGGTGAAGGTGGCTTTGAATGAACAAGCTACTGTATATTCAGGTGTATAAGACAACTTTTTAACCCAGGAAAATCTTCTCAAAAGTCGGGGATCGTCTTATATGCCGGGTGCTGTCTTCTTATACGGCGAGTATATCCCAAACTCTGTATTTTAACTGGAAAGTTGGGGGTCGTCTTATACGCCCAGTCGTCTTATATGCCAGAATATACGGTATTCATTTTGATCACACACATCCTGGTTTAATCTGATACAAAAAAACAACAAAAACCCTAGAGTTTGAAAGTATTAATCATCAGACTCCTTGTACCCATCTGGTTCATTCTGAATCATTTCAAAGCATAATTGGGTTTGGCACATCCTTACTTTATTAGTGTGTGAAAATATTTAACTGTATGGCCTCTGACCACTTTTTAATTGTATAATCTGCTGCCTCTTTGTTTTATTTGCTATTGTTTGCCAATGTTGCCTTTATCATATCATAGTGCTCTGTATTACTATTTAATTTTTATAACTGTGCAGTGCTACAACAGCAAAATAATAATAAAACAAGGAGAAAATATACATTCCTGATCTTACACAACTGAAAAAGCCCAATGTGTGCGCGAGAGATGAGAAAGACCTATGATTCTCTTTTTGCAGAGCTTCTTTGCATTTTTTCTTCATAATAATGAGCTTTTGTTGTTATTTCCCCCCTTATGTTTTACATTATATACTTCTAGGTTGCACAATACTGTACTTATTAACTGGTTTATACTGTTAAGTCATATATCATCTCTTTATATTTCTGCTGAAGTCAATTTTTGTCTTTATGCTGTTTTGTATTACTATATTCCATTTTCTTTCTTTTTGTTTGTTGTTGCATTGGGCAATTTTATAGTTTACTACGGCACTACATGTTTTCAGTCACTGACCATTGGTTAGCAGATTTCATCATCATTCTTTTTAATAATACTACTGATCCACATTTTAAAGAAAATAACAAGCAGATGTCCGTTAAACAATCTGCCAGCCTTGGCAGCCAAGCTTAAAGGAAATCTCAGCAACGTTTGTTTTCAGGTATTCAGCAAAAGCAATTCCCCAGGAAAGATGCATAGACTTCAGTTCTCATCAGTGTTCACAGGGTCTCTTTTAAATTTTACCCCTGAGTTGCAGGCTCCCCTGTGTGTGACCTGAAGAATCTTCTTGCTGAATCAACCACTTATGGAATGATCTTTCCTTTCTTTTTTTGTACTTACTAGGGATGCGCATGAATATTCATAACATTTGAAATTTGGCCGAATTTGGCTGAATTCAGACATCCAAATTCAAATCAAATGTTGGCACATTCGAAGCTTGATACATTTGTATGAAGCTTCATATGGGATTCAGATATGGGATCCGTATGCTATTTGAATGCATTTGTATGATATCCATATGCTATTTGCATGCATGCATATGGGACTGAACATTCGTATTGAATACGATTCCTACCACATTCGAAGGGGATATATTCAAACGAGTATTAATTTTGTTGCATTTGATTTGATACAAATTAAATACAAAAGAACATTGTGCACATCCCTTGTACTTACTGTTCTGTCAATTCAAAGAAGAAAGGAAAGAAATTTGGTAAGATATTGAGTAAGTGGACAAATCAGTGGATGTCCATTGGCTGCCAATA
This sequence comes from Aspidoscelis marmoratus, assembly GCA_014337955.1. Lineage (NCBI taxonomy): Eukaryota > Metazoa > Chordata > Lepidosauria > Squamata > Teiidae > Aspidoscelis > Aspidoscelis marmoratus. Next base: position 22,388,907 of record MTQE01001134.1, on the reverse strand, counting down.
AGAGAAAACTTCAAGCACCAACCATCCTGTCTTGAGCTGAAGGGATATGAAGTCTACCAACATCTGGAAAGCTACAACTTTTGGTTACCTCCAATGTAAAACAGCTAATTAACAGAAAGGTCAGTGACTGTAGCTCAGTGGCAGAGAATCTGTTTTGCTTAAAGAAGGGCTCAAGTTCAAGCTCTACTACTTCCTACATCGAGCCATTTGCCTTGTTGACAGGGGACAAACTCAGCTCCAGGGCATCTCTCCCTTTCCCTTTATAGACTGCAACTTGGACTGTTGATAACGACTAATTTAGCAGAGTGCTTCATCTGCTTACTGAATGTGTTGATTTCCCAAGTTTTAAAACAACAGATTAAAACAATGATATCCATAAAAAACACTTTTTAAAAATCCAGCGTATTTAAAAACGTGTACTAAATATTAGAATACTAATATCTACAGTGGGGGAAAAATGATCACATTTAAGGGTTAAGATGTTCTCGGTGTCATGATTCTTTTTCACTGAAGCTTTATAAAGATCATGCTCATAACTGGAGCATAATGCTGGCCAATCGCCTTTGCCAGTTGACAGTAGATACTGCATTAGGAACTAAAATATACCCTTTCACTCTGAATGCTCTATTTCCTCTTGACCTTTGTGTCTATGTATTCTTTTTCCAAAAATATAATTACTGGGATCTCTCAGAAGGCTACGGGCTTTATGCAAAGCCTGTAATCTTGGCTGTACTAACTATAATTTTATATTGTTGTAAATATACTTGTGTAGCCTCTAAAGAGATAGTAACTGCTTAACTGCAGCATTTAACAGAATCATTTGATTATCTCCGTCAACAGAGTATCAGTTTTGTAAAAAAGGAAACTGTCATTAGGAGAAAATTGCCCAGGTGTTTTAAGAACTGCTGAGAAGTTCTTTAAGCTTTTGTTCCTTGACTACTAAAAGCAGTGGCAAAACTCAGATCTCCTGTCTGCCTGGCGATAATTTCCCTATGAATTTTACAGAATTCCTGGCCACTTAAAACAGCATTGCAATAGGGATTAGACACTGGAATGATACCTATCAGCAATGATTGTTTCTTAGTTTAACATACCACAGGACCTGGTCTTCCAGTGAGACCCATAGGGCCAGGGGGTCCTCTCATGGCAATCTGTAATTCCAAAAGAAATAAATATTTAGTATGAGTTTACTGATATGCAAAAATATATGAAAATTCAGTCTGTGTCCTAAGCAGGCCTTGGTTTAATTTTACACAGAGGACACAGGAAAAACAGAAAGAAGGAGTGTGGAGAACATTAGTCAAATAGTAGAAAAAAGCATTCTATACTTTCTATAAGGAACAAGCACTATTATGACATAATCACGAAAGAAATATGGCCCCATCTAAGGTTTGGTTGGAATGTAACTAGAAACCATAAACAGCATTGGGAGATAGTGAGACTAGCATAGCAGGAAAATGTGAATAGGACCACCAGTGCCTCACTGAACGCTTCGCACAAGAGAGTAATGGGCCAATGATGGCCTGGTTTACATCTCCAAATGTCCATAAGGTGTTTCACTTTAGTAGTGAATATGGCTGTTTCTACACTTACGTGGCTGGTGTGGTCTGGCAGGAACAGACCAGGCTGGACAAGTTCTGGTGGCAGGGCTTGCCCCACTGTCCCAGAACCAGTGTTCTACGCTTAGAAGTCTGTTTCTAGATAGCCCCCATGTTGCTCTGAAGGTTGCATGATCTTAGGAGCCAACTCCTGAGTTCTACAAAAGCGTCTAGCTTCAGACTTCTTGGGGGGGGGGAGCATTTTGGTGCCCTAACTTAGTGTATCACCAAATTGGATCCCCCATTAAATTTGAGCAGAGAGACATACCTCCCTGTTCTGTTCTTGGGGGTGGGGGTGGGGGTTTGGTGGTAAACCTGTTAAAGCATCCCAGTCTAAGTGGCCATTTTTGTTGTCTAGACTGGGCTACACTATATCCAGTGCAGATGTAGCATGCTAGCAAGGAGTGGGATCTCTCTTTAAGTTTCCACCATGTGGAAAGGAGGTCTCTGGACCTCTTCCTGGACTGGCTTAAGTGTAAAGTGGGTGGAGGCCCTATGTTTCAATTTACCCTGGCTTGCTGAAGAATTGCTTGAGCTTGAGCCTCCTGAGCTGAGATTGCTGGTCCTTTTTCACCACCTCCACCAAAGCGGAACTGTAAACAAAAGGAGAAGCCCATATTCATACAAGTACATGTCTACATACAGTCAGATCCAAATATGTTATAAATATGTCCTTGTTGTTCAAAGTTCACTAGGAGATACATTTCTTTCAATAAAAGTATGACTGACTGGAATTTTTTAAAAAAGTGTTTCCTCATCTTAAAAAAAAATTAAAAAGTAATAATCAATGTAACATTATTACTATTAATAGGCTACACTGAGAAGATTCATTTTATAAGATTTGGTGCTCAGCAGAAGGCCCCTGAAATACTTCTCCCATTAAACCTCTCAACACTGCCAATGAAACAAGGGCTCTTTGGAAAGGAGAGAAATATGCCAGAACTGGGGTGGAATTTCTAAATCTGTAGGCTTTGCTTATGAATCCTGGTCATCTCTAACTATTTCTGCTTCAGAACTGAGTTGGACCCCAAGAAAAGTATGAATTCAAACCTTTGCTTCCAGCTAGCAATGTCAAAGAACTGTACAGATGGAAAGAGATATGTGTACACTGTTAAGTGTAAAATGTGAAACCAAGCAGTATTCTTTGTTCCCAATGCATTTCAGAATGTCAGAATGACCACTTCCTCGAGGGAAGTTGTCTTTGTACATAGTAAAACCATTATATTGTCTTTTCCTTTCAGTAATAACTCAAGTGGCTCCTTTGGAAACATGTTTCTGAAGTCAAGGAAACAGGCATGTCAAAAGACTTTCAGGGGGGCAAATGTGTCTCAGAATCTATCAGGAATAAATATCTTACTCTCTCCACATGCTTACAATGTCACAGCATATCTCTGTTCATCTTTGTACCATATTTGCAAGATGTCTGGCAGCTATCAAGCCTTCCCAACCACTACAACGGTAAGAACACTTTCTGTAAATCTCCTGTGTCAACACTGTAAAACATTGTTTGGCAAAATCACTTTTATTGCTGAACTTGATTTGGAACCACCATGGATGGTGCACAGAACATAAAAGTGCTATAGTAGTTCCTGTATAGAAAACCTAAAGGCAGATTGTGGTCTGATAGTGAATATTGTAAGAAGAAGCAGAGTTGGCTTTTCTACCCCACTTTTCTCACCTATTTAAGGGGACTCGAA
>MTQE01001134.1:22361649-22377553 GCA_014337955.1 Aspidoscelis marmoratus | reverse complement strand
TTCAAAGTGACTTTGAAGTGACTTCGAAGCCGCTTCAGAGATTGCACCCCAATCCTTAATTTGCTTATTTACTTTACTCCATACTTATTTATAATTAGTTACCCCTATTTTTTTTTCATATTTTTAGTCAAATAGATACCCAAAAATTTCATTTTAGCTATACCTGATTTTAGGCCTGTAGATATGATTCTATGATTCTATGATTCTATATTCTAATCGTCTTTTGTATTTCAGGTGGCGTATTCATGTAGATTATCTCTGATATCAAGATATTAATCTTTAATCTGGGCATTTTTAAAAATTTCCTAATTTTATCCATGACACCATTTTACCATCTCTTCTGGATGTTCAGACACCACAATTCCATCATTGGCCAATAAGTTCAACCTAAGTTCTTCATTAGCAAGTGGCTCTAATGCTAGTACAAACAATGCCGGGGACAGTGGGCATCCTTGATTCGTTCCCTGGGTTATTTGTAACTCCTTAGATATCACCCCATTGACAGATAATTTTGCTTTCACCCCCTTATGTAATTCTGTTATGGTTTTGTTAATTCTATCTCCCAGGTCTATTTGCTTGAGAACTTCTTGTAGGTATCTATGATTAATTATATCAAATGCTTTATACACCTCTAATTTAAGTATAGCCAATCTCCTGTGCTTCTTTTTTGCATTTGCCATCACATTTACTATATTTCTTATAGGGTCTATAGAGTTTTGTAGAAGAATCTTGGTTAACATCCATGGGACTCATTTCTGAAGTTCCTCTGGAGTGCACCTTATCTCCTATGATCTTTAATATCCATATGAAGCTGCTAGGAGAGGTCATCATGGAGAAAAATCTTTCCATGCCATCTGAACTGGGTGAGGTTGTTGAAGTTCTTGTAATGTGCTTAAAGACAATAATGAAGCTGAATCCAGAGAATATAGAGATCCTGTTTGTCACTGGGTTGAGTCCATGAAGTAGGAAGGCAACCTGTTCTTGATGTGGCTGCATTGCCCTGGAAAGGCAGGCATAAAATCTGGGGGCACTACTGAACTCTGTAATGGCACTTGAAGGGAATCTGGATGAGGTGACCAAGACTACCTACTTCCAACTACAGCTTGTTCACCAGTTCTGTCCCTTTCTGAACAGAGACAATCTAGCCATAGAAACCCATGCTCTTAATTTCCAGATCAGACTATTGAATGCACTGTATCTGGGACAGCCCTTAAAACTGCCGATTCTGCACCAGTTGGTACTACTGTCTGGACACACCTCACTATGGTCTTATAATAGCTACACTGGCTGACGATTTGCTCCCAGAACTAATTATAGATATTATGGTACCTCAAATATTTAAAGAAATACCTGCAGATGTGGCTTTCCTGGGTGTACCACTATCTGTATCTAAAGGGGTGAATGCCCTGGATAGAGCCTTCTTGGTGGTAGAATTCAGACTATGGAATAGTCCTCCTTCCCGAGGTCTGCCAGGCATCTTCACTATGTAGAAGACTGGTAATCATGCACATATTTACCCTGGCCTCTGGTTGAAGATACAACTTCTCCTGCCCACTTTCAGGCACTGTTATTTAGTGGTTTCATTTTAATTTATTTTTACTGTTATAATGCTGAGACCTTTGGGTACCTCAGCCTGCTAACACACAAGGTGCTCAGACAACAGCTTGCAGCCAGCAGCATAGCAAATGCTCTAGGGATGTAAGAAGCCTGGACTCCAAACTGTGTCCCGCCAAACTGCAGATGTGACATCCACTGCAGGGACTGAAAATGCAAGCAAAAATCAGGCCATGGACTGGAAGGTTGGCTGGAAGTCTAGCTGTCCTGGTGTTTTCAGACCAGGGTATTGCACTGAATGCTAGGCTGAAGACTTTGTTTTGAAAATGACACTGTAAGAGTGGAATTTCCCAGCCCCTGATTGAGGTGCTGTTTCCAAGTATTTACTCTCTCCACACCCTGGAGAAGTGAAGATTGTCCTTTTAGCAACATGTAGCTTTAGTCTCAAGCATGCAAACCGTAAGCGTGCAATCACAGGACTGCAATCTAAAACATACATAAAATTGGGAACTCCAAATCTCAAGTCAGAAAAATTAAGGTATTCCTCACTGACCCTTAGCCTATTAATTTCATAATATCAGCCACTAAAATACTCACAGGTTCAATTACAGCTGCTTCCCCCTTTTGTCCCTTTTCTCCATAAACTCCATGGCCAGTCACCTGCCAAGTCAAAAGACAGAGAATCAAAAATATCAGAATGTAGATCAGTAAAGATGAGCATGATAAACAGGGAAGGGCTTTAAAATTTCTCAGCTACGACTATAGCTATATTCATTTCCTGGACATTTCCTGTGTTGTATTTTTGCAAACAAATGTTGTGATTGATTTTCAGCATAATTCAAAGTAGATTTTAAATTACTAAATGAGGTCTGGATCTTTTCCATGCATGAATCTGCAGATGAAAAACAAATATTAGCACTGCGGAGCAGAGAAGGGTAAGGGGAAAGACTCACATCTTTTGGGGAGATTTGTTTGGTTGTCACTTTTTTTCCAAATAGATTATGTTGGTTTTGAAACAGTGCCAAAACCTGTTCTCCAGAGTTCAGCATGCTCACTTCAAACAGCATTTTGTCTTTTAAACTGATGGGAAGTGTCAAGAACAAACAACCACAATAATAGTCTGGCTTTCAGTTATATTTAAAATATTTTATATTTTAAAACTAAATCAAGGTCTCATACTCTATATTGCCTGTGGAGGGCTTCATACTAGAGATACTGAGCAGGCTAAATCACCTACAAGTCATCCAGGAATGGCATAGATCACAGCTGGAAAACAAGAAAATACTGCAGTTTTTACCCTTGGCACTTCCAAACTATTTCATACAACAACTGCTGGGAGAAGCTGCTATGTTGATATCTTGTTATGCAAATGAGTTTCATTTGCTTTTGGGAGGTGGAGATATAAACAAAAATCACCCTTCAAGGAAAAAAAAAGCCACCTAAAAACAGCTTAACGTTAGTTTTTCAGCAATAATTTTGCAGAAAACAGTGCGGGAAAATTTTGCATTAAGTAAACTAGCCAGGTGACCAAGGACACTCTATTTTTAACATGTTTTATTTCTTCTATTTCCAGCTACTGCTTCCCTCTACTGCACTTTCTCCAAACCCTAAACCATCTGTGCCAATAAATAGGCCCTTTTCCCTACATTACTCTGTGAGAGAGATCAGAAGAATACACTGAGAAGACCATAGGCTTTTTCTTCCTTTTACTAGTGTTAGCTCTTACACAACAATAAAAACTGCAGGCCATTAAGCACATGTACGGACAACTTGGACATGCCCAACTTACGCTTGTTTCTGTGATGTCAGTCTCTGCTGGAACACCAGGGCCAAACTCTTCATTACTTGGATTGGTTGGTTTCTCTTCATATTCTTTATATTCATAAAAATCATATTCGCCTAAATCTCCATCTACCACAACTTCAGATTCACTGTGGTCTACTCTTCTGTTTCCATAATCTGTTTCCTCATTTTTTTTAGTTTCTGAGTTATACTCCTCTCCTGTTACGTATTCTTCGGTAAACACTTCTTCAACAGGAACTTGCTATTTATACAAGTAGCAAAGGTTTGGGGAACAGGGTGAATATGTGGATTATTGTTAGTAGAGCAGTGTATGCATTTTATATAAAGGTGAGAGAACTCCACCGCACAATGGCTGAGCATCTTTTAATTTGCTTCTGAAACGCTGAGAAGACAATGTTTCAGGGAAAGTAAAAGATCAGCTAAACACATACACATTTGTCAAAATTAATGCTTCCATAATTGTGCTTTTTCCCTTGCAAAGTGATAAAATGAAACCCTAGTGCTACTGAAAAATTCAGTAACAAATTCAAATCAATAAAGGATTTCATTTACTGAATTTTGCAAAATATGAAGCATAATTGCTGGCATGATATTTATCAGTTTCAATGCAGACTTTATGCTTGGTTTCACACCATTGCCTTTGGCCTCCTTTTTTAAAAAATAAAAATAAATGCACATGGGGCAGAAATCAAGAAAACAATTGCTACAAGCTCTTAAATAATATAGCAATTTTAGTATGCTGAAATAGCATTTACTGACATATAATAAACATAGCTATTTTGTTCCAGTTAAAAAATAAAAAATATTAAATCACCACTCATCAATAAATGCTATTTTGTAGCACTGAATTGTTCATCCAAATCAACTTCTACAGCTTTCATAATCAAAATAGAGTTCAGCTGTTATGTAAGTAATGCTCAAAGACACTAAAAACTACTGTATTCTATTGCTAAGTATTATCCACATAGAATGTATTGTTTCTGTTTATGAAAGCTGTGTGAAACCATGCATCAGCTCCAGCATTGTCTGAGCAGCATTTTTCCCCCACCAAAAAGCATAGAACTATTATGGAAAGGATAGAAAAAAGTATTTGGGGAGTATCTTCCATGCGAACCCTTATGAAACACAAACAGAAGCTTTCCAAAAGTCTACTGATAAATATGCAACAGGGAATGAAGACCTTCAACGTTTAATGGTATATCCCATGTTTTTCAATACAAGGTAGCAGAAGAGCCAAGTGTGTTTTTATGAGATTATTTATGTAGTGATAAAAGGAAACCATAACCTGCTCTGCACTGGACCTTATTTTGGATTATATCTTGGAATAAGGATCTTCCATCCACATGCTGGCACAGACTACAGCAAGAGCTTTCCATAGCCTTCACCAACATGCACGTGGCAATGGATAAGGTCCAGTGCAGAAAGGGCACATGACTATACTAATCCCTATGCATATTAAAGCAAGAGTATCATTACAGAGATAAAATTGTTTGCACTCAGTTTTTTCTTCAAGTTTATCTTCCCTAAAAGATAATCCATGTGTTGCATATTTAAAACATTTATCAGGCCCCTCAGTTTTTATTTTTTATTTTTTAAAAAAATTCAATCATCTTTTGTATTTTTGGGCAATCATAACTAAAATATGTAATTATTCTTAAAAGGAGCAGAAGGGTTCAAAAATACAGCTACCTTCTGCATAGATCAAAACCTTTTATAATCAAGGATTCACTTGCTAATGTGTATGACATAAAATGCATTGCCAAATAAAAAATAAAAAAAATAGCCAGTTCAAGAAGCAGAATAAAAGGAATACCATAGTTTTAAGTAAAAGTATTCAAAAACATTGGTAATAGGAAGGATGTATGTATGGGCAATTCCACACTGGCCGGTATACTTCCCATGACCTTCCTCAATGGCTGATATACCATCCAAGGTGTCCCTCAGATTGCAACAGTGTGAAGAAGGAAGATTTCTAGTATGTTTTGCAGTCCAATATCCCGAGTGTAGAATTGTTCTAAGATTCCAGCCTATATCCTTCTATTACTATTTGATTTTGAAAAACAGAACTATAGCAGAAGAGGTATGTACCAGTACATATAAACAACCTCTGTAAACAAATTGTTTGATGATTCAAACAATGCATACAGACCAGATATGAGTCCGTATGCTAGTCCACATTATATACATATATATATATCCAAATGTAATTCATGCTTCTAATTGATTCTGTTCACCAAATGGCATGAATAAGATCTACAGTTCCCTCCACATCTGAATATATATATATGTATAAACATTCACTCCACTTTACCTACTGTTAGGATGCGCTTTGATGCACTGAATTACTTTAGAAACTACATCTACAAAAGGCCTTCAGAACTGATCGCAGATATAGTTAAAGGCATTAAAACCAGAGTGGGAAATATAGAACTTGTTTTCAGACGTACATCAAAGGGATCCTTGGGCTAATTCTCAGATTGCCAGACATCCTCTACAGTTCTTTTCCATAAATTGTTGAATTTACTTGAACGTTGCCCTTTTTCATGATATGGTATCACATTCTCACATCCACAAAGTATTTTTTTAAAAAGTGTGAAGCTCTTATATCACACACTGAGTTACATTCAACCAAAACTGTACATTTTGTACAACATATGAAAATAAAATTGATGTACTTCAGGAGAAAGCTCCACAGCAGCAGGACTCTATGTCCAACATGGTCCTGCAGATACTTAAAGAAATATGCATTTTTTTTGGAGGGGGACCCCCAACGGGCTAGGAAGGATTGCTTGCTGATGCTGAATAGCACTAAAGTAGCTGTTTACACTTGACATGCTTTGAGGCATTGAATTGGTCTCCAACTTGACATGGGTACCTTGAAGCACACTGTGCTCCTGATTTCAATGCCATCTAGTAGCATCAGTGAAAAACAACACATTTTTCCAACTTTTTTTTTTTTTTTTACAAAGCTTGCTTTGTTTCTTTTCATGGAACTCCAGTAGATTCCAACCCTTTTGCTGTGGAACAGATTGGAAAAGGACCTGGCCAGATCTTGTGTTTCTAATCTTTGGAGGCATTCTCTTAATAGATGTGTTTGGGGTAGTTCTGCTGGGCTCCACAGATTATGATCTGGCTTTTTAAAAGACAATTATTTAAGAGATTTGAACCATCCTTGCAACCTTGTCTATTTTTTCCATTCCTTATTACCTCATTTGGTCCTGTTGTTTGACTAGGAGGTGCAGTCTGGTAGCCCTCAGAAGTTCCATAATCTGTTTCACCCACATTGTATTCATGATATTCATCAACAACATTGGCCTAGTATGAAAGAAAAAGCAAATTGTAACTATAAAAGAAAAGAAAACATCAGAGGGAATATTTGTTTAATGAGGTTATGGTATTAGCCAGAGGTATATTCATCTACAGGGGTTAAAGCTATTCATTTCTCCATATCAGAGATCTTCCAAGCTTGCTCTAGGAAAGATCTTGATCTGGGTTATTTCTTTTGGCTTTACCCCTATTTTGCTTTTTGCTGTGGCTTGATAGATTTTCTTCTTCCTGGATGAGAATGTTTCAGTTTTGGGGTGTGTGAACTTTTGGGGGTTGTTCTTTGAGCTAGCAGTCACTGTCCTCTTCTTCTTTTGGACTTTGGTCTTTTTCTGAAAAAGGTTTTGAAAGATGGAATGGAAAAAACATAAATAAGTGAAAGGAGAACAGGAGCAAGGCATGAAAGGAAGCAGCGCAGGTAAAGACCAAAAGTATTTCTTAAAAAAAGTTGTGTGTCTTCCGATCTTTCACTGTGGAATTAAAATGAATTTCATCAACAAGCAGGAATGAAGGAGGGACAAACAAATGAAAGACTTAGCTAACATAAGACACCACTTGACAAGACCATATGACAGATGACAAGGACGCCACATAACAAACACACCACATGCTGTTACCTCAGTCTGCGCTACTGTGTCCTCGTATAGTGGGGGTCCCTCTGTTACAGTATCAAGGTCTTTATAATCTTTATAATCTTTATAATCTGGATCTCCATAGTCATAGTCATACTCAATTAAATCTTCAGTTGCATACTGAATTACAAAAGAAAAAAAATACCAGGCATTGCTATGTTAGTATTAGCAAACTACATAGGCAGTCATGGAAAGATCATTCTTAACTTTTATTCTCTTGAAAAAGTTAAGCAAGTTAAAGCACCAACCCATTATATTAGTAAGGTCTCTATTTTCTTTGTTTCATATTCATTTGAAATAAATGGAAATGGAAAAGCAAGAGCAGTTGAAAAATAATGTGGTCATTTAAGTGAAGGGCACTGAATAAGAAACCACACCAGTGTAAGTCCATGAATGAGGCTGCTACAGTGCTTTTCTTTGATTTTCTGAGAGAGATAACCTGCAAGTGAATTTGAGTTTGAAATGACAGACATTTCACCACTGCAGTTGCCTTGCTCCTTCTTGACACCGCAGAAAGGTTGCATTTTCATAATTTGGGATTTCATAGCTCTGAAGGCATCTCTTTTGTACATTGGGTTGGGAAGGAAGCTACATAAGTAAAGAAGGGGGGGGTTCTACTGGGACTACCAAACAGTGGGTAGCACTCATAGTCAGGGTATGTGTTGCCTGACCTAGAGGTGAATGCAGGTTGCATTGGGGAAAAATATAGTTAGGTTCTCAACCATATATAACTGTTTGTAAGGCATTTTTTGTGTGTATATCTTTAAGACTTTTTCTTAAAGGGATGACTAAAAAAAACCCTGTCTGATTGCACCCTATGTTTTCAAATACAGGTGGGAAAAGGCAGTCATATGGCTAAAGAAAAAATGTTGGTCATGTGTCTCTTCTCTGCCACTTTTTTCTATTTTATGTGAAATGTAGTGCAACATCTTGAGTTTCAGTACTATACTATTGCATGCCCCTCTGTCCTGATCAGCAGTTGAATTGAATAGCACTTTATTTACAGTACTTTTATCTTACTCCTTAACATCTAAGAGGCTCTCAGGGGGGGCATTCAAAACTTTAATAACAGGACAGTCTAAATCTTTAACCTGACTAAAGCAAACTGAACAGTTCTGAGACCATAGGAAGGGGTGGGGAGATAAATCAGTTGTGGGACAAATGAAATTGTCACTCCACTCCCATCTACCCCTTTCAGGCAAAATGATTCCTTGTGGGGAAGGAGCCACCACTGAGAATTATTGCTCACCAGCAATAAATGAAAACATTACTTCTAGAGATGGCATCCCTCTATACATATGGGAAATTTATCCATCCTGCTTCATAATTTATCACCAGCATAAATTCTTGTCACTAGAATTAATGTTTCAGAGAGCATTGATTTAAGCTTTACTGCTTGGTCATCTCTTGCTTTTTCATAAAAAGTAATGCATTTCTGAAAAGAAAATGGAGAATTTTCAATAATGTAGCAAACTTATTTTAACCTCCATCAGTACAGGTTTGTGGGTGGTAAAGCTAACTTGTTTTTAATCCCCGCAGCCAAAGAATGTATTTTATTTATATATTTAAATTTATATTTAAATTTATATGCCGCCCCATACCCGTGGGTCTCTGGGCGGCTCACAGCATTTAAAACAGATGTATAAAAAGAGTATCATAAATAGAACAAATTTAAAAATACAGTTTTAAAAATACAAAACAGTTAAAAACATCAGCAATTTGATGTATAGATTGGCTTATTTCTGGGGGGGGGGGGAATCCCTGGAGGATATCCTAAAAATCATAAATTGTACTACATAATCATATTCTTTGAAATGCACATAAAAGCATGTGTATCCTTTTACTCGGCTGGGATATAAAGTTATCCCACCCATACTGATGAAGTTTAAAGTTTTGTTTTGAATACCTCGATTCATAATTATTAAACTGCATGTTTAATAATTAAATACAGAGTAAGTAAGCATTTCAGTGGGGAAAAGGGTTACAGGCTTTGGGAGAGCACCCAAAAATAAATACATAGAATTTGGTTCATTATTCCTCAAATCCTGTTCAGTGCCAGCATGCTAAACCATATTAATGCTTGTTGGTTAATATCTTTCCGTGATTATGGAAACACAACCACAGAGAAATAAGCCCAATTATCTACAGAATAGTAGTACAGACATCATCCAACAAGACCATAGTCTCTGTTCACACGCTTATGCCTCTGTTGTTTCCTCCTATCAAAGAGAATGTGCTCTAGACAGAAAAAAAAGTCAAGATTTGTTTGCTGCATTTATTTGCCTCCTACGTAATTTTAAAAACAATATTAACATATTAGAATTCTAACATAATCATTGCACAGTGGGGTCCAACTTTCCTATTGCCTCATGGATTTTCTCAGATTTTGTACATGGTTTTAAATTGCTTCTGAGTAATCTCTCTGAGAGGGTGTTATATCTGCCTCCTTCCTTCCTGGAGCTCTTAGATGCTACCCCGTTTCTAGCTATATGAATCTTCATATAGCTGTCTGTTCCCAAAGTTCCCAAAATCTGCTTTCAGAAAGAAAAGTCCTAGCATCAGAAAGCAGAATATTCATAGTCTGATGTGATTCAAAGAATGAAATCTCAAGAACAATCTGGACAAATTATACTAAAGGATCTGCGCAGATGAATCTTCTGTGTCCCCCAGGAACAGTGCATGCTATCCAGACAGTTAATTCACTTGGCAGCAGCCCCTGAACCTGCAGCCCCTTAAGGACGCTTCCATGTTTGGAAGACCTTGCAGGAGTGAGAACTAGAAAGAATGAAAAGGTCCTATTAGTCAAGGAGACTTGGGACATTGCACAGGACATGAATTTCATTATAAAGTGATGGCAGCTAGGCTTTCATTTCACTGGCATGTAACCAAATGGCTTTCACTTCACTGGCAGACTCTTCCCCCATGGTGAGTCATCCTTGGGCCCCTGTTTTCCATGTAACTGCAGGTGCTGGTGTCTGAGAAAAAGTTCTTTGCCTGATCTGCAGCTTCAACAGTGAATCCATGCTGACCTGTATGTCTGCCAGATGTTCAAGGTACACATCCATTCTTGCTTCCCTGCATCACTTTCTTTATACCCATACCTCTGCCTTTCTCAATATATCCTGGATCCAGCATAGGGCTTTTAAAGAAAACATCAGAAGAACATACACACTATTTCCAATTGTTCTTTGTCTTTCTCTGTTAAATGTTATGGATTGTCTGCAACACTTATGAGTTTATTATCATAAAGAGATAGCAAATACCTTAGAACATATATACAAGACTCACAGATTTATTAGCCTTCCATTGGGGCTACAAAAGGCTACTGAGTTAGCCAAATTCATATACTCAAAGCCAATTTGATGTATGAACCAAAGGTCTAGGGACAGAAAGGAAGTCAGTAGCTTATCTGAGGTAGACATCAAGACAATTCATCTGAGCCAGCAATCCCAAGTTCTGGTAGCAAGCCCCAAATTTTCTCTATAGTTACCATCCTTTTGTACAACTTATAGAGTTTTAACTAGTACATTCCTGCCTGTCCCAGTTCCAAGCTTGTCAGGTGGCATCTTGCATTGCATAGACTGGAAAACAATTGTCCTGGTCCAACACCAGCAGAAATGCTGATGCACCTTACCTGTTTCACTCCAGGTGAAGCATACTTCTGCTGCAAGCAGCACCCACTCTTTCTTGCAATTGACACATGTCCTCATCACACCAACATTGCATCCAGTGCACAAGGGCAAGGCTGAATTGCCTCCATGTTGGAGTTTTGAAGATGAGCTTCAAAGTTTGCATAAGGAACAATGGAAAATGTTTCAGGTCTATATTTGAAGATGGGTTGGGTTATTTAACATATTCCAGACCAGGTGCAGAAGTGCTGACACCCAGTCCAGAACATATGACATTAGTATGACTGCAGACCTTTTCTAATAAGTTCATCCCTAAACTGGGATAGAGAGCCCTTAGGATGGTTCTGGATCAGTATGACACTAGTCCCACATGAAAAAAAGTGTACTAGAAGCAGCTTATTCTCATATACTAGACAAGTGCAGACACTTCTGGTTGACGCCAGCCCTTTCATCTCAACCTTCTATGTTACAACAGACTGTACTTGCTTTGTACACCAATCTCCAACCAGAAACTCTCATCAGTACTTAAGCATCTGCATTTTGCACTAGTTCCAGCTTTCAGACTATTTTCAAGCACAGCCCATAAAAAGTGCACACATTTTATAATGTCAAGTTGTAAGCCACCCGGAGTGTTTTGGTTATTTGCTGCTGTCTAGTGACGTTCAATAAACAGCAAATCCAGGTAATTTTGGTTGGAGCTGTAGTCCAAAACTGATATATGGTTCTAGGCTGTGAAATACTCAATTAAAATCTGCCACAGCAGCATTTTTGGGTTAGAGATATATTTGATCAAACCCAGTCTAACAAGCTCAATTTGAACCTTGAATCTGTTTGACTTGGTTATAAAAAGGCAAAATATACCAAATTCAAACCAGTTTGAATAGAGTCAGATGGTATGACTGAACCCCTTAGCCTGGTTCAAGTTCAAACCTGGGGATTGTTCAATTCAACTTCAAACCAGTTGAACCACTCAGTTTGATTTGAACCAGTTCTCAGGAAAAAAAATTAGGTTTCATTGCAATAAATTGGTGTCTCTCATAACACTAAGGTTTGGTTCACTGTACACTGTAGAAATGCTTTATATAAATAACATATGTTACGAAGACCATGGACTTCCAATCTACTAATATAAGTCAGCAGTAGTGCAGAGAAGAAACGTAGGCTTTATCCACATGCCTCTTCAAAGAGTGAGGGTGTAAGGTGTGTGGTACTGGTCCCACTACTGGGACGAACAATACAGCATCAAAATATCATTTGCCCCAATACAGGACCTGGAACACAGTGGCAGGACGAATTCACCTTGCAACTGAGGAATGACCATTAATGCGTGGGACTTGCTCCTAGACCAGGTACATCTTGGCTACTCAAGGACCCAGCATGTATGTTTCCATTAAGGGCTTTCTAAATAAGCAATAAAGAATAAGTGCATGAGATTTTGTCTAGAACAAATTTGATATGGTGAACAGTGACATGACAGAATGATTACTCAATCCCTTGTGCATTGACACGTCTAAGAATCTAAATATGGGTAGAAGAATATACCTAGTGGATGGGACCCAAGTAGCCATTCAGACTTCTGAGTGAAATGAATCACGTCCAAACATAGTCTGAGGATGACTAGAGTTTGGATTATGTGAAAAACTGTCCCTCACAAGGAACTATCCTGTGTCCTTAAGATGACATAAAAGACATGACATTAAAAAAAACCCCAATAAACTCAGCAAGTCTAGATTTTCTAACCATGTACATGACATTATGGGTAATTTTCATCCATAGAATCCCTTCCTGCTACAAATGTGTTAACCCAATGGCATACCTTCCAATTTGACTATAACAACAACAACAGTACATTTGAAAGGTGCTGGAAGGGGAACGACAGCTATTGAAAAAGCTGCTGTTCCACACACCATGAAGAGAAGTGCTGCAGAGGCTGTGATCAGACACAACAAAAGAGATCATCTCTGAGGTGGCATGCTGGGACTGCTCACACACCAGTCTGTCCCTCTCTCCTTGCCTGAATATTCTGTGCTAGAAAATGAGAATTAGAGAATTAACATGAGGGCCACATACTTTTCTTTTTACACATTCAAGATTCTGCACTGGAACATTGCTGAGCAAAACTGGTAAACCCTGTCTAGTGCACTGCTAGTCCAGAATACATTGCAAAGCATTCTTTAATTATTTCAGTATTTATTTCCGCCCTTTGTCCTGTTACAAAATTAACTACTCATGTCTGGCTGAGTACATATTGAGGTGAAAGGCTATTCACCATTCACCTTAGTTGTATCTCAGCAGAGAAGCAAACTGCCTGAAAAGCAGAGCAGTGCCAATTTAATCCCTCGCTGAAGGGGGACAAATCTCTGGAGCTGCTACGGAGATTCGTTGGATTCTGGGGCAAGCAGCTCCGGAGAATCTCTGGAGCCTGGCTGAAGCTCCACAATACAGTCTGTGCTGATCTTTGGAGCAGTCTCCATAGCTATCTCTGGAGAATAACCATCTACTTTGAAGCGTTGGGATTTGGGGCACCTGTACCCAGACAAGTCTGAAGACTGGATTAAAGACCACTTTGATGGGGTCCACAGGAACACCGGATTTCAGGGCCTGAAGGATCCATTCAATCTGGATTTCCCTTGAAAAGGTGTGAACACATTGGGTCCTAGTGGGAACAGAGTCTTCCTGATCGGTACCAAACCGGTGCCTAATGGGCCCTTAATGGGTACTTGATGGGTACTTAGTGCTAAAGGAAAAACACTCCATATCATTAAAACTGTGAGGCCCCTTTGGCATTAGCAAGCTGGTCAAAATTAGGGGTGTGCATGAATGCAAATTTTGAATTTGATTCATAATGAATTAAATATTCAAAATCCGAACATATCCAAATAATGAAAAAATGAATGTCTGCACATTCAATTCGACAGGAATACATTTTTATATATTTGTATGAATAATTCGGACATTCGTTTTTATGCAGTGCATATGTACCTGCATATATACAAACATCCGAATATTTGGAAATCCTAATGTCTGGATATTTTATTCGTATACGGATGTCTGAATTTGTCCAAATTCGTACGAATAACCAATATTTGGATATTTGTGCACATCCCTAGTCAAAATATGTCCACACTTAGCGGGTGGCAACTCCAGCCACACTGAGCTCAGCTTATAAAAAACCTAAAGAAAAACAAAAATGCAAAAAAAAAGAAGCAATTTTCAAGCTCATCAGTACAACTTAATGAATTGTGTTGCGATGCATCAGGTTGGGAGCTACAAAGTAAAATAAAAGTTTGTGAAGAAGACACCAAGACGCTTTCAAACTGCACACACTTTCCCAGTAGGGTTTTTTTTTTCCTTTTTCCTTTAAAAGCAGAACTCTGGAAGAAATATTTTCTTTTCTGTTGCTGCCTCTGTGAAAGCACTATTGATAGAGAACAAATAGGTTGTGTCTGCAAAGGAATGTAACACCTCCATGTCTGCCTCTCCCGCTTCGTCAGCCAAGACGGCTCAGTTGCACACATTCATGCGCTTCTCTGGGCAAACAAACAAAAATGAATGAAAATTTGTCAGTGACAAAAACCTAATTGAGTACTACACTCCAATTGTTTTATGTTGGAAGGTGAGGAAGAAATATATTTAAGCCACGGCAGACAGCCAGAGAATGCTCATATGGCTGGCTTTATGGCCTTTAAATTATCCTGATTAGCCACACTTTCTGCCATAAGACTTCTTTGACTCTTGTCCAGTCCTTTAGCAATTTATCTGAGGGCTGTTTTTACTATTTTAAGGGATTGCTCTTCAGAAGAAGAAAGAGTTGGTATCTGTATGAGAAATGTCATACTTCAACATAATACTTACTTCAACTGTAAGTAGTAGGGATGTGCACAAATATTTGTAATATTAATTATTCGTACAAATTTGTCTAAATTCAGACATTCGCACATTAACATTCATACAAATACAGATCTTCCAGACATTTATAAAAATAGTTTGGACATTCTTTAAACTGGGGACATGGAAAAGTGGCTGGGCCAGTCACATCTGCAATGGATCCAGATTGCATTTGATGTGGAACAAGAGTGGATTAAAAGTGGATTCAGGTTGGATTTGACACTTTCAGAGCAGATACATTACAGGACATGTATATCGGATACTTATTGGATACAAATGTGTTTGTGAGGATACATATTTGTTTATTTTGGATATATATTCATTCTTATTGGATACATATCAGATATTCATATAAATTTGTACAGATATATTCATATTGGATAGAATCCTACCACATTTCAAGGAGATCTATTTGAACCAATATGGATTTTCTATCATTCAATTCGTTATGAATTGAATGCCAAAAGAACCATTCATGTACATCCTTACTAATTAGTAGTTAGGAACAGGTACGGTATGCCAAGAGGGATCTATCTCCAAAACCCTCTCCCCATCTGTGGACCCAGGCAGCTCCCTATGAGATTCAGGTTCTTTCCACACTGAATCTTATTCTGGCATATATCCTGGAATAAAGCTCTGTGCAGAAAGGGCCTCGAGACCACTCTAACATATGAAGGTAAGCACACTCATCTATCTTATAGTGTTGTATGAACAACATGACTGAACAGATATCAAACAACAGATAAACCAAGCACTTCCCACCTCATGAGAATAATAGGCTGTACTAGACTACATACTTTGCATGCAAAAAATCTCAGGTCTAGGCTAGAACAACTCCATACAGAGCTGGAGAAAACTCCCCGGAAAGCTACTGCCAGGAATGTTGACATCAGAAACAGATGGCCCATTGGGTGGACCTGTCACAAGCAAGAGAAGCCAACACAATGGCCACACCAAATTCCAGTGTTATTTGTCTAAACTGGGTCTTGGAGCAAACAGGCAGAGGAGACTGTCATACACAGCCATATACTGCCTCTGCTATTACAAGTAATGAAACAGACAGAGCTTTTTTTT
>MTQE01001134.1:22324367-22360568 GCA_014337955.1 Aspidoscelis marmoratus | reverse complement strand
GGGGGGGGGGACAGAAGAGGAAACCCAGGAAGAAATCGAGGGAAAGGAAGGGAAGGAAGGTGAAGAGACAGACACACACACAAGTGAAGCTTATGGGGGGGGGGAGAAACAGAAGAGGAAACCCAGGAAGAAATCGAGAGAAAGGGATCTCTCTCCCCCTCCTAATAATGCAGTCTCCGCTCTGAAAGAAAGGGGCAGATTGCTGGTTTACTTGTGTGCTAAATAAGTGAAATCAGGGAGCTGGATCTGACAGCTGAAGGGAGCCTGTCATCACTTCAGTGGGCAGGTGGGGGGAAAAAAAAGATGCGGACTCATAAAAAGCAGCTTCCATGGGGACAAGAAAGTATGATTTTAATCTGTGTTGCCCCAAACCACATGGGAACTCTTTATTGCGAGTTACAATGCAGATTTTTGTTAATTGCATCACTAGCGAAGCAACCCGCTCCCATGAGGATGCGCACCTACTGAATCACACGTTTGGATGTGTCACAGCAGACAAGATTGAAGTTCTCCAGAAAGACAATTAAATCAGTTCATTTGAAGGTAGGGTTTTTGAAGATTCCACTTTTTTTTTAAGGAATGGCCAACAGCACAGACCCAGAACTTGCACATATAATCAGTGTGTACCAGTTTATTGGCTTAAATTGAAATCCATAAAGGGCCAGCTAAACTTCCTTGGATCTAACTCATGGGTCTTCAATAACTCATCAGCTACATTTGGCCGGTGTTCCATTTGAGGTCCAAGCACCCAGTGCTCGTTACACTTGCCCAGATGCTTCCACTATGCCCACATTAGCCAGATATTCCCCTGTCTTGGACCACAATTCTCATCCTCAGCCAAACCTCAGCCAGAAATTAAGCATGCTTCACAACAGTTGCCAAGGGAAGAGAAAGAGGAGGGGAAAGAGGAGGGGGGAAGGGGGGAGGGTGAAAAACCCAATGACTCCCTATAGTTTTTTGTGGTTGAATGTATGACTTGTGGATATCTCCTTCCTAAGGGGATTGAATATGTGGCTATGTCTATTTTTGTTTGGTAGAAACTAGCATGGCTCATCTGTTCTACAAAATAAGCTGCCAAACAATTTCTCTGAGGCCATTTTATCCTGACTGGTTTTTATTCCTGGGGGATTTATAGCAATGGTCTTGGGGATTTTTTACTGGCAATGTTAGGGGTGAACCTGAAACGATTTGGATGCAAGCATGTGATGTACCACCAACATATATGGTTCCAGTAAGTACTTGACATTGCTATTCGTATTAATTACTCAGCATTCAAAGGGGGATTGCATACAGCCTTATAATATTTCTAACAAGTAAAATAAATCTATTAATGAATAAGATCTGTGGTGCTGAAAAAAATAATGACTGCTCTGACCTCTGTCAATCTTGTGGCAAACAAAGTTGCTAAGGGCAGGTTAGGAAAAGTTCTTTAGAGACAACAAAACAAACAGAAACACTGACTGAATAAAAAAAAATCTGTGCCAAGTATGTTAATTTTTTTTTTTTTAAAGGCACACACAGACAGTGAGTAAATTGATATTTATGCTAAGCACTGCCAGAGGCACAGTTTGAAAATCCAGTCATTCACAAATGAAAACCAGCGAGGGCGCATATAAAAAGCAAGGGTATTTAGAGGGCTGAATTGCATCACACACAATCAACTGGAAAATATTTCAGCTCTTCCAGGATGTTACCTCTGACATTTCGTCAAAATGTAAGGTCACTGAAACCAAGCCGGGTTTGGGTTGTTTATTGAATTCACAGAACAGAAATACCCAGGCTTTGCAAAGTATAGCTGAAACTCTAACGGCATGCTAACCCAAAGGTGTGGAGAGGTCATTGGCTAAAGGGACCAGGGCTTCAATTCAGTAAAATATTGGCATATAATAAAAAGTTCAGAGACCTTGTGAATAACTCTTCAGTTTATGAAGGCTGCATCTGAATAAATCTTTAAAAGCAGCTCAAAAGTGTCTTGGTGATGCTAGCAAAAGGATGCTAGTGTTCCCCACCTCTAATCCCACTTTTACTCAGCTTCTACCGTTTTTACAGAATGGATTTTATCCAGGTGTGGACTGCGTTTTTCCCCTATCTATTCAGCCTGCTGTTTTGAAGTGAATACCAGCTGAATTTTCTGCAAACGGAAAGGGTAAGAGAGAGAAAGAGATTGTCCCTCCCCCCCCTTTTAACTGGCCAGTCACAATGCTTCTCCAACAATAGATCTGTTCAGCAACAGCAGCAAGGGAGGTCTGATTTCTCACGGCCACTGACAGCCCCTCTGTCCTGAGGAAGTTCACAGGTTGCAAAGCTAATTTTCTTAAATTATCAATTTTCTTTCCATGGCTTACTTCACTCTCTATGGGCTTACTCTCACAAATGAAACAGGAACCAGCTAGTTCACCAGCGACCGCTGTCACCAGCTTCTACACAGCCATACAATGATCCCACTAAAAGCCCTGATATTAAGGAGGCAATTTAATTACTGGGTAAAAATTAATCAGATGACCACAAACAGGCTCCCCCGCTTATGTCTAGAGGAGCAAATCCTGTGTCAACACAACTCATCATGGACAGTGGCCCTGAACTATCAGTTGGCTGGTATTGGCCTTCCTTTACAATTCCTCTACAGCTTAGGCTCCAGGGCAAAACAAGCTCTTATACAACGTACCACGGATATCTACTCTCAAATGGATATAGCAAGCGTAGCTAATTCTACTGCTACAAAGTTTTTAGCCACTCACAAATCACATACCAGCTTAGAAAAATATCTGACTATACCACTTCCGATCCCTTTAAGAAGAATTTATACTAGGGCAAGGTTCGAACAAATCGGAATCATGATGCAAACTGGGCGCTACAATAATATCCCTAGCAATGAGAGACTCTGCGTCTGGGGGGAACAAATCGTGGAAGATATTGAACATTTCCTAATTGACTGTACAGCATACTCTGACCTCCGTTCCAGATATTTAGATCCAATATTAATTAATTTCAGGTCCCACAATAGAAAGAACCTCTTATCCTTTCTTCTGCAAGGACAGGAAAGAGCTACAATAATCAGTGTGAGCCTTTTCATTCTGAAAGCTTTGAAGAAAAGAGCATGTTATCTGGAAGATAAATCGGGCAATTAAGACCCTGATTGTAAATAGATGGTCGATTGCTCTCCTTTGCCTTCTTCTGTTTTATTTTATTTGTATAGTATTGTACTCTACTTTGAAATGGTCAGATGACTAGTCAAATAAATAAATATAAATATAAATACACAGCCATACATGGTCAGAAGTGAACCAAAGAACAGGAAAGCAGGCTATGAATGCCTTCTGATTTTCACATGCAAAATAATCCATATGTGTGCATGCAGAAGTACTTCAGCAAAAACCATCTCAAAGTGCAGAAGAGCCAACAGCAATGGCAGAGGAACCCCCTGTGGTGGGCATTTCCTGTTTGATGTGTTGAGGGAGACTAATAGATGTAAGATATGAAATGGGATAAGGAGGCAGAGAGAGATAAAATGGGTGGAAATCCTTGCAAAAATCAAATTCAGTCAAAGAACAATTTGCTTTATGTTGAATGACAGTTTATTTGAAAGATAATTCAGTTGAAAAGCGGTGTGCTGTCATGAGGAATCATGATTTCTGCCCCCTCTTCCCCACAGTATGAACAGGATTGTTTAGATGACCCTTTGGTACAACCACTGCCTGCCTGTTTTATTCATCCCTTGGATCACTTGCTGATTGTCTTCATTCCTGGGCAAGCCAGTATAGTTAGTTTGGAGTGGAGTGTTGGAAACACAAAAAGTAGCACCAACACAGCTTTTCTCTCTCTCTTCCTTTCACATGATGATTCTTCCCACTCTCTAGTTCCTTTTCTCTCTCTCCTCATCTACCAAATAAACTAAGAGCAAGGAAAAGAGAAAAGAAAGGTCATCATATCATTTAATCAATCGTCTACATGTGTGTGCTTCTATGCATACTACCATAATTGAAGTGTTTACTAAGGTGAGTCATTCAATAAATTTTTATAATCTCTTTTATTTATTCCATCTTTGGGGTTCTTTGGGGCTTTAAGAATCCAGGGTGTTTTTTCTATCTTTTTTCAAAGTTGTAGAAGACAGCAAGACAGTGAGTATAGAAATGCAAAATATGGGTCTCTAACCGTTCAGGAAGGCTAAAGGCAGAGGGCCCATCCCCATGCACATTTTGATCTGAATCGGGTTCAGCAAGGGTTGTCCCTATGCACTTTTGATTTGGCCCAATTTCTGTGGATCAAATCACCTAAACCTGTACCAAACCCGTACCAGATTTGGTACTGGAAAAAACAAGTCTCGTCACAGTTTTGTGTCCTGGAACGCATTGCTTTGCGAGTCAAGCATGCACATGGGGATAGTCCTTGGCTATCTGGGGAGGAAGTTGGTGATCGCATCAGTGGGAGGTGGGGTTTCATGTCCTGTGCTTGCCATTCCTGCCCTATGCATTGGAAATTGCAACCACTAAGACTTTTTGGAAATAATGGTGTTAAAGCCACTCCCTAAGTCTCACATGCTCCCTGGGTGGTGATAAACAGCAGTCATTTCGAGGCTACCATCTAAAATTCAAATGTGCAGCAACCACAACCAGTACAGATGGTATGCCCAGCACTGGAGACCTCTATGCAACTACCAACACAGCTACCAAAACAACACAGCTACCAACACAGCTACCAACACAGCTACCAAAACAAGAAAGAAAATGAGAGAACCAGGGTGATGAGGCCCAGGGACAGCAGCCACTTCAACGGTACCAACACAACTTCAACTACTGACACAGACACCCAGAAAACCCTAAGCCACAAGAAGGCAAAGAGACTATGGCAGCTGATCCACCAGTTGAGAAAACATCTGCTCCTGATGCCGAGCAGGGTAGGGCTGAGTAGATGCCAGCTGACCATCTCTATCATCATCCGGTTTAGTCATCAGTGAAGAGAAAATTCAAAGTAAAGAGAACAGGAAAATTCCAGCAATAAGAAATGAACAGAAAAATTGGAACTGAAGACTTCACGTGCTTGCTTTTTGCTGTTCCCTCCCACACCATTTTCCTTTTGTTTCTTGTCTCTTTAGACTGTAAGCCTGAGGGCAGGGATCTGTCTAAGATTATTATAACATTGTAACCCACTCTGATACCTTCAGGAATAGGGCAGGATAGAAATACAAATAAATAAATAAAAATTCAAAAAAGCTGAACTGATGAGGGGGTTGAATGGCCTTCGCTGCCCCACGAGAATCTTTTATTCAAGTATTCCACACACCCACTTCCTGAGCGCCAAGGCAGACAGGATTATGGCTTGACTTTTCTCTCTTTTACACAGCAAATATTCCACCCCTGTTTCCCAATCGCCAAGACGGGCATGATAATGGCTTGATTTTCCACTTGCCGGGTGTTCTCACGGTTTCCAGGAGGAGTGGAGGTACACAAAACTGCTCAACAGCTCAACCACTCAACTGCCACCAAACCTCATAGTGGCTTTGCTCAAACAGCTGGGTTTTTAAAAATTATTATTTTTGCCATTCAGTCCTGGCTTCTCTGTGCTCCTAAGGGGTGTGTGTGGCATTTGCAGCAGGCGGCACAAGGGTGGGATGACATCAATCCAGCTTCCAATGAGGAAAGAGGAGGCAGAGAGGAGATGGCGCTGCTCCCTCGTGCTGGGGTTTGGTGCAGTTTGCATGGGGACGGCTGTATCCGCACCCAGCCCATATCCAGTCTGCATTGCTGGGAACAGCATGGAGCCGGGCACCATCCAATCTCGGTCCCACACCCGGTCATATGCATGCCCAATCAGAGCCAAACAGCTTGCATGGGGACACAGCCAGAATGGAGCAAAAGCAATTGGACACCTGCATCCATGTAGAGGGCAAAAGCCAGGCTTGACAATCACAGCTCCTGGAGGTACCACATAGTTTCCCATGAGGCTGTGATAGTGCATACATACTCATCTGCATGGGTATCATTTTGCACAGATGTAAACTACTCCTGCCCACCACTACCACCCCGCAGAGAAAAATTTCCCTAGATATCTACAAGCAGAAATACCAATCAGCTCACAGAGTATGAAGGGGCTAGGCAGTGTGATAAAAAGCGTCACACAGCTTAGCTTTTATATAAAAGAAGTTTATGTGTGATCAAAATACTATGATGCCCTGTGACTATGGACAGCCTCCAGTAGACTGACCACTGTTTCGGATTTAATGTGGTTCCTCAAACCTATGTGTAAGCTCACTCTGAGCCTGACCGGTTTCCAGTAAGAGGTGAAAGAAACACTGCTCTTTTAAGTTTGTTTGCCTCCTTTAGGTATTTTGACAAGACTGGGGCATTGGGTAATGGTGAGGTTGGGTTTCTTTCTCTACTACAAAGAGCCAACCAGTGCTAGAACAGATTCAGACAATGCAGAGTATAGTATCCAGCTATTGTTCAGAACACAGACATGTGCAAGATAAGTCTCACATCCTCTGTGCAGCAATCTCTCATCGAATTCTGCTTGAGCTAAAACTGGAATGGCATCAAAAGCAAGCACAGAGTACTTGAAAAGAAACCAACCCATCCAGAGACACACGCTAAGAAGAAGCAAACAACCAGTATTAAAAGTTTATGGGCTGTGTAAAAGGCAACACAGAAGAGCAGTGGTTGCTCATGTGACTGCTTTAGAAATATTACGTATAGCAGACTAACCATTTTTGCAGTTAGGGGTAACAACTAAGTTACCCTGGTGAGCATCCTGATTATCAGCCAAACCGTTTTCAGTCAGCCAGCTTCTGCTCTCACAACACAAAAGGAAAATTGTTCTACAGCCTTGGCTCCACACTCTGGTGGAGTGGACAGGGGATACAGAAGTGTGTCTGTACTGCCCCCACTTCAGTATTTATCATTATTATGGCATATATAAAAGTCTTTGCAACCATGTTTACCTTTTTTGCTAATGAATATCTATCTTCGATATAGTATTTGTTTTTAAAGTGTTTGGTCTGTCATTAATAATGAATACATTTTTTTTTTCAGATAAAAGTCAAACAGCCACTGCCTCACTCAGCAAATATATTGCTAAACATAAAATTCAGTTGCCTCCATCATTGTCTTTCTATATTGACCTCTGGTGGTCACTTGCAAAACTGCACTTCATCTATTTTTTGTTTTCCCTAAAGAGCCTCTGTGGATACTTCAGTGGCTTAGAAGGCAAGGAGAGAGAAAAATAGGAGGGGGGGGGCAAATGAGCAAAGGTTAGGGTTAGGGTTAGGGTCCTTGACCACAAGACACTGAAATTCAGTAATTCTGAAGTTTCATATAGTGATTTCCCCAACACTGCTTCTTCTATAGATCTACTGACTTCTCATATGGGCTTGGGCCCTAAAATACAAAGCTACAGGTTAGAGTTTGTTTTTATAAATTTTGAGTTCTTGTTTGAGACCAAATTTGCAAATAGGTTGAAGAAGGATAATGGCCACAAAAAGTACATATCACACAAAGAACCTAAAAACTGCATTGTGCAATTGCACACTTTGCCTCTTCCTTCTATGCTAGCCATTGAAAGGCTGTTGCTAGCTTGGGGTTGCAATGATTGCAACTTTTTAAAATAATAATAATAGTTGTCTGTGCCTTGAGCCTCAAATTTGCCCTGGGGGTGCCCTAAACACGTGTCTGAACACACCCTAGTAGTTTGCTTATTCAATGTGATTTTGCTGTTGCTATTTGTTTTTAAAAACTGCATAAAATGCATCTAATGTTTCTAAGCCTTTATTCTTTCCCCCCACGATGACAATTTTACAGATCATCTAACACAAAAGACAAATTGCAAGTATATTTCAGTTTTGTGTTACAGATTTTTTTTAAAAAAGAAAACTTCTAACACAAAACATACTAATAATTCATTAGCTGCAAGAGTTGTAGTTCAGCTTGAGAATTTATTTACCCCCAATCACTCCTCATTCATATATTTTTTATAATTATTAACCTCTCCATCTAGAATTTTAAAAAATATCTGTTGAACTAAACAGAGTAAGTTGAGAAGCACATAATAAATTTCAACGGACTTTGAGCCTTGTCTAGAGCAGGACATGAAAGATCAGCCAATCAGTCAAATGTTATTGATTTGACTATATTGAAAAGAAACTGAAAACATATACAAATACAATACTAAAGAGCAAGAAAGTGTAATGTTATAATCAGCAGTCCCCATCTTCTGTACGTAATGCCAAAATCTGTTCTAAATGGATTTTTCCTAAGATGTGCAACCCTAGCAAGGAATAGAGCAACCTTGTATGCCCCCTGGCCATCTTTCGCTGTAAAAGATAAAATAGCTTCTCATCTGCATTCCAGTAGGTCAAACATTTTAAGAAGGGCTCCAGACATATTACATTTACTAAGTACAGTTGACAATCAAATAAAATATGAGACAGATTTTCAATAGCTGACATACCACAGACACATAACATCTCTTTGTAGGGCACAGGAAGAAATTGCCTGTTTTTCACCATAGAGTCAATTATTTCAAAGCAGCCATGAGTGAAATATTTCCTTAAATGATGGGACATATTAAGATCTGAATATTTTTCAAGCTGGAATGACATTTTGGTATGAGTCAGCTATTTGAGTGATTTGAAGTTGGAAAGAATAGCAAAGTCAGTTGGTGCACTGATGTCTAGTGTTTGTATACCTGGATGGCCACATTTACTATCCATCATTTGCATGGGACCATTCACAAACATGCTCAAATACTTCAGGAGATACCACTGAACACTAGAAGACTTTATATTCACACTTATTCCCAATAAAATTAAGAGACATTAATGCATTACTAATCGCCTATAAACAAATTGAACTTCAGAATAATCAGTTCAGCTAAGATTTTCTGCACTTGCTGGTGTTCCACACCAAAAAATGCACTAAAGGTCTCCTGCTGCTAGATGACTCCATCCACACAGGACAAAGTATGATATAGATGAAGAGGCCCTTGATTTAGAGTGCCATTATACTTTGACATCAAGGTCTACTGATGTACTAGTGGGGTCTATTCTAGAACATGAAGGAATGCACAAAGTGCACACTTCCATGTCCCATGTGGACCCATTTTGGCAGGTCACTATTAGGGTACTGAAATGGGTGCTCCAAGATTCTGAGGCCAGTAACTTTCATTCCTGGCCATCAAAGCTTGTGCAGGCTTGCTCTGAAGATTGCATGAGCTTCAAGGTCTGCGCAGGGGCTAGGCTGGAATAGATTATCACCGTACAGAAACCACAGGTCCAACACAGAATGATCTATCCCAGCCTGTTCCTGTCCTACTATTACAAACTCTGAGAGGAAAGTGCAGAAAGACCCTAAAGATGGAAACATGAAATTGATTATGATAATGGGGAACTGGCTAGCCAGCATCCAAGGCTCATAGCTAGTCAATAAAACATAGCCAGACAATGACAGTTTGTCTTCATTAAGTATCTCTACCCTTAAGCAAAACAACAAAAAAGAAAATTTATCATGGTTTATTATAAAAATGTAATTAGGAAAACCATTTCTTGGGAAAATCCAAGGCTTCTTCCAAGAAGAAGAAGAAGGAGAAGGAGTTGGTTTTTCTACCTCATGTTTCTCATCCAATTAAGGGGACTCAAATTGGCTAACAAAGCTTTCTATTCTTCTCCCCAAAACAGAACACCCTGTGAGGTGGGTGGGGCTGTGAAAGTTGTGACTAGCCCAAGGTCACCCAGCTGACATTGTGGAGGAGGGCAGAATCAAACCTGGTATTCCCAGATAAGAGTCCAGCTCCCTAACCACTAGACCAAACTGGCTCAGGTTTGGCTATGTTTGGATTGAATCTGTTTAACAAGTAAACTGAGTAGAAATCCATAAAAGGGAAGCACATAGTGCCCCATGCTTCCAACTTAATTTCTAAAAAGAAAGCTGAGAGCAAGTAGACTATGTTTCAGCTGCAGAAGGCATTTACATAACCCTTCATGGTGTTTCCTTTCTATCATGACATCAGATGTGTAGAAGCATGCTTCCTCTCCTGACACTTCTTTAGAACGTCTGAAATTACACTATGGCTGTGTGCTTCCAACAGAGACCCTTGGGTAATTATTATTGCACATGGATTGGTGTTTTGATACAACACTCAGGGATGAATAAAAACTGGCATTCTTTGATGCAACACTATATGTCTATTGTGACCTCACAGCATCTCAACAGATGCATATTTGCATTACACCATATAATCATCATGGAGTTTCAGCAAAAGGGGCTGTTTTCTTCATTAAGTAGAGAAGAATCCGTTTACCAAGGAAAAAGGTAGCTATGGATGCAAAGTATATTTGCAAACCCGCTTTCAAAGTATATTTTTCTAGGTTTTGCAAACCTGGAAAAAAAATCTGAAGTTAGGAGCCAACTCTTCTCTTTGAACAACTTTCTGGGACATGGGTTAATTCACAACAGTATTCAGAGATAACTGGTAACGTGTGGATTCACTAAACAATTCAAAACAGCTAGGGTTTTTATACCATTTAACAGGTAATAAAACACTTTAAGTAGAGAGAAAATATGCTTCTAGCGCACACTGAAATATGCTTGTGCCGTGCACACACATATCTTTAATAAAAGTTATGTAAAAAAAAGAAGAAGAAGAATTATGGACAGTGATACAAGGCATGTTCACCATTGGCTTTATTCTGGAATAGATCCTGGAATAGGGTCCTGCTGTCCACACACTGGTGGAGGCTACAGTAGGCCCCAAGTGAGGCCTGCCAGAGTCTGCAATAGCATGCAGACCACAGACCTCTATCCTGAGATATATTCCAAAATATGCCCAAGTGTGAACATGCCCACAGTGCTGGAAGACAGCACTTGTAGGTGATTATTCCCTGTCTGAGGCTGCATCCAAACTGAATGTGTACACCCAATGGGGGCCTGAGGCCCATGACATTCACATCCTGGTGGTGACCACAGACCTGGGGCATACCTCAGGGTGCTGAAAAATGCCATCAGAGACATCACCTGCACCAGGATGTCACTTATTTATTCAACTATATTTGGATATTCTGTAATATTCATGCTTTGTTCTGGAATATCCAAATATAGCAGAATAAGTAAGTGATGTATGGGTGCAGCCATCCTTCCTGCAGAGCGGGGGGGGGACTTGAGAGGGCCTTGGCTACCCTCAGGCACTCACAGATGCCACATACATGTATGGTAACTGTGTGGGCACGCTAAGTGCACCATGGACTATTTCACATTTCCCTCCCTGTCCACTATATGGGAAAGAAGCAGCACTAGTTGACCAGCACTAGTCACTTAAAGCCTAAGCCATTCATCTGTGACTGATCCTGGGGCCATCCAAAAGTATTTTTCATCGTGCTAAAAGTGGCTGACTTCTAACACAACAAAAGATATATACCCATCCTATATCTTCACAGCTGGAGAACATTTGCTCCCTAACTCTAAAGGAGCAAGAGGGTGAGGCAAGCAATGTGGGAACTGTGTGCACTTCACTTCTTGGGTTGAGATCAAGGACTCCTGCCCCTAAGTCGCAGTGGGGATCCAGCCACAGTCAGAAGGGGGAACACATACAAATAACGTGCAATGTTGTTTTAACTTTGGATATCTTTATGGGCCCATCATGACGGCAAATAAAAGTGCATATAAAGGATACCTGAGGTATTAAATTTTGATAAGTTCTAGAACTAGTCTGATTTGGAACTCCAAATTAATGCATATGTTGGGCATTCCTAAACCTAAGATTTCATATTTCATGCTTCTCCAAATGTCAGGGGAAAAAACCCCACCCAACATCCCACTACTCTGAAGTTTAGTAAAGCATAAGCATATGCAAAAGAACGTACACTTTGAGAGAAAATAAACTGAAAAACCCACAAACGCGGGTTTCAAGTGGCAGATTCTGAAGGGGATGGATGGCTCGATCCTTCCCTCCCATACATTCCAAGATGAAAGTCTGCTGGCTTTTTTCTCTCCTGCAGCCATCTCCAAATTGGCATACTTCTCATGTTTTCAATTACTACTCCCATCAGCTCCAACTAATCAAGGACAATGAGATTTGAAATCTAAGACACTAGGGGGGTTATTCATTCAGAGAAAACTGTTCTATGTCAAGATGGTAGTGGAGGACTCTATTTACAGAACAGTGTGTCTCTACTACAAAAGTAGCTAACAGGATGTCTTCCAGATGTGGCGTGGGGTACAAAGACTGTCATTTCTGACCACTAGACATGTCTGTTGGGGATGATGGAGGTTTTAATCCAGGACACCTGGAAAGCACCACATTGGCTGCACAATATCATAGTCATCCTAGACAAATGACATCAGTTTACCAGACTGATTCCAGTTGCCACCTTTTCCAAATTAAATATATGTGTTTTAACTTGTCCATGTACCCACATACACACCAGGGATGTGCACAAGTATTTGAAATTTTCCTTATTCTTATGAATTTGTACGAATATGGACATTTGTGTACAAATCAAATGTCCAGATATTCGTACTTTAGTATTTGTGCGACTATGAATATTTTGAGTTATTTATATGAATAATTTGGGCATTCGTAATTGTACGTATCTGTACGCATCATATAGGTATCCACACACATAAAGATACGTACGGGATGAAAATGGGATGCATAGAGGATGCGTATGAGATTTGTATCATCAGATATGTATCAAATATTCATATCCATTTGTATGTCCAGACATTCATTTTTCTTTATTCATACGAATTTGGATTTTTGAATATTTGATTTGTTATGAATCAAATGCCAAAAATTGCATTCATGCACACCCCTAATACACACTAGTTGCATTTAACACAGATAGCAACAGTATAGACATTCCACAAATGCTCCCAAGAGCTCCGAAGCTCATGCCAGATTGCTGAGGTATAACAGACACCAGAAGCATGCTGTCTTCATGCCTCTGTGGGCCAGTGAATACCCCTTAGTATGTATGGTCTCCAAAGGGCCCCCCCCCTGTCAAAGAGGGATAGCGCATGCTCTCCCTGTTTGACAGCTGGGCCGTCCCTCCAGGTCTCCGCTATTTGCTCCATCGGAGCCAGGCATCATGAGGCCGGCAGCCGGCTTCCCAGGCTTCCCCCTCACAAGAGAAGGGGCAATCACCCCTTCTCTTGTGAGGGGAAGCCGTGGCCTACACCACCACCCCGCCCGGGGTCACCCATGCATGATCCGGTCCTAACCTGGTCGCTGCCTGGTGGCTTCTGGGAAGGAGCCAGCCACCCTTGTGAGGGTGGCTGGCCAATGGGTGCCTGCAGCGCAAGCACATGCAGTGGACACTGGGCATCCCACTGACAGATGCCACCTGGCAGCAACCAGGTAAGGACCGGATCATGTGCAGGCGAGGTGGGGTGGGGAGTAGGCTGCAGCTTCCCCTCGCAAGAGAAGGGGCGATTGCCCCTTCTCTTGCGAGGGGGAAGCTGGGAAAGCTGGCTGCCGGCCTTGCAATGCCTGGCTCCGATGGTGCCAATCATGGAGGCAAGTGGGCAGGCCCAGCTGTCAAAGAGGGAGAGCATGCACTCTCCCTCTTTGACAGCTAGGCATGCACCAGCAATCCGGCTCTTTCCCCTGTCGTTGTGGAAGAGTTTGCTTCCAAAATGGTTTCAGGGGAAAAGCCAGATATAAGACCTAATTTTTCAGGTCTTACATCTGGATAGGATTTCGGCGGCAAAACCGGTTTCAGAAACTGGTTTTGCATGCCGACGTGTGGACGCAGCATCCTCAAAGGATCCCTAATTCCTAGGAAGCCACATCTTAATCCCTCCCCGAACAGGCTCTAAATCCATTTTTAGAGCCTATGCAGAAAGACCCCCAGTTTCTAAAAAGTAACCCATTCAGCAGGCTGTCTCAGCTGTGTTTGTTCTGAACTACCTGCAGGCACTTTTCCATCATCATAATTTTGTGGCCAGTTTGCAAAATCCGTACCAAATTGGATAAGCTAAGGTGGAGCTGCATAGAGGGGGTTAGCTTCCAAAGACTATGCAAAAATCAATGGTTACTAGAATATTTATGAGTTTCATTACTCTAATTGCCCATGGGGAAATGCACTAAAATACTTTCCTAACTAGAAAGCTTATTATCTCTACAGATCTCACAGCCTACAGGTACAACTAAATTCTGCATGCCAGACTTGTAAATGGTGCCTCATAGCATCTGTGTCTCTAAGGAAGCATACATCCAGCGAGTCAGAAAGTCTTTAGAGGCAAAGTGAGCTAAATGAGAATCGAATGGTGCATGGATTCATGCAAGTGCACAGAGTCTACCAAAAAGAGCATGGACAGGTTTCTCTTGGGTTTTCTTTTCAAAAAAAGAAAAAAAGAAAGGGGGAGGGAAGTATTTCATTTAAAGGCATCTCTTTTCTTTCTCTTGCATAATCCTTACAGTTGGTACATGGCCAAAACAAATGCAGCAGAGCTCCCATTTGGGAACAATTTCTCCATCTCCAGGCAGGTTGTGAGATTTATGAGTTGATGGGAGCTCTGTTCCAAGCAAAGAGCTCGACAGCATTTGCTATGAACCCTTTTCCAACCAGACTGGATTGATCAGTGTTTGACAGGGAGTGTCAGTGGCACAAAATGAAAATAAAATGTGATTCAGCTGGACGTAGCTCAGTACACTAGAGTTTACAATGCAGAGGTGCTATTTACAAAACTCAAAACTGAGGTTTTCCAGTTCTTAAGGGGGAGAAAGGCTCAACTCACACAGTCATTCAGAAGACCATGATGATGCTCAAAACATAGCCTCTCCTTCTTCCTTCCTTCCTTCCTTCTCTTCTTTATTAATGTGAATTGCTGTTTCATGACTGGATTTTAATAAAAGAAGAAGAAGAAGCTACAAGTGGGACAATAACATTATCAATCTATTGGCCAGCCAAAGAAATTATTCAGCCAATCATCAGCAGCAGTGTACAGACAGGAAGGGACAACGCTCCAACTGGAACACCTATTTGATTTCTCCAATCTGTTTTGCACCAGAGTGAATCACAAAATGGCTCAGGGAAATCAAAACGAAGCTAGAAGTATCAATCACCAATCACAACCTTTTATTCCTCTACCCTCCTTTTTCCTTTATATGTTTAACATTCCAGGCAAGGATAACTCATTAGACTAGATCCTGTCTTACATTATTCTCTCCAACTTCCAAGCTCCGGACTATCCAGTAATTTAAACATTTACTTTCATCATCATAGTAATCAGTAACAGAGAATGGGAGCTAAAAAAAGAATTTTTGTGGTTTAAGCAGTAATAAAATGTACTAAGCTTTTGCCAGTCTGATTGAAACAAAACTGGAAATTCCCCTTTCCCCAATACATGGCCTCATCTGAATACGAGGTAGGGTGGGAGAAGCTGTCTGCTGTGCTTGAGCGTTTAGTCAAGTATGGAAAGCGTGCATCTCCCATTTTATTCCCGTCTCTCGTTGTTTCGGTTCTTCAAAGCTGGGGAACAGAAGTTCCTTAGCTTTGAAGATTTTTGCCCAGCAGAAGTAAGCATCAGACAGGAAATTGCCTTGGAATCAGCCATTTTCTATCTGAAGCTGAACCATGTCACCTCAGGTTTCCCTCCAAGTACCCTGCTCTGTCCACGTGGATGCAGCCTGTGATTATATCAAGCTGATATACAAGTGCCTGGGTATCCATAGCAGATTAACCTGTACATTAATAAGACTTAAAGCCTTGAATATTTTTCAACACACACACACACACTACACACACAAATTGTAGCAGTCAAAACACTGCCATCCTTTAAATTCTAAAGGCATTTCTCTTATTTCTTGCAAAATTTAGGCAAATCTGAACTTCTGTTGTGTACTTGACCCATCTTTAAGGAAGCAGCCAAACCCAAAAAGTCAAAAATTCTCAATACAGTATTTGAATTTTCTCAAATTTTACAAAATCAAGCCAAACTTGAAAAACTGAATTATGCATATATCCCTAATCTTAACCTAGACACCTATGATAATCAAAAAGCAACCATTAGCAGGAGGATGGCATCTTAGTGCTTACATCTGAAGAGAGTCAATCAAAGATTGTACCCACATGCAGGGTCATTGCAAAAAAAAGAAAAAAAAGAATAGTTCAAAAGTGGCCTAAGGGGTCAATACAGTTGACTGTGCTTTCAATGAGCTTCAGCTGTAGTGAAATCGCAATAAAACACAAGTCTATGTGTCAAATGTAGACTATTTTTGGATATTCCATTTTTTGCAGAGTATTTTTTACAGCATTCCATCATGTTGTTTCTTCCAATCCAGTTTTTTTAAGGTGTGGTCACACTGAAGATTTACAGAGGCCAGACATGGTTGTTTCAAGGGGTGGTAAAAGAGTATTGACTCAGTTTTTCCTCTTGTGGGAGGAACCAACCCATGACATTTATTTACCTTTCTGCAACTCATGCTTATGATCGTCACTGTAACCTGAGACCTTCACACACTTAGGCTGATAGTCAACAATTAGTGAACTTCTAGGGAAGGGCATCTGCACTTAGAGGAGACTGTTACAGCCTCCAAGCATGCCCTTCCTTACCAGAAGTTCACTAATAGTTGATGAGTGGCCTGTTTGCACTTGGCTGTATTCTGGAATATATCTCAGGACAGGACACAGTTGTCTGCATGCTAATGCAGACTCTGGCAGGCTTCACCTGGGACATCCTATAGCCAGCACTAGCATGTGGACAGCAGACCCCTATTCTGGGATATATTCCAGAATAAACCCAAGTGCGAACAGGCACACTATGTGGAGCATGAAATTGTGCTCCACACTTTAAGCAACCTTAACCCTAAGCTTACCTGGAGCAGCCAGCTCATGGACTTTCGCATCTCTTTCGGTGCTCCGGGCTTGTCCGAGGTGCCATGCAAGTGCGCAGAGTGCCAGTTTCATCATGGAAATGGTGCTGACACATGTGCAGTTACAGAGGCCACTGCAGCCAAAATGGTGGCACCCTGAAGAGGACCAGCCCCATAATCAAATCAGGTAAGTATTCAATCACGCCGGGGGGGGGGAGAGCTAAAGTTGGCCCCCACTCTCAACCTATCCAGGACTGTTGCTAAAAACACTTCAGGAGAGTTGTATGCCAGAAGGTTCAATCGCTATCTATGTGCTAGAGATGGATTGAGGCAGGTCCAAGCATAAAAACATTTCACTTTTATGGCCTTCTACTATGGACACTCATTTGGGAGACAAGCAGACATATATCCATCCACAGACAATCTCTGCTGCCACTTCATGAAGACCATCAGAAAGCATCTGTGGCTCTTCTTACCATTCAGGTCCCTCCAAACGTTGCTTACATTCCACTATTTTTGGATATTCCAAAATATCCATATGTAGTGGAATAAGTAAGCAATATCTGGATGCAGCCTTAGTCACTGCTCGGTTACAGGCATTCAAAACACCATGAGCCATCTCTGATTCCTGCTTAATAAACAACTTCTAAAATGTGTAATGGGAAAATGGCAAA
Organism: Aspidoscelis marmoratus; assembly: GCA_014337955.1. Lineage (NCBI taxonomy): Eukaryota > Metazoa > Chordata > Lepidosauria > Squamata > Teiidae > Aspidoscelis > Aspidoscelis marmoratus. The sequence continues at coordinate 22,343,094 of MTQE01001134.1, read as the reverse complement.
TGTCAGTTCTGAATCTCTTAGGGCACCTGGAAAACACGTGCACTTTACCTTCTGGAAGTGTGGTTCAAGTAATGCTTGGGAAGCCATTAAAGTGGAAAGACTGACGACAGAGAAAACATTCAGAGAAGGTGGGGGTAACGTGGTTAGAACATAGCAACTCACTTAGGGCATCAGGATAATGAACATACATTTAACTGAGTTAAAGGAAACACATTGTTCTGAATTCAATACTCATGTATAGCAACAGAGAATAAAGAGCCATAAGTTCTTGAGAAATACCAAGTTCCATATCAGTCTTTTAAAAGATAAAAAGGGGGGGGGTTAAACGTGATTTAAAAACACACACACCAAAAGGGAGATGAATAGGCTCAAGTGATGGATAATGAAAGGCATCCCCCTTCAGTGGAAATCAAATGCTCCCACAGCTCACAGATCTAGCATCCCCATTAAAGCGCAATAAATCTAATAAAACATGACTCATTACTCACCTCATCAACTTGAGGTTCTTGTGCTTGAGGCACATTAGGCACAGGGGAATCACAGTCTGGACTATAATGTTCACAATAGTCGTATGCCGCTCTAGGATCACCGACAATCAACAGTTGCTGGATATCACCCTGCCGGGAAACATAAGAAGATTATAAATTAGCAACCTTTGCAGGTCACAAGGAGTAATGAAAAAGAATCGTTCTTCTCCCCAAAACAACCTCGGTAAAGTAAAATGCATCGAACAGAGGTTTAATTATTCTGCAGTGCCCATTAATTTATCAGAGTAATTTATATTTGTCTATTATGGCTTCAACATGGCCTGTTAATAGCTAGTTGTGTACAAATAGGTGTTTTATTAGGGGGTGAAATCATTCTGCGGTAATAGGCAACTGTTTAAGCCTTTATGTACAAATTAGCTGCACAAATCCAGACGAAGGCTGCAACTGTCTTCTTTTGCTCTAATAGACTGTAACAGAAAACCAAGGAAGGTAAGACTGCACATCTGATAGCCCTGCATTTGGACGAGGTGTGTGTGTCTAAATTTAAGCCCTGGGATTTTTAAAAGCCTAAAATGGGATTTGAAATGAGTTACAGCATATTTAGCATTTGACTACATGTATATTGTTTATGATATATATTTGATGCTTTAGTTATTGAAATTTATTTTCTTACTTGTATTTATTTGCTGTATTTTTTTGATGTGATGATTGTATTTGCATCGTATATGTTCTGTTTGTTGTAAACCACCTTGGGCAAAATTTTCTTTTGGAAAGGCGGTATACAAATAAAAATGGAAATGGAAATGGAAAAGACAGTCACATCCATGTCCAGTCAAATGTCCAGCAGAATGCACAGTTGCGTTGGAGGCATCACACATGACGATTGATCGCTAGATCGTAGTGGCGACTCATTATACCAATGCTGCTGCAGGTTTACTTAACGTTGATTTAACAGCACTCCCTGCACAGTATTAAGAAAATTTGAATCTTCCTCCCAGTCTGGATGGAATGGCAAGAAGAGCCAATGAGAACAGGGAAGGCAGCTCAACTCCAATTGGCTGCCTTATCCCATGTGACTGTGTACGCCAATCTCAGCTCTCGCAGCTTCCAGTGAGGAAGCTAAGGGAGGCTGCTCTAGTCCAGATGGCCCGTCATCGCTTCATAGCAGGTAAGCTACGATTTTCCCCTTCATTGCAGATTTATTCCACCAGTCTGGAAGGGCTTCCCCTTCGGTTCAGGGAGAATTACATCTTAACAAAAAATTACTACAAATACTACTACTTTAATTTATATCACACTCTGTACCACAAGATGAGAATATTGACAATTTATTGTTGTTGTTGTTGTTGTTGTTGTTAAATATAAGATTAAAATCAACAGATCAGTAAGGAATAAATTACCAATAAAAAACAGAAGGAAAGCTATTAAAAGTTCAGGATCCCATTGGGAATGGAGGAAATTTGAGCAGACAAAACTCTGTGGTACATAACAGACTGTGTTGTATGCATTTTACAGGAAGTTACTCTTTGGCTGCATCCCCATGCAAGCCGTTTGGTGCCGACTGGGCTTGGATGGGACAAGGTGCAGGACTGAGATCGAATCTTGGCTGTCCGCATGCCATTCCCAGTAATGGGGGCTGGGGGCAGATTCAGCCATCCCCATGCAAACCGCACCAAACCCCAGGAGGGGCTTGGTTTTACTCCAGTTTCCAGGCAAGCAAGCGTCTTCCCTGGAAAGGACAGTAAAACCAAGCCTGTCAGCCGGGACCCTGTTCATGGTCCCGGCTGACAGGCTTGCTTTTACTCTAATTTCCAGGCAAGCAAGCGGCTTGCCTGGAAAAGGGAGTAATCACAATCCTCTCCCAGGATCGTGAACCCATTTTCACAGTCCCGGCTGACAGGCATGGTTTTATTCATTGTTTCTGTAAGGGTGATGTGGATCAGTAATAACGATGATTTATACGCAGATTTTATTTTATTTTTGCATATCTTGATTTTATTCTTGTATGGTTTTATCCTGGTATATTTGTAACTTGATATGGTCAGGAGACTAATCAATGAGTGTTTTTCCACTGACACCAAAAGTACCCATTAAGTACCCTTAATGGGTACTTCTAGTGACAGTGGAAAAACACCCAATAAAGATTATTCATTCATTCATTCATTCATTCATTCATCCATTCATTGTTTCCAGCCTATTAATGGGTCATCTATGAAACCTTTGATTTCTCATTTCTCATTCTCTCTCTCTGTTAGACACACAAAGTCCAGAATAAACTACTGGTACTTTGCTACTTGGAGTGAACAATAAATAAACACTTATTTCTCTTCCATATACATATGCCAATTACATAGATAATTCAATTTTAGCTTAATACTGGTAACAGGATAATATCTAACATTATATATTTTGACAGCATCTAATTATCAGGGTGCTGATAGGCTGTGTGGTCGAGCTGGTAATGTTGTGACTGAGGGTGTTAGGAGATCTGACATGGGTTGAATCCTAGCATTTATAGTTACCTATCTCTGACTGATGGTAGGGCAGCCCTGTACTAACCTCCTGTTCTATTGTTGTACATAGCTGCTTGACCTTGGCTAACCGCATACAATGTGGGCTTAAATAATATTGCCCAGTGGCACTAGGTCTACATTCACACAGGCAGAATAGGGTGTTGGGTAAGAATATGAGAGGTGCTGCATCTCCATAGATGGCATGCTTCCTATAGTGTGTGTGTGGGAGAAATCTGAGGATGTTTTCCACCCTCATTCACCCTTGTCATCCCTGTGCAAATAGAGAGCAAAGATAGAGCTTTGTTGCTCACTGTCTGCCTAAGGTCATTAACAAACAGTCACAAAAATGGCTGACTTGCATGACCATTTCCTGTCCTTCCCTTAATAGAATTGGATAGAAACTTCAAAAGGCTGTGGAACAATAGTTTCACATCCTCCAAAGTATCCCAAGATCTTGAAACCTGGAAGGTACACAAAAAACTACAGATGTATACAAGTTATGTCTTCCACCTGAGAGTCAAGATGCGTAGATCCCACTGCTCATGTGACCTTTCCCTGCCGGAGCCTATGCTGACACATCAATAGAGTGATTGGTCATATTCATAGCCATAAATATCACTACATGGATATAAAACGCTCCATGGTGCCACTCCAGTAATGGCCTGATCTGACAGGACCTGAGAAAGGACAGTCACTTCAAAATTTGCAAGAAAACCTAGCTTAACTTGGGTGCTGTGTCACATCTAGAAATATCCATAATTTTGTTATATTTGTAGCTCTAGTAAAAAAGTTATATTTTTGATATATGTATTTTATTAAAAGCAAAAACAAATAATTCTTTACTTTAGTTCCTTTTGTTGCTAAATCTTCAATTGAAAGCTGGTATTTCATACACTTCAAGAACAAGCAAGCACTGCACGCCCAGGTGCCAGGGTGACCATGTGTGTCATCCAAAAGGGCTTGGCGTGTCACCTGTGACACGCGTGTCATAGGTTGGTCATCACCGCCTTAAACACTACAATTATTCTACTGTATTTAAAATTATAGCAAACTGAATACAAAAGTATCTATTACAAGATAAAAATATCTACAAAATGTTCCTTTTTAGGATAAACTAATTTACAGTGTTTTCTGAACAGATGTATTGCTTTTTTTATTCACTCATTTATATCACAAATTTTCAATTTAATAGTTTAAAGCACATCTAGAAGTACCACACATTCCCTATATGTTAGATTGATACTCCAGGGCCGCATTCCCACTTTGACTATCTTAGTGCAGGTTGGACTATTTCTGTCCCTGCTTGGATATTTTAATCTGAATATAGGGCTGAGTGCACATTTCGGGCCATTCCCATTTGCCTGACGGTAAAGCAGACTGAATCCAAATAGTGCCGTTCCCACTCACTGCTCAAATGCCCAGCACAGAGAAACAGGACCTTTTAATCTCCGCTCTCCCACAGGCAAGATGTTGGCAGAAGAAGCTCAGGGGGCTAAGAGAGCTCTACTTTCCAGTCTCTTTGCTGTTCTCAACCCACTTACCTCCCTCCCCTCCCCCCTGTCAAGTCTTGGCAGCAGTGGGGGCAACTCCTTCCTCCTCCTCCTCCTCCTCACCCACCTCATGAGCCCACACAGACCTCGATCCATGGTACCCGGAAGAATGCATCTATTTCATATATTTTTTGTTGGTGGGGAGGTGAATATTTTAATTTACTAGTAGCATGGGATCTATATATAGTGTGGGGTGGGGATGGGGGTGTATACATGTGGGCACAGGCATATATGGGCACAGGCCACCCACAAACAGCTTCCCAATCTCATTGGCACCCCTGACGCTGTTTATGGCAGAAGAGGCTGGGGTGGTCGAGGAGCCCCTGTGGTAGTGGTGGTGGTGGCTGCCGCCACCGCCTGCACATGTAAGGAGGCTGCCAGCTGGCCAGTTGGCTCTCTTCCTGACTGGCAGCAGGTGGGGCCCCTTATCTGTTGGAGGACCCTTGGGGCAGCCTCTTCCTCCCCCTCCCCCTCCTCTCTGCCACTTTCTGCTATCATTGTGGGCACATCAAGCTGTGAAATCCCACCCACATATGGCTGGCATTGGCCAGAAGGCTACAGCTCTGCCTCAATAGCCTGGAAGTGTTCCCATTTCAGGGGGAGGGGGGGAAGCAGGCTCAACTCCAAAAGGGTAAAAATGTCTTGCTTGTCTCAGGAGTCTTTTCCCTCCAGACTTTTGCAGAAGAGCCCCCATAAAATCCAAGAAGGAAAACTTGAATGGGAACGCTGGATGCCGAATTTGGATTAACTGCAAAAGTAATGAGAATGCTGGATATCGAATTCAAATTCAGTTTGGATTTAAATGCCTATGGGAACAAAGCCCAGGAGCAGAATGACATTACAGCTGCAAGATTTTTTCCCCAGGTGATCCAACCCTCCCAGTAATATCACGCATAATTTGGACAATCCTGAGTATGACTTTTTGTGTGAGTGTTCTATCTGAATCAAATCAAATGCAAAGAAATTTGCATTCATTTGAATAGAGCCCCTTTGAATGTGGTAGGATTTAAATTTGATATGTTCTTTGAATACTATTTGTATCCAATTCGAATCCGTGCCATCAGTCACACTTACAAAGCCCCTATGAATCCCCTATGAATCTGCTCTGAATGCGTCAGCTCTGAATCCACTTTGCATCCACTTTGGATCCACTGCAGGTGTGACTGGGCAGCCACTTTCCCACCTCCCCAGGTTCACAGATATAATGAAGCTTGGAACAAACATATAGAAGCATTCAATTCACACTTGAACCTCAATCTTTGAATGTAGCCAACATTCGATTTGAGTTCAAATGTCTGAATTCGGTCAAATTTGATCCAATTTTGAATGTAATGAATATCCATGCACATCCCTAATCCAGAGTAAAGCACATTGAAACACATTTTATTCAGATTATCCATGCTTTATTCTGGATTTTCCAAATAATGTGGATTAAGTAAGTGTTTTCTTTTATTTCCTATCCAGATACAGATGGATCCATTTTAAAAGAAAACTTGTCATTCTGATAAACTTATAATTATGTGATGTGATATTAATTTTATTTTCTTTAACCTACGGTCACCTACAGTGTTGTAAAACTCCATGGTTCTGCAGCTGAGGCATGATATAGATAGTGTTTTATTCCAGTTTTAGTATGTGGTGTCTATACTGGACTTGTCACCAGTTATAATAAAATATTATCTGACTTTCTGTCTAGTAAAAAGGAGGACTGCTGAGCAATAGGTAGTACACACAATCAGCAGCTATCCTTCAACCTGCCTTCGACCTCCTTCAAAAAGCTCTTTCTTCCCTCCAAATTCTTTGATGTACTGTAATAAGCGTACTAATGAAATTTCTGTATGCATATTTAAAAACATAATTAGCCCCACAAAGACACCAGCAGCACAATGAAGAAATAAAACTTTGTGTTGTAATTTTGACTTGTTCTGCATTTAATCCTATTGCTACTCGAGTACATAGAAGACTAATGCTTTAATCTTATTTTACTTATACTAGTGCAATTGACTCACAGTTGTTTCCATTAGCCCTTCCACCATTCAGATGTTTTATAATCTCATAACCATTCAGAAGCAATAGGCAGCACTTTGAAATCACACTTAAGATTCCTTGACTTTAATTACCCGTGCTTATGAATATTGCTTTGACTATATCAAAATGATGGCTTCTAACATACTCATCCTTCCCCTGTACCTACCATTCACATTCATTTTCTGGAAGCTGAAGTTAGTGCAGAATGCAGTAACTGCTGATGAGAGTCTCTAGCCAGACATACATCACACCAGACCTGAATGATCAATACTGACTAGGGGTGTGCACAAATGCAATTTTCAAATTTGATTCAATTTGAATAAAATATTCAAATATCCAGATTTGTACAAATAAAGAACAATGAATGTCAGGACATTCGAACCAATAAAAATACAGTCGTATCTATTTGTACAAATATTTGATACATATCCAATGATATAAATCTTGTATGCATCCTTATGTATCCATACGCATCCGTATGCATCCTGTAAGCATTCCGTTTTCATCCCATGTGTATCCGAATGCATGTGTACCGATACGGATGTGATGTGTATGGATACTTGAGCATACGAATGTCAAAATTATTCATACAAATAATTGAAAATATTCGTATGAATGCTAAAAAACAAATGTCTGGACCTTTGATTCGTATATGAATGTCTGAATTTGTCCGAATAATGAATATCTCAAATATTCATGCACATCCCTAACACTGGTTGCCTGTGTGCTACTGAGGCTGGTTCAAGATATTGACTGTTTCATATAAGACCCTCCTGAGGGACACTACATGAAAAAAGATCACTAACTGCCAGTATTCATAGCAAAATCTTCCCAGATGAACGTTATTATCTTACTGGTCTATATCAGGGAAGGCGATCTAGCAATTTGATTCAAGAAGGGAATGTTCAGCTTCGTGTGAAGCCCTCTTTATGAATGTGGGAGACTTCGCCTTCATGAAAGAAAATCCATTGAATATTCACATGTGATGGAAACCCCCCATCCCCTTGCTTGCCCCCACCTTGTTCCCGCACTCACTGCTTGCCTTCCTAGAGCTTCTAGGCCTGCTGGAGATGCAGGCACAGCTGGAGGGGCCACATGCATTCAGGAATCACAAGAAATTTCACAAGATTTTCTGCAATTCCTGGATGGGAGCAGCCTCTCTAGCTGTGCACACATCGCCAGAAGGCCTAGTTAAGCCCCTAAGGAGACCACAGCAGAAACGACCACAGCCAGGTTTTCAGGTAAGGGGGCATGGGTGAGGGGAATGAAAGGCCAAGGGTGGGCAGATCCAGCCTTTGATTTGAAGCTTTGTCAAAACTTTGACAAAGGCTGAATACATTTGATTCCTTGAGTGAAGAAACGGCTACCAATGTAGGCCCCTTTCAATTTGCCCATGGATTGTCAAATTCATATGGATTTAAAGGTGACAAATATTTTTCACCCATCCCTATTGAAGACGGACTGAAGAAAATTTAATGTGAAGGTGTGACCGTGGCCCAAGATAGGGAAAAATCAAGAGGATTTGGCAAGGAGAACAGCCTCAAACATCTGGTGCATATCTTCAAGCCTTAAAAATGGAAAGTGGTCCTATAAAACTGGGACAGATGTCTCTCTGTATTATCTTTATTTAATTTTAATTTTTTAACTATACATAAAACATTCATCAGGTTTCCACAAGAAGACTCTAACATAAATGATTCATTCTTTTTCTAGATTATTGACTCCCAGCCTTCATTGAAAGCTTCTCTTGTGTTTCTTATTTCTTGTCCCTTCTATTCTCCACTTCTATTTCTGTCTGTCTCATTTCCTAGTTCATCTGGAAAGTCAGTATAGGGTTTCCAGTTTTTAACAAACTTACTCGAAGTCAATTTTTCAATAAATCTGTCAAAATCAAGCATTTTAATCAACCAATAATCCCACAAAGGTATTTTTTCATACAGTATTTCCATTTTTAAGCATAAACAATTCTGACTGTGGTTATCATACACTGAATTAAAACACCAACATTACCTAAGTTATTACCAACTGTGCCTAATAAATACAATTCTGGTTCAAAAGGAATATTCATTTTTAATATATTCTGTATAACTGTATGTATTTGCATCCAGAACACTTTGTGCTTTAATACAGGTCCATCACATAGGATAAAAGGTACCTGCTTTTATTCTACATGTCCAACATCTATTTGACATATCTTCATACATTTTAGATAATTTGCACAATGTTAGAAACCATCTATATCATCAGGTACTGTATTAACAGCAGCATTCAGGTTGACATGAAGACAAACCATTTTTTTCCCCTCAAAGTGCCTGGTAAGTTTATTGAAGTAGGCATCGGGTCACTCCAATATTCTTTTTTTTGGGGGGGGGGGCAGATTATAACATTCTCTTTTACCTATCAACAAAGATTAAGCAACTTAAAAAAATCAATGGAAGCTGCAAAATAGGATTTTTTTTGAAGCCCTTTAGCACCACACAGTAGGCATGATTATGTGCTTTCACATGTGTTCAATCTGCACACACACACACACCCGCAAAAAAGCCCAGAATTTGTATTAATAGAAAAAAGGAAAAAAGAAATGAAATATTGTCATTATCTATCTACTTATTTTTAAAACTTGCTTGTTGTAAAATGTTGGCCATTCAATGGAAATATGTACTGAATATAAAGCATGTATGTTTTGCGTTAGAGCAAAATTCTTTGCCAATTTCAAAATGAAATTTGAATATTCTATGTGGTTTCCCCCCAAAAAAAATAATTATAAAAGCAACAAAAATGACAAAATAGAAATTTAAGACAATCGGAATCTCGAAGGCTGCCTTTAGACAATGAGAGGAAAACATGGGATCTTGCTTACATCCTACAGTTGGTTCTTGCCATCCCTGCCAAATTGTGGGGGGGGAATGATGGCACAAGCTCAGGCCCTTACCCGGTCTGGCATTCTCCCGAAATGGATCATTGTAAATTTATGGGTATTTTAATGGTACAAAATAGCCCACAAGCTCTAACCCACATGCCTGCACAGTGGGAGATTTCAGCATGGTTTCATTGCTGTGCATGCACAGTGGCCTATTTCAAGAAAATGGATCCCAGGAGCAACCATTCAGATAAGATAAGCCATATTGCCACTTTGAGGAAACCTAGGTTAGCAGTTCTTTACCCCAGATTTGCAGTATGTCAGACTGTCACCCCTAAATCCCAGGACTATATTGGGAATGCCATAAATACATGTGGCAATCCCAATGCAGTGCCAGGATAATCCTGAGTTTTAGGCCTTGGCTGGATGCAGCTTTAGTACAAGACAACTTCAGGTTGTCTTCTGGTTGCGATGTGACACATTATTTTTATTCAGTTTTTTTTCCCCAAGCTGGTCTACCCCCATAAGGTCACTTTAACCAGAGTCCTCTTTTCTAGAGGACTCAGGCTGTCCTGGCATCCCAGGCCATCTTCTCTTCCTCAGTGTGATTGGGGGCATGGACTAGAGGACGCTGAACCAAGCTGTGGTGGATGGGGCCCAGTCTTCCTGGTTGTCCAATGGCTAGGGGAGGGCAGCACATACAGAGTTTGTGAGGCACCTCCCCTTCTCTCCTCAGTTTATGTGTATGATTCCTCCAAATGAGCATTTTTCTGCAAATGTATTTTTTAAATTAATCGCACAGTGAAGAAAAACACATAAAAAAGGAAGGGGGTCATAGAGGTGGGGGAGCAGACTTAAGAAAGAACTGCAAACACACACCCTCACCTCCTGTCCTTTCCCCTGTTGTCAGCACCCCTTCCTCCGAGGATAAAGGGGCAGTCGCAATGCCCAGCCAAGCTCAGGCAGGTGGACAAAATGAGGAATGCCTGACACAAGCAGCCAGTGAGCCTAGAGCTCAAGATGACAGCAGCTCAGAATTGGAAGATGCTGGGTGATGCCCTTCACTGACCAGTTTAAGGCATGAGAGTGCACAGCTGCACAGATCAGAAAGAATCCACGCCTGTCACCTGTGGCAAAGGAGGCATAACTCTGACTCGACTATTTAAGGCACCACATTCTGATAAGCTTTGTTGCAGACAAATGCTCATAAACCTGCAGCTCCAGGATTCGTGTCCTTGCTTCTTGATTGCCTACTGACCACTCTGCCCTTCTGATACCTTCGACCCTGGAACTCTTTTGACCACATGTTTAACTTTTGAGTCCCCAAGGTACCTTGACTTGGACTTTTGCTACGGCTGACTATTATTGTTGACTGTTGCTGCTGCTACTTCTCTGGGTGCATGTGTGTGTTTGTTCTCTGCACCTCACTGGCTGGAGACATGGCACCTCCCTTGTGTGACACAATAGCATCCAATTAGATAGATTTGATGCAGCAAAGAGAGCCAAGAGTTCCATGGAGGAGGCTCAGGTCAATCATGGAGACAGGTGTGAGCAATGCAGCCCAAAGTGAGAACGGTATGAGGACAACCTACAATGACCTAGGTGTGAACAGAGCTGGTATGACCTCAGTTCGAATTATGAACAGGACATCCTGTCTCGTATAGGTGCGACCGGGGCCTAGGTCTACAGCAGCTATCAGATTGATCATTGACCAGAAGCTCACTAAATAATATTGTTTTGTCTTCACTGGACATTAAAATAAAACAAAAACAAATGCAATGTCAGTTTGATTTTGAACCTCCATCCCAGTCTGAATTTGGCAACCTTCCTCTAACAAACTCTGGGTTTGAACTTCAATGTAGTGGCACAGTAGGCAAACCAAAACTGGGGGAAATGACAGTGCAAGAGAGATCATTTTAAAATTAAGATACTCTATAATTATTCCCAGTTTCCCACTTCTCTCTCCAAAATGAAATTTAAAAAATACTGTGCAAAATTAACTCAAAATGAGTTTCATCTGGGTCTGAAACAGGAGAGGCGCAGCAGTGTGGCAATCACTGCTTTTGCATAACTTTAGCAGCCAAACCATAGAATAGCCAGAATCAATTTTCTCTTGGGAGAAACATGTGAATCTTTTAGACTCAGGTCTTGACTAAAATCTAAACAAACCCATGTGGTAGGGAAACCTACTCAGTATTCACTATCCAAGAATGACAGCAGCTGAGAGTGCCCACACGAAGGTGTCATGTGACTCTGATTGAGCTAAATTACCCTTAAAGAGATTGTTTTCCACACCCAGTGTTAGACCACACACAATCACAAAAGGGTTAGCCTCCTGGCCATAACAGTATTACCTGAGGAAACCCCTGCAGCATTTTGCAATAGTATAATATATTAGAGATCAAACTAAATGTTTAAACACAAAACTGTTTCAGTTAATGGGGTGCGGGGGGATTCTGGTTGTAAGAACCAAAGATATGTGTAGGTGGGAGGTCCATACCTTTCATCTTTGCCAAAGGTTTTTCTGTAAACTGCTTCAAGTATTTTCCTTTTTATGAGAAGTACTGTATAAACATTTTCAATAAATACATAAATAATAAGGCCTTATCCCTCTTTTCTGAGCAAGCAAGAAGAAGGAGAACAAGTATCAGGCAGGAGAGGTTACTTGTTACTTGGTTCTATTTGGAATATTCACCTTCCATAACCCTTCTCTCTCTATAGACAGTCAACTACACTGATAGAGGCAATACTACTGAAGGAAAACAGGGTTCCAAGGTTTGTTTGTATGAAGACTTTACGATATTAGGGAAAAAAACTAATCAAAGTTTCTTAGATCAATTTTTGAGGTCCTACTGTGCACCCTTATTGACATCCTACATTTGAAAGGAGATTTCACCCGTCTTGAAACTAGAACTTGGTTATTTAAAATCAAACAACATCTGAGGCTAATTTTTTCTCCATTAAGGTCCCCCCTTAGTCTAGTCAATAGCTAGAAATGACATTCAAGGAAAAACATTTGGAATTCAGCTTTTTGCCTTATATCCTGATAGTCACGGGATCACATAAAGCTTCAGAAGCCATTACAGACTGAATTTCGAACTTTTCAGAATGACCTTAGCTGAACAGCAAGAAGACTCTCGAATTACAAAATTTCCCACTGACCAAGTCCCTTTCGCAATATTCTAGTGCTAATATGTCATAGAGAATTTACCCTTATGTGATTTAGACTGCATCCTGATGTTGCTAACTTCTTCCGCTATATTTGGATATTCTAGAACAGTGGTTCCCAAAGTTGTCTGGGCTATGACCCATCTAATATAAGTTTACCAACTCGGGACCCACCTCTAGGAAATTTAACTGTTACCAATATGAATAAAGGACTTTTCAAATAAAGTTTTAATACAATTTTTTATTACTTAATTAAATAATTACATCAAAAAAGTTATTTCAAATACGGGTAAATTTCCTAGAGGTGGGTCCCGACCCACAGTTTGGGAAACCCTGTTCTAGAATATCCAGGCTTGATTCCAGAATCTCCAACTATAATGAAATATGTAATCAACACCTGGTTGCAGACTAAACATTCTACACTGGGACTTTGAAACATGACAGAAATCTTAAAATATCTTATGTCAAATGTCTGTGCCCAGTCAAGAAGGTGAAAGGGAAATAATGAAGCATTTGTTTTTATATTGCCATTTTATAGAGATACTCACTGAAGATTGTGATTGCCTCAGTGAGAGGACAACGTGGGACCTTGTTTAAATCCCACAGTTTCCTCTTGCCTGCTTTGCCAGATGGCAGGACAAAACTGTGGGGCCCTAACCACATGTGGTGCTACTCCCACAATGGCACAGTGGGGGCTTCCAAGTGTTTGATGGTGCAAAGTATCCAGAAGTGCACAAGCACCAACCACTGTGCTTGTATTTTGCCCCTGTGCATGCATGGTGGCCATTTTTCCCATTCCATTTCCTTCCAAATGTATCCCAAGATCAAGCATCAAACAAGTTAAGTCATATTGCTGTTTTGGGAAAGCCAGGTCTTGAAGCTGATCTTCCTAGAATAATGATATGCTGGGATTTAACCCCTATATTCCAGGGCTATTTTTGGTAATCATAAACACTATGTTTGTAAGTATACCAGTTTCTCTCCCTCTCTCCTATCTTTTTTAAAAACATTTTTCTGAGTCCTTCCTATCCCATGGCCCTGGTCACACTAGTAGTTTAGGATGACCCAAGGTCATCTTCAGGTCATATTACCCACATTATTTTCATTTAATTCATTTTCAAAGCCAGTCAACTTCCTTTTGACAGTTTTAACTGGAGTCCTCATTTCTACAAGTCTCAGCCAGTCCTAGCATGCCAGGACGTCTTTGCTTCCTTCATTTTCATCAGGGCAGATGGGCTAAAGGAGGCTGAACTCTGCTGTGGTGACTGGGTCAAGTCTTTCCTTTCAGCCAATGTGCACATACCAAATTTGTGAAGCACATCTTCCCTCCTCAGTTTATGTGTATGATTCCTCTAGTTAGCGTTTTTCACAAATTTATTTTTATTAATTAATCACACAGAGAAGAAAAGGGCATTAAAAAGGAAGGGGGCATGGAAGTGGTGGAACAGGCATAATAAAGTACCACAAACACACACCCTCACTTCCCTTGTGACACAATGACATCCAATAAGAAAGGAGACAGATTTGATGCAGCAAAAGGGGTGGGGAGCCAGGAGTTCTGTGGAGGAGGCTCAGGTCGATCACGGAGAAAGGTGTGACCAATGTCGCCAAAAGCAAGGATGGACTGAGGACGATCTAGGTGTGGCTATGACTGGTACAACCTCAGTTTTTACACTTGTGTGATCAAAGCCCATGTGGAATTAGGCCAAGTGGCACAGACTGCTTATCCTTGCTGTGGATAGAATCCCACAATGGGAAAAGAATGAATATAGGAAAGCACATAAAATGAATATATGTAAATCACATTGACAGGAAGAAAAATGAGGGAGGGGAAAGCAAACAGAGCTCAGACAGAAACTGGGAAGGGTAACAGTTCTCCACCCTTATTTTAAATTTCAGAATACAGTCGTTCAGCCAAATTCCAGGGAAATGTTAACTGGTAAGTATCCCTGGTAAATAATATAAAGCGGGAAACCTCCTGAAATCGACAGAAGAGTCATCACAATTCCACATATCCCTCGAATTTTCAGGGAATGAGATTGACATTAGAGAACTATAAAACCTGCCAGTGGTGAAGGCTTAATACCTTTCTAAGTAGAATCCATATGAACTGCTGTTTTTCTGGTGTTTTTCACTTTCACTTTCCTGCCAGTCAGGAACCAGAAGTGGGAAAGAATAAAAATTAAAGACAATTCTACGTTTGCCTAGAAACAGAGTTGAGTGGGCTTCTTGAATTGCTCTCACTTTCTCCTCCCCTCGTTCCTCCTGAAGCTTCTGGATCGTGGCCAAGCTCATTCTGTTCTCTTTGTCTTGAGCTGAGGAGGAGGTAGAGAGGAAAGACCCTGAACGACTTTGTAGCTTAGCCGACCTGCTGGGACCTTATTCTTTTGCTGGAGATGCTCAGATCTATTAGCATCTGCACTGAAGCAGCTGTTGGGTGCATCCCACGAGAAATAGCCTTAAAATCATTTTCTGTTTAGTTAGGCAGTTACATTTATAAAAGCCTGTGGCGGCTGGGCTGCTTGGATGCTGGGTTTTACTGTGCACTGCATTTTAAAAACTGTGGAATTCTGGCAAGGGCTCATTCTTGCTGGACCATGTGTTTGCAAGAAGCACACAGGGTCTTGTTACGGTTTGGCACGACATATAGAAAATTACTTAAAGCTGCTGCTGCTGCTGTTTCCCTGGCTGCAACTTCCAGAGCTTCCCTTCTGCCAGGACTGAAATAAGGAACAGTTCATAAGAGTCTCTATTTGCATAGTATGGCCATGTTTAAGGATGGAGGTGTGGGTCAGCTATTTAATAATATTTTAAAAAATTGTGGTACTTCTCTGGTGACTGGCCCACAGGCTCCAAAGGGGGATGGCCCTCTGGGAGCAATGAGGGTGGGTGGGTGGTGGTAAAGGTGTGCCTGTGGAGGCCTTAACAACTTGGTGCTGTAACAGACTCAGTGCTGGGATTATCCAAATATAGGATAGTTTCAATCGGGATTGGAAATTTCACAGATAATACAGAAATACGCTTTCGGGACTTGGGGCCTATTCTCACAGAGGGTGTTTTTCCACTGGCAGTAAGTACCCATTTTAGCACCCATTAAGGACCCATTTGGCTGAGAGCCAGATGACCCCATTTCCGCTACGGACCCCATTAGGGACACATCTGTTTCCACCACAGCTAGGGAAATCTGGATCATATGGGTCCTTCATGTAGACCCCATTAAAAGGGTCTACAATGGGGTCTTCAGCCATAAAATTCAGATTATAGGGAGCCTGTTTCCACTGCAATTGGGCAATGAGGAGGCTCGGGGGAGGGGGCACCCATGGGGGGTGTCCCAAAATCAAAACTACGAAGTCCCTCCGAAGTCATTCTGAAGTTGCCTTTGGAGATTAGCAAAGGCACCAAAGAGGTTTTTCTGCAGAGCCTGTGCTAATCTCCAAAGGCAACTTCGGAATGACTTCGGAATGACTTTGGAGGGACTTCAGAGCCTTTGCTAATCTCTGAAGGCAACTGCGGAGATTGCACCCCCTGTCCCCCAGAACACCTGTGGGTAGATCCGGATTTGCAAACGGGTGCTCCGGTGTTTCCACATCAGGCAGGCTAACACCCATTGCTATTGGGTGCTAGACCACCCATGGAAACACATTGAGTGCTTCCCTTAATCTGGATCTACTATTTATCAGAGTAGCTGACTAATGTGATATATTGAGGTTTAGCCGTTGGTTCAGATTATCAGGATGCAATTTCATTCAGTTTCCAGGCCTGGTTTTGCCACAGTGGCTGCCTCAGTCACTTTGTTAGATACTCCACACTGGCAACTCAAAAAGAAGAATGCTTCTCTGACTGTTCTGCTAGTCCTTTCAGCATCTTTCATGGTACCCTTCTGGACCAGTCCAGAATGTTCTCCTATACTTGCCAGTATACCAGACCAGCAAGTATAGAAGCCTCCCTTTTGCATGCTGGTAAGGTCTAGTTTAAACAGAGGCATCAAATAAAGTATCTCCCCTGCTTCATTAACATGCATTTATCAGGGAATACAACTCAGTTAATTACTCATTGCTTATTAATATGTTTGCAGAAAACCCTGGTGAGATGGCTCAGGAGCTAATGACATTTTTTAACCACACACATCTGAATATCTAAATAAGAACACGCCACCTAACATTCCATTAAAATATGAAAAGCTACAGAATTCCAAATCTGAATGCATAAACTCAAGTATTTAGGCATACTCCTTACAAATAAATCAGGAAAAAAAAATCCCAAGATAATTACTAAAAAACTCTTAAATTCACTGAAATTAAAAAATGTCACTGTCTGCCAAAATAGCAGCTGTTAAACCTCCACCCAAAGTATTGTTTCTAATGCAAACACTTCTGCTATGCATTCCTAATCAAGCACTCACCTCCTAGAATAAGTTATTAGCAAGATTCATCCTCGGCGGTAAGAAACTGCACTTTCCCAAAGCAATTCTACACAAACCAACTAAAAATGTGGGATGGCTGCTGTGCACCTAACATTCCGCAACATCATGATCACTAGTCACGTTCACTGCTTCAATATCAAAACTATATTTAAAACAATTTGGGCAGAGATTGAATGGTAAGAATTAATCCCCTGTTTTGCAGTAATTTAGAATGTATTTCAACTTGTAGAACCCATTTTCAAAAGCTGTACTGAAGTATTGGAAAATGAGACAACCACTAATTCCATTCAATTTGGTAACTCCATTTACAGAGCATATCAATAAAGATCAATGGACCAGATTAACCCAAGTGGGTATATTTAAGTTGAAAAACTAAGAACTGTTTAAGAAAGGATTAGATAGCCATTTGTCAGAGATATTTTGGATGCATCCTTTATTGGATTCAACTTGCTGCACTGAACAAGTTGCAGTCAAAGAAGAGGTGAGGCATTCTGATCATCTAACACAAGGTCCTGTTTGCTACCCCCAATGTCTCTGGCTTCCATCTCCGTCATGCATTAGGAACCACAGTGATACTTGCTGCTTCTGGAGCAGTTGCTCTGAGAAAGGCTCTATGAGAACAATGACTTTAACTATGCATAGAGAGAGGAAGGGGAAGCACACTGTGATGAAGGGACATGCAGTGGTAAAGGTGGAGGAGGTTTGGCTTAACCAGATATAATAGCTTGCAGAGTCTCTAAGATGGATTAGATTTCTCCCTTTCAGCTTTATGCTTCCAAGCTATTTAAATTGGTGAAAAGTATATTTTCCGGTTCTAAGGAAAATATAGCCATCCTTCTATAGCGTCTAAAGAAAATACAGCCATCCTTCTATCTCACTCAAATGAGCTTTGATGAAATATCTGTTCCCTTCTACAGCACAATACTATGCTGACTAGTGACATCATGCTACAGAAATTATTACTAATAACACACAGTAGTGATAGCAGTAGTAGCAGTAGTAGTTAGGGTAGCAATTTTTGCAACTGCTTTCCCAGTGTAATTTGCAAATAGGCCTCTGATCTGAAACAAAAACAGTCTGACTGAAACTAGTCTAGCAAGTCACTTCCTTCCTCCTCTGTCACAATACATGGAGGGGAAGGAGGAATTTTGGGGCAACCAAGTCAACTACCCCTAGACCTGTAGAACCAGTCCTGCAGGTGAATTGACTACCAGGATGAATGGGGCTAGTCAAGGGTTGGTGGAGGATGCATGCAAACGCATTGCCCTAGATGTTTTGATGCATTGCTTCTGGTTCAGGCAGCAGGGCACTACAGGCACCCACGTAGATGCTGCCAAAACTTTAATTCCATTCAAGAAAACACTTTGCAGGCCTAGATCCACATGAAACTGCCATCATTGGTTCATCAGTCTGCTAGTGGGTACTATCTCCTACTTTAATTTGAAGTGTCTTCCAAAGTGCTGTGTGTGTTCTACTAGGTATGTGGATCCTGGTATGTGGAACCCAGCTAACATTTTTTTTAGAAAGCAGTAGTTTTATTTAACTTAATAAATGAGTCAATTTAAGCATCATAGGACATTGATAAGGCACAAATTGTGAATGGAATCTGGGCAAGATTGACTTAGGAACACACATTTTTAAAAAACAGGATATAGGGTGTTTTCCCACTGTCACTAGAAGTACCCATTAAGTACCCA